>CM051234.1:399963783-400563783 GCA_027917425.1 Gastrophryne carolinensis
AATTTTCCTGTTCTGTTTCCTGTTAAAATCGCGCGCATGCGCGGTAGATAGGTGAAGCGCCGCTCGCTCCCGATGCAAGCGGCGCTCCACCTATCTACCGCGCATGCGCGCGAGTCTCCCTTCCTAGGTGCGGGCGCGCACCTTTTGCCCTCCTCCTACACATCGCTTGCTCTGACGCCGGCTGCTTGTACGGGGAAGCCTGTCACTCTGCTGCCGCTGCTGCTAGTGCTGGACTCCCGCCAGGTGCCCGCCTCAGGTGTGCGCCCACTGCCCTGCCATGGTGCCAGCCAGGGGCGTAGCTAAAGTCTTGTGGGCCCGCTGTCAGGGAACAGACACCAGCACTAGCAGCAGCGGCAGCAGAGTGACAGGCTTCCCCGTACAAGCAGCCGGCGTCAGAGCAAGCGATGTGTAGGAGGAGGGTTGTAAAAAACACCTGAAAATAATAAAATTTGACAACATCTAAGTCCTGCGTTTACATCATTAGTCACTACAGCCTCAACAGCAGGAGAGTCTCTTTAGGACACTAAGCACACCTGGAAACATGCCAACGCGGTTGGCTGCCATATCAGTTAATATAAATAAAGCATTCCTAATGCCATGGGAATGGGACTTAGTCTTCACTAGGACACAGGAAAGAATCCCCCCCCCCATCCCCTCTATCTGGAATATCACATAAATGAAAACCTTCCCATTCACCCATGACATTCTTAAAGGGCCAGTCCAGCCCAGGCTCCCATTTTTTAAATCATCCTGCCCTGCCATCTTCCCCTAACAATTACCTGCCCAGGAATCCAGCGGTGAAGTTCGGCAGATGCCGCCGTGCTCACTGCCATCTTGTTGTAGGCCAGTATATGCGGGCGCTCCCACCTGTACATTCACCTGAATTGGCAAGCGGGAGTGCACACGGTGCCAGGAGTGAGCGCACCCAGTGGCCGTCCTGGCCTACAACAAGATGGCGGCATCAGCTGACCTTTGCTGCTGGATTCCGGGGAAGGTACACAAGTGTTTTTCTTTATGTCAGCAGCTAGCAAAGCAATGATGGGTCATTACAGCTATAACATTTTTAGCCGGCAGAATCCCCTCATAACATTTTTAGCAGTCAGAATCCCCCCATAACATTTTTAGCAGGCAGAATCCCCCCATAACATTTTCAGCAGGCAGAATCCCCCCATAACATTTTTAGCAGGCAGAATCCCCCCTATAACATTTTCAGCAGGCAGAATCCCCCCATAACATTTTTAGCAGGCAGAATCCCCCCATAACATTTTCAGCAGGCAGAATCCCCCCATAACATTTTTAGCAGGCAGAATCCCCCCTATAACATTTTCAGCAGGCAGAATCCCCCCATAACATTTTTAGCAGGCAGAATCCCCCCATAACATTTTTAGCAGGCAGAATCCCCCCATAACATTTTTAGCAGGCAGAATCCCCCCATAACATTTTTAGCAGTCAGAATCCCCCCATAACATTTTTAGCAGGCAGAATCCCCCCATAACATTTTCAGCAGGCAGAATCCCCCCATAACATTTTTAGCAGGCAGAATCCCCCCTATAACATTTTCAGCAGGCAGAATCCCCCCATAACATTTTTAGCAGGCAGAATCCCCCCATAACATTTTTAGCAGGCAGAATCCCCCCATAACATTTTTAACAGGCAGAATCCCCCCATAACATTTTTAGCAGGCAGAATCCCCCCATAACATTTTTAGCAGGCAGAATCCCCCCATAACATTTTTAGCAGGCAGAATCCCCCCATAACATTTTTAGCAGGCAGAATCCCCCTATAACATTTTCAGCAGGCAGAATCCCCCTATAACATTTTCAGCAGGCAGAATCCCCCCATAACATTTTTAGCAGGCAGAATCCCCCCATAACATTTTTAGCAGGCAGAATCCCCCCATAACATTTTTAGCAGGCAGAATCCCCCCATAACATTTTTAGCAGGCAGAATCCCCCCATAACATTTTTAGCAGGCAGAATCCCCCCATAACATTTTTAGCAGGCAGAATCCCCCCATAACATTTTTAGCAGGCAGAATCCCCCCATAACATTTTTAGCAGGCAGAATCCCCCCATAACATTTTTAGCAGGCAGAATCCCCCTATAACATTTTCAGCAGGCAGAATCCCCCTATAACATTTTCAGCAGGCAGAATCCCCCCATAACATTTTTAGCAGGCAGAATCCCCCCATAACATTTTCAGCAGGCAGAATCCCCCCATAACATTTTTAGCAGGCAGAATCCCCCCATAACATTTTTAGCAGGCAGAATCCCCCCATAACATTTTTAGCAGGCAGAATCCCCCTATAACATTTTCAGCAGGCAGAATCCCCCTATAACATTTTCAGCAGGCAGAATCCCCCCATAACATTTTTAGCAGGCAGAATCCCCCCATAACATTTTCAGCAGGCAGAATCCCCCTATAACATTTTTAGCAGGCAGAATCCCCCCCATAACATGTTCAGCAGGCAGAATCCCCCCATAACATGTTCAGCAGGCAGAATCCCCCCATAACATTTCCAGCAGGTAGAATCCCCCCATAACATTTCCAGCAGGTAGAATCCCCCCATAACATTTTCAGCAGGCAGAATCCCCCCATAACATTTTTAGCAGGCAGAATCCCCCCATAACATTTTTAGCAGGCAGAATCCCCCTATAACATTTTCAGCAGGCAGAATCCCCCCATAACATTTTTAGCAGGCAGAATCCCCCCATAACATTTTCAGCAGGCAGAATCCCCCCATAACATTTCCAGCAGGTAGAATCCCCCCATAACATTTTTAGCAGGCAGAATCCCCCCATAACATTTCCAGCAGGTAGAATCCCCCCCATAACATGTTCAGCAGGCAGAATCCCCCCATAACATGTTCAGCAGGCAGAATCCCCCCATAACATTTTTAGCAGGCAGAATCCCCCCATAACATGTCCAGCAGGTAGAATCCCCCCCATAACATGTTCAGCAGGCAGAATCCCCCCATAACATTTCCAGCAGGTAGAATCCCCCCATAACATTTCCAGCAGGTAGAATCCCCCCATAACATTTTCAGCAGGCAGAATCCCCCCATAACATTTCCAGCAGGTAGAATCCCCCCCATAACATGTTCAGCAGGCAGAATCCCCCCATAACATGTTCAGCAGGCAGAATCCCCCCATAACATTTCCAGCAGGTAGAATCCCCCCATAACATTTCCAGCAGGTAGAATCCCCCCATAACATGTTCAGCAGGCAGAATCCCCCCATAACATGTTCAGCAGGCAGAATCCCCCCATAACATTTCCAGCAGGTAGAATCCCCCCATAACATTTCCAGCAGGCAGAATCCCCCCATAACATTTCCAGCAGGCAGAGTCCCCCCATAACATTCTCAGTGGCGCAGTACATTACAGTGAATTAAACAGTAAACACATTTGACCAAGACATTTATGAAACAAAAGTAAACTTACCGCATCCAGCACGAGATGAGACGAGAGGAGAGCAGACGCTGAATGGAAGGAGGAGGGAGGGGAGTGAGAGGAGGGGAGGCGGAGGCTCAGGTGCCTCCAGCCAATCATGGCTGAGCACATGAGGTCAGCTAGCAGACAGCCCTGGGAGACGTGCACGCTCCCGAGAGCTGAGAGAGGCAACCCCCCCACCCGATGACGCGGAGACATGAGGAACTGCAAGCAAAATCGCGCGACAGCTGAAGAGACCTGCTCCACGGACAAGAAATGCAAATTAACCCAGAAGCGTGATTGACAGGAAGGTAATGAACGGACAAGAGATGCAGGGCGGGACTTCCGGCGAAAAATTATGAAGATTACAGGCGCTGTGAGGGACAGAAGGCTGCAAAAGTCATCAAAAGGTAAGTGTTTTTTTATATTTAAGTGATTAGAATAATGTTGTTTTGGAGGGTGTTGGTCCGCTTTAAGGACTGTCTTGTCTTCTGGTAGCTGGTATATATGGTGGTAAAAGGTATATTCTGAGCTTCTGGGGCCCTGCCTGACTAAATAGAAAATGAGCTATATACTGTTCAACATAGCAGCACTAATAAGGGATTAAGGACTGTCTTGTCTTCTGGTAGCTGGTATATATGGTGGTAAAAGGTATATTCTGAGCTTCTGGGGCCCTGCCTGACTAAATAGAAAATGAGCTATATACTGTTCAGCGTAGCAGCCCTAATAAGGGCTCTTAAGGACTGTCTTGTCTTCTGGTAGCTGGTATATATGGTGGTAAAAGGTATATTCTGAGCTTCTGGGGCCCTGCCTGACTAAATAGAAAATGAGCTATATACTGTTCAGCGTAGCAGCCCTAATAAGGGCTCTTAAGGACTGTCTTGTCTTCTGGTAGCTGGTATATATGGTGGTAAAAGGTATATTCTGAGCTTCTGGGGCCCTGCCTGACTAAATAGAAAATGAGCTATATACTGTTCAACATAGCAGCACTAATAAGGGATTAAGGACTGTCTTGTCTTCTGGTAGCTGGTATATATGGTGGTAAAAGGTATATTCTGAGCTTCTGGGGCCCTGCCTGACTAAATAGAAAATGAGCTATATACTGTTCAACATAGCAGCCCTAATAAGGGATTAAGGACTGTCTTGTCTTCTGGTAGCTGGTATATATGGTGGTAAAAGGTATATTCTGAGCTTCTGGGGCCCTGCCTGACTAAATAGAAAATGAGCTATATACTGTTCAGCGTAGCAGCCCTAATAAGGGCTCTTAAGGACTGTCTTGTCTTCTGGTAGCTGGTATATATGGTGGTAAAAGGTATATTCTGAGCTTCTGGGGCCCTGCCTGACTAAATAGAAAATGAGCTATATACTGTTCAACATAGCAGCACTAATAAGGGCTATTAAGGACTGTCTTGTCTTCTGGTAGCTGGTATATATGGTGGTAAAAGGTATATTCTGAGCTTCTGGGGCCCTGCCTGACTAAATAGAAAATGAGCTATATACTGTTCAACATAGCAGCACTAATAAGGGATTAAGGACTGTCTTGTCTTCTGGTAGCTGGTATATATGGTGGTAAAAGGTATATTCTGAGCTTCTGGGGCCCTGCCTGACTAAATAGAAAATGAGCTATATACTGTTCAGCGTAGCAGACCTAATAAGGGCTCTTAAGGACTGTCTTGTCTTCTGGTAGCTGGTATATATGGTGGTAAAAGGTATATTCTGAGCTTCTGGGGCCCTGCCTGACTAAATAGAAAATGAGCTATATACTGTTCAACATAGCAGCACTAATAAGGGCTATTAAGGACTGTCTTGTCTTCTGGTAGCTGGTATATATGGTGGTAAAAGGTATATTCTGAGCTTCTGGGGCCCTGCCTGACTAAATAGAAAATGAGCTATATACTGTTCAACATAGCAGCACTAATAAGGGATTAAGGACTGTCTTGTCTTCTGGTAGCTGGTATATATGGTGGTAAAAGGTATATTCTGAGCTTCTGGGGCCCTGCCTGACTAAATAGAAAATGAGCTATATACTGTTCAACATAGCAGCACTAATAAGGGATTAAGGACTGTCTTGTCTTCTGGTAGCTGGTATATATGGTGGTAAAAGGTATATTCTGAGCTTCTGGGGCCCTGCCTGACTAAATAGAAAATGAGCTATATACTGTTCAGCGTAGCAGCCCTAATAAGGGCTCTTAAGGACTGTCTTGTCTTCTGGTAGCTGGTATATATGGTGGTAAAAGGTATATTCTGAGCTTCTGGGGCCCTGCCTGACTAAATAGAAAATGAGCTATATACTGTTCAACATAGCAGTACTAATAAGGGCTATTAAGGACTGTCTTGTCTTCTGGTAGCTGGTATATATGGTGGTAAAAGGTATATTCTGAGCTTCTGGGGCCCTGCCTGACTAAATAGAAAATGAGCTATATACTGTTCAACATAGCAGCACTAATAAGGGATTAAGGACTGTCTTGTCTTCTGGTAGCTGGTATATATGGTGGTAAAAGGTATATTCTGAGCTTCTGGGGCCCTGCCTGACTAAATAGAAAATGAGCTATATACTGTTCAGCGTAGCAGCCCTAATAAGGGCTGTTAAGGACTGTCTTGTCTTCTGGTAGCTGGTATATATGGTGGTAAAAGGTATATTCTGAGCTTCTGGGGCCCTGCCTGACTAAATAGAAAATGAGCTATATACTGTTCAACATAGCAGCACTAATAAGGGATTAAGGACTGTCTTGTCTTCTGGTAGCTGGTATATATGGTGGTAAAAGGTATATTCTGAGCTTCTGGGGCCCTGCCTGACTAAATAGAAAATGAGCTATATACTGTTCAACATAGCAGCACTAATAAGGGATTAAGGACTGTCTTGTCTTCTGGTAGCTGGTATATATGGTGGTAAAAGGTATATTCTGAGCTTCTGGGGCCCTGCCTGACTAAATAGAAAATAAGCTATATACTGTTCAGCGTAGCAGCCCTAATAAGGGCTCTTAAGGACTGTCTTGTCTTCTGGTAGCTGGTATATATGGTGGTAAATGCGATATTCTGAGCTTCTGGGGCCCTGCCTGACTAAATAGAAAATGAGCTATATACTGTTCAACATAGCAGCACTAATAAGGGATTAAGGACTGTCTTGTCTTCTGGTAGCTGGTATATATGGTGGTAAAAGGTATATTCTGAGCTTCTGGGGCCCTGCCTGACTAAATAGAAAATGAGCTATATATTGTTCAGCGTAGCAGCCCTAATAAGGGCTCTTAAGGACTGTCTTGTCTTCTGGTAGCTGGTATATATGGTGGTAAAAGGTATATTCTGAGCTTCTGGGGCCCTGCCTGACTAAATAGAAAATGAGCTATATACTGTTCAACATAGCAGCACTAATAAGGGATTAAGGACTGTCTTGTCTTCTGGTAGCAGGTATATATGGTGGTAAAAGGTATATTCTGAGCTTCTGGGGCCCTGCCTGACTAAATAGAAAATGAGCTATATACTGTTCAGCGTAGCAGCCCTAATAAGGGCTCTTAAGGACTGTCTTGTCTTCTGGTAGCTGGTATATATGGTGGTAAAAGGTATATTCTGAGCTTCTGGGGCCCTGCCTGACTAAATAGAAAATGAGCTATATACTGTTCAACATAGCAGCACTAATAAGGGCTATTAAGGACTGTCTTGTCTTCTGGTAGCTGGTATATATGGTGGTAAAAGGTATATTCTGAGCTTCTGGGGCCCTGCCTGACTAAATAGAAAATGAGCTATATACTGTTCAACATAGCAGCACTAATAAGGGATTAAGGACTGTCTTGTCTTCTGGTAGCTGGTATATATGGTGGTAAAAGGTATATTCTGAGCTTCTGGGGCCCTGCCTGACTAAATAGAAAATGAGCTATATACTGTTCAACATAGCAGCACTAATAAGGGATTAAGGACTGTCTTGTCTTCTGGTAGCTGGTATATATGGTGGTAAAAGGTATATTCTGAGCTTCTGGGGCCCTGCCTGACTAAATAGAAAATGAGCTATATACTGTTCAGCGTAGCAGCCCTAATAAGGGCTCTTAAGGACTGTCTTGTCTTCTGGTAGCTGGTATATATGGTGGTAAAAGGTATATTCTGAGCTTCTGGGGCCCTGCCTGACTAAATAGAAAATGAGCTATATACTGTTCAACATAGCAGCACTAATAAGGGCTATTAAGGACTGTCTTGTCTTCTGGTAGCTGGTATATATGGTGGTAAAAGGTATATTCTGAGCTTCTGGGGCCCTGCCTGACTAAATAGAAAATGAGCTATATACTGTTCAACATAGCAGCACTAATAAGGGATTAAGGACTGTCTTGTCTTCTGGTAGCTGGTATATATGGTGGTAAAAGGTATATTCTGAGCTTCTGGGGCCCTGCCTGACTAAATAGAAAATGAGCTATATACTGTTCAGCGTAGCAGCCCTAATAAGGGCTATTAAGGACTGTCTTGTCTTCTGGTAGCTGGTATATATGGGGGTAAAAGGTATATTCTGAGCTTCTGGGGCCCTGCCTGACTAAATAGAAAATGAGCTATATACTGTTCAACATAGCAGCACTAATAAGGGATTAAGGACTGTCTTGTCTTCTGGTAGCTGGTATATATGGTGGTAAAAGGTATATTCTGAGCTTCTGGGGCCCTGCCTGACTAAATAGAAAATGAGCTATATACTGTTCAGCGTAGCAGCCCTAATAAGGGCTATTAAGGACTGTCTTGTCTTCTGGTAGCTGGTATATATGGTGGTAAAAGGTATATTCTGAGCTTCTGGGGCCCTGCCTGACTAAATAGAAAATGAGCTATATACTGTTCAACATAGCAGCACTAATAAGGGATTAAGGACTGTCTTGTCTTCTGGTAGCTGGTATATATGGTGGTAAAAGGTATATTCTGAGCTTCTGGGGCCCTGCCTGACTAAATAGAAAATGAGCTATATACTGTTCAGCGTAGCAGCCCTAATAAGGGCTCTTAAGGACTGTCTTGTCTTCTGGTAGCTGGTATATATGGTGGTAAAAGGTATATTCTGAGCTTCTGGGGCCCTGCCTGACTAAATAGAAAATGAGCTATATACTGTTCAGCGTAGCAGCCCTAATAAGGGCTATTAAGGACTGTCTTGTCTTCTGGTAGCTGGTATATATGGTGGTAAAAGGTATATTCTGAGCTTCTGGGGCCCTGCCTGACTAAATAGAAAATGAGCTATATACTGTTCAGCGTAGCAGCCCTAATAAGGGCTATTAAGGACTGTCTTGTCTTCTGGTAGCTGGTATATATGGTGGTTAAAGGTATATTCTGAGCTTCTGGGGCCCTGCCTGACTAAATAGAAAATGAGCTATATACTGTTCAGCGTAGCAGCCCTAATAAGGGCTCTTAAGGACTCTCTTGTCTTCTGGTAGCTGGTATAGATGGTGGTAAAAGCGATATTCCGAGCTTCTGGGGCCCTGCCAGCGACAGCCTGTCTTTCCCTGCTGTGAGCGTCTGTCTCTCACTAAGTTCAAGCTGCTAATGCTGACGAAGAGGAAGTGCTGAGTTTTGTATATTCGAGGTCACATGGTTTTTCCAGCCAATGCGTGTAGACGCCGTTTTCGCAATGCCAGCGTCCTCCCAGGACCTGTCCCACCCCCCCTGCATGGTGATTGGTGTAAAAAACGCGCCAGGGAAGGTGGGAGGGGAAACGAATTGTGAGTGCGCCATCGCCGCTGTACTCGATCGAAATCGAGTATGACGAACAGCGTAGTATTCGATCGAATACCGGCTCGGTCGAATACTACTCGCTCATCACTAATAAATACATATACATATGCCTTTGCTTTTGCTTTCTTCTACTAGTAATAAAGAGAAAAGCACATCCTAATTTGTAATGAACTTATACAAATTGTATCTTAGATGTTCAGATCAGGCCCTCTGATCATTTAAACTGCATAGCTATTCCTGGTATGTTATTAAATAAGTAGTGAATGTGAATGGCCAATTTTGAAGCCAGTAGATTAAACACTTAGAGCAGTGATGGCAAACCGTCAAGAGTGCCCAAACTGCAACCCAAAACCCATTTCTATATTGCAAAGTGCCAACATGGCAATATAACCTAAATACTGAGGTTTTAGTTTAGAAAAAGCAATTGGTAATGTCATCTTGTGTATAGTGCCTGCAAGTCCAATACCACTGGATAATACCTACTATTTCCTGGACTTCCACATTTTGGTAATGTCCTCTTGTGTATAGTGCCTGCAAGCCAAATACAACTGGATAATACCTACTATTTCCTGGACCTCCACATTTTGGTGGACCTCCACATTTTGGTAATGTCCTCTTCTGTATTGTGCCTGCAAGTCCAATACAACTGGATAATACCTACTATTTCCTGGACCTCCAATTTTAGTAATGTCCTCTCGTGTATAGTGCCTGCAAGGCCAGTACCACTGGATAATACCTACTAGTTCCTGGACCTCCATGTTTTGATAATGTCCTCTTGTGTATAGTGCCTGCAAGCCCAATACCACTGGATAAATAATACCTACTATTTCCTGGATCTCCACATTTTGGTAATGTTCTCTTATGTATAGTGTCTGTAAGCCCTATACCACTGGATAATACCTACTATTTCTGAGACCTCCGCGTTTTGGCAGCCGGGTGGGAGAAGCTGACCCCACATGACAGTCAAGGTTTGGTTTCATGGGGCAAGCTCCTGCCCCCCGAAAGCAAGAGGCTCTGGGAACGGTAAGTATTTATGGGGCTTGTGGGGCACTATGTATGTGAGGGCACACACACCTATGCACCATCCAAAACTCCTTAGCCTGCACCCACTCCAATCCCATCTGCCAACCACAACCCCTGACACACATACACACACATCAGTTCACCAGACCTCAGGTCCTTCATGCAAAAACACACACACACCATAGGTTACCGGAACATAGCCCCTGGGGCCCACCAGGTGGTGGTGGGAATTATGATGATGATTTATTATAATATCAAAATAATGGTGCATACCCACAGAGAGGGCTCTAAGTGCCACTTCAGGCACATGTGTCATAGGTTGCTACCACTGGCTTAGAGAATTTTTAAAATATCAAATAATTTCTTTTTCTCACCCAGTGAAGCGGCACGGGCGGCCGCGTGTGCAGGTGTCCCACCTGCTAGTCCCACCTCCTCTACACGGGTTTGGACTTGGTTGTCCGGCGTATGGTTATCATACCCTTTATGTCTTTTATGTGTTTTGTGTATTCTCTTTTGATAGTGTATCTGGTTGCATATTTTCTATACGCACAGGTGTTAATGACCAGTTGTTATCACACATAGTTTTCAATAGGTCTTTGTCAGATAATTTCTTTTTCACTTTTAGTCATATTTGTGTGGATCATTATTAGAGATGAGCGAACTTATTGAAAGTTCGATTCGGGCGATTCGCCAAATTTCCCCAAGAAATTCGGGTTCGCCCGAATCGAACTTTCACGAATCGCTCATCTGAAAAAAAAAAATGCCGGCACAGCGCAGCCGGCCTGCCCGCTCCCACCATGCCGGCATTTGTTTAAAAAGCAAACACTTACCTGCATGGTCGGGTTCGTGTCGAATCGAATTTTCCCTGAAATTCGGAGCGAATTCCGATTCGTCCGAACCGGTTCGCTCATCCCTAATCATTATATAGGATTAGAGGAATGTCTGTTTATTTATGTATTAGCACTGATGTTTGTTTGCTTTCACAGTATCATAACATTGGTTATGTTTAGATTTTTATATATTGTATGCACAGTCACTTTATTGCATTTTAAGATTTTGGTCAGGGATTTTTTAGAACCTAATTAGGGGTTTTGTGCTGGCACAAAATATTAGGAATCATCATTATAGTCCTCACACTAGGTATATTGAGGAGATTTCCCAGCTATTGTTTGCTTTTTATTGTTGGCACTGGAAGGATTGTGGGAACATGCAGAGTTTTGAATGTGTCTTGTTTGTGATTGTATGTTGTCTTGCTGTTATTAATAAACAATGTATTAACCGTATTAGATTGTGTTTAATTTGTGGTGCTCCTGTTAATGTGGTGGAGTGGGAATCCTTTTTCCCCTTAGCCATTTTTGGTTTCTTCAGGTGCTTTGATACAGTGTAGCACAACTGATTTATTCATGTGGTGCACCCCTATTGTTGTTGGTAAAATATCAAATAAGGTGCAAATTTACCAAAGCAAAATGAGATCCACATCCTGAAAAATATCATTTTAAAGTGGACCTAACCCATTTTTCTAATAGACTCATTGAACAACACAATTTTGAACACAATATTCAATAATTATGTAATGCAAAAAATTTAAAATTAAATATGGTTTTGGGGCTTAGCTTTTCGGTACTGGATGTGGTGGCTCCTCAAAGCCCACCAACAGGTCAGGTTTTGCAGATCCCCACAGAGATACCCAGGTGAAGTAGCACATGCAGAGCTATGGAGCCTTCTGTGTGGAGCTCCACAAAACATGACCTTTTGGTGGGCCTCAAAGAGAGGATTGGGAAACACTGGCTTAAAGGTCAAGTATAGTTTTCCTCATCATTTTAAGGTGTGTGTTCTAAAACTCTTCCCCTTGTAGCAGTTAATAGCTTGACTGCCTGGCAGGGGTTCATTAAAGCGGACCATCATCCCTTCGGCGTGGGTGATGGTACTGTAGCTATAAGACCAAATTCTGGGGGGTATCCAGAATCCCGGAGACCACCTGCACATAACCTGAATGCCTGTAAAGTTTACCTTAACCTCAGTCCTCCGCCAGGAATCCAGCACCATAATTGTCTGCCCGGTGCTCACGTGGGTAGCAAGCAGCGCCAATGCTTTGGTCACCAGAATGTTCTGCCCATGTCAGCGCTGGCAGCCGAGGTTAAAGTAAGTTTTATGGGCATTCTGGGGGGTTATGTGTGGGGGAGGCTCCAGCATTCTTGAGGCCCCCTTAGACTATCTCACAGCGGCTGTACCAACACCAAGACTGGTGTTGGTCTGTTTTAAGTACTTAACCCTTTGTCACCCTCTGTTGCCAGACCATGTTTCACTAATTTGCGCTACACATGTTCAACTGTGATTTTTGAAGGGATTTCCCAGGAAAATTATATATTGTTTTTATCATCAGAGTCTGGGCATGAAATGTCTTGTTTGGCCTTTTTTATATATTCTCAATACTTTTGGGTGAAATGTGTGCAAAAAATGAAAAAAAAACTATTTTTTTACAGTTTCTAGTGTTTTTTTGTGATAAAAAATGTAGGTTTGTCAATAAAATCTTATTGCGTGTGAAAGCCCCATTTCTTCCGGTTACAACGATAGCACATATGTATTGGTAGACACCCTTTCCTGCCCCGGAGACTCCCCCAAACTGAAACAGCGTTTTAGGAGATTTTCAGATAAAAAAACTATGCGCACCTTCCAGTTTTTCAAGAAAAAAAAACCCTTTACATACACCTCAAGCTTTCTAGGTGTACCAGGCTTGTTGACGTGGGTGCAGTTTTCTGGAAGTAATCCTGCAATGAATTATTTGGTTGCACAGATTTTCACTAAAAAAGAATAAGAAAGAAGAATCAAAGCCACATTTAAAAAAAAATATATATATATATGCAAACAAGAAAAAACAAGTTAAAACTGAAAAAGGAAGGTCCCCTGAACAGAACAAAAACCAACATGCATAGCTATAGCTATTGTCAAGGGAAGAGTTGCCAAACACCCCAAAGTAAAGCATGTGCGTAAGGGTAATTTTACTTGAAAATTTCAGTGTTGCAGACAAAGTGCACACCTTTCGCTATTTCAACCAAAAACAACCCTTTACATTTAGCATACCCCCATAAACCATGTATTCCCTGAAAGTACACATGGTAAGCTTTCTAAGTGTACCCAACTTGTTGTAGTGGGCTCATCTTTCTGGAAGTAATCCTTTGAAGAATTCTTAGGTTGCACAGGGTTTCCCTAAAAAAAATTATAAAAAAGCAGAATAGAAAACATGTTTTCCTAAAATATCAATATGCAAACAAGAAAAAACAAGCTAAATCTGAAAGCGCAAGGTCCCCCGAATAGAACAATACCCAACATGCATAGGTACTACTTTTAATTGCCCGTCTACTTGAAGTTTTGTCACCCTCTATTAACAGTGAGTTTTGCATGAACTTCCAGGAAAATTATAGTTTAGGCTTTAACATTAAGGGACAACATACACGAATATGTAACTATCCATAATATTACAAGTGACAACCAACACGGTTTTACTAAGGACAGAAGCTGCCAAACTAACCTGATTGGCTTCTATGAGGAGGTGAGTATAAGCCTGGACAGAGGGGTGGCTGTGGATATAGTTTTTCTGGATTTTGCAAAAGCATTTGACACTGTCCCCCATAGACGCTTATTGGGGAAATTGAGATCTTCAGGATTAGAAAACGCAGTTTGTAACTGGATTGAAAACTGGCTGAAGGATCGTGTGCAGAGAGTTGTGGTTAATGATACCTACTCTGAATGGTTACCAGTTGTAAGCAGTGTACCCCAGGGTTCAGTGCTGGGCCCACTATTATTCAACTTGTTTATAAACGACATAGAAGATGGAATTAAAAGCACTGTCTCTATTTTTGCAGATGACACAAAGATATGTAGCACAGTGCAGTCTATTGAAGATGTTCACAAGCTTCAGGCTGACTTGGACACATTTGGCTTGATGCAGAGCCTCCCCGTTAAGCTATCCCGTGCGTTTTCCCGTTGGTTTTGGGCTTTGATCGGGTCAGGAAAGGGTGCTACGTTGATTTTAGTGTGTGTTTATGTGCTCAGGTGTGCGCTCAGCCGCCTTTCCGATTGTCGGCTTGCACGAGGCTGTTTCCGTTTTTTTCAGTGATGCAGAGCCTTGCTTTCCAATGGAAATCAGCCTAATCAAACAGGGCCGCTGAGCCTTCACTTACGGGCAGTCAGAGCAGCCATAGTTGCACTCGGGCAATAATATGCAGTCCTCTGTTGGAGCACATCAGCGGCGCCAGCTCCGCGGTCTTGTCCTGCTGAGTATGGCAGAAACCATGCTGAACCGCACGCCTTTGGACATCGATTGCATGAGTATTTTTTCATTTTTTGGTCTTTTATTTTTTTGGTCCTTTTTTAAGGGTCTACCTAATTTATTTTTTATTGCCTGTGTGCAGGAACTGGAAGATGGGACATTCCATAAATGTGCAGGCAGTGGCTGGCCCTGATTTGGTTTTTGGGAGTCGTTTTGCTGGCTTTCCATGCTCGACGCATGATGCGCACATCTTGAGGAATTCCTGCCTAGATGAGCGATGTTTGGTGGCTGGCTACTGGGTATGTGTATGAAACTTGTATTGGTTGCCCACCCTGTCTGACTGTGTTTTTTCCCTTAACACACTATTTTGTAACTATTTTCGTAGTATATTTTGAGCCTAATTTTTTAACTACAAATTAAATGGGTTAAGTGATTGTACCCTATTGCTTCATGTTCTTGCCCTCTTATGTAAGTAGTATTCCCCAGACTTTTTTAATGAGTGTACAGGTTGGATGTGCATGTAGTCTCATTAGAAATGTCCTTTCCTCCCACCCTACCCCGCTCACCTATTTGTCCCTCTTTTCTATTGTTGCAATGCACACCTTTTTTTATTGTTTTTTTTACATTTTTGTTTTTTTGGTTTGGCAGGAGACTCTGGCTATCCTTTGCTCCCCTGGCTGATGACCCCCATCCTGCACCCATCTTCACAGGCAGAGGAGCGCTACAATACTGCCCACAGGAGGACTCGCTCTGTGGTGGAGCGAGGCTTTGGTCTCTTGAAGATGAGGTTCCATTGTCTTGATGAGACTGGGGGGGCACTACAATAGACGCCTGCAACGGTCCTAAAACTAATCATGGCTTGTGGGCTACTCCACAACCTTTAGTTTCAGACGTCCCCACCCCTCCTTTTTCTGGCACCCAAAGTGGCACCGCGCAAACCATCCGTGCACAACTAGTGTTTAGTGTTTTTTCAGAGAACAACATTTTTATTTAGGTTTTTTTGTTTTATTTTACAAACAAATTTTGGTGTGTCGTTTGTTTATTTTTTAACCAAAGAAAAATTACACGTGGGGTCAGAAAATGTATTCCCCAAAAATTAGTGGTATGTTGGGTTGCATGGTGACGATGAATGATGTTGTGGCTGCAAATTGGCTGCAATGTGGGCCAGGCTTTGATTAATCTCACCCATATGGCTGGTTAGGGCAGAGACCTCTAATTGGGCATTGAGGTTTGTGAGTTGGGTGCACACAGTCTCATTGAATTGCTGTGTTGTAGCCGAAAAGGCTATATTTTCCTGCCTCCACGCTTCCTTCAAAATTTGAAGTTGCCTTCTTTGGGAAATATGGCGTCTGGACTGGGTTCGAGCAGTGGGACGGGTGGTTGGTTCTGGTTCTGAAGGTGGTTGTGGATGTGGTGGTTGTGCCGGGGTTGACTGCGTTGCTGCCACTGGTTCAGTAGTGGTTAGTGACATATGTGGGGTGTCCTCCTCCAAATCTCGTATATGTTCGATTATGGGTGGGCTTCCTGTGTTCTGGAAAGAAATATAGGTTCGTTTTAGTTTATGTCCACAAAAGCTCTCAAAGATCAATGTTAAAAGTACACACCAATGACCATTGACTTACCTCATCGCAATCCACAATTTGGGTTCGTGGTGTAGAATCCTGGTGTACCCTTGGCCTCGGTGCTAACGCAGGGGTTTGGGGGCCTGGTGTGTCCTGTTGACTTGGTCCTTAGAATGTAGATTTGAAGATTAGCTAAATGGCCAAGTACAGTGTGTTGTGTAGCATAACACTGCCTTTTGGATCTTTTTTTAATAGGTCATGGCAAATTCAGACTCACCTTGGGACCTTATATTCCGGTCTGTGTCTTGTGCATCTGCCAGGCCCTGGATGCTGGCCGGGTGTATGTATGTATATACATGTTCCTCGGTGGGTGTAAGGATTATTTTAGTGGGTAAGCCACCCCCTGTCTGTTGGCTGGGGAAGATTAAATCACACCTAATAAGTGTTACATCCTGTTACCAATGCGATTCTAAATGCATTTAATTTGCCCTTTACCTCTGCTCCACCCCCTGTCTGTTGGCTGGGGAAGATTAAATCACACCTAATAAGTGTTACATCCTGTTACCATCCTGTCTCCAGCTTAGCCGGCTTAGTGGTTGATTTGGAGGTCCGGCCAAATAGGGCATCATAATGCTCACAAACTGCATTTGCAACAGCCATGCTTTGAGCATCGCAAAAACGTGCAGTTAGTGAGCCACGGCGTAGTTGTCGGCCACATGGGTGTGTGGTGTCCCCTGCATCTGTGGAAATTGATGGTTGGCTATCTGGTGAGTCGTGTGTGGTTCTGGGGCTTATGGTGGAGGGTGATGTTGTGTGTGTGCTGCTATGGCTTAATGTCTGGGTTCCTGTTGAGCTATCAGATGTTGAGCTGCATGTGGAATGTGAAGTACTGGAATTGGGAGAACCAGAGGGTTGAGGTGGAGGGGTGGGTGACCTTGGTGGGGTGGTGGGTTTGGCAATACGCTTACCCTTGCTGATGTGTTTTGTTTTGTGGGTATGCTTGGTGTGTTGAGGTTGAGGATGCTGCAGGGTCTTACTAGATTTGCCACCCTTGTGTGGTCGTGTTTTTTTGGCAGGTGGTGGTGAATGGGTTAATGTCTCCTTGGTCCTGCGTTTTTTTGAATTTGCCTGTGTGTGTGGAGTATCCACCGTTTTAGTTGGGGCATGTTCTGCATGTGTCTTGTGCCTGCTCTTCTGTATTTTGGAGGATGAGGCATGTGTGCGGCTGCTATGTGCCTCGGGCCTTGGTTGGCTATTTTTGCTCCCTTTAGGTCTGCCCATATTGATATGGTATCCAACACAGAGCTGAGTGCCTTGTGCTTTAAATATGTTTCCCGTGTGGGCGTGGTCAACAGCGGGTGCGCGCCTGCGCGCACGCACGCACGTCACCGCGGGGGAATGTCAGAGCTAGACCAGGAAAAGCAAGAAAAGATGTCGCCCGCAATCTTTACACAGGAGCAGGATGACATCATCATGGATGTGAATATGCGAGCGTGCGTTTATGTGCGCGCACACATTCCTTATAATAAAAAAAAAACAAAGCGCAAGAATAGTCTGAAACAACTTAGTTTGTCACGTTAAATACAAGCCCACCTTAGTTTAACACATGTACGCAGCTACAAACTAGGCTACATGCAGATAGAAGAACTAGGGCAATGCGAGGCAGCAAGAGGTTAATAAAGTGACTTTAGTTAGGCCAGGAAATTTGTCAATGTATTTGGTGGATTAATGGTGGGTCCTTTTTTTTACAGATGATGCTGAGGAATCGCTACGACTTCCTGCCGTCAGATTATGACAAGCGCACGTTGGCCCTGGCGGTGGTGGACGCGATCGCACGCCGATCCCAAACCACCTATACCTTCACCCAGATCGCCCAACACTGGTCTGATTTGAAGAGAAGGCATAAGCCCCGGGTGAGGCGGTACTTCGACAAACATTTCCCATGTAAGTGTTGAAAATGTAAATGCACCTATAACCCTGGGCTCGCCTGGGCGTGGTTTTATGATTGTGTTTGTATTTCAGCACATGAATGGAATATGCGGTTCCGTCCCACCCGGACCAGGACACGCAGCCCAGTGTTGGGCGAAACAGGTGAAGGTGTAGGTGGTCCACCGCCAGTGTCAACGGCCACCCCCTCCTCCGTAAGTGACTATGAGGAGCCTCTGGACCTCAGCATGCAGGGGAGGGGGGAATCTGACGGCAGGGAGTCGAGCATAAATGAGCCTCAACCTGACTCCGGTAAGGGAAATATAGTTAGAGATGTGCTAATACATGCATTAAATACATATACTCATGTGCACTATTGTTAGTTGTAGATTCAGACGTCGCAGGGACATCCCAAGGGATGAGCGAGGAAGGGGGCGACGAGGAAGAAGTAGCTGGGGAAGGTGAGTAGATACCTAGAAGCCTAACTTGATATGATATTCATGATACAACAACAGTCTCTAATATCAGTGTGTTTGTCATCCAAACAGATTCACAGCAGCAACCCAGGGAGGAAGAATGGAGACGCCCCCGACGCAATGTGCGCCCCAAACATTGTAAGTGTTTTTTTTTTGTGGCAAAGTAAATGAACTAACAATTCCATTGCCAAAACATCCAAAAAAACAATAAACAAAAAAAAAAAATTTTTTTTAAAAGGCCTTAAAGCGGACCTTCACTCTGAATAAGAGTCTATCTTATATGTTTCCCACACCCTGTACATACAGATTGTCCACATTAAAATTCATCCTACCTGCACCTAGTGCATGTTATGAGCCTTTAAACATCCAAGATGGCGGATTATGGAAGCCGCCATCTTATCAGGCAGCCTGCAAACAGGAAGTGCCTTGTAACTGTGCTGCTCTGCATTCTGGGATTGCTGACCTTTTCCAGAGCACAGCTCTGCTCTGTCTGAGCAAAGCACAGCTATAACCCACCCCCTGTACCTCATCCCACTCTCCTCTCCTCAGTAAGTGTGATGCTTCTGAGTCATGATGGCGGCGCCCGTATCCTAAATTCCTGAACAGAGTTGCAGCCCAGTGGGGGAAAGAATAATAAGTTAGTGACTGAAAACTTTAAAAATATTAGTTTCAAATGCTGCGGACTCGTTTTTGAAGAGTTTGGGCTTCTCATTAAATCACGCTGAAGGTCCGGTTTAAAAAGGGCCCCAAAAAAACCACGCCAAACCAAACCATAAAAACAATGCTAAACTAATGTTGTTTTTCATTCACAGATAAAAGAAAACGACATGCTCCAGACCCCGAGGCCTAATTTTTGGTATTTGTGAGGAGTTTTGTTAAATTTTAATTTTGTAAACAAAAAAAAATTTTACTCTGAAAAAGCCACAAAAAAAAAAAACAACGTTTTAATAAACAAAACAAAAAAGATTTGGTGTGTTGTCTTTCCTGCAAATGTACAATCACACATTTACATGACACAAAAGGTTTAGATATAGGCCAATAAATCTGAAAAACTATCAAACTATTACGGAAAGCATTAAAGGCAAGGAAGAAGGAACACCAAAGAGATTAAGGTATACATTAATGGCAAGGACGAAGGAACACAAAGGAGATTAAGGTATGCATTAATGGCAAGGAAGAAGGAACACCAAAGAGATTAAGGTATACATTAATGGCTAAGAAGAAGGAACACCAAAGAGATTAAGGTATACATTAATGGCTAAGAAGAAGGAACACAAAGGAGATTAAGGTATGCATTAATGGCAAGGAAGAAGGAACAACAAAAAATAAATGTGACAATATATATATGTGTCAAATTGGCAGTTGGTGCCATATGTAAATTCCAATGGAGGTTTAGGGATGTGCGCTTGCGTGTAGCCAGATTGGCAATTGAAGAGCCATGGAGATGTAAGTATACTTGAAAAAAACAACAAAATGGAAGGTCAAATACGACGGAAGGCAAGCAGGTACGTTCAAAAACCAAGGAAAAAGCAGGGAAAAACGGGCTGCCCGTGTGAACGGGAACGGAAGCCCCGATCAAATTGAAGGCACCCGAGAGAGCAAAAAAAACTTCCCGAGTGAAGACAAATTGACGGATCAGTTAGGGAGCCATTCCGACGGAGGCTCTGCATCACATTTGAGCCACGATTCAAACGGGAGCCCCGGACAATCGGAAGGTTTTAAGCTCAGATTGGGGGAGGCTCTGCATCAGGCCCATTGAGTGTCTGGGCATCCACTTGGCAAATGAAGTTCAATGTGGAAAAATGTAAAGTCATGCACTTGGGTTCTAATAACCTGAAGGCCACATATGTCCTCGGGGGAGTAAAACTGGGAGAGTCACTTGTTGAGAAGGATCTGGGGGTACTAGTAGATCACAGACTAAATAACAGCATGCAATGCCAAGCAGCTGCTTCCAAGGCCACCAAGATACTATCATGCATTAAAAGAGGCATGGAATCACGGGATAGAGGTGTAATTTTGCCTCTTTACAAGGCACTGGTGCGCCCTCACCTGGAATATGCCGTCCAGTTCTGGGCGCCCATTCATAGAAAGGACGCTCTGACTCTGGAAAGGGTGCAAAGGAGAGCCACCAAACTAATAAAGAGAATGAAAGATCTTAGTTATGAGGAAAGATTACGAGAATTAAATCTGTTTAGTCTTGAGAGGAGGCGATTGAGGGGGGACATGATTAACTTGTATAAATATATAAAGGGACCATACAAAGAATATGGGGGAACACTATTTCATGTAAAATCCTCTCTAAGGACAAGGGGGCACTGCCTTCGATTGGAAAAAAAGAAATTTAGTCTCCGGAGGCAACAATCGTTTTTTACCATAAGAACTATAAATCTATGGAATAGCCTCCCACAGAAGCTTGTTACAGCATCAACCGCTGACAGCTTCAAAAAAGGATTAGATGCTTATTTAGAAGAAAATATCATTAACAGTTACTATTAGCGGTTATCAATAAAAAAATAAATAAATAAATAAAGACAAAAAATAAAATAAATAGCTTCCCTATAAAATAAAAAAATAACTTCCCCCTACCCCAACACCCTTGGTTGAACTTGATGGACATATGTCTTTTTTCAACCGTATTAACTATGTAACTATTTAACTATGTAACATGAAATGTCTTGTTTGTAATTTTTCTGCAGTTTTTTTTTGCATAAAAATAAACAAAAAAAATTAAAAATTATTTTTTTTTAAATTGTCTCCTGTTTAAGAAAACATTTGCTATTAAAGAAAACCCTATTGCATGTCAAAGCCCCATTACAACAGTACTCCATATGTATCGCTAGCCCCCCACTCCTGCCCAGAAGAACCCCTAATCTGAAGAGAGCACTTTATAACATTTACAAATAAAATACAACTACTATTCACAATATAAAGGGTAAAAAAAAAAATTGTCGGTCCCTTTTTGGGTGAGGGGGTTCTTGGAGCCCATTTTTTTGTGAATTTTAAGGGTTAAAAATCCACAAAAACATTGTGAGGTCCCCTCTACCTAGCATAACCAGCCCGGGGATCAGCTATGCAGGGCTTGTAGAACAGGGTACAGGGCCTGCTTTGGTAGCCCCCTGCCCTGCCAGCTACAAGCCTGCACTGCCTAAATTCCCCCCATGGGCTTTGGGGAGGCAGGTAATAGAGGGTCTGGGGGTTAATAGCAAGTCACCCGCTAGCTGCAGGTGATTTGCTAGCCCCTAAGCCTTGTGAACTGGTATAGGGGTCTCATGGGCCCCTTACCAGTTCACAACTAGGGGGACCCATATTTTTCTCGAATTGTAAAGGTTAAAAACCCTTAAATGTCCCTAAAAACTTACATTGGGCCCCCCTTACCCAGTATAACCAGCCTGGAACCAGCTATTGGGGGCTTGTAGAACAGGGTGCAGGGGCCAGCTTTGGCGGCCCCCCGCCCTGCCGGCTACAAGCCCACATAGCCTCCGTGGGCCCGGGCTCTTCTGCCCTCCCTTGGGCTTTGGGGAGGCAGGTAATTGCCGGGGGTTAATGGCAAGTCACCCGCTAGCGCAGGTGACTTGCCAGCCCCCAGCCTTGTGAACTGGTATAGGGGTCTCATGGATCCCTTACCAGTTCACAAGGGGTTAACAGTAAAAACCAGCCCCCAGCCTTGTGAACTGGTATAGGGGTCTCATGGCTCCCTTACCAATTCACAAGGGGTTAACAGTAAAAATAAACACACCACACAAATTACAAAAAAATAAAATGTATTATTTTTTTTTCTTTACTCACCTCTGATCCTCAGCTGTCCCCCGACGATCCTGTACCACAATGCTCCGATGACAGCTGCCAGGTGATCGGTGGAGGAGGACTGGGGGGCAAGAGATCACAGCCCTCTCGCCCCTCCAACCTTCCTCCTCTGATCACCTGGCGTTACTGATCATCTTGGGGCGGGTGAGATTTCTGGCCCTCTACTTACCATGAAAGAGCCCGGGGGTGATCGGAGGCCCCCAGGGGAAGAGGAGACCCGGTGGGAGGGGTGAGTAAATCTTTATTTTTGTTAGCAGCAGGCACTGCCGAAGTGGGGGGGAGTGCTATTTTGGTGCAAGAAGAGTCCCCAGGGATGGCACCAAATTTAAGAGAAGACCCGGCAAGATCAATAGAGGGGTCAGGTGACTGTTTTTTTGGGGGGGGGGCACTAGCAGGGGTAAATGCCAGGCCCCTGAATTTTACATGGCTGGCATTTAAGGGTCGGAGAGGCAACCATGTAAAATTCACATGCTTGGCACTTAAAGGGTTAAATAGTGCTTAGGTTGCTATCTCTTCAGCTCTACAGCAAGAGGGGTGCAGTATCCTTTTAGCATTGTGATAGCAGGTCAAGCACAAAATACCCTTCAAAGTTGAGACATAAACCGGACCTTTTTCTCAGTGACCACATCCTCAAAAAAAGATGCGCACAAAGAGCTGGGAATGTTTCTGAGCACATAGCAGTTTGGGGAGAGGAACATAGTATATATTTTACTACTACCTTGACAAAATCTATTACCGAGTCTTTAGTGATATGTGACTAGGACAGTAAAGGTACCATAACAGATAGTGGTGACTGACAGGTCTTGCTGTAGACACAGGCAAAGAATGCTTTAACACTGGCCATTGTATCACTCATTAGTGAAGACTACTGTAATCAATGAAGAGATGGGAGGGACAAAGTTGTTCTAATGCCAAATGTTTAGCTTTGCTGAAACTGATCAAGAGCAGGCAGATGATGTGGCAAGGAAATAAAGATACATGGTTGCATTGATATGGTTTTATGTTTAAAGAAAACTGACAGCTCCTAGTTGTACTGAAATCCCTAGAGAAAACACAGAGAGGGCAAATGTTCAGGAGAAGGAGAAAATAAACTGCACATATGTTGATCCCCAAGGTATCTACCTCAACAATGAAAGGTAGTTGAATACCTGAGTGATAAAGGATCAGAGAAGAACATAAGGCCTTATTTTAAATTGGTTCTTGTCTTCTGACCAAACTGGGAATGAACCCCTTTTTGCTCTAGATCTGTGAGTGGGGTCACTAAAGCCAGAAAATCATTTTAGGTCTGTGTGCAATTTCCAGTCCACAGTTGCAGAAATCTTGCACATATCCCTGGTTAGACTATTACTAGAGATGATAGATCTTAAAAAGCAGATCTTTAAATTTGCATTTCTTGGAATAGAGGCAAATCTCACTTATCCTCTACAACACAACCTTAAGGTAGTTTAACTTGATTGGGGGGAAATGATAATATCATGTATGTAGACCACTAGGTAGTGTAGGAGAGTAATGGATCTAGCTCTGAAGTGTCAGTTTCCTCAATGGTAAAACGTAGCCAGCTTTAAAGCAGAATAAAAGTTCCAAAGGACGGCACTTTCTGCAATGCCCAATCAGCAGCGGCCTACGCTTGGGTGACTAACATCACCCAGTCTACGCTGCTACTCTCACAAAGCTTGGATTTATGAATGGATCTATGTGGCAAGAGCAACCTCGAGGCCCCATCCTGGTGGGTTGTGGGATATACACACCTCTCTAGTACAGAAATTCGGTGCTGCGGGTCATACATGAGTCAGGTAAGTTGGGTAGGTAATTGACAAGCATGCATACTTATCAATTTCATATTTTATTTTGCATTGTAGAAAAAAAATAACTAAATAACAAAAATGGACATTCAGTCTGCTTTATTGGGTTTACAGTCTTGTTAAAAGTATCCTTGAGATCATGTAGCACAAAGAATCCAAGTGGAACTTTTTGTGGGAGGAATTATGGTTTTGTTTCATCCCCCAAAATGGGGAGCAGGAGCTGGAACGTTTTCACTTTTAACGTTTTCACTTTGAACGTTTTCACAATTTTAACACACAAGTGATCTGGTAATCACATCCTCTGGCTATGCCAACCAGTGAGCTATCAAGAAAGTCCCTAAACACGTGCTTCTCAAAATCATGGTATACACATTAAAAATCCAGCAAATAATGAAAGACATGCAGATTCTAAGCTTAAAGTGATGTACCAACTCCGCTTGACAAACTGTTTTCCCTATTTCATATTAAGGGTTACACCTTTATTTGTGTCTCTGTAAAAGCAACAATGCCAAAAACTAATTAACAAATACAAAATATAACTTAGATACAATCAGAAACAGCACTATAAGAAAGTATCGACTTATGGCAGTGGCCCAGGGCCACTATCAAGAAGTCCCAAGCCTCTCCTGTCTCACAGTGTATACTACGTATGTCCTGTGCCTATTGTCTCAATGTTTCAGCTTCATTTTCAGTACAGACTTCTTTTGCAGCCCTATACTTTACTGTCATTTCCGCTATTGAAGCAGCTTTGTGCAGGAATTGACTCATCCGGGCCAATGGGCCAGATGTAAAAAATGGCTTTATTATTATAAAAAAGAAGGTGATCGTAAACAGCACCCTTACGAAACTCTCAAATAAAAGTTTTATTTCCTTTAACAGTCCAGGTGCTTTGTGTTAACAAGGGTTCTTCCTGCCCTCACTAGATCCAGCAAACCTGAAACATATTTCTTCAGTAAGGTCTGACCTCATTCAAGGCTAAAGTTCCTGTCTTGCTATCAGTCCTTATCCTGCGGAGTATTTGCCTTTTCCTTTTTAAGCTTACTTGTTTAAACTAAATGGGCCTATGGTATGTATTGTTTCAGCCTAACTAACTACCGTGTAACCTATGCAACAAGTGGAAAAGGAAATTTAGGATAAAATAAACAACATTTAGAAAATACTGTACACATTTTTTATCCACCAACATTCTACTCCACACGTCTAAGCTCCATTATAAAAAGGCTATCACTAAATATTATTCTCACATTCCTTAACCAAATCCTTGTGTTACAGCCCTGGAAATGTAGATTTGTTAAACTGACATTCCTTAGTCTAGTAATAAAAAATGGCTTACACTGCCAAGCAGACCACACAAATGTACTTGAAGTAGAGATAAGGAAACATGCAAGCCTTTCATTTCTGTAGGGAAAATGTTATGCCGATTTTATTAGGTCAAATTAAAAATGTTACCTGTAATATATTACTCAGATATTTTTCTGACAAACAGCCTGTTTAAAAAAAATGAATTGCACTTTTCAATTCTATTTCTCTGTTTTTACTGACTTTTCTTAAAGGACCAATTTTTGATAGGTCATGTTTGTTTATATTGATATATTATTTTAATTTGACAAACTATATTTAAAGCATTATTTATGAAGTATCAGCACCACACAGTGCCACTATTTTTGCCTCAGTGGCAATTGGTGTTCCATTTAAGAAAGGAAAAACGGCGTCAATGCAACCGCCAGCTAGCGTCTTATTTACCACTATCGCCCAAAAGGTCAAAGCACCAAATGAAACTTGACGCTGTAGGTCAAGATCCCATACAGCACAATGGGCAGAACTGGATTGAAGTGTCTCATGCTTATAATTAATATTACACATATTTATTTATATAGAACTTGCATTGTAACTTGTCAAAAATGGAAAAGCAGGACCTAGATGTCGCCTACATTACATTTTTTTATTAACAATTTTTTTGTTGCTCCTTTTGTTACAAAGGTGTAATTTGTACAACAACTAAAATGCAGCTAAACGCAAACATTTGCCCCCTCTGTCCCCGGCAGTGATTTCTTGTAACTGTAATGAAGAAACACCGACCAGCACTAGAAAAATACAATGCTAATCCTTTCATGGAATAAATATGCTGTTCAGCTCCAGATTAACAACCGTACAAAGTGGAGCACACTGGCACTGGGAAAATAGGCAGTCGAGGCGAACAGGCGCTGACACAGGCCGACCAATACCTGGTGCAGCAATCAAAGCTAATAAGTTAGCCGCACTTGCCACTGTGACTTATAGCGCCTTTTGTAGTCTGTAGTGCCAGAAAAGATAAAAGCAAGATAAAAATGGCAGCACTCCAGAACTGGCGCTAGAGCCACCAGAAAGATGCTAAATGGTGCATATCATAAATAAGGCCCTTAGTCCCCTCATACCAGCATGAGTGATTTCCACATCTCCTGTGCATTTTTTGCCCTTCCAGATGGCCCTGGTTTAGATTTACTAGTCCTTCCTGATGAGAGGATTTATTTCCTATGAGTGAGCTCCCTCACCTTAGCAGAGGTTATAGCAGCGTTCTGTGTGCACAGAGCTCCCATTGTCTTCTAGTAGATCTTGGTGTGCAGGCCCTTATTCATCAAGTGATAGCGTCAGACAGTGCCTCAATAGCGCCATGTATCGTCAGCTATCAGCAGCTACCGACTCCAGAACGCCATGCTGGGAACTAGGGATAAGCGAATCGATCCGGACGAACCCGGATTCGATCCGAATTTCAGGAAAAATTCGATTCGGATCGAATCCGAATTTCCCCGCGATTCGGTCGCTCGAAGTTTTCCTTTAACATCCATTCATTTACATTACAGGCATTCTAAGATGGCGGACGGGACATGTCCAGACATCAACCCTGTGCCAGTGCAAGCTGGGACAGTCACATGCAGCCTATCAGCAGCCAGCAAGCCCGGTGACGTCACAGCGGTATTTAAGGCCGGCCATCTTGCTTTCCTGCCTCATTTCTCTATTGCATTCGTGAGAGACAGAACGTTGTGTAGCTGAGGGAGAGAGGCAGTTAGACAGGCAGGGACAGACAGGGACAGGCTGGAGACAGGCAGGAGACAGACAGGAGACAGACAGAAAGTCAGCGAAAAAACAGGGAAAGGTAGAAAAATCGGAGGCTGTCACAGGGAGTTTTTTTTTTTTTTTCATCCAGCCTGACAGGCTTTGTTAGCGTTTTCAGGCTGCTTATACTAACTAACTGTGCATATATACTGAACTGATCTTAAGTCTGCTGTGAGGCATCCCATTCTGTGACTACAGCAGCCTCTGTTTAAGACCATATAACCATTTGCTCTTATTATAATTGAAATTAGCCTGATAAAGACACTTTTGCTGGGCATAGTACTTCTGGACCCTGCCAGGTGCACTTCTGTTGTGGCATCCCATTCTGTGACTACAGCAGCCTCTGTTTAAGACCATATAACCATTTGCTCTTATTATAATTGAAATTAGCCTGATAAAGACACTTTTGCTGGGCATAGTACTTCTGGACCCTGCCAGGTGCACTTCTGTTGTGGCATCCCATTCTGTGACTACAGCAGCCTCTGTTTAAGACCATATAACCATTTGCTCTTATTATAATTGAAATTAGCCTGATAAAGACACTTTTGCTGGGCATAGTACTTCTGGACCCTGCCAGGTGCACTTCTGTTGTGGCATCCCATTCTGTGACTACAGCAGCCTCTGTTTAAGACCATATAACCATTTGCTCTTATTATAATTGAAATTAGCCTGATAAAGACACTTTTGCTGGGCATAGACTTACTGCTGCCTGCCAGGTGCACTTCTGTTGGGGCATCCCATTCTGTAACATAGCATACCCCTCTTTATTTACACTAAGCAGCTCTCTTATTTACACTAAGCAGGCCTGTTGGAGGCTGAGTGTTACTGCTCACTTTTGGTGTGCATTATATTCTGTTTCATATAGACCCACCGCTGCCCGGGGGTTCTTTAAATATCACCTACTAACACGCCAGTTAGACTATGTCGGGCAGACAAGTGCCTGGAAGTGAAAAGAGGAGTGGCAGAGGCCAAGATTCCGCAGGCAGAGCTCGCATCAGACTGGGGGCCAGTAGCAGCAGGAGTCACGCTGAGAGACCTAATCTGCCAGTATCTGCTAGCGGTCGGGTCTCCACCAGTAACGCATCTGCCGTGGTAGATTGGTTGACGCGCTCATCAACAACATCATCACAACTTACGTCTGAGACCCCCAGTCTAGGGTCGGTAGGTTCCTCTGACACAACCCTGAGTTGGCATGCCCCGAGAGCAGTCCCTGTCCTCCCATTGCCTCTGTCCTACGCCGTTCCCTCCCCCAGCGACGTATCCTATGCTTTGGGTTCAGCTCCACTCTTTAGTGAGGAGGACGATCAGATACAGGAGGACAGTCAGCAGCTACTGCCCAGCCAAGAAATGGAGGTGGCTTCTTTAGCTAGGCAGACAAATAGTGATGTGGACAGTGTCGTGGGTGCTGCGAGCGTTCCAGCTCCTGCGCCAGACACTGTTGACGAATCCACGAACATCAGTGACGTACAGCCACAACTCGGTGATGATGAGGACGACGATGAAGCCGATCGCACTTGGGAGCCGGGTGATGAAGGGGCTTCATCGTCATCATCAGGAGAAGAGGGGCGCAGGTTGCCCCGGAGTCAGCAGCTGAGGCAGCAAGGTGGTAGCAGTCAGCATGGGGGCACAATTCCAAAGGCTGGAGCCGGCCGGGGCCGGGGCCGGGGTAGAGCACCTGCTGTGCGGCAGTCTACCTTATCGGGAGGTAGTGGAGCAGGGGTTCCTGGAGTTGGCAACAGCAGCAGTGAATCAGTGAGGCCAGGGGGTGGGAAAAGTAGCTACTCGGCAGTGTGGCAGTTTTTCCTGAGGCATCCGCAGGAGGGTAACATGGCCACATGCATGATATGTAGGCAAAAGGTGAAGCGTGGCCAGGGTCCAAATGTTGGCACCACGGCCCTGCGTCAACATATGATGCGTCACCATAAAACGACCTGGGAGAACCGAGGCTCCCAAGGGGTGGTCCAGTCTGCTTCCTCACCAAGTGAGCTCCCAATTTCTGCCAGCCAAGGCTCCAGCACCTCAGCCGAAGGCAGCTGTGCGTCATACCCATCCTCTGTCGCTCCTGCTCCTCCTCCTCCAAGTCATGCATCCCGCCAGCAATCCATCAGCGAAGCCATGTCCAAGAGACAGCAGTATGCGCCCACTCATCCTACGGCGCAGAAGCTGAATGTGCTCCTGTCCAAGTTGCTGCTGCTGCTGTCAACTCCTGCCAACTCCAGGGTGTGATTCATCCAATTGTTGGGCTCCTGAAGCCAACCCCAGGGTCTCTTTAAAGTAATGTTTGGGCTCCTGCTGCTGCTGCTGCCAACTTCTGCCAACTCCAGGGTGTGATTCATCCAATTTTTGGGCTCCTGAAGCCAACCCCAGGGTCTCTTTGAAGTAATGTTTGGGCTCCTGCTGCTGCTGCTGCTGCCAACTTCTGCCAACTCCAGGGTGTGATTCATCCAATTTTTGGGCTCCTGAAGCCAACCCCAGGGTCTCTTTAAAGTAATGTTTGGGCTCCTGCTGCTGCTGCTGCCAACTTCTGCCAACTCCAGGGTGTGATTCATCCAATTTTTGGGCTCCTGAAGCCAACCCCAGGGTCTCTTTAAATTAATATTTGGGCTCCTGCTGCTGCTGCTGTCAACTCCTGCCAACTCCAGGGTGTGATTCATCCAATTGTTGGGCTCCTGAAGCCAACCCCAGGGTCTCTTTAAAGTAATGTTTGGGCTCCTGCTGCTGCTGCTGCCAACTTCTGCCAACTCCAGGGTGTGATTCATCCAATTTTTGGGCTCCTGAAGCCAACCCCAGGGTCTCTTTGAAGTAATGTTTGGGCTCCTGCTGTTGCTGCTGCCAACTCCTGCCAACTCCAGGGTGTGATTCATCCAATTGTTGGGCTCCTGAAGCCAACCCCAGTGTCTCTTTAAAGTAATATTTGGGCTCCTGCTGCTGCTGCTGCCAACTCCAGGGTGTGATTCATCCAATTTTTGGGCTCCTGAAGCCAACCCGAGGGTCTCTTTAAAGTAGTGTTTGGGCTCCTGCTGCTGCTGCCAACTCCAGGGTGTGAATCATCCAATTGTTGGGCTCCTGAAGCCAACCCCAGTGTCTCTTTAAAGTAATATTTGGGCTCCTGCTGCTGCTGCTGCTGTCAACTCCTGCCAACTCCAGGGTGTGATTTATCCAATTGTTGGGCTCCTGAAGCCAACCCCAGGGTCTCTTTAAAGTAATATTTGGGCTCCTGCTGCTGCTGCTGTCAACTCCTGCCAACTCCAGGGTGTGATTCATCCAATTGTTGGGCTCCTGAAGCCAACCCCAGGGTCTCTTTAAAGTAATGTTTGGGCTCCTGCTGCTGCTGCTGCCAACTTCTGCCAACTCCAGGGTGTGATTCATCCAATTTTTGGGCTCCTGAAGCCAACCCCAGGGTCTCTTTGAAGTAATGTTTGGGCTCCTGCTGCTGCTGCTGCCAACTCCTGCCAACTCCAGGGTGTGATTCATCCAATTGTTGGGCTCCTGAAGCCAACCCCAGTGTCTCTTTAAAGTAATATTTGGGCTCCTGTTGCTGCTGCTGCCAACTCCAGGGTGTGATTCATCCAATTGTTGGGCTCCTGAAGCCAACCCCAGGGTCTCTTTGAAGTAATGTTTGGGCTCCTGCTGCTGCTGCTGCCAACTTCTGCCAACTCCAGGGTGTGATTCATCCAATTTTTGGGCTCCTGAAGCCAACCCCAGGGTCTCTTTGAAGTAATGTTTGCGCTCCTGCTGCTGCTGCTGCCAACTCCTGCCAACTCCAGGGTGTGATTCATCCAATTTTTGGGCTCCTGAAGCCAACCCCAGGGTCTCTTTAAAGAAATATTTGGGCTCCTGCTGCTGCTGCTGTCAACTCCTGCCAACTCCAGGGTGTGATTCATCCAATTGTTGGGCTCCTGAAGCCAACCCCAGGGTCTCTTTGAAGTAATGTTTGGGCTCCTGCTGCTGCTGCTGCCAACTCCTGCCAACTCCAGGGTGTGATTCATCCAATTTTTGGGCTCCTGAAGCCAACCCCAGGGTCTCTTTAAAGTAATATTTGGGCTCCTGCTGCTGCTGCTGTCAACTCCTGCCAACTCCAGGGTGTGATTCATCCAATTGTTGGGCTCCTGAAGCCAACCCCAGGGTCTCTTTAAGGTAATGTTTGGGCTCCTGCTGCTGCTGCTGCCAACTTCTGCCAACTCCAGGGTGTGATTCATCCAATTTTTGGGCTCCTGAAGCCAACCCCAGGGTCTCTTTGAAGTAATGTTTGGGCTCCTGCTGCTGCTGCTGCCAACTCCTGCCAACTCCAGGGTGTGATTCATCCAATTGTTGGGCTCCTGAAGCCAACCCCAGTGTCTCTTTAAAGTAATATTTGGGCTCCTGCTGCTGCTGCTGCCAACTCCAGGGTGTGATTCATCCAATTTTTGGGCTCCTGAAGCCAACCCCAGGGTCTCTTTAAAGTAATATTTGGGCTCCTGCTGCTGCTGCTGTCAACTCCTGCCAACTCCATGGTGTGAATCATCCAATTGTTGGGCTCCTGAAGCCAACCCCAGGGTCTCTTTAAAGTAATATTTGGGCTCCTGCTGCTGCTGTCAACTCCTGCCAACTCCAGGGTGTGATTCATCCAATTGTTGGGCTCCTGAAGCCAACCCCAGGGTCTCTTTAAAGTAATGTTTGGGCTCCTGCTGCTGCTGCTGCCAACTTCTGCCAACTCCAGGGTGTGATTCATCCAATTTTTGGGCTCCTGAAGCCAACCCCAGGGTCTCTTTGAAGTAATGTTTGGGCTCCTGCTGCTGCTGCTGCCAACTTCTGCCAACTCCAGGGTGTGATTCATCCAATTTTTGGGCTCCTGAAGCCAACTCCAGTGTATATTTGGGCTCCTGCTGCTGCTGCTGCCAACTCCAGGGTGTGATTCATCCAATTTTTGGGCTCCTGAAGCCAACCCCAGTGTCTCTTTAAAGTAATATTTGGGCACCTGCTGCTGCTGCTGCCAACTCCAGGGTGTGATTCATCCAATTTTTGGGCTCCTGAAGCCAACTCCAGTGTATATTCGGGCTCCTGCTGCTGCTGCTGCCAACTCCAGGGTGTGATTCATCCAATTGTTGGGCTCCTGAAGCCAACCCCAGTGTCTCTTTAAAGTAATATTTGGGCTCCTGCTGCTGCCAACTCCAGGGTGTGATTCATCCAATTTTTGGGCTCCTGAAGCCAACTCCAGTGTATATTTGGGCTCCTGCTGCTGCTGCTGCCAACTCCAGGGTGTGATTCATCCAATTTTTGGGCTCCTGAAGCCAACCCCAGTGTCTCTTTAAAGTAATGTTTGGGCTCCTGCTGCTGCTGCCAACTCCAGGGTGTGATTCATCCAATTTTTGGGCTCCTGCTGCTGCCAACTCCAGTGTCTCTTTAAAGCAACGTTTGGGCTCCTGCCCCTCATAGTGATGCCACTTCAACTCTCTTGAATTCAATTGTGCCACTCTGCGATTCTATTAGCGATGCCTCTGATCTCCATGTGATATTTCTTCAAAGTATTATTTAACTAACCCAGCACGCATCCTGTGCGTGTTACAGCAAGGCAGAATGGTTTACAACCCTATTGAGGCTCTAGGAGGCTCAGAAATAGCCGTTTTTAATAGCGATTCGTCGCGAATTTATTCGGGTCGAAACGATTTTTGTCGGAAAATTCGGCGAATCAGTCGAATCGAATTTTTCAAAAGTTCGCTCATCTCTACTGGGAACACAATCACGCATTTATCACGCTAAATGAGGCTAGCGCCGGCGAAAGCGTCACCTAGCGCTGGATTCATCATGTAGCTGACTTCAGCGAACAGCGCCGCTGCTAACCCCCTCACAGCGCCAGGTCAGACCTTTCGCTATCTGGCACTCTCCCATACATTTCTATGGCACTGCAATGTTTTTTTTAGTGGGTTTTGTGTTTTTTTTTGCCCAAAAATGAAACACAGGTTGTTTAGGATATGTCTGATGAATCTGTGTTGTTTTTGGTTATTTTTTGTTGAAAGATGTAATTTTTCTACTGGAATGTTGTGAGTCAAATGTAAAATGCATCTCCTCCCACAAAACACATTAGCCTCAAATTAGCTTGCTTTCACAACACCCATGGCTTGGAAAGCTATTTTTTAGTCAGTCATGGTTGGCGCTCACGTTCGCTCATTGAAATTTTCAGCGCCCATGCTATTCTGCAGCCCTGTCCTTGTTGAATCTGTGGTGGTCAGTGTTTGTGCAGTCGCTGTTGTGATTCGCTATGTGGCGGCGCTGTGCTGTTCATACATGTGCGTTTCTGCATTTTTTCCTGAATTCACTTGCAGCGACCCCAGTCGTTCTTAATGAATACACTGTAGTTCAGAGAGTGCATATGTCCACATTCTGCAGGATTTTTTCAGGCGTACAAGCTCATAACAACCCGTTATGCATTCTCCTGTGTCCCACATTATCATGTTGTTGTATAGTTATATTGTGTTCTTATTTTATTTAGGAATCAGATTTTAATTTGTAAGCAACCAGATCTGTTTTTGCTCTGACCTATGCATTACAGGATATTGTACACCCAGCTAAATCAAGCTAATAATTAATTGCGTCTTGGCCAATAGCTTGTTTTAATGCGTAAATCTACTAATAGCGCAACTTTGCTTGCACGTAGCGGATATTAGCTTCTTCCTAGTGCGCGGAGCGTTTTTTGGGGGGTTAGCTTTCGTCATATCCACTTCCGGTTTCCTCCTTTGCGTTTCCACCATGATGCCCAGGCGACGTATCCTGCACCTCCCCAGCTCCTCCTCTGACTCTGGCCCCCCCACTCCTCCCCCACTTCCCCCACCTACCTCACCTCCCCCACCTAACCCCCTTCCACCCCCTCCCCCCCCTGGGCAGCCCAAATTGAAGAGGATGCGGGTGGATAGCCGCCTAAACGGGCAGGTTGTGAAAGTGAGTATTTTTTCCTTGGATTATATGTTTAATCTGTTCTCAGTATAAATGTTTAGACCATTGTTCTGATGTCATGTATTGATTACATTTATTTATGTCATTTCTCATAGGATTTCTGGGGGAAAGAAGCGCATTGCCCTGGAGGTGAAGGCCACAGTGTCCCGGCGCTTCAACACCAGGCTCAGTGTCCGAGCCATAATGCAAAAGTGGTCGGACTTCAAGCGCCGGGACCCTGAAGGCGTCTACCGGCTATATGATGCATACGCTTCAGGTAAGTGGAAGTTGATGCTATGTTTATAGTTTTTGTGAAATAATATTCTAAGCTGTGTCCATTTTGGGTAGTAATTGTAATTTTTTTGATTCACCCCCTCAACACAGATAAGCGTCCTCCCCTGGGGAAACGTGGGAAGGGATTCCTCCCCCGCACGAGACAGGCGGACTCGGGGGAGTTATCGGGGGAGGGTACCTCTCGGGTTTCCTATTTAGAGGACCCAGGGGAGGAAGGGGATGACGCCCCAGTGTGCTGCTGGGGGGCTGGCAGGATCTAGCCTCAGCTCCTCACACTCTGACTCTGAGGAGTCTCACCAGCCAAGGGGCCACTCTCAAGTGGGGAGTCCAAGTGGGGTGGAAGTTGTGGACTCTCCCACACTCCCTGAAAGAGCAGGGAGTGAGAGGGAGGAGGGTGGCCCTTTGGGTGGGGGATCTTCGGATCAGAGTGTGAGGAGCCGAGGCTCCACGCCTCCTCCTCAGAGCCCTCCCTGGGCTTCAAGTGGCAGCTCATCCCCTGGTGAGTGCCGATTTAGTCAGTGTTAGTCTGTGACAGGTTCCATATGGCCATTTGTACTTAGCCCTTGCCATTCCTCTATAATTTGCAGCGCATCATATAGCCGGCACCTCCAGGAGCTTTGTGCAACGACTTCTCCACGGGCATAGTCGTGGTAAGTGTTTGTTGTTATCCCTCACATTCCATATGTTATGACATTTCTTAAAGTGGACCCACACCCATTGGTGATTGGCCCGGGAATTAATAAGCTTCCCTGGCCAATCACCTCCCTCACCGCGGGCCCGCCCCCAAAGCACACAAACTTCTTACCTCATTGGGGGTGGCGGAAGCCACCGCCGCCGCCTCACGCGTGCACCTCTAGATGTGCATGCGCCCGCGCTGTCCGTTTGTGAATGGCCTGCGCGGGCGCGTGCCCTGTAAGAGTGACGCGCAGGAGGCTGCAGCGGACGGGCTCTCTCTCCGATCGGGATGCCCCGCCAAAGTGGACCAAAACCCAGGATAGTCAAAATCCAGGGTGTTGGTCCACTTTAAACATACACATGTTTCCTGGTCCATAGTACAAGATGGTTTTCAAATTTACATTAACATCACAAACCCCACTACAGTGCAATCCAACTGCCACCCACCCCTATGTTTCAGGCCACAACATGATGGCGGCTAGCAAATGTGTTATTTTTGTAAGTTGTTCCGGATAACACATGTTGCACACTAGTAAGATTCGACACTCAACTGAAAATTAGGCCTTACCATTGCACTGTAAAGGTTATTGGCACATTATCTTGATGTGTCCATGTTGCACACATAAATAATTTACATTAACTCATGGACCAGTAAATATGCTAATGTCGGACAACATGTGTGTAACCATGCAAGCATTTTTTTTGGCACACTCCCTAAACAGATGGATGTCAAATCGTCATGTGTCATTGCCCAACTAAATTTTGGTTTCTGTTTTGCTTTCTCCTGACAGATGTTGCCACGCAGACGGAGCCGGTCACCATCCTCCCCACCCCAGCTCTTGGGACGGCCAGCAGCATGGGCCCCAGCCACAGCTGCGATGGTGAGTACATCCCACTTCATATGGCTAAAGACTTGGGAGCCCTATGTCTTATTGTAAATTCTGGAGACATTTACAATGTACCTATGTATTTTCTAAGCACACATCTAGGTTATATGTGTTTGGCCAACAATCCTAAATGCATGTCTGCATGCTTGATTGTTGGCTCACATTCTTGTTTTTGCAACATAGTGTCAAATTGTGGTTTGTCCCAAACCAAATTGGCCTGCTAAGGTTGTGACCTCTAATATGCTTGGCCCAAGCATTTTAATCGTTAGGACTTAGGCCCTGCTGTTTGGCTGTAACTAACCCAAGAAATGTACACACTGGGACTTAGACCTTAAATTATTCCCAAGAGTTCAGAGTAAATGTATGTTTGGGATGTTGGAGCCACATTTAAGGCAGCCACTAGTACTCATATAATGGTAACACATAAGGGCACAGTGGCACACAATGTGAATGTGTGTGTCAGCTAATTTGAGGCAGTTACATTACATTGCTACATCTGTGTATGTTGAGATCACATTCTATGTTTTGAATATTTTTTTTTTATACTCTTCAGCTTGTGAAAACCAACATCGCAGACTGTGGCAGTCGATCCGGCGTCTTCGCCTTATGCTGCTGGCCTTGAAGAGGCGTCGTTAGGGTGGGGGGGATGGTTTTTGCCGCTGTGCGGCGTAATGTTGGCCCTGTTGGCCGCCTTGAGGGCTAATAAATATTTTGTATGTTTATAATTACAGTGTGTTGTGCCTTGTCAAGCATAGTTTAAGTGTCTAGCAACCCATTAGTTTGTAAATGTTGTTGTACCTTTGTAGCCATTTAATGTGTAAACCATAGTAAGATATGGTCACCAATGTGTGTCATACATTTCTGGCTACATGTACATCTCTAGATCGAGAGACTCATCCCTGACTGTGTTGTTAGCTATGTCAATGAAAAAACATGATTCGGAGGTGGGTTACTGAAATTTTATCACACAAAATTAACCAAAATTAAACATAAATCAATATTCTTGGCTTGGTGGCCTGGGAGGTTGGGATTCATTGCTAGAGGTGGTTTTGGGGGCCAACAGTGCAGTCAAAAAAATAGACTGCTGTTGTATCAGCTGATGCATCAACAACAAAGTTTGGTCCTGGCGCTGGACAGCTTGCTCCATGGCAAATGGTTTGTGCTTGGAGCTGATTTTGTACGTCCTGGAGCTGGCGCTGCAGGTCCTCAATTTGTTGCCGATACACCAGCACCTGATTTTCCAACGCGGCAATGCGCTCATTAGTTCCATCACGCGGCTGTTGGCGACTGTAGTCCTCCAGCATCCAGACCGCTAGCTCGTAAAATTTGGCACTGGTGGGTGCCACACCTCCTCTTCTTGTGTGTTCGGCCTAAAAAAACAAAATAACAGATTGGAGTGAAGCTGAAACAATGCAGGTATGCCCCTTCCAATCATTTACCCAAAGTGTAACTATCAAACTTACCCTTGATTGAGCCTCTGTAGCTTGGCCACATGGCACTTGGGAAGAGGTCCCAGCTTGGGGTTCAGGTATGGCCTCCTGCCAAAACACAAAACAAATAACATGTTACATGGTGGTTCCTGGACTACCCACTAACATGTCAATGTGGTTATTGTTCCCCCAAATAAGCCATGTTACCGCAGTGCCGTCCTGCCGAAGTAGTTCCGGGGTCTGGCTGCCAGAAAGGGGCAAATCCACATCTGAGAGATGGGGAAAGCTGGCATATTCTAAACAGGAAAGTCATGTTAGTTGGTCAGTGGACAAAACTCAAATTTAATATGGATAGTCTATCGAGGCCATACCTCGACAAAGTGGCAGAATACACAAGAGCCAAAAGGGATCTTGTAAACTCAGATTGCTCACATGTATGTAAGAGGAAGATTAGCCAATAATTGGGAAAAACACTAACAGACACATTGCTCAAATTACACATACCCGCCATTTCCCAGATGTCCTGAGTTGGGCCCTCACTCGAGCTTTGCCCTTGAAAATACATGTTTAAACACAAGTTGGACTAATAAATTAAAAAAAAAAGGTTTGCAAACATCCTTACTAGATAATCAAGCCAAACCAGCTTACCCTCATCTCTAGCAGCCTCACGGTGAAGGGCCCTTTCCGGACAGCCACTAATGAGCCTGGGGATGGCAAATCCACTAAAAATAGCCATCTTCAAGTTAAACTAGCAAACATGTAGATTATTAGACTAACCAAATAGAACCAGTGTAACCTAAACAGCATAAAGGATACAGTGTTTTGGGCAATACACACCAACAGGGTCCTGTTGACCTGCTACATAGGAAGTGGTGTCCAAAGATGAAGCAGTGACTTGGCCTACAAAGAAAAAACAGGAATCAAAGACATGCACTTGTGTTAAAGTGGAAAAAGCAAGGTTGACACATGCACTTACCGGCATCCAAAGAGTAGCTTGGCTCTGGAGGAGATGCTGTTGGCAATGGCGGTGCAGCTAGGCAAAAGCAAAGAAAAAATGTAGCCATTGGTAATGTGCGGCACAAAATAAACCATGAATTAAGGTGTGTGTGAGCAGCTCAATCACTAATATTCAATAATCCAGGCCAGTGTGGCTTCCACATGTATATGCAGATATATGCCCACAGATCTCTGGCTTCCCACATAGCTACACATGTTAGGGCCTTGTTAGTTAGTTGCTGAGAGGGTTAAAGTGGGCGTGGTACTCCTAAAAAGTGGTACAAGCTATTGTTTGAGGTGCTCCCACACCCATTTTGTACAAAAAAAACAAGGCCATAAATTATTGATAAATACCTTCAATGGAAGACTGGGTTAGGCTTGAGGTTGGTTGAAGGGCAGGATTTGGGGTGTCCTCCTCAGCCAAATCCTGGACATCACCATGTGCACCTATGCAGAAAGCAACATTTATGAGGTATAATGTACTACTTCACATGTCCTACTGTTAGTTGGCCAGAAAGAGACAAAGCAAATCACATACATTAACATTACCAGTCAAATATATGCACAAAATATGTACCTTCAGTCCAACCTGTGGTGTCATCCCCAGCATCAACACCCTGCAGCCGAACGAGGGGAATTTTGTACTTCAGCATCTCCTCATATGGCCTGTAGGTACTCTTTGGACCCCGGATGGTCCCACTCTCCACCTCAAGATCATGCTTCATCTTTTGCATAAGGGCCCTTTTCAAAGTGTAGAAGCGTTTCTTGCAGGATGTGGGTATTGAGCACTGCTAGTAAGCTCTTCACCAACGGCATCCCACAATTTGCTCCTTTCTTGCTTGCCTATAGACTGGCTTTGGGAGCCAAAGATTAGCTCCCATTTGGCCAGGGTAAGACGCACAAGAGTATTGTTATCCGCCAAATTAAATTCTGGCTTCCTCTTGGCAAATGGGCGGCTGACCTTGGGTGCAGGCTCACCTTGGGCCTGGGCCCTTTTCCTTAAGGGAGGTCTGCGCACAGCACCCAACACACGCCTACTTGGGCCAGCTGTGGCTGGCAGATGTCCAGAATTTGGCTCCATCCTGTAGCTGCACACACACACCACTAGACAACACACAAGCACGCATACAGACTACAGAATGGCATCACCCTCTTTTGGGGGTGTGCAGGTTTTATGTGCTCTAACCAATCACAAACAGGTCCACTTAATTGATTCACACATACTGGGCAGGTGCTTGTAGCAACACCTCCACTGCACTGACTGAACCATGTGTGGTAGACAATTAACTAATTACAGAGCTCATTAACCAAACCACACACAACCAAAGACAACAATGTACTCAGGTAGATGAAACACTTGTGAAATGTGTCTCTACAAACGGCTATTTAAATTAAGAGCAGCTAACCTTTCATTGGTCCACCACTGAATGGTCAGGCATGTCCGCTACAACACGCAAGTATCTGCTGTGGTAAGGTGCAAGGGGCCGTTATTGACGGCAGGTATGTAGCACCAATGTACCTGGCATTGGTGCAGTAAAGCCGTGTAGTCTGATTTCCAGCATCAGCTGCTGGTGGCAGTTTGCTGCTGTTGCTTTAGAATAGCCGAAAGGCTAACCTGGGACGGCTTTACTGGGATGGAGTAGAGCAGGGTGGGACTCCATCCCACTACCCAGGTCTGGGTTTTGCGGGCTGTTTAAATAGCCTGGGGAATCAGCTGTGGCCTGTCCTTTGTCTAGAGCTCACATGGGAGTGAGACTCTGTGAGCCTGGCTGAAATCTCCTGTGGAGGCTGTTCATGCGGACCTGAGGCCTATTTGACTGTAAACAGGACCTTTGCTCAAGGACTAAAAGCTGTTTGCCTGACTGTATCATTTATGCTGCGGTTTCCTGAAAAGGTGATGTAACCTGTATGGACATATGCTTTTGTGGATTTTTGTGTGAAATAAACACAGACTTTACTTTGAACTGTTTGCCTCCGCCTCTATACTGCTGACACCCGGTCGCATACCAGAGCTAATCTCCACATTTGGTGTCGGATGCGGGCACAGCAGTGAGGCCGTTGCTAGGAGCAACCGACGAAAAAGTTTTGTGCATGTCCTATATTAAACCTGCCAGGCTGCTACCTGGGACTGCTGACAAAATGGAGGCGGTCGTGAAAGCGCTCTTGGAGGCGAATCTGCAGCAGCAGGAGGCCAACAGGCAGCAGCGCGAGGACTACAAGCAGCAGCAGGAGACCAACCAGCTGCTTTTTCCACATATGACGGCGCTGCAAGCTGCAGGTGCGCCCAAAAGTATTCCTGATGCCCGGAAAGCTGTCCGCTCGGCGCTCACAAAAATGACCCCTTCAGATGACGTTGAGACTTACCTGGCGGTGTTTGAAAAGGTGGCTGCAAGGGAGAAGTTGCCGCATGACCAGTGGGCTGATGTCATCGCTCCATTTCTGGCGTCTGGTCCCCAGCAGGTGTTGTTTGATCTCCCAGAGGACCAAGCCGCTGACTACCCGACTCTGAAGGGTGAGATACTGGCCAGACTGGGGGTGAATGTGTGGGTTTGGGCTCAGCGGGTGCATCAGTGGAGCTACCAGTCGGCAGAGCCCGCCCGGCCCCAGTACTATAAACTGCTGCACCTGCTGCAAAAATGGCTGCAGCCGGAGTTGTTAAGCCCCACTGCCATGTTGGACCGCTTGCTGGCGGACATTTTCTGGAGGGCTTTACTGCACCCTCTTCAGCACTGGGTTGGCCAGGTATCCCCTGACAACGCACTAGGGATGGTGGACCTAGTGGAGCGATATGAGGCCACCAGGAACTTGCAAGGCGGCTCCATGAGGAGGGATTCGGGGAAACCCCGGAGGTCCCCGCCCCAGCTCAGGCGAGTGGCGTCCCCTAAACCCCCTCAGGACCTACCCCCCAAAGTCCCTGCCCAAGTGTTGTGTTGGGGATGTAAGGAGCCGGGACATATCAGAGCCAATTGTCCCCACCAGGGGGAGCCCATGGACGTGAACTTTGGTTACCGCCCTTCCATGTATGCCAGGAGGCTGTGTGCTGCCGGTGTCCCTGAACTTGTGGGGCAAAGTCACCTCTGTCAGGTGAAAGTGGGAGACACCCTGGCTCTGGCCCTTTTGGACTCGGGGAGTATGGTTACCCTGGCAAGTCCCGCCTTAGTACTGCCCGATGAGTACACTGGGCGGAAAACCGGGGTTTTGTGCATTCATGGGGACTTGAGAGACTATGCCACAGCACAAGTGTCTCTCACCACCGTCTCCGGCAGCTGGAAACATGAAGTCGCTGTCGCCGCTAAACTCCCGTATGAACTGATTGTTGGGAGAGACTTTCCAGGGTTCAGGTCACTGTGGGCCAAGTTGGCAGTTCCGGAAACCCGCGAGGCGGGTGTGTCCCCTATAGACTGGCCCTACTCAGGGGAGACCCCGGTGCCCTGGGAACCGGAATCAGGAGGCACCGTGGAAGAGGTGCCCGCCCCTAAAATGGAAGAGGGGGAGTCAACCCCACTAAATGTTATGGTTGGAGATGTGGAAGAGTTGGCAACAGGTCCAGAGTTGGCAGATCTCCATGTCTCCACAATTAACTTTGGTACCGCTCAACACCAGGACCCGACACTGTCTCGGGCCTGGGAGAATGTTCTTGAGGTGGAAGGGGAACCACAACAGCCAGGGGCGGAGTTACAGTTTCCTCGCTTTGTGGTTCACCAGGAAATGTTGTACCGAGTAAACAAGTTACGTGAAGAGGTGGTGGAACAGTTGGTGGTACCCAATCCATATCGCAAGTTGGTGTTGGATTTGGCCCACCAACATGTTCTGGGTGGACACCTAGGCCAGCAGAAAACTCTGGACCGCATTTTACAACGATTCTACTGGCCCAGTGTGTACAAGGAGGTGGAGAGATATTGTGAGTCCTGCCCAACATGTCAGATGACCAGCCCTCAGCCTCATTACCGTGGTCCCTTAGTTCCTCTCCCAGTTATTGAGGTTCCCTTTGAGCGGAATGCCATGGATCTAGTGGGTCCAGTGCCAAAATCCGCTAGAGGGCACCAACATATTCTGGTGATCTTGGACTATGCCACGCGGTACCCTGAGGCAGTGCCCCTGCGTCACACCTCTGCCAAGCTCATTGCTAAGGAGCTTATGGAAATGTTTTCCAGAGTAGGTCTGCCTAAAGAGGTCCTGACCGATCAAGGTACCCCGTTTATGTCGAAAGTAATGAAAGAGCTCTGTAAACTGCTGCAGGTGAAACAGTTGAGGACATCCGTTTACCACCCGCAAACAGACGGCCTAGTAGAACGGTTTAATCAAACTTTAAAGACCATGTTAAAAAGGGTGGTCGCCAAGAATGGGAAGAATTGGGACTTGCTGCTGCCCTATCTGATGTTCGCAGTGCGAGAGGTGCCCCAGGCCTCTACGGGGTTCTCGCCCTTCGAACTCTTATACGGTCGACATCCACGGGGCCTGTTGGATATAGCCTTGGAGGCCTGGGAACAGCAACCCACACCCCACAAAAGTGTGGTAGAGTACGTTACTCACCTACAAGAACGGATAGAGACCGTCTTGCCGCTTGTCAGAGAACATATGGAGGCAGCGCAGCGGGCCCAAAGCAGGATTTATAATCGGCAAGCCAGGGTATGGAACTTTAACCCAGGTGACAGAGTTGTGGTTCTGGTACCCACGGTGGACAGTACATTTCTAGCTAGGTGGCAGGATCCCTATGAGGTCATTGAAAAAGTTGGGGAAGTGACTTACAAGGTACATCAGCCTGGGCGGAGGAAGCCAGAGCAGGTGTACCATGTAAACCTGCTGAAACTGTGGAAAGACAGGGAGACCCCTGGGGGTGACAGTCCCCGACCAGGTATGGTGGGGGTGGAGCTTCCCATCCCTCGGTCTGTTATTAGAGAAGCAGTAGTCGTGGTGAAAACTGGCGACAACCTCTCCTCTAAACAGACTCAGGAAGCCAGGGAGTTTATTAGCAGAAACACAGACGTGTTTTCAGAACTCCCTGGGCGCACTTCGGTCATCCAACATGATGTTGTCACGGAACCTCAGGTCAAGATCCGGTTGAGGCCTTACCGGGTACCTGAGTCCCGGCGACAAGCTATCGCGGAGGAAGTGCAGCAAATGCTCCAGTTAGACGTGATTGAAGAATCAAAGAGTGAGTGGGCCAGCCCCATAGTCTTGATTCCCAAGCCCGATGGTACGTTGCGGTTCTGTAACGATTTCCGCAAACGTAATAAAGTTTCCAAGTTTGATGCCTACCCTATGCCCCGGGTAGATGAACTCATTGAGAAGCTAGGCCAAGCCAGGTACTTTTCGGTTTTGGACCTCACAAAAGGGTACTGGCAGGTGCCCTTGACTGAGGCTGCCAAGGAGAAAGCAGCCTTTATTACACCAGAGGGACTGTTCCAATACAAGGTGTTACCCTTTGGGTTACACGGCGCTCCCGCTACGTTCCAAAGGTTAATGGATATTGTCCTCAGGCCACACCATCGGTATGCTTCGGCATATCTGGACGATATAATTATTCATAGCACGGATTGGGAAAGTCACCTACCCAAAGTCCAGGCCGTAGTGGATTCCCTCAGGAAGGCTGGGTTGACGGCAAACCCGAAGAAATGTGCTTTAGGCCTAGAAGAAACAAAATACCTGGGCTATGTGATTGGACGAGGAGTGGTCAAGCCCCAGGTGAACAAACTAGAAGCCATCCGTAACACCACCCGCCAGGTAAAGTCATTTCTGGGGTTCCTAGCGGCACCATTGACAGACCTGTTAAAGGGACGCAAGTCTGTCATGGTGAAGTGGAATGAACAGGCCGAAAAAGCGTTCTCCGCTTTGAAGTCTGCCCTGTGTGGGTCTCCGGTGTTGGTGACACCCGACTTTAAGAGGGAGTTCATAGTGCAGACCGATGCCTCCGAGGTAGGTCTCGGTGCTGTACTGTCTCAGGAAGTCAACGGGGAGGAGCACCCCGTTGTCTACATGAGTCGCAAATTAACACCCGCGGAGACCCGGTATAGTATAGTGGAGAGGGAGTGTTTGGCCATTAAATGGGCCCTGGAGTCTCTTCGCTGCTACTTGCTGGGGAGAAGGTTCCTTCTGATTACGGACCACTCTCCCCTCAAGTGGATGTGCCAGGCTAAGGACAAAAATGCCAGGGTCACCCGATGGTTCTTGTCATTACAAAACTTCAAGTTTACAGTAGAGCACAGAGCGGGACGATTATTGGGTAACGCGGATGCCCTGTCTAGAGCACATTGTTTGGCATGTGTCCACCCCCTCAGGGTTGAACAAAGGGGGGGGTATGTGGTAAGGTGCAAGGGGCCGTTATTGACGGCAGGTATGTAGCACCAATGTACCTGGCATTGGTGCAGTAAAGCCGTGTAGTCTGATTTCCAGCATCAGCTGCTGGTGGCAGTTTGCTGCTGTTGCTTTAGAATAGCCGAAAGGCTAACCTGGGACGGCTTTACTGGGATGGAGTAGAGCAGGGTGGGACTCCATCCCACTACCCAGGTCCGGGTTTTGCGGGCTGTTTAAATAGCCTGGGGAATCAGCTGTGGCCTGTCCTTTGTCTAGAGCTCACATGGGAGTGAGACTCTGTGAGCCTGGCTGAAATCTCCTGTGGAGGCTGTTCATGCGGACCTGAGGCCTATTTGACTGTAAACAGGACCTTTGCTCAAGGACTAAAAGCTGTTTGCCTGACTGTATCATTTATGCTGCGGTTTCCTGAAAAGGTGATGTAACCTGTATGGACATATGCTTTTGTGGATTTTTGTGTGAAATAAACACAGACTTTACTTTGAACTGTTTGCCTCCGCCTCTATACTGCTGACACCCGGTCGCATACCAGAGCTAATCTCCACACTGCACACGTATGTTAGTAGCGCTACTAGCGTACGCATGCGCAATCCGTTTCTCGCACACCTGGGTCAGCTAATTGCAGACAGGAAATAGCAGAGTAACGCAAAAGGCGGCAAAGCGGACCTGTCCTTTTCCCAAGTTAAGTATAAATGGCTGGATTTGACAACCTTCTGGTATTGTTACACTGTGGCAAAGGCTGTGGTGTGGTGGTTTGGCCCCTTTGTCCCTTAGCTCATTTTTGTGTCTTGCTGGGTTTGGTCCTCACTCTCTGTGGCTTGTTGGTTGATTTCTGACATCAGTGCTGTTTCTTTAGGAGATTGATTTTGTTGGCATATGCAAATATTGTGTAGCATACAGAAAGTGAGGCTTGATTTTGGGGCCTTTTGTGGGCTGTGCAGCAACTCCCCTCTTGGTTGTGCCTAACTTAGAAAGCAAACTTTCAGCAGTCTGGTGATTCAGACAACTATACTTCTGGTTTTGTGGTGAGCTGCATTGTAGTGAGTGTGTGAGGAGTGTGCTTGCTTGTGTGTGTGGTGTGTTTGTGGTTTTTTTTTTGGTTTTGCTTCTTTTACATATCTGTTCAGTGAGTGTGAGATGGATAAGAGGGTGATGTATGGGTTATGGGTGCAGGGATGTGCGAGAATGCTGGAAGAGCAGGATGCCAGGGAGGAGGGTGCTGTGAGGCTTAGGGCACCCCGATCCTTTGGCATCCGTCTTTCAGTGTGGGATTTAAGTGACGAGCAGATCAGGAGCCGTTTCCGTCTGAATCGTGCAGCACTACAGTCCCTATATGATCAGATTAAGACCAAAATCGAGCCATCCACCAAACGCACCCAATCCATTCTAGGCATAGTACGCCTATGTGCCACTCTTAATATTGTGGCACGAGGGAACTTCCAGGCAACCTCTGCCCTCCTCAGCGGGATCAGCCAGGCTACAATGAGCTGCATATTTATACAGGTAGTACTGGCTATTTGTGACCTGATCCCTGTTTACATCAAGTTTCCTGAGGATGAGGTTGCCCAAATAAAACATGCCTTCTATCGCATGGGAGGGATTCCGAATGTGCTAGGGTGCGTGGATGGTACACATATCCCTTTCCGCCCTCCCCGTGCACAGGAGCTGCATTATAGGAACAGGAAACAGTTCCACTCCATGAATGTCATGGTGGTCTGTGACCATGACATGAAGCTGCGGGCCGTGAGATCTGGCTTCCCCGGCTCATGCCACGACTCTTACGTGCTCCAGCAGTCAGTCCTGTGCAGGAAGTTTGAGAACAACGAAATGCCAGCTGGCTGGCTACTGGGTAACTAACTAACCATGTCAACGTATTTTGCTTGAAATATGTGGCCTAGTAAGCTAAATGTAAAAAATTGCAACAAATTACATGTACTAGTACTAATTGCTGTCTCTCTCATTGTGTTTTTTCCACAGCGGACAAGGGATACGGGCAGAGAACGTGGGTCATGACTCCTGGAAAAGAGCCCTTTATAACATTTACAAATAAAATACAACTACTATCCACACTATAAACACAAGGGGTTAATTAAAAAAACGACAATCCCCCCAAAAAATGACATGGGGTCCCCCCTTACCTATCATAACCAGCCCGGAACCAGCTATGGGGGCTTGTAGGAACAGGGGCCAGCTTTGGTGGCCTCCCGCCCTGCCGGCTACAAGCTCCGTGGGCCGGGCTCTTCTGCCCCCCCTAGGCTTTGGGGAGGAAGGTAATTGGGGTGCCGGGGGCTAATGGCAAGTCACCCGCTAGCCGCAGGTGACTTGCCAGCCCCCAGCCTTGTGAACTGGTATAGGGGGTCTCATGGATTCCTTACCAGTTCACAAAGGGTTAACTGTAAAAATAAACAGACCACACACATAATAAAAAAAATGACATTTATTTTTTTTTTCTTTACTTTCCTCCGATCTTCCTCTGTCCCCCGGTGATCCCCAATGACAGCTGCCGGGTGCTCGGTGGAGGGAGGCTTGGGGGGCGAGGGATCATAGCCCTCTCCCCCCCCCCCCCCCCCTCCAACCTCTCTCCTCTGAACACCCGGCAAGACTGGTCGTCTCGGGTGAGGTTGAGAAAAGTCGGCTGCTGGGTGACATCATAGACTATGTCATCTGGGGCGGGGCTAGCAGCCGCAACCCAGGAAATGAGGGAGAGAAGGAGACACAGTGGGAGGGATTGCAGCCGCAGATGAGTAAAGGTGTTTTTTTAACAACATTTTTACAGTTAATTGTGCCATCGGCCGAAGCTATTTTGGGTGCTCTCCTAAAGAGAAAAGAGCCCTGGGGGGGGATCGGATGCCCCCCGGGTGAAGAGAAGACCCGGCCCAATCCAACGAGGGGTCAGGTGAGTTTTAAAATGTTATATTTTTTCTGTGGGGGTTTAAAGTCAGCTAGGTGAGACGCAGCTGGCACTAAAAGGGTTAAATAATGAAAATGGCTCTTGCCTAACAACATGGCTCCTGTAAAGACAAAATAAATGTATGTCAACATTTGCTAAAACCTGTGTTTGTTAGTTTCCCCTGTTCAAGGCCCCCCAAATGCTCACTATTTACCAACACACTGTCATTTGCCCTGTTAGGGGGCCACCCTCCTCCTTGGCGCCACCACTTCGCCTGGGCCTTTAACAACAAGCAAACAGATGTTAAATGTCAGCACAGGTGTGATATGTGTTCTGCCCATGTAGCGGTCTTGAATTGGTTTGTACCCACCTGTCTGTCGCTGTTCCTGTCTTCGGTGGCCCCATCGCAGCATATTCACCCATGTTCAACGAGTCTGGAAAGTAGGGAAAAAAAGCACAAACTAACAACACTTAGCACACGTGTCATTAGTTACTTCCTTCCCCCAACCAGTTTTTTTTCTGTCTAATATCCTACCTGACAGGGCTGTGGGCGAATTCAAGCCCAACACCTGGGCCTCCTCCTCAGCGGGTTCTGGGGCTGTTGGTGGGGAGGCTAAAAAAGTGGATGAGGACGCTGGCAGCAGTGGGGGCTGACATCTTACACCCACACCCTGTCTGTTCTGCCTCACTGGTCGGACAACTCTTCTCCAGATGGCTTTAATTCACAGTCAGAACTCTCCAGCTAGAAGAAAAAAAGAACATTCACTGCTCATCTTCTCTTTGGGCATCCACTTACCTGGGAGGTTTTGGATGTAGAACCAGCACACCCGAGGCCACTTACCTTTGAGGTCCAAACATTGCTATGTTATGTGTGTGTGGGTGCTAGCAGAGGCCCCCTGCCCACTCAGATGGGCTTCCACCTCCAATGCCAATGTCCTTTTGGCGTGGGTGTTAGGCTTGAAGTTGTAGCGGTCTGTTATGAAAGTCTGCAAAGACAATCTGAATGTTATTTTCAGGTATGCCCTGGATTGGCCTAGTTTAGGTCCACATACACTCTTACAATCCCCCCCCCCCCCCCCCCGTGCAGCTGGCAAATGCATGTCCCCTTGCCCCAGCCCTCCCGTTCACCATTACTGTAGGATTGTAAGGTCTTGGGGCTCTCTCCTGTTTGTTCCTGCCACTGTTTTCTTTGGCTACGGGGAAGTTTGTTAAGGGGAGCTGCAACAAGACTAGCATAAATACAGGAGAGTGACCGAGAAGGAGGACCAATGTGCTTCTAAACATTACAAAATATATACTCCTGAGCAGCTGGGGGAATCAGCACCACATGCGTGCAATTGATGGCGCCAATGACACTTGACATATTTGCAATGTAAAAAAACAACAACCTCACCTTATTCCAGTCTGCCATGCTGTTAGGAAAAGAGATGTATTTCTCCTGTGGGACAATAATGCCACTGAGAAATTAGTTAGGGCGTGGCTCAGCGAAGGCTGAGACATGCCAACAGACAGTGCCCCAGCCTCTGATAGGAGCTATTTGCTGAAAATTTAATGCAGCCAAACAATTTGGTCATACCCTCAATTGCATGCCCCTTTCTTGTGGCGGGGCCAACCATGGCCGCAGCACTGAGTAAAGCTTTCAACTTTACTCGAATAACTGTTGATTGGACATCTGATCGATATCCAGGCGATGGAGGGTATACCTAAACTCTGGAAGGTACATGGTTAATAGCCCCGGCTGCTGCAGACACTATTACTCTTCACAGAAGTCTTCAAGGGGTTCCATTGTAAACACATTTGCTGGTTTCCGCTAGCAAAAAGAAGACATAATTTTGGACCAGAAACGTATGGTTTTAATAGTCCTAAAAAGTGACAAATGAGGGCTCTGAATCACGCGCAAGTTCAGGCTACACCCGTGAGCTTACGCAGACGAGAAAGCAAAAACTCGGTTTGGAGTATGTGAATCGTAAAGTCCTGCAAAAAAAACTTGGACAAAAAAACAAGGCCCAAAATCATACAAACCAGGAAAAAGTATAAAACTGGGACTTTTACGTCATCCCCATGTGCAGGAATGTGTACGGGAGAGGCTCTGAATCAGCTCTATAATCTAAAAACTAAGAGTAAATAGACCATTTATCAAAAATACATACCCATACTGCCAATTGCAATGTTTCTACCAACAAAATAATTATTTGAAAAGGTCAACAATAAATCTATCTGTAACATAGGAAGCATGGAAAATAATGCTGTTGCGGTAGCTTTTCAAACAGATGTTAGGGCAATCTGCATTTCAAAACAAAGCCCCATCATGTAGTTGCAATGAAAACAGATATAAACCTAACTGCCTATTAAAACAACTGCTAAATTAACTAAAAAAACACAACAGCCAGGTAAACTGCTGTGATAATATTTAGATGCTTTGGAAACATAACACACTCATTAAAAAGGCATAATTAGGGATGAGCAAATCCAACAAAGGATTCTGCTGAAGCGGTTTAGGAACAGCAGTTTAGGGACAGATATTCTCTTTTTGGTTATAAAACTGCCCTTTTCAGGGCAAACTATAGTGAGGGATAGCGACTGGAGTGAGGGTAGAGTTGAACTCACTACTAGGGTCTGGGTCGCCCCTTATATCACAACTAGCTGTAAAGACTGGGGTGAGTGTGCCCCCTTATACCACAACTTTCTCTAAGCACTGGGGTGAGCGTGTCCCTGTATACCATAACTAGCGGTAAAGACTGGGGTGAAGGTGTCCCCTTATGCCATAACTAGCTGCAAAAACTGGGGTTAGTGTGCCCCCTTATACCACAACTTTCCTTAAGCACTGGGGCGAGTGTGCGTCTTATACTATAACTTGCTCTGAGCACTGGGGGGAGAGTGTCCTCCTTACACCACAACTAGCTGTAAAGACTGGGGTAAGTGTGTGCCCTTATACTACACCTTGCTCTAAGCATTGGGGTGAGCATGTCCCCTTATACCACAACTAGCTGTAAAGACTGGGGTGAGCGTGCCCCCTTATACCATGACTTGCTCTAAGCATTGGGATTAGCGTCTCCCTGTATACCACAACTAGCTGCAAAAACTGGGGTGAGTGTGCCCCCTTATACCACAACTTGCTCTAAATACAGGGATGAGAGTGTCCCCTTATACCACAACTAATTGCAATAACTGGGTTGAGTGTGCCCCCTATATACCACAACTTGCTTTAAGCACTGGGGTGAGTGTGTCCCCTTTACACCACAACTAGCTGTAAAGACTGGAGTGAGAGTGTCCCCTTATACCACAACTTGCTCTAAACACTGGGGTGACTGTAAGCTGTTATACCACAACTTGCTCTAAGCACTGGAATGTGTGTCATTACTCCGCTTTAATTTTGCAAAACTTGACAAAGGGGGAGCCCCCCCCCAAAACATGTCACAGTTGTGGGGTACAGGAAATAGAATCTTGTGTCCCCATGTAAGCGCTTTATTTACTGATTTTAACTAACAATAGTAAAAGCTACGTTTTAACATTTTTTCACTGCAAGGTCTGGCCGTGCTGGATTTTCTGAAGTTTTGCAAAACTTGTGTTTGGGGATCCCAGCGCCCCTTCCGTGCACCAACCTAACTCTGCTCTAAATTTGGTCAAGCATTGGAGCTGTGTGGAACTACAACATTGGATTTACTCCACTTTAATACTACTTCATGAAAGTAAAACACCCTTTTATCAGGTTTTTGGTGCTCATTATTTTGTCCCTTTTCTGGAATGTAAAATAAACATTTGTGTTAAGATTGAGCCCAGACCTGTGATTTACTTATCAGCATGTTATTTCCAAGTTTTCTATATTCCTGTGGGTCTGTGATGCTAATATAAGTCAAGCAGCAGTTATGACACTTCTCAGCTGAGAACTGAATAAGTTGTATTATAGCAGAATGGGTTAAACTTGTCACCTATGTCTTGACCAATCAGATGATCAGCATGCTAGAGTGAGGAAGTCTCTGTATCTGTACAGCTAATGCACCTGTTGATGTACATTGCTAAGGTAAACACATAGGGAATAGTTGTCTTTTATAACACATGGTTGCAAACAAATAAAAAAATAACAGATACGCTTAGCACATTAAAGAACTCATTTTGCCACACAATGGTAAACGACATGGGATCAAAGCACTGGGTTTAACTCCTATATAATATTAATTGTTCAGGGCATTTGCATGTCACTACTGTTCAATACCAATTGTTCAAGGGAATTGTTAGTCACTACTGTTTAATACCAATTGTTCACCTGACTGCTGCTAACAAATAGTAATTGAGTGTCCATTGGTTCAGGCCTCATAATGTTCTTTTTGGTTTAATAACAAATTCTCCACTGGTTCAGGCACCTAGATAGGGAGAGCAGATGACGTCAGTGAGAGAAAACTAGGGAGAAACATCTGCATGTTCCGATGGCACCCTCAGGACGGGCAGCTGCTGGGGCACATCTGGGCATTTACATCTGCTCATCTGTGGGCACCACCTGCAATCTGCTTACTGGGGTTAAGAAAAAACTACTCTGTTGTTGGTACCTATTGCATTCCGCTTACTGGAGCTTAGATAAAGCTACTCACTTGTTGGGGAGGTGGATGTGGCTCTGTAGTTGGAAGAGATGGAGGTAGCTAATACTTCAACCGCTCACTCAGGTGCTGGCACTGTCAAGTCCTGTGAGATCCAAATCTGGTGTATCTTCACAAATATAAGGATGTCCAAGTCGGCTGTGGATAGGTGGCTTCTCTTGTCGGTGATGACACCCACCTGCGGTGCTGAACACACTTTCTAATTAGACACTTGCCACAGGCCAGACCGGAACCTCCAAGGCATAGAGGACAAGCTCTTGCTACTTGTCCAATTTACCAACATCAGCAACACTAGTGCCTGCTGCTGTGGCTCACACACCCTTCCACTCGCACACCCTTTCCAACATACAGTATGTAAAGTGGAATACCATTTGGTTGTTAAATCACCTATGAGATGGTGGGTGGGAAGGTCATGTTCCTGTGCGGTGCAGATAGGTGAACAGCTTGTACTTTATGCAGCAACTCCGGCATGTCTGGATAATTGGTCCGAGAAGCTTTGAAAGATCAAGTTGAGCACATGCGCCAGCCAACGGATGTGTCTCAACCCAGCTTAGCCCAAGGCTGCTACTAGGTTCTGCTTGTTGTCACACCCCACCTTGCCTTGCTTTATGTGCAGCGGCAGCAACCACTCATCTGTCTGCTCCTGGATGGCAGTCCACATCTCCTGGGCGGTGTGTGATCTTTCACCCAGATAGATGATTTTCAGCAGTGGATGAGGATTTAGGGGAGGAGGAAGTGGAGTAGGAGGCAACAGGAGGCAACAAATGATGTCTGGCAATCCTGGCTGGTGGAAGTATATGCAGCAAAGCACTCCACGGCTCAGGTCCAGCTGCCACTACATTAACCCAGTGAACAATTGAAGAGTTGTAACATTCCTGCCCATGCTTAGTTGTCCACATGTTAATGCAGCAGCAGGCTCTGAGATAACTGTCCCACCCAACATTATATTGTTAATGCTCTCTAGCTCCAGGGGCCGGAATGGGAACATTTCAAAGGTAAGCAATTTAATAATGCTAGCATTCAAAACCAGGGGCCGTGGGTGAGATGGGCCAAACTTCCACTTTCTGTCCATTGTTTGAGGAATAGAAAGCTGAACGCTGCCCTGGCATAGTGTGGGCAGGTTTGGTGTTGGTGATGGTGGTGGCAGTCTGCAGGCACTGAAGCATGTAGTGGCTAATGTGAGCCTGTCTCCAGTGGGAGGTGTCTCCACCAGTGCATCCCCCCAGCCATGCTCCAGTAACAATTGGCCTTCATGTTTTTTAATTTAAATACATTTTTAAATTTCTAATAATGCTAATATATTTTTTATATGTTTTGTTTGCTTACCCGGTGCCTGACCATGGATGTGGAGCAGAGATTATTAATCCTTTTCTCTCACTTCAGGAACTGATGCCACAGCGTGCAAATGACTTGCGTCTTGTTGTCAGTGCACTCAGGGCTGGATTAAGTGTGGGGGATGCCATGGGCACAAAATCTGCTGGAGTTACAGTACTTCTTTTTCCTTATAATATATAGTCCATCCAAGTAACTGGTTGGTGGTTATCTGGCACCCGCCCACTTACTGGAATGTCAGATAGAGTCCCTTGTGCCACCCTTGTGTGGGTGTGTGCTGCTCGTGAATTCCTGCTTTGCCATTCTGGGCGGATCATAGTGGTTCAGTAGAAAACAGTTCCCTGCATTGAGATGCCAGCGGCTTTGCTTGGTGGCTTATGTGCAGTGAGTGGCCACCTATTGAAAGCTCTGCACGCACCTATCACTGTAGCATTGCTGACAGCAGCTTTGCTGCTCTAGACTCTATAGGGTTGATTCAGAGACAGATACGCATGGACTTTCGCATGTGTCTGTGTATTTTTTTTGACTGTTTGGCTTGTTTTTTGTTTTTTCCGTTACTTTTTCCATGCGTATGTTCGTTCCCTCTAACGCGTATATGCGCTTTCGATGGACGGAATGAAATCAGATAATTTGCGTTAGTTCGGATAAGTTACAGATCTAAATCTGATCATTTGCATTAGTTCAGATAAGTTAAATTATTGGGATGGGCTTGCGTCTGATTCTGAGACCTTATTGCCGATAGTCCACCGCCCTATAAAACGGTTTCATTTCCGCTCCACTTACGGAACCATTTTGACTCGTATTGCTATTGTTGAACATGTTTTGCGGCTATATGGAGGAGTATGAGCGCCTTCAGCTCAATGGCATAACATGTATCAGCATGGCCGAGGCCAGATTGCACCGGAGACGCATGAATATCGATCGAATGCAGGACGTTGAGCTGTTCGAGCTGACCCGACTCAGTCGCGTTTCCCTCCATAAATTGTATAGTGAGCTGCGGCCATGGTTAGCCCGCACCACAAGGAAGGGGCAAGCAATTTCAGGTATGACCAAGATGCTTGGCTGCCTGCAATTTTTGGTGAACCGCTCGTTCCAGAGGCTGGGTGCCCTCTCTGTGGGGATGTCCCAGCCTACGCTGAGCCATGCGCTATCCAAGTTTCTGGATGGCATGGCTACCCTGTGTCCCAAATATATTTCCTTTCCGGACGACATGGTAGCCTGGAACGCGCTTAAGTTGGGTTTTTTTAATATCGCCGACATGCCCAACATCATGGGTGCGATCAATTGCACCCACGTTGCATTGGTCCCTCCCGCAGCCGATGAGTACATCTATAGGTAAGTTATTTATGCTATTTTGTTATATTGTTTAGGCAAACTTTATTGTAACTATCTATTAATCCCTCCTTCTAAAGTGTCCCTTTGAACCAGTTTACAATGCATATCTTAATCCCTCCATCTAAAGTGTCTCTTTGAACCAGTTTACAATGCATACCTTAATCCCTCCTTCTAAAGTGTCCCTTTGAACCAGTTTACCATGCATACCTTAATGCCTCCTTCTAAAGTGTCCCTTTGAACCACTTTACAATGCATACCTTAATCCCTCCTTCTAAAGTGTTTCCTATTGAACCACTTTACAATGCATACCTTAATCCCTCCTTCTAAAATGTCCCTTTGAACCACTTTACAATGCATACCTTAATCCCTCCTTCTAAAGTGTCCCTTTGAACTACTTTACAATGCATACCTTCATTCAATTATTTTCATGTAGGCCTTATCAAACCATTTTAATGCTGACCTTAATTAGTCATTAGCATGTTAATCTTTATTTTCTGCCACATCCATATAATATTTGTTATTTAAACTATTTATGTACTTTGTTAATGTTATTTGGATTGTAGAACAGGTTTTTTTCTGGGTGTTAGGAGTTAGTGTTTGAGTTGTTTAACTTGGCTTGCTGTAATTTTTTTGTTTTTGGTTCCAGGAACCGCAAGATGGGCCACTCGCTGAATATCCAATCAGTGGTTGGCCCGGACATGCGATTCCTTAATGTACTTGCCGGGTATCCAGGCTCATCCCATGATGCTTATATCTTGCGGAGCTCCGGATTATTTCGTCGGTTTGAGTCTGGAGAATTCTCTGGTGGATGACTCCTGGGTAAGTTTGCTCAAATTCCATCATTCGCTTTCCACTGTATGGCTATGAATATAGTTGATGACCCATGTCTTAACCATGGCTGTTTTTAGCCCTTCATGACATGTTAAACAATAATGTTGCTTAGAATGTGTAATTTATGTAAGTATTTTGTTATTTTGCAACTCCGGCATGTCTGGATAATTGGTCCGAGAAGCTTTGAAAGATCAAGTTGAGCACATGCGCCAGCCAATGGATGTGTCTCAACCCAGCTTAGCCCAAGGCTGCTACTAGGTTCTGCTTGTTGTCACACCCCACCTTGCCTTGCTTTATGTGCAGCGGCAGCAACCACTCATCTGTCTGCTCCTGGATGGCAGTCCACATCTCCTGGGCGGTGTGTGATCTTTCACCCAGATAGATGATTTTCAGCAGTGGATGAGGATTTAGGGGAGGAGGAAGTGGAGTAGGAGGCAACAGGAGGCAACAAATGATGTCTGGCAATCCTGGCTGGTGGAAGTATATGCAGCAAAGCACTCCACGGCTCAGGTCCAGCTGCCACTACATTAACCCACTGAACAATTGAAGAGTTGTAACATTCCTGCCCATGCTTAGTTGTCCACATGTTAATGCAGCAGCAGGCTCTGAGATAACTGTCCCACCCAACATAATATTGTTAATGCTCTCTAGCTCCAGGGGCCGGAATGGGAACATTTCAAAGGTAAGCAATTTAATAATGCTAGCATTCAAAACCAGGGGCCGTGGGTGAGATGGGCCAAACTTCCACTTTCTGTCCATTGTTTGAGGAATAGAAAGCTGAACGCTGCCCTGGCATAGTGTGGGCAGGTTTGGTGTTGGTGATGGTGGTGGCAGTCTGCAGGCACTGAAGCATGTAGTGGCCAATGTGAGCCTGTCTCCAGTGGGAGGTGTCTCCACCAGTGCATCCCCCCAGCCATGCTCCAGTAACAATTGGCCTTCATGTTTTTTAATTTAAATACATTTTTAAATTTCTAATAATGCTAATATATTTTTTATATGTTTTGTTTGCTTACCCGGTGCCTGACCATGGATGTGGGGCAGAGATTATTAATCCTTTTCTCTCACTTCAGGAACTGATGCCACAGCGTGCAAATGACTTGCGTCTTGTCGTCAGTGCACTCAGGGCTGGATTAAGTGTGGGGGATGCCATGGGCACAAAATCTGCTGGAGTTACAGTACTTTTTTTTCCTTATAATATATAGTCCATCCAAGTAACTGGTTGGTGGTTATCTGGCACCCGCCCACTTACTGCAATGTCAGATAGAGTCCCTTGTGCCACCCTTGTGTGGGTGTGTGCTGCTCGTGAATTCCTGCTTTGCCATTCTGGGCGGATCATAGTGGTTCAGCAGAAAACAGTTCCCTGCATTGAGATGCCAGCGGCTTTGCTTGGTGGCTTATGTGCAGTGAGTGGCCACCTATTGAAAGCTCTGCACGCACCTATCACTGTAGCATTGCTGACAGCAGCTTTGCTGCTCTAGACTCTATAGGGTTGATTCAGAGACAGATACGCATGGACTTTCGCATGTGTCTGTGTATTTTTTTTGACTGTTTGGCTTGTTTTTTCCGTTACTTTTTCCATGCGTATGTTCGTTCCCTCTAACGCGTATATGCGCTTTCGATGGACGGAATGAAATCAGATAATTTGCGTTAGTTCGGATAAGTTACAGATCTAAATCTGATCATTTGCATTAGTTCAGATAAGTTAAGTTATTGGGATGGGCTTGCGTCTGATTCTGAGACCTTATTGCCGATAGTCCACCGCCCTATAAAACGGTTTCATTTCCGCTCCACTTACGGAACCATTTTGACTCGTATTGCTATTGTTGAACATGTTTTGCGGCTATATGGAGGAGTATGAGCGCCTTCAGCTCAATGGCATAACATGTATCAGCATGGCCGAGGCCAGATTGCACCGGAGACGCATGAATATCGATCGAATGCAGGACGTTGAGCTGTTCGAGCTGACCCGACTCAGTCGCGTTTCCCTCCATAAATTGTATAGTGAGCTGCGGCCATGGTTAGCCCACACCACAAGGAAGGGGCAAGCAATTTCAGGTATGACCAAGATGCTTGGCTGCCTGCAATTTTTGGTGAACCGCTCGTTCCAGAGGCTGGGTGCCCTCTCTGTGGGGATGTCCCAGCCTACGCTGAGCCATGCGCTATCCAAGTTTCTGGATGGCATGGCTACCCTGTGTCCCAAATATATTTCCTTTCCGGACGACATGGTAGCCTGGAACGCGCTTAAGTTGGGTTTTTTTAATATCGCCGACATGCCCAACATCATGGGTGCGATCGATTGCACCCACGTTGCATTGGTCCCTCCCGCAGCCGATGAGTACATCTATAGGTAAGTTAATTATGCTATTTTGTTATATTGTTTAGGCAAACTTTATTGTAACTATCTATTAATCCCTCCTTCTAAAGTGTCCCTTTGAACCAGTTTACAATGCATATCTTAATCCCTCCATCTAAAGTGTCTCTTTGAACCAGTTTACAATGCATACCTTAATCCCTCCTTCTAAAGTGTCCCTTTGAACCAGTTTACCATGCATACCTTAATGCCTCCTTCTAAAGTGTCCCTTTGAACCACTTTACAATGCATACCTTAATCCCTCCTTCTAAAGTGTTTCCTATTGAACCACTTTACAATGCATACCTTAATCCCTCCTTCTAAAATGTCCCTTTGAACCACTTTACAATGCATACCTTAATCCCTCCTTCTAAAGTGTCCCTTTGAACTACTTTACAATGCATACCTTCATTCAATTATTTTCATGTAGGCCTTATCAAACCATTTTAATGCTGACCTTAATTAGTCATTAGCATGTTAATCTTTATTTTCTGCCACATCCATATAATATTTGTTATTTAAACTATTTATGTACTTTGTTAATGTTATTTGGATTGTAGAACAGGTTTTTTTCTGGGTGTTAGGAGTTAGTGTTTGAGTTGTTTAACTTGGCTTGCTGTAATTTTTTTGTTTTTGGTTTCAGGAACCGCAAGATGGGCCACTCGCTGAATATCCAAGCAGTGGTTGGCCCGGACATGCGATTCCTTAGTGAACTTGCCGGGTATCCAGGCTCATCCCATGATGCTTATATCTTGCGGAGCTCCGGATTATTTCGTCGGTTTGAGTCTGGAGAATTCTCTGGTGGATGACTCCTGGGTAAGTTTGCTCAAATTCCATCATTCGCTTTCCACTGTATGGCTATGAATATAGTTGATGACCCATGTCTTAACCATGGCGGTTTTTAGCCCTTCATGACATGTTAAACAATAATGTTGCTTAGAATGTGTAATTTATGTAAGTATTTTGTTATTTTTTCAGGGGATTCTGGATATCCGCTTATGCCCTGGCTCCTGACGCCCATTCTTCGCCCGCAGAATGCGGCCCAGGAGTCCTATAATCGGGCCCACCGGAAGACCCGGGCCGTAGTGGAGAGGGCCTTTGGACTGCTAAAGTCCAGATTTAGATGTTTGGACCATACAGGGGGGGCACTGCAGTATGACCCCAACAAGATCATCCAAATAATCCTTGCATGCTGTGTGCTGCATAATTTTACCCTGATGCAGCATGTCCCCCGTTATCTGGATCTACCCCCCTCTCCACCCAGCCAGAGGGCAGATGACATTTATGATGGCACCCCTAGTGCCTCTGGCCAATCTTTGCGTGCACATGTTATTTCTTCTTTTTTTTCTTAACATTTGTTTGGTTTGTTTATGAAGTTTGTGTGTTTCTAATATTTGTTGCCTCTGTGAAGGCCTTTTTTTTTGGCTTAAACAATTTAGTAATTATTTAATTACTAAACATTTTACATCTGATTTGAGCGTCATGCAGTTTATTTTCTCATGTTTGTCATTACAAACCTTCATTAATATCAAAACAACCCAAACATTAATGCATCAACTTAGGCAACAACAGCTAAAGTCAAATTCCATATATTTTCTGGAAATGTGTCAATTTTTAGTTGAAGGGCACTCGCAGACTCCATGTACATACATTTTAAAACATAACTATAAATTGGGCCAGACTCCTGGCCCCTAGAAATTGGCCACATCCAGGAGTTCTAAAGTAACTGACTCCAGCCCGAAGTTTCCCCGCCCACCAACATCACGATCCATAGGGAGCACCAATTTCCAGGGGAATAGTCAGCCAGGAATACATAGGGCCACATACACACCCTCTCCTGCTCGGCCACATTTGCCACCGGCACAGGTGGAAACCAGCCATACCTATGCCACATCCACGCCTGTAAGTTGGGTGGGCACCCAGCCAATGACCCCCAGTCCTAATGCCAGTCTAGTCCAAACTTTTCCATGGGCAAATGTTGTTTTTTTCCAGCCAAGAATGTCCCCCAATGTTGCCAACAAACAGGATGAGCCAGCCAGCATTTGCTTAGGCCCAAGCCTGCAACGTGGGAGCTATATGGGCGAATTCAAAAACAAACCAGCAAAGCCATAAACAACCCAATCTTGGTTGTGCTCACCACACAGGTAAATATAGTTGGGATGTAGAGGAAAGATGTGGAGCAGATCCAGGTCAAATATATCTTAATATTGATGTTGCCCATAATAAGGTTGTGGTGGGCCTTGGAGGTGGCCTAACACCTGGGCATGTTGGCATTCATAATCTGCCACTGCTCCAGCATCTGTCTGTTGCTAGTTCGAAATTCATCTAGCATGGCAGTGAAGTTTGCATTTGAGGTGGCCATTTGTTCTGCCATCTGTCTAAGGTGGCCATTTGTTCAGCCACCTGGCTGTTGCCCGTCCTAAAATCAGTCAGCATGGTGGTGAATGTAGTATTGAAGTTCTCTAATTGTGCAGTAATCTGCTCTGTTGTTCGTTGAGTCACCTGCCTAAAGTAACGGCTGTCATGGCGCCATGCTGACTCCAGGATCGGCACGCGCCTCCCCTGGGAAACTGGTCGATGTTGTTGACTGCGTCTTCCACTTCCCCGGGTTTGAGCGCCTGCAGGTGCTGGAGTTCTAGGGCAAGCAAGAGTCCCAGATGTGCTCGGCAAAAACATCTGCAGCAGAGCTAGCACTGGGGACTGTAGGCCCAGTCTCCGCCTGCTGCCCACGATGGGCTGGCAGCATGCGTCCAGCTTCACTCTGATGCAGAGGATTTGGTGCAGAAGGATGCTGAGGCAGTGGCAGATTAGGTTCCAGGGGGGTAATTTGCGAAGGTCCAATCCGGCTGGCATTCTCCTCCCCCATATCCTGCATGACATCCATTAGTGTGGGAGTCTGTTGGGACATGTGAAAAAGTGTGTCAGATTGGGGCCTAAATATCTTTTAGAACAAAATTAGTCCTGTGCATTCACATGCATCACCAGTTTCAGCAAACTCCACTTACCCTATATATATATATGTCCTATATATGTCCTAGGCAGCAGGGAAGTAGACGGCGTGCTCAAACTGGAGGAGGCTTCCACACTTCCAGAGGCTGGATGCTGTGCTATGTTAAAAAGTAAAAGGCACGTAAACACACAAACATCCCTTGATGAGCCTGATGAGTACATATGCTTTACAAAACATGTGGGCAAGCAGGAATGACAACTCCCGCCACGGTCAAAGTTGACCTTAACAATGAATCTGAATCTATGTTATATGTATGCCTCACCCTTTACTTATAGATTGGTCACCTTAAATATTCCAAACATGCATGTACTGCATGTTAGGAGGCTTTACAGATCCAAAATGGCGCCTTAGGGGCCAACAGTCAGCTTGCAAATAGCATTTGTATTCTGAGTATGCTACTGGGCATTCTTGCAATGTTGACCTTTCCCTGACCCAAGCTCAAGTTTGTCTGACCAAAGCACAGCTACAACCCCAGTGGTAGAAAGACCAAGAAGTAAGTGTTGTCAATTATTGACTATATTCACATCACATGCAGTGCTTTGGTAAGATAAATTGTTTAATATTCTCCAGAAATAATGTCAAGGTTGTGTATGGCCTGCAAACCTTTATAAGGACCATTAACTACTGCACCCTGGGAGAGTGTCCATCATGAAGGCCATTCCTCAGACATTAAACACCCGCCTAAAACAGTAACCTCCCCTCAAAGGCACTCCCTAGGGGCCTGTGTTCATATCTGCCTGTGAGCCTCATTTCCCACGTTTACAATAGTTCACATTAGAACAATCATTACTAACCTGCAGAAATGTCCTGGGTGTCCGTGTCGTGTCTGCCAGAGAGGCCCTCTAATGCTACAGGGTGGATTAAAGCCAGGACCATTTCTTCAGCTCTGGTGTATTGTAATTTGGTGGGAAACCCTCCGTCAGTTTGGAAGCTGAAAATTAGAGGTTAAAAATTAGTTTGCATTGTGGTCACTACAACAAGCAGCAAAAAGCAAGCCTCAAATATGTAACTGTGGTTGTGCTGTTTATTCTGCTTCTTCTGTACTGCATAATTCAGGTCAGATATTTTTCTCTGGATCTGCTCCATATCTTTCCTCTCGTCCCCCGCTACATTCACCTGTCTGGTGAGCTCTTCCCAGATTTGGCTTTTTCTCATTTTGCTGGTTGCTTTTGAATAGCTCATCAGAATGAAGTGTGAGGCCACTTGCCAAGGCTAGGGTTTGTGCCTCCCAAACAGGCCGTACAACTGGCCTCTGCGCAATGTTCGGCCTAATGGTTGTTCTTCTGGTTCATCTCTGTTTGGTGGCAATTCAGAGGACATTCTTGGCTGGCTGGGTGTTGATGAATGGGCCGTCACGTGGCTGGAAAAAGACTGGACTGGACTGACATTAGGACAGGGGGTCATTGGCTGGGTGGCCACCAAACTTCCAGGCGTGGATGTTGCATAGGTCTCGCTGGTTTCCACCTGTGCCGGTGGCAAATGTGGCCGAGGAGGAGAGGGTGTGCTTAGGGGGCTCAGGCTTTTGGCCCTCTGCCTCTTTTGGCCCTTGGAACTTGTGCTCCCTTTTCCTTTGGATGTGGTAGGCCGGGGAGCAGGAGAGGGTGTGCTTGGGGGGCTCGGGCTTCTGGCCCTCTGCTTCTTTGGGCTCTTGGAACTTGTGCTCCCTTTTCCTTTCCCTTTTCCCTTTTCCTTTGGATGTGGTAGACCGGGGAGCAGCAGAGGGTGTGCTCGAGGGGCTCGGTCTTCTGGCCCTCTGCTTCTTTGGGCCCTTGGACGTTGTGGTACCTTGCTGTTTGGATGTGGGTGCGCGGGGAGCCTTCTTCTTGCAGGATCCTTCCTTGCGGGTGCTTGATGTTTGGTATGGGCCTGGAGTTGTGGCCAATGTAGCCTTGTGGTGGCCACTTTTGCTCCGCATTTCAGCCACCTTTGTAGTAGATTTGTGCGAGTGAGTGTTCGGTCTGGAGGATGAAGTGTCCTCATGCTGCTCTGGCCTTTTGGTCTTGGCCTCCTTTGCTGCTGGTTGCTTTGCGCTAGGTTTTTTGGGTGCCATGCTGAAAATCACAAAGAGAATGAACTGTGTGTCCATGACCCTTTAAATACAAATGACTGGGCATGACGCGTACGCATGCGTACGTCCGGCCGGCCGTGCGGAACCTGGAAACCGCTGGGGCATTACCTATTTGCTGCGGACAAGAAGAAAGATGGCACCCACGATCTTCACCCGCCAACAACAAGAGCTGATTATGCTCATAAGTGTATTGTAAGGACGTTGATTTGCCATCTAAATGCATGCATAGGCCTTAAGGGAGTGCAGGAAGAGCTTTTGAGGTTTTAGGCCTCGCCATTCTGGAAGCTGTGTTGGGGCCTACAAGATTACACTGCAAACCCTGGCACCTGCTTGCACCAGATATTTTTTTATTGATGTTCATATTTTTTCAATTATGTATATATTAATTGATCTATTTATTTATTGGTGTCTTTCTTTATTTTTTTAGTTTTCTGAGATTACTTCGAGTACTTTCTCTAGCCCGTTTTGTGCAAGGCAATCTCCCAGGTGTTACCCTCCTAATTCTGGCCCCAAAACCTGTAAAAAAAAAAAAAAAATATTTAATTTTTTTTTTATTTATTGGTGTATTTCTTTAATTTTTTAGCTTTCCATTATTATTTTGAGTACTTTCCCTAGCCCATTTTGTGCAGGGCAATCGCCCAGGTGTTCCCCCCAGAAATTCAGTCTTCAACACTAGTAAATAATTAATATTTTAATTTCCTTTTTTTATTGGTGCATTTCTTTAATTTTTTAGTTTTCCCTGATTAAGTACTAAGACGCACTTAGTTTTCGCCAAAAGTAGGGGGGGGATGTCAGTGTGTCTTATCGGGTGAATGTAAAACATATAAATAAATAAAAAAATAAACACACATATCCATAGCTATTAATGGATTCGCACTGTCCTGCCATCCACATTGTCCCTGTTGCCGCTACTTCTTCTCCAGCAGCTCCTGCTCACACAGTGTACACACTTCCATTCAGCAGGTGGACGTGGCCGACGCTCAAGCATCGCCCCCACCCACTCACTGAACAGAGCCAAGTGTTTGCGCTGTGTGTCCTTGCTGGCCCCCTTTTACAGCCATTTTTGTGCTCCAAAGTTCAGGTTTCTATTGACTTCAATGGGGTTCAGGTTCGGATTCGGGGCCACAGACCCAAACTTTTTTGGAAGTATAACTGAGCTCAGCGAACCCGAATTTTAACCAACCCGCTCATCACTAGATATGATTCTAGTAATAAATAAAGCTGTGGTGCAGTGTTATTTATTAATGCACAAAACACATAAAAGTAAAACTAATTGACACACTGTATTAATGCATGAAAAAGAAGTATAACCTATGATTTAAAGAATAAAATTGAATGGGAATATGGGTAGCAAAGCATGTCATTATTGATTTCATTAATATTTAATTGATAGTCCCCTGGGGAGATTGTGTTAAAGTTGCCATACATATTTTTTTTTTTTATCCTGGGTGGAAAACACTTTATAGGTTACTACCTTAATGATTTCTTCTGCACCTGCAGCTGATATAAATGCTGGTTGTGCAAAATAATGGTTCAATATATAAAAGAGACAACAGTAAATATTCTAAAAATGTAAGATGTTAAATGTTTTCAAAATTCACTAAACAAGCAAGGTCAGGGGCTGCCAGATCAGTCCCATGAAGGCCCCCTATCACTAATGCGCACACACTGTATATATTAAAAGAAAATGATTTTATTGTTATAAAAAGTATATTTACCAACCAACAAAATACATATAAGACAAACAAGTAAAAAACACTAATGCAATAATGGCAAAACAATAGGCTCTACTGTCAAATTCATACCATGTATTCCATGAAGTTTACTCATCTGACCTGGACAAGTCTTCACCAAATCTGGAGCCTGGGACCTTAGTTAATGAAAAACATCAAGGACCCATGAATATTTGAAGGGAATCTCCCAGCATATTTGGATGCTGACCTAATTGGATCTGCTCTTTTAGGATTGGATATGGAGACTGCTCAATTTAGACTGTACATAATTCTAAAAGCTTGATGGTTGTCACTTTGGCAAATAGGGCATGCGTCCTAGCTGTAGTGAAAGATGCTGTATAACCATGGAACCATATCATAACTGGACCCTGGGATGCCATTTGGGATTTATTTGTGTAATAGGAATAAGGGGTGTGGCCCTGTGCCCCCACTTTGATTTCTCTGCACGGAGGAGACCCAAATAAACATCCCGAGCTCCATGCACTATGCTTATTAGGCTCGATTCAGAGAGACACAAAAAAACTTTCGGTTTGGTGCCGACGTTGTAACATTTTCAAAATTTCCCGCTCTCGTATGAATGTGCGAGCGATTCCAAGCATGCTTCGTAAACCTTCCGTAGAGCGTCCGTGCGCTCGTACGCAGACGAGGATGTCATTTTCATTCGAGAATTTTCAGATTCATTTTCTCAACTAACAACGTAGCCTTTCGTTTTTGCCCTTTTCCCATCGTATCCTCACACGAATCCTTTCAATTTCCCGATACAACCTGCTTCACTTTTTCCAAAATTATTCGTCCAGACGAAATTCTTACGATATTGCGCCTGCGCACTACAAACTTATCTCATTAAAGTGCTCGCATACATAATTTCACTCCCATCACTTATAATCCAAAAAAACTCACCCTAACCACTTAGCGCTATCCTGCCTTTTCCCTTGAGGTCCCTTAAAGCTCACCCTAACCACTTAGGGCTATCCTGCCTTTTCCCTTGAGGTCCCTTAAAGCTCACCCTAACCACTTAGCGCTATCCTGCCTTTTCCCTTGAGGTCCCTTAAAGCTCACCCTAACCACTTAGCGCTTAGGTTCTTCTTCCATTTTCACACCCTAAAACTTACCCCAATCAATTAGCGCTTTGGTTCTTCTTCCATTTTAGGTCCCTAAAACTTACCCAAATCACTTAGCGCTTTGGTTCTTCTTCCAATTTCACATCCTAAAACTTACCCAAATCACTTAGCGCTTTGGTTCTTCTTCCATTTTCACACCCTAAAACTTACCCCAATCACTTAGCGCTTTGGTTCTTCTTCCATTTTAGGTCCCTAAAACTTACCCAAATCACTTAGCGCTTTGGTTCTTCTTCCATTTTAGGTCCCTAAAACTTACCCAAATCACTTAGCGCTTTGGTTCTTCTTCCATTTTCACACCCTAAAACTTACCCAAATCACTTAGCGCTTTGGTTCTTCTTCCATTTTAGGTCCCTAAAACTTACCCAAATCACTTAGCGCTTTGGTTCTTCTTCCATTTTCACACCCTAAAACTTACCCAAATCACTTAGCGCTTTGGTTCTTCTTCCATTTTAGGTCCCTAAAACTTACCCAAATCACTTAGCGCTTTGGTTCTTCGTCCATTTTCACACCCTAAAACTTACCCAAATCACTTAGCGCTTTGGTTCTTCTTCCATTTTAGGTCCCTAAAACTTACCAAAATCACTTAGCGCTTAGGTTCTTCTTCCATTTTAGGTCCCTAAAACTTACCCAAATCACTTAGCGCTTAGGCTCTTCTTCCATTTTCACACCCTAAAACTTACCCAAATCACTTAGCGCTTTGGTTCTTCTTCCATTTTAGGTCCCTAAAACTTACCCAAATCACTTAGCGCTTTGGTTCTTCGTCCATTTTAGGTCCCTAAAACTTACACAAATCACTTAGCGCTTAGGTTCTTCTTCCATTTTCCCACCCTAAAACTTACCCAAATCACTTAGCGCTTTGGTTCTTCTTCCATTTTGGGTCCCTAAAACTTACCCAAATCACTTAGCACTTTGGTTCTTCTTCCATTTTCACACCCTAAAACTTACCCAAATCACTTAGCGCTTTGGTTCTTCTTCCATTTTAGGTCCATAAAACTTACCCAAATCACTTAGCGCTTTGGTTCTTCGTCCATTTTAGGTCCCTAAAACTTACACAAATCACTTAGCGCTTAGGTTCTTCTTCCATTTTCCCACCCTAAAACTTACCCAAATCACTTAGCACTTTGGTTCTTCTTCCATTTTAGGTCCCTAAAACTTACCCAAATCACTTAGCGCTTTGATTCTTCTTCCATTTTCACACCCTAAAACTTACCCAAATCACTTAGCGCTTTGGTTCTTCTTCCATTTTAGGTCCCTAAAACTTACCCAAATCACTTAGCGCTTTGGTTCTTCTTCCAATTTCATGCCCTAAAACTTACCCAAATCACTTAGTGCTTTGGTTCTTCTTCCATTTTAGGTCCATAAAACTTACCCAAATCACTTAGCGCTTAGGTTATTCTTCCATTTTAGGTCCCTAAAACTTACCCAAATCACTTAGCGCTTTGGTTCTTCTTCCATTTTAGGTCCCTAAAACTTACCCAAATCACTTAGCACTTTGGTTCTTCTTCCATTTTCACACCCTAAAACTTACCCAAATCACTTAGCGCTTTGGTTCTTCTTCCATTTTCACACCCTAAAACTTACCAAAATCACTTAGCGCTTAGGTTCTTCTTCCATTTTAGGTCCCTGAAACTTACCCAAATCACTTAGCGCTTAGGTTCTTCTTCCATTTTCACACCCTAAAACTTACCCAAATCACTTAGCGCTTTGGTTCTTCTTCCATTTTAGGTCCCTAAAACTTACCCAAATCACTTCACGGACATCACAATCTTGATTTGGAAATATGTCATTGTCCCCTTGTTTTTTGTAAATGTATTTGTGCAAATAAATGGGACACCATTTTTCTTTTTTTGGGGGTTTATTGCTCAACTTGCATTTTTTTTACCAATATTTTTGGCAACTTTGGCCAAAACATTTTAAAAACTATATACAATTTTATTTTTTGTGAATTAAAATATATACAATAAGATATATTTGAAAACATTAAAAACTATATACAATATAAAATATATAAAAAACAATAAAACTATATACAAAAAACTTTTGGGTTTAACCAATAAAACTATGTACAATTAAAAAATTTTCAAAATATACAGGGCCAGGAACCAGGACACTAGTCTTCCTCTTCTGTTGTCCCCAACGTGTCCCGCATCGCCTGCAGATCGGCCACCAACTCAAGGACCCTCCGATTCATCTCAGCAAGTCGTTGTCGTGTGGTCCCTGCCAAAAAATCAGAGAAAAATATTATTGGGGGAACAATACATGTTTCTCACCTGTGGATTTAATGTATTTTAGTAAACAAATTCACTATAAGGCACATATGTCATTACTGAAAGGATTTAAGGTTATGAAGTGACCACAGGTCATTAAGCTAATTAAGTGGCCACAGGTCACTCTTATCTTGGCATTGACTAGGGCATTATGTTTTTTTGGGTTCATGTGAAGTTAGACAGAAATGGCTATAATGCCATGACTACTTACTTGGTTGGTGGCCGAGAGATGGCTCGTTGGGGACAACACCCTGAGGTCCTGGTTCCTGGCTCTGCTGTGAAGAATTGCCTGTAGAAACATGGGCAAAATGGTTAGTTTGGATGTCTGATTCAGCAGTCCTCAAATGTTTTTAGCTAAGTCTGGGTCACATCACTCACCTTCTCCAGGGTCTTGTGGGCTCCCATCTGCTGCCTCCTCACCCACTACCTCACCCGCACCCGAAGCATCTACAAATACAGAATCAAGGATTCAGTTTGCTGATCTCAGGAGCTAGCATGTATATGTTTTTGCGTAGACATGAAGAGTGACATACCAGAGGATCCCGCATGCGTGGCAGGGTACGACTGCCTGCACACGCTGTGCCGCCCCTCCTCTGTGGTAAGGTCCAGGGGCTGGTCTGAGGAGGCCACAGAGGAGGGGTCGGCCCGTCGCCCTGGAGATCCACCACCTTCACTCCCAGCTGCAGAATCATGCAGCACTGGTCGGCCTGTGCGCCTCCGGGTGCGGCGAATTCTGTAATCCATTTCCAACAATACCAAAGAGAAGGCATTATAAATAAAAGGCCTAAATTCTGTTGTAGTTACATCTTGCATGCAAGCGCTATGTACTTACTTGGGAAATGGATCCCGAAAAACCTCCGCACCCAGGGCATGTGCAGTCGCTTCAGGTCCGACCAATGTTGCATGATCTGTGTGTGGGTGAAGGTGGTGTCGGTCAGGTGTTGGATCTCCGAGATGATCTCCAGGGCGACGTTTCGTTTCTCAAACGAGGTGGGCAGGTAGTCGTACCTGCGCTCCAGCATGGTCTACAAAACAGAAATCAAACATAGCAAGAACTCAGAAATGCATATCTAGAAGTGGCAACAATACATTCTTTGGTTCAATCACATGAACACATACACACACACACTTCTAGCCTAAGTTAACTTTCAAATATGGCAGCACTGTCGTTTGGCACGTGTGTGGCGTGCGCTTGGGTGTGCATGTAGTTGAACCAAATCTTTAAAAAAAATATTACTTATTGCGCATCCTTAACATGTAGAGCAGCATTTACCAATCAAAGCAAAGTCCTTAAAAGACACTTACGAGCATGATGATCTCTTCTTGTTGGCGGGTGAAGATAGTGGGCGCCATCTTTCTTCTTCTTCTCGGCAGCAGATCAGCACAGCCCCAGCGGTTTCCGGGTTTCCCACGGCAGTGCGAACGGCCGGATGTGCGCGTAAGCGAACGCGTAGGCGTCACACGCCGGATACCTTATTTAAAGGTCCCTGCACACACAGCTCATTCTCTTTGAGAGTCCACCCAAAATGGCACCAAAAAAAAAGATCGCACAGAAGAAGCAGAGCAAGCAGGCTGAGCAGGCCGAGGGTCCGCAAACCAGGTCGCAAGAGCCTAAAGCCAGACTAAGGGCTAGCGCCAAGGCTGCTGCAAAAAAGGAGGTGGCAGCACCACCACAACCAAAGAGCAAGCTAACCAAGGCTGGCAAAACTCAGATGGGTAAGAGGGGACGAAGCCCCACCCCACCCTGCCCCACATCACCCCCCCCCCACGTGGCACCAAGCCCAAAGGCAAAGGCCAAAAACACAGGGCCCGAAGCCGCAGCAGGGGCCGAACAAGGTCAAGGTCCAGAAGCCGCAGCAGGGGCCCAAGGCGCCGCAGGGGCCAAACAAGGTCAAGGTCCAGAAGCCGCAGCAGGGGCCCAAGCCGCAGCAGGGGCCGAACAAGGTCAAGGTCCAGAAGCCGCAGCAGGGGCCCAAGGCGCCGCAGGGGCCAAACAAGGTCAAGGTCCAGAAGCCGCAGCAGGGGCCCAAGCCGCAGCAGGGGCAAAACACGAACCAGGTCCAGAACCCCGAAAAGCCGCCAAAGGCCAACGCCCCCCCCCCCCTGCACGTGGCTCAAAAGCTAAGGGAAAAAGTGTGAGCAGATATGCCTCACCCCAGCCAACCACCTCCAAGGCCCCACAGACCCAGCCAACCACCTCCAAGGCCCCACACACCCACAGAGCTCCAAACAGCAGCTCCAGCTCGCCAAGACCCTCTCTTGCTCGCCCACATTATCCCCCGGCACAGGTTGGCATGCATTCCCCCTATGCCACATCTACACCTGCAACTTCAGGGTCCACCCAGCCCCGAACACCCAGTCCCTTCCCAAGTCCAGTAAGATCAACAGCCAGCCTCCAGTCCTTGAGGTCTCCTCCATCCCCCCAGGCCAGAATGTCACCCCATTTGCCACCAAGCACTGAGGAGCCACAACCACCCCGAAGAGGGCGCAACTTGCGCAGAGGACACTTGGGTGGCCGTTTTGCTGAGTCCCAAACTCTGGCATTGGCTACTGGGCTCACCTTACATTTTGATGAGCTATATGGAAGAAAATCAAAACACACCAGTAAACAGCGCAAAACAGAGATTTTTGAAGAACTCACCAGGCAAGTCAATGCAGCGGGTGAGGAACGTAAAGATATGGACCAGATTCACCGTAAGATTTCGGACCTGAAATATGCAGTGCGGAAGAAAGAGAGTCTAAGGCGGATGCACAGGTACATAGGTAATGTTTTGGTTTGTATTATTCTTGTCTCTCCATCAGTGCGCTTAATTATGCTTACTATGTTTTACAGCGAAAAAACTGGCGGAGGTTTTCCAACAAAAATGCGATTTACACCGGCTGAGGAGATGGTTCTGGCCTTATTACATCCCGTGGCCTTAGAGGGACACTCGGGCCAGCAGGACACCGACAACCCACCAATTCCAGCAGGTTAGTAATGTGTGAATGACCCCACAAATGTATGGAAACATACACATAGGCAGCAAGGGCTAGCTAAACACATGGCTCTAGGGGGTGGCAGCAAGGGCTAGCTAAACACATGGCTCTAGGGGGTGGCAGCAAGGGCTAGCTAAACACATGGCTCTAGGGGGTGGCAGCAAGGGCTAGCTAAACACATGGCTCTAGGGGGTGGCAGCAAGGGCTAGCTAAACACATGACTCTAGGGGGTGGGTTTGTTTGGAGTGCTCACTTTGACTAGGGTGTGTCATGTGTGTGGCCTGGTAATGTGCACATTGACACCCACATACATGATGTTTAAGTTAATTTATGAAAAATATGTCACTTAGGAGTGGAGAAAAGGAATGGGTGCTATGTATTAATTGACAAGCACACGCCACACTAACATCTTTGGCTGTTGGTCAATTTGGTAAGAGCTGGGTTAGTTGGCCAACTGATTAAGATGGTTTGCTAGAAATGTTTTATGCCATACAATGTTCCCCACCAGAATCATATTGTAAGTGTTTTTTGCCACCTTAGTGTGTTAACTTCATCGCCTTAAAGGGATGTGGCAACTCACACATCAGCCATTAGTTGCATGTTTGTTTGGAGACACATGAACAATGGGTCTAGTCTGGTTTAACAATCCATGCACTAATGTAATGGCATTCCTAGTGAATGCCAAGTGGCCACGTTGTGGGAGGGGCCCTTACTGCTTGGCCACGTTTCTTTGATTACCATATGTGTTCTTAAACATAAACTATGCATAGTTGTGTGTTTTCATAGCTCTTTTTCTTCTAAAGCAGGCCAGCATCATCCCTCAGCTAGTGGGGACTCCTCTGCCATGTTACCGCTGCCGTCTTCTTCCGCGCTGCATAGGACCCAGGATCCGATGTCTACGGTAAGTGTATTTTTTTTGTTTAATCTTATTTTATTGAGAGTTTTCGATACATAGTAGTAACAGACAATAACAAATACAGAGAAACATGGAAAAATATTTCACACAAGGTATACAACAAGATATACATTTAGAATACCAAAGCAGACCTGGTGCTACCAATTCGTCATACATCACATAGCAGTCTACCTCGGCCCCTGGTTAAAACCTGGCTCCCCAGCTCACCTGCTATATCCTCTTAATACCAGTTATCCCTCCATCTGACCATCTTTATATCTTCCATATTGGTCCACCTCTCACCGTCTGCCCGCACCACAAACATGCCAGGGAGATGGGGAACATCAGACGAGACATCCAACACAAAGGAGAGAAAAGGGGGAGGGAAAGAGAAGACACAAAAAAGGAAAGGAGAAGGTGCGAAAGAGAAAGCAGAAAGAGAGAAGGAAGAAAAAAAAAAAAAAAAAACCCCTCATCCACCCAAACCGACTCCCCTTCCCGTGGGCCTTCTTCCCTGAAGGCAACGCAGACTCACCTACCCCTCCACTTGGTACTCACCTTCGGCTTAAGCTGACCCCTCCTACCCAAGAGAGAGGAAGAGAGCAAAGGCCCCCCTATCTGTTACTCTCCATTATCTGTTTCAGGCCTTGATCTGAACTCTTAAACACCATCCATGCTGCCCATGCACGTCCAAAAGCCTCCCCTTCCCCCCTACGTTCTGCAACCAGCTCCTCCATCCTCATGATGCTGTTCAGTTCCTCCAACCATTCCAGCAGTGAGGGTGTCTCCGCCCTCTTCCAGTATCTAGGGATCACCCCTCTTCCAGCCGTTAAGAAATGCCGCAAGATTCCCTTCCTACACGCTTGCCTGCTACCCGGAAGCATGGACAGTAGGGTGATCTCAGGGGTGTTGGGCGTGGAAGTGCCGAAGGCCCCATCATACAGAGAAAGGATCCCTGCCCACAATTTGTTTATACTGGGACACTCCCACCACACATGGAGAAGAGTCCCCCGGGCTGAATTACACCTCCAGCAGACCTCCGAGACCGAAGGGAACATCTGGTGGATCCGTACTGGGCTCCGGTACCATCTCGATATAAGCTTGAAGTTCTTTTCCTGGGCCCTGCAAGGCAATGCCATTTTGTGGGTAAGGAAAAAAGCTTTCCCCCAGTCCTCCTCTTCAAATTGCCGCCCAATTTTCCTCTCCCATTCTCCTACAAAGTCTGGTTTTCCAAGTCCTACTTCTTCCATCATAATGCCGTACAGCGCCGAAATGACTCTTGTTGGACGCTCGGCTGCCTCCAATATGTCCTCAAACTTGGAACAGTCCCTCTCTACCGCTGCTAGGTTATCCAGTGAACCCAGGTAATTTCGTAACTGACTCACCTCCAACCAGGACACCACCACCCCCTCTCTCCCCAATGCTCTCACTTCCCGTATTGTGGGGATCCCACCTTGAACCAGGACATGTCTCAACCTGATTTTTGAGGAGGCCTCCCATATTAAGAATCTTGGTACCCCCACCCCCGGTACAAATGCTGGGTTGTTAAATAGCGGAGTCATGGGGCCTGGCCTGGATGAGATGTTTGTATTTTTAAGGCTGTCTTCCCACGCCCGAAGGAGCTGAGCGGTCAGGAATGGCATCTTATCTTTGTTTGGGATTAATTTAGGTTCTATCCAAGGAAGGGCGCAAAGATCCCATGCCATCATATCTTGCTCAATGGTTACCCACTGCTTGGAGTTTCTGCTGTGATGCCAGTCCACTATCCTCGTTATCATTGCTGCCCTGTGGTATTTTTCCACGTCTGGCAACCTGACTCCCCCCTTGTCCCTAGGTCTCGTGAGTTTCCGAAGCTAAGCCTTGGTTGTCCTCCTCCCCATATAAACCTCAGAAGCTCAGTTCTAATTTGCCGGAAAAACTGTTTGCCACCGTACAACGGGACAGCCTGAAAAACATATAATAGCCTAGGCAAAACATCCATTTTCAGCGCGTGGATTCTGCCTAGCCACGAAATACCCTTAGTAGCGTAATTTCTTAAATCCATTTTCATTTTCTGTAGTAATGGGTCGTAATTCAATCTAAATAGGGAGGTGGGGTCTGCTGTGATGAGAACCCCCAAGTATTTGATGGCCTCATCGCACCACCTAAAAGGGAAATTTTCTTTCAGTCTCCTCACCATATGCTGATCCCCCAAACTAACATTCAACATTTCCGATTTGGAAATATTAACCTTAAAGTTGCTGACATCGCTAAATCTTTGAAATTCCCGTAAGATCGAAGGCAGTGAAATATGAGGTGAGGTCACATATAAAAGTAAGTCGTCCGCGTATAATGCCATCTTATGGTCTTTCCCCCCTACCGTGATACCCCTTATATCAGGGTTCGCACGAAGAGCCACAGCCAGGTGTTCCATCGCAAGCACAAACAACAGAGGTGACAGGGGACATCCCTGCCTTGTCCCATTCAGGATCTGAAAACCCGAGGAAAGCAGTCCATTCGTCCTTACCTTTGCCGTTGGGTTGGTATAAAGCGCTCGTATCCTACTCCCGGTAAGTGTATTTTGATGCTGTTGTGTATGCATGTAGGTTGCCATGTTTTGCTTGTGTGGTTTTTATAGGTAGTCCCCACACTGAACCTTTTTTTTTTACATGTCCCCAACAGAGCCACACACTGATGGAGCAAATCCAGGAGCAGGAGGAAGATGGAAGCTTCATAGGAGATTCTGAAGATCTTCCCCTGGGACAGAATCTGCAACTGTCCCAAAATGTGTCTCCGCCAAATCCACAGCAGCAGAGTGAAGCTGGCTGCATGCTGCCTGCACATCGTGGGCAGCATGCAGAGACTGACCCTCCAGTCCCCAGTTTCAGATCTGCTGCTGAGGATTTGGCGAGCAGACCTGTGGCTGTTGGGGGTCCTCGAGCAACATCATCTGCACGCCCCACAACCCGGGGAATTGGGCGGCGTACTCAGCAACGTCGCCCAGTTTCCCAGGGGAGGGGCGTGCAGATGATGGAGTCAGCATGGCACCATGAGAGGCGGCTTTTTCGTCGTCAAAATCAACAAAATCAGGAGCATATTAGGGGCCAATTAGAGTCCCTAAATACTACCTTCAGTGCCGTGCTGACTGAATTGAGGACCCATAACAGCCACATGGCCAACTTGACTTCAGAAATAAGGTCAGGCATGGCCGAAATGCACACTAACCAAAGACACCTTTTGGAACAGTTGCAGATTCTGAATGCCACACAGGCCCAGGTTATGCCCCCCCCCACCAAGTGGGCCAACCTGGGTTCTATGGGCATCACCAATATTAAGGTGTGTTTGGCCTGAATCTGGCCCATATCTTTGCGATACATCCCCACTGGATTGACTTGTCTGGTGAGGCCTAAAAATCTTCAATTTTGCGCTGTTCTTGCTAGGTTGTTTTTGATTATCCCCCATATAGCTCATGAGGTAGCCCACTAGCCAATGCCAGAGGCCAAGACTCACTGAATCGGCCACTTAAGGTGTTGCGCGGCTGCCATGGGCACTATAACATTTGTGGTGGCTCCTCATCTTTGGCGGCATGATTGGGTGACATTCTGGCCTTAACAACTAAGACCTTGGACCCTGGCTGTGATTGTACTGGATTTGGATTGGGACTGGGTGTTCTGTTTTGGGTGGCCCACTGACTTACAGGTGTAGATGTGGCCTAGGTATGTTTGCTTTCAACCTGTGTCTGTGGAAAATGTGGGCAAGCAGGAGAGGGATTTTTTTTTGTGCAAGTTCCTTTTTTTAAAAATTTATTGAACATAATTGCATGTACATGTCTGGTCCCAAAGTATGTGAGGGGCACTCAGATACTATTCTGTTTGTATCACATAAACCTTTTACGATGTAGTAAACATTTTTGTTTCACCAAGCTCATGTTGTGTTGTTTTGATAGAGAAATATGAGTTCAAGTTGTCACCAAAACAAACAATAATCAAGGTCTACAAATAAATACTCAAACATAGTTTTTTGTCTTGGTTGCACAAATTCATTATTGTTTACTTAATAATGAAATGAAACATAGCAAAACAAACCAAATAAAAATATCAACAAAATAAAAAAATTAACAATTACAAAATTAGGAAAAATGTGTGGCTATTAAATTTGCCCGCACGGCTTGCCCAGACGCACTTGGCTGGCCCACATAGGCGTCGTCTGCCTCATCGGAGGGTGGAGAGGGTGGCCAATCCAGATATCGGGGGACCCTTTGCATAATAGCTAAATTATGGAGCGCTGCACATGCCATTATGATGTCAGTGACCTTTTTGGGGTCATACTGCAGGGAGCCCCCAGTGTGGTCCAAACATCGAAACCGGGTCTTGAGGAGTCCAAAGGCCCTCTCCACCACTGCCCTGGTCTTTCTATGTGCACGATTATAGGCCTCTTTTGCTGGAGTCTGTGGCCGGAGGACCGGAGTCATCAGCCACGGCAGTAGTGGATACCCCAAATCTCCTAAAAAAATATCCAAAAAAAAAAATATTAACAGTAAATCATACATTGCCACGCAACATTCCTACTCCAATAAAAATAAAAGAGGTATGTGACATTGTCACACAAACATGAGCATACATATTGCAGATGCAAAAACCAGAATTAAACATATGTGATAGATGGTGGTCCAAAGTAGGCAAATAATACTGTGGATGCTGGGCAATCAGGCAGACTGTTAGCAGCTATTGTTGCCTGTCTGTGCTGCAGAACAATGTTTTATGGGATAAGTTGACCTGACCCATTTTCAGTCTTGGCTTAGTCCAAAACCGGTGTAAGCCAGCCCCTGCACTTTATCTCGCTCACCTCTACTCAGTAAGTGAAATGCATGTAAGCAAAGATGGCGCAGACTCTCTGGTAAAGTCAATAACAGATTTTGATCTTAAATTGTTTGGAAGGCTGTTTCAGACTTTGCCTCGCATTACACTTATTAATTAAAACAATGCAGGCCAAACAATTTGGCAGCCTATGTAGTTTGTATAATGTAATGGTTCCAGTGGGGTTACACATGTTCACAAGGTGATGGCCAAGGCAGCGTTTAGGAAAGGTTAATACAACCAAAATCAAAGCCATACATATACAATCCAAATCGGTAATTTGAGCCAACTTACCAAGGAGCCATGCACCCGCAAATTCCCCTGACTCAAACCGCCGGAATAATCCTGATCTGCGCAGGATGTAGGCATCATGGGCTGAGCCAGGGTAGCCTGCCAGGACGCTCAGAAAGCGCATGTCCTGGGCCACCACTGCTTGCACATTCAGCGAATGGCCCATTTTGCGATTTCTGTGTAAAAAGGAAACATAAACAACAAAAAAAATAAGTTAGGAAACAAATCCAACGCACACTTCAAACAGCCTGAGTCAAAATGTAAAATCCAGACAAATAACACTAAACAACTACGTTACATTTAAGTGGGCAACAAAAGAAGATCAATGTTTGAGCCTTGACAAGGTTGAGTTACTAGTTCTATTTTAAGTACACTTACAAATGTTTTACTTTTAAATAACTAACTTTTTTAGTCATGTAAAAATAAGGGCCATTGTTGCACATACACTCTTGGCAAGGAGGGAGCATTAGCAAGGAGGGAGTGATTGCAATGAGGGAAGATGTAAAAGCAGAGAGTATGAACCCAGAGGGACTAATCAAAAGGAGGGACTATTGCCAATGAGAGTTACTAAAAATGGCCACATTAGTCACAAGGATGCATTTCAGAAAAGGAGGGACTATTGCCAATGAGAGTTAATAAAAATGGAGACATTAGTCACAAGGATGCATTTCAGAAAAGGAGGGACTATTGCCAACGAGAGTTACTAAAAATGGAGACATTAGTCACAAGGATGCATTTCAGAAAAGGAGGGACTATTGCCAATGAGAGTTACTAAAAATGGAGACATTAGTCACAAGGATGCATTTCAGAAAAGGAGGGACTATTCACAATGAGGACAAAAAATAATGTGATTGGCCAAAGGAGGGACACACAAATATTTAGATACAATGGAAGCCAAAACTTGCCTGTATATATACTCGTCGCTTGACGGAGGGACCAGGGCAACGTGTGTGCAGTCAATTGCACCCATGACATTGGGCATGTCGGCGATGTTATAAAATGCCAGCTTAATGGCGTTTCTGGCTACCATATCCTCAGGGAAACAAATATATTTCCGAGTTATGGTAGCCATGCCTTCCAAAAATTTGGATAGCGCGCGGCTCAGCGTAGGCTGTGAGATCCCCACGGAGAGGGCACCCAGCCTCTGGAACGAGCCGTTCGCCAAAAATTGCAGGCAGCCAAGCATCTTAGTCATACCTGAAATTGCATGCCCCTTCCTTGTGGTGCGGGCTAACCATGGCCGCAGCTCACTATACAGTTTATGGAGGGAAGCGCGATTAAGCCTGGTCAGCTCGAACAGCTCAATGTCATGCATGGAATTGATGTCCATGCGTCGCCGCCGGTGCAATCTGGTCTCTGCCCTCCGGACGATCTCAATGCCCATGAGTTGCAGATCCTCATGCTCCTCAAAGGCAGTAGCCTCGTCCATGATGGCTCGCGCTCCCGTAGTCAAAAAGGTGCCGGGAATGTTTTGGCCCTGAAACGAATTTATGAGGTGTGGGGCCATCGGCAATCAGCTCTCTGAATTAATCGCAAGCCCATTGCAATAACGAAAACTTTCTGAACGGACGAAACATTTCAGATTTGGTGGGAAAAAGCTCCCGAAGTAACGAAAAACTTCCGATTTTGTCACCATTATCGAAAGAGCATATACGCATGTTCTCGAACGTTCGTGCGAGTGAAAAATGTCCGAAAAAAAGCAAAAAAATGACAAACACCCACCAAAACTTTCACAGACAGCTACGAATGTCCGGACGAATGTTTCTTTGAATCGAGCCTATTGTGCTGATTGGCATAAAAAGGGGGGGGGGGGGGGGGAACCTACAGTTGCAATTACAAAATTATAAAATTGTGCCCTAATATTGGTTTACTAAATATGTAGTGTAAACAGGAATGTTGGATGTTGGTTTTGGCAACCTTAGGAGCTTATATAGATCAACCCTGTTATAATAGTTTAGTACTGTAGTTTTTGTGTAATTGTCAAGTCGGGGTCATACACAGAAAGATCAGTCCTCAATACACGAGGAGAAATAGGGAGAAATACAAGAAAGGTCAAAGGTCAAATCAAGGGTCAAAACAGGGTAATCAGAGAGTTTGCAGTTCAAGGGATGAGGCAGGGATGTAAACGGAGGTCTGTTCAGGTGGCGGTCACAGAATGGTCGGGCAAGCTAGGTTGGCAACGGTATACCAAACAACAAACTCAGGAACAATTGCACCGAGCAGCACGCTGTCACGGGCAGTGAAGGAGTGAACTGGGAACACCTAAAAAGCCTGAAAGTGGATAGGATTGGCTGGGGCAGAAACTCTGGCTCACTGGCCCAGCTATAACCTGTGGGCTTGTTGAACAAAGTGTAATTAGGGTGTTTAACTTTAGCAAGATTAGGGCTCATTGGCCCTTTATACCAGCCTCTGATGGTCGCACTGTCTGCAGCGCCGCCCAAGGGCATATAAGAAAGCCAGTCAGATGAGCTGGGAAAGCGGCTGCAAGCGGAAGGCCCAACTTGAGCCAGCTGCAGATGCAGCTGCCAGCTGCCATGACTCGAGCACCGAGGACACCGCGGGACTGAGGTAAGTGACTTGTGACAAGATTATTCTGTATGGTTTTGTCTCGTGACCTTTGTACAACTATGTCAGGTGAGTGCATTTGCTACATAGGTGTTGGTGGCAGCTGTATTAATGTATTGAAGCTGTTTTGGTCCAGTGGAATACACACAAACCCTTTACTAAATAAGAGCTCAATGCTACTGTTCCTTGAATTTAAGATGATTTAATTAATGATTTCACATTTCACGATTATGAATTGAAGGGATAGGGTTAAAATTTTCTAGCAGGAGGTCTCCGAGCGACAGAAGTGGCTTCAGCTGCAGCACGGGAGCCTAGGTGAGTGACCATGATGAGTCATCGTAGATGATCATGCATGATCAAGCTGTATATAGGGTGCCTGATTAACAGCCAATACATTTCTGGAAAAGGAAATTCTCTTTAAGGAATTTTAAAACTTACAATACTGTGTACTAAAAAGTTAGTTTACTGTTAATTAATTCCCTATTTAAAAAAAAAAAACAACATTGCAAGTGAAGCAGTTGATATCATATACATAATATTATGTACATAATTGTAACAGATGAAAAACTTCAGCGCTACTTTTCTTTAGTGGGACAGAGATAATATTATCAACTAGAAAGTAACATTGTCACCAGACGAGAAAGTGTCAAGATTACTTGATGACAGAGCTGTGACAGAACATATGTTTCAGTCTCAAGAGGGTACTTTGAGAGGAATATGTTTTGCAGCGTTCTTGATCATGTTGGAACAAAATTCAACAAGAGACTTAACCAAGGGACTTAAAAGTTATTCTTTCCTTCCCATGAGGCTTCTTTGAAAAAGATGTTCCAGAAAGAGAAGTAATTGAAGCATTAGGCAAGTAGGTTTAGTCAACCAAGATTTAAACTTTGTACAATATGCATTTTTCGGTAACAGAAACATTTCTGTAAAATAAAACAATATCTAACGGGATATGTAAGTGGATATGTTATTTATATACTGTTTTTGACGTGGTTTGAAAGAGAATGTTAATTATTCAACGAAGATCTGTTGCGCATCCCATGTGACCTGCTTTGCCAGGTTCCCTACATTCTGTGCCCTACCATGTCAAGTGCCCTGTATCTTATTCATCCATGCTAATTGGCTATCCTATATATGTCTGGTCAGCATACCCCTGACCAGGGAATTCTGGAGGTCGCAACTTGGGGCCGTCACCAATAAGTCAGTTTTTGCTATGACCATCCCTATGATACCCTATCCTAAGAGACCCACCTCATCCAGTCAAAGTTTCCCTTTTCAGTATATTGTTGACTTAACAGATTAATATTTCACAAAAATGTTTCTTAGCAGACCAAATGAACCCGTATTTACTGTTTTTGTGAACTTAGGGAATAATTTCCATGAAAATATATTGCGGTATATTCACCAATACTTTTTGGCTCTGCAACATGCTAGCTTTTGTCTTGGCAGATATGGTTGCTACAGTGGCATCTACCACCTTACTCTGTGTCCTATACAACCTTGATCCTGTTCAACTGGTGGTGGTAGAAATAGCCTGTACAAATTACAATATCATGTACAAATTGCCCTTTCATTTTTTTATTTAATCCATGGTTTGTAGCAATTCTGGAGCTGTAGAGAAACTGGAATCCATATTAAATTAGTAATGGCTACATACTTTCCCATTTGGGCTCATATGCCGCCTCACCAAAACCTCAAAACTAAACCTCAAAAACTAACAAATTTGATTTAAATTATTTTCTTGTTCTGCCTAAAGTTCCCATTGCTGTGTTCCTAGAATCAGCAATGACCATGGCTCCAAAGACACTAACTAGATCTCTAAACATGTTTTACCTGTTTCATTAGTGCTGCCAGCATGGAAAAAATACTAATTATAACGTGTTTTGCAGAAGAAAACAAATTGGTTCTTGTCCTATGACTCCCAGTCTGTATTTCATGTTTGCATTGCCTCTTCATCCACTAAACTAATTGCACATTGACTGGCTATCTCTTCCTGTTTCTTAGACAAGTTGCAGGCACACATGTAGTGTGAGCTATTGGCCCACCATGTTTAAATCACAACTTAGGCAGCTGGCTAACAACCAAACACTAATTCAGCTATTCCTGGGCTCCCAAATATATTAATGTATCTAGTCATGCATGCAGCATGTGTGTCCATTTGGTTTTCCTAGATATCCCTGCATCTGTCCAGCCAAGCTATGCCATCAGTGAGTCAAAGCTGAGCCACACCATTATTGTGCCCTGCTAAGCTGCTCCACCTGTATAATGTTAATGATGCATGATGTTTGGGCCTACTCCATCTTGGGCATACTGTATGTAACTTAACCCCTTTGGGTCTACAATTCATCATATTTGTTAACACCCATACATTGCTCCTGATCAACAATCAATATGTGCATAACATCATAGTGCTGTCAAAGTACAATACCTGTCCTACTCTTGCCCTCTACCATCTACTGCAAGTGAGACCATGGAGTGGATGCCCTCTAACTAGAGATGCATCTACACACCTGTGACCACTTATTGCAGGGACTGGGAGGGAAGGAGGAGGGACAATGGCAACAACCAATGACGTTCAAGGTTCTTATTCAGGGAAGCGGGAGGAGGGGAGGGCTGACAATCAGTATACCCCTATTTAAAGCTGAAAAGCACAGTCAGGAAACTAAAGCCCAGATGAACAGGAGCTCCCAGCTAAGGCTCCCAGTTAGGACTGTATTTGGACAATTTATCTGTGAAGAACACAAATGCTGGAAGGTAAGCAATCTATTATACTTGAATGGAACTTGGAGGCATATGGGCCTGATGCAGAGCCTCCCCCGATCTGAGCTTAAAACCTTCTGATTGTCCGGGGGTCCCGTTTGAATCGTGGCTCAAATGTGATGCAGAGCCTCCGTCAGAATGGCTCCCTAACTGATCCGTCAATTTGTCTTCACTCGGGAATTTTTTTTTTCTCTCTCGGGTGCCTTCAATTTGATCGGGCTTCCGTTCCCGTTCACACGGGGGGCCGTTTTTCCCTGCTTTTGCCTTGGTTTTTGAAAGTACCTGCTTGGTTTCCGTCGTATTTGACCTTCCGTTTTGGTGGTTTTTTCAAGTATAATTACATCTCCATGGCTCTTCAGTTGCCAATCTGGCTACACGCAAGCGCACATCCCTAAACCTCCATAGGAATATACATATGGCACCAACTGCCAAATTGACACATATATATATATTGTCATATTTTTTTTTTGGGGTGTTCCTTGTTCGTTGCCATTAATGCATTCCTTAATCTCATTGGTGTTCCTTGTCCCTTGCCATTAATGCATACCTTAATCTCCTTGGTGTTCCTTCTTCCTTGCCATGAATGCTTACTGTAATAGTTTGATAGTTTTTCAGATTTACTGGCCTTTATCTAAACCTTTTGTGTCATGTAAATGTGTGATGATGTTGTGTGATTGTACATTTGCAGGAAAGACAACACACCAATTTTTTTTTTTTTTTTTTTTTTATTAAAACGTTGTGTAACTTTGTTTTTTTGGTGGCTTTTTCAGCTTAAAATTTTTTTTTTTTTTTTTTGAAAAATAAATAAAATTTTAACATTCTCCTCTGAAATCCATAAAATTAGGCCTCGGGGTCTTGACCATGTCGTTTTCTTTTATCTGTGAATGCAAAACAACATTAGTTAAGCATTGTTTTGAAGGTTTGGTTGGGCGTGTTTTTTTTGGGGCCCTTTTTAAACCAGACCTTCAGCGTGATTTAATGAAAAGCCAAAACTCTTCAAAAACGAGTCCGCAGCATCTGAAATTATTATTTTTCTAGTTTTTAGTCACTAACTTATTATTCTTTCCCCACTGGGCTGCAACTCTGTTCAGGAATTTAGGATACGGACGCCGCCATCTTGACTCAGAAGCATCCTCTTACGGAGGAGAGGAGAGTGGGATAAGGTACAGGGGGTGGGTTATAGCTGTGCTTTGCTCAGACAGAGCAGAGCTGTGCTCTGGAAAAGGTCAGCAATCCCAGAATGCAGAGCAGCACAGTTAGAAGGCACTTCCTGTTTGCAGGCTGCCTGATAAGATGGCGGCTTCCATAATCCGCCATCTTGGATGTTTAAAGGCTCATAACATGCACTAGGTACAGGTAGGATGAATTTTAATGTGGGCAATCTGTATGTACAGGGTGTTGGAAACATATAAGATAGTCTCTTATTCAGAGTGAAGGTCCGCTTTAAGGCCTTTTGTTCCAAATATATATTTTTTTTTTTTGGATTTTTTTGCCAAAGGAATTGTTAGTTCATTTACTTTGCATAAAAAAAAACACTTACAATGCTTTGGGCGCACATTGCGTCGGGGGCGTCTCCTTTCTTCCTCCCTGGGTTGCTGCTGTGAATCTGTTTGGATGACAAACACACTGATATTAGAGACTGTTGTTGTCTCATGAATATCATATTAAGTTAGGCTTCTAGGTATCAATCAACTCACCTTCCCCAGCCACCTCTTCCTCGTCGCCCCCTTCCTCGCTCATCCCTTGGGATGTCCCTGCGACATCTGAATCTACAACTAACAATAGTGCACATGAGTATATGTATTTAATGCATGTATTAGCACATCTCTAACTATATCTCCCTTACCGGAGTCAGGTTGAGGCTCATTTATGCTCGACTCCCTGCCGTCAGATTCCCCCCTCCCCTGCATGCTGAGGTCAAGAGGCTCCTCATACTCACTTGCAGAGGAGGGGGTGGCCGTTGACACTGGCGGTGGACCACCTACACCTTCACCTGTTTCGCCCAACACTGGGCTGTGTGTCCTGGTCCGGGTGGGGCGGAACCGCATATTCCATTCATGGGCTGAAATACAAACACAATCATTAAACCACGCCCAGGCGATGCCAGGGTTATAGGTGCATTTACATTTTAAACACTTACATGGGAAATGTTTGGCGAAGTACCGCCTCTCCCGGGGCTTATGCCTTCTCTTTAAATCAGACCAGTGTTGGGCGATCTGGGTGAAGGTATAGGTGGTTTGGGATCGTCGTTCTATTGCGTCCACCACTGCCAGAGCCAATGTCCGCTTCTCATAATCTGACGGCAGGAAGTCGTAGCGATTCCTCAGCATCATCTGTCAAAAAAAGATACAAGGACCCACCATTAATACACAAAATACATTAACAAGTTTCCTGGCCTAACTAAAGTCACTTTATTAACCTCTTGCTGCCTCACATTGCCCTAGTTCTGTTATCTGCATGTAGCCTAGTTTGTAGCTGCGTACATGTGTTAAACTAAGGTGGGCTTGTATTTAACGTCACAAACTAAGTTGTTTCAGACTATTCTTGGGCTTTGTTTTTTTTTTTATGGAATGTGTGCGCGCACATAAACGCACGCTCGCATACTCACATTCATGATGATGTCGTCCTGCTCCGGGGTAAAGATGGCGGGCGACATCTTTTCTTGGTTTGCGAGGTATAGCTCTGACGTCTGCCTGCACATTTATGCAATGTCCCATCTTCCAGTTCCTGCACACAGGCGATAAAAAATAAATTAGGTAGACCCTGTAAAAAGGACCAAATAAAAAAATAACCCAAAAATATAACAAATACTCATGCCATCGATGTCCAAAGGCGTGCGGTGCAGCCTGGTTTCTGCCATACTCAGCAGGACAAGACCGCGGAGCTGGCGCCGCTGATGTGCTCCAACAGAGGACTGCATATTATTGCCCGAGTGCAAATACGGCTGCTCTGACTGCCCGTAAGTGAAGGCTCGGCGGCCCCGTTTGATTAGGCTGATTCCCATCGGAAAGCAAGGCTCTGCATCACTGAAAAAAACGGAACAATGAACGAGGCGTCCGTTTTCCCGGGAAAAAGCCTCGTGCGAGCCGACAATCGGAAAGGCGGCAGATCGCACACCTGAGCGCATAAACGCACACTAAAATCAACGTAGCACCCTTTCCTGACCCGATAAAAGCCCAAAGCCAACGGGAAAACGCACGGGATAGCTGAACGGGGAGGCTCTGCATCAAGACATATAGGTCTCCTGGAAGGAAAGGCACTTAATACTGCATTGAACCTTAAAGATAAACCATCTGGGCATGTCTGGCATTCTCTCAAGGGTATTTAAAGAGACCTATCATGGATATCCAATGTTATTGAATGCAATGAAAGTAATTCTAAGTGCATACATTTTGAATGATCTCCATCAGCATAAACAATTAATGTGCTGTCCTATTGTTAGTTTTAATCACGATTATCTCTGTAGATAACATCACATTGAAAACCCAGGATTTAAACTGTGAAAATCGTATGTGCATTACTAACATGAAGTTGAAGATTATTTGACAAAATAAGCTTGATTCAGAGAGACAAAAAAAACCTTAGCGTACGAGCGTACGAGCGATTCTATGCATGCATTGAAAACCTTCTGTAAAGTTTCCGTCCGTTATGTCCGTGGGGTCATACTGCAGTGCCCCCCCCCCCCCCCCGTATGGTCCAAACACCTAAATCTGGACTTCAAAAGCCACGGCCCGGGTTTTGCATAGTGCCCGATTAGAGAACCCCTGGCCCGCATCCTGCAGGCAAAGAACGGGCATCAGGAGCAAGGGCAGGAGTGGATATCCAGAATCCCTTGAAAGAATTTAAAAATAATAACATAAAATACACATTCTAAGCTACAATATTGTCATGAGTCATCAACTATATTCATTGCTATACAGTGAAAATGGATTGATGGAATGTGAGCAAACTTACCCAGGAGCCATCCACCAGATAATTCTCCTGACTCAAACTGACAAAATTAGCCGGAGCTCTGCAATATATAAGCACCATGGGACGACCCTGGATGCCCTGCAAGAACACTGAGGAATCTCATAGCTGGACCAAACACTGCTTGTATGTTGTGTGAGTGGCACATCTTGCGGTTCCTGCAACCAAATATAAAATAATTACCACCCAATCACCCACCCAAACTTTCACAGACAGCTACGGAAGTCTGGACGAATGTGTCTCTGAATCGAGGCTAATGTCCTTATAGAATTTCAATTATCTGAAGACGGTGACTAAAAGAATGTAGAGAAAACCATGTATATTGGATTATTCTTTGAAAAGAAAGTATCATATGCTGTTTTAAAGAAAAGCAGTTTGTAAATATTGAAATAAAACAAATGTTTTAACTTAAAGCTGAACTAAAGTGATGCATGCCAATGTGCTGAATTAGGGAAAAGAGTAAGGCAGGTCAAAGGGGGAGGGGAATTCCTCCTGGCTTGTCTGGGAGGTGTTCTTCCTCTACCACTCTCCTCTTTTGATATGGATCCCTACTTATATATATCCCTACTCATATATTTCAATTGCTGTCATACTTGCTGTCGTAATGCCTAATAGTAGATCAAAATGCAAAAGCTGTTTCTTTTATCGAGTTTTATAAGACTGACACGTATTTCAAGTTGTCCAAACCCTGTTACAGGTGTCAGCTTTTCTGTAGGCTGCAGCAAGGAGTTGCTTGGATTCAGTCTTCAGTAAAAGACTCAGTCCACTTCTCTTACAAAAGTCCCTCCCTGTGGCGCCAAGCGAGGCAACAGAAGCCAGTGTGTGGGGCAGGGGACGGGCACTTTTTGCCCCAATGAAGACCCTGGGGGGGAATCGGGTGCCCCCCGGGGGAAGGGGAGACCCCCAATGCTAGGTCCAGGCCAGAAGTGAGGGGTTTTTTTCTCAGTAGCCTCGGAAAACTCCAAGAACATAGATTTTACATGCTTGGCAGTTAAAGAGCAACATCAGACATTCAGTGATGTTCCTAAAATCTCACCAAACCTGTCCCACAATGACGCATTTAACTTCCGGTTTTACAAATGGATAATAATACTTACCGTTCTTCAGCACTTCTAGCTGCAGCAAGCCTTCTTCTGCTGGGTGTCATCCATAGGGCAGTGCCATCTTGTCCTCCTGGTCGGCCTTCCCATTAGTCACTGTGCTCTCTCCCAGGTCACGCGCCTGAGCAGAAGACATCACAATTCAGACCCACTTTGATACCCCTGCCCGTCTCCTCTCAATACCCCCTCTCCCTGGGATGTCCATCTAATCAAAGGCACACCCAGGGGGGGGGACAAGGCTGGCTAGAGGGAAAGCCATGTTATCAAGAGCTATCAGCAGCAACAAAGCAAATTTACTAAACAACTTCTTTGCTTCTATATTCACAATAGAATGTGACATGCTGAGTGAAATGCAGGGGCACAACCTAAACCCTTCATTTAATGTCACTGGTCTAACCAAGGAAGAAGTCCAGCACCATCTCAAGCAGATAAAAATCTATAAATCACCGGGACCAGATGGCATACATCTGGCGTTATGTACAGTGATAGACAAGCCGTTATTTCTAATATTTGTGGATTCAATAGTTACAGGGGCTGTCCTGAGGGATTGACGCTTACCAAATGTGGTGTGAATATTCAGGGATCTACAGACCGGTAAGCTTAACATCTGTGGTGGGCAAGCTGTTTGAAGGTTTCTTAAGGGATACTATCCTGGAGCATCTTGGGGAAAATGACCTTATTTCTCCATATCAGCATGGATTTATGAGGAATCGCTCCTGCCAGACAAACCTAATCAGCTTTTATGAGGAGGTAAGTTCAAGATTGGATCAGGGGGAGTCATTGGATATCCTATATCTTGACTTTTCTAAAGCATTTGATACTGTGTCACATAAAAGGCTGGTAAAAAAGATGAGAATGTCTGGACTTGGGGAAAACATGTGCAGATGGGTGAGAAATTGGCTTAATGATCGGAAGCAGAGGGTGATTATCAATGGTACACACTCAGATTGGGTCACCCTTAATAGTGGAGTACCACAAGGGTCAGTTCTGGGACCAGTTCTTTTCAATATATATTAATAACATTGGGTACGGATTAAACAGTAAAGTCTAAATCTTTGCAGATGATACTAAGCTGTGTAAAGTAATTAAAACAAAAGAGGACAGCAGGCAGCTACAAGAATTTACCTTGTATGGACTTGATTAAAGTTATACTAAAGTCAAGCCCGATTGTTGTTCCACTGTCTCAGGCTACATGTTGCACTGTCCCAAACTTTAATCTGTTTTCAAAAAGACCCTGTGGTTCCTAAGTTATTAGTATTAGAGCATTGGAGATGCAGAGAAAAAATGAGGAGAAACAGTGGGCGTGGCAACAGTGATGTTATTCAAGCACATTGTGTGCACATTGTGTGCTTCACATATATCCTAGTAAAAAAATAAGTGCATTGTTGTGCCTCTAGTTATTACTACCAGCACATAGTGTGACCAGAAAAAAGGGAGTGAGAGATGCTGCAGCTAAGAGTGTCTCCAGCCTGTCAGCACATATTGTGACCAGAGAGGAGAGCAGGGTTTCATAGCTGCAGAGAGAGGCAGCCAATCAGGATATCTGGGGAAGGAGTGGGGGGGGGGGGTGTTTCAGTTCCACTGAAGGTCGATTGAAGAACCAGGTCAGTGGGGTGGAGACTGAAAGCTGAATGAGTGATTTCCTCACTAAGTAGACTGACATAGCAGGAAGGGGAGTGCTGGTGGGACTCATAGCATGGTAAGCTACTGATACTTATTTTTTTACCTTTGATTTGACAATCATTTTAATGTTTACATCCAGGGCCCACCACCTCCCAAATACATTGACCTAATGGGGCCATATTCAAACAACACTAATGGAAAGAATAAATGAATAGATGGGATATATAGTATCTTATGCTGTGATTAGCAATGGAGTTTATAGATCAACTGCAATGCAGCCTCTTTTTTATTGTTGAGGAGTATGGGAATTGAAACTGCTCTGTGTGGTATAGCTCTGTAATGTAATTGAAATGTTCACACAAAAAGGAGAGTAACTCACTGTGTTTGCTAATTTCAATATCCTCGTTGATATCCTGTTACAAATTGATTTCTCCTAACCATTTTTTGTCCTGACCCAACCATAATCGTCTATACTCAAATTGCCATCCTACTGTACAGACTAAAATGTTTCCTGCCATTTTGGTACCAAGCCAGAGGGCCACGTGCTAGAGGAAGGTCATAATTGAAGTCGATCTCTAGAATTTAGGCTTTGGTAAAAAAAAAAGAATAGGTGATTCCCGTTTGCAACTGCAACATAGACAGCTGATCAATCTGAGGTAGGTAATGAAATGATCATCCAAAGTATGGTTGCAACATATGCAATTGTCAAAATTCTAAAATACAAACTAATATCTACATTAAACTAAACTGTAAAATACAAATAGGTTGTGTGTGAATAATAAAACATAATGCCAATTGAGCTCTCTAAGAAAAAAAAATTACTACCAGTCTTCTATAACCTCAGCAAATCTCTTTTTAATTGCTATTAATGTCTCGTTTGGCACTGATTTGAACATACAGTATCTAATTGAGTAAACTGATAACTATTATCTTTTATACTCTGCCCTTGCATGTTTAAGTAATGCAGGTGATCAATAAAAGCATTTCAGACACTCGCTTGAATTTCCTGTGCATAATGCAATGATCTACCATAGAGCAATTCAAAATAATATAGTCTATTAAATGAACAATTAAGTTATGCGATTTCCAGAGAAGCAGCCAGTCTACAGATGATGTCACAGTAACCTATAATTGGGGTCAGCAATTGTTGGAGAACAGACTTCAAGTCTTTCTAAATGTCAGCCCGTGGTTTATAGAAAGCTTGAAAAAGTGCAGTTTGATTAACTAGACTATAAAATAGTCTTAATTCTTCTCTTCAGAATCCAGAAGCTTGACTTTTATTACATTTACCCATTATCCTTTGCATCATTTGCCGATACCCTAGGGATTGTATAAAAAAAAATAAACGTGGAGATTGCCTTTTTTACTTTCACTAATTACTAGTGCGATTTCCTACAGGATGCACATGATATCACAGGAAAAGTCTTGTTTTGAACTATGTAATTACTGCATCAAATCCTTTCTAATGTATTACAATTCTGAATGCTCTTATTGATACCAGACTCTACTCTATGGAAGCACTTCCCCTCCACTTTTTTTCTTTACTAATCTACTGTCTATTCTTGGCATCTGTATGTATTAAATAATATAGTGGATACTCGCATTACCTTCTCCACAGCCAAACACTTTCTGCTTTAAAACCAACAAATTCATTAGTTCCTGGCTGTAAGTGTGACAATGACATATATATATAAAAAGGCAGTGTGGGTTATTTTCAAACAGTAATATGTTTGTGCCCACGTTGGTTAGCTAGGCTATAATATAATCAGTCACGGCACCATGACTTGAACCGGATCAACACTCATTTTTACTTTAACGGGTGTTGGTCCCGCTGTCTGGTGAACGAAAGAAGCTTTGGGGGGGAATCCAGCATACTGGAGCCCCCCTCGCAGCAAAACCACACACAAAGCTTTTAACCTCCCTGGCGGTGTTCCCGAGCGTGACTCGGGGTTAATTTTCGCTGTGGTAACTTGGTAACCCTGAGTCACGCTCGGGGTAGATTAGGCAGAGGAGCAGTCTCCTTACCTTTTCCCTGCGATCCAGCGATGTCCCCGCTGTGATCGCAGGTGAGAGCCCCGGCAGATGCGTCCGTCTGACTTCCTGGTTCCGTCTCTGTGAGCCGCAGAGGCTCATGGGGGCGGAACTGGGCGGCAGATTTAAACGTCATGGTAACGCTTTGTGCACAAAATTGCACATATAATCAGAACGGGAAGGGAGGTTAATACTCACCTTCATTACGAGCCAGCGGTGAGAACGGTCAAGTAGGCAGGTATTGCCAGTGACCAGCGCAGTGGACGCGACTGCGGCCCACATGACCGCCCGGCGCCCGATCGCAGGACTCCGTTCTCACCGCTAATTGTAATAAAGGTGAGTATTACAAGCTTTGTATGCGGTTTGCTGCTAGATGGGCTCCAGCATTCTGGATGCCCCCGAGATTCTTACGATCACCAGATAGCGGGTGTTGGTCCGGTTTAAGATGTGTGCCTCAATAAGGGAAAAGATCCTACCTCATACTGATACTACGCGTATATGTCAGTCTCATCATGTGAAGCAAGTTTGTAGAGGCCAAGCAGCAGCCGACACAGATGAGGGGGCAGCACAGTCTAACACTGTGCCTCTGTGACTAGGGCTTATTTTCAACATATGTATTCTTTAAGGGATCAAGCATTGGCGTATTGTGTAGGGCTACAGTTTAAACATTTCACCTTTCCTTTCTCTTTTTTACACACAGGGCATTGGGGAGAGTAGGTGTGGCAATACAGATTAAAGGGTAGGTAATACCGTGCTGGTGCACAAGCTGAGAGGGAGCTGGGGGTTGGCCTTGATCAGGAAATGAGAAGTTTTCATTTGTTGATCATCAAAGCAGAGACCAGGAGAAGAGGGAGAAAACAGACACTGTAAATCTTAAGATATAAGGAGGCTGTAGGTTTTCTTACTCCTTTCAGGGACAGATCCTTTGAGAAGGCCTAATATATACTTAGTAGTTAGATTAGGTCTTCACAGAGTTTGAACAGATCATAAAAAGGTAATAAAGTATTTTGTAAAAAATCCTAAATGTAAGTCAGTTGGCAAAAATGAGACAGTTGTCTCTATATTGTCTTTATTGTCTCTATATCTTGTCTTTATATTGTCATTCTTATATTTGCAAAATATGCATTAAATATGCATCATATATACAAGCCCTACGTTCTAAGCAATGCTGAGCATAATGTGCTCTAAATATTGCCACATTAGTAGTGCAGTTATTTTTTCCTCCATGCAACAACCACCTGTGGTTGTTAGCTGCTTAGCCCCCCTTCTTCAGGAATAAAACGCTTACTCTCAAATGAGCAAGCCAACCTTGTCTTTCTATCTTTTGGGGAGAGTTAGTCTGCGTAGGGGCGTGTCATTGTGCACTTGCACAAATTGCTGCTATTTACACTTTCTTAATAAATTGCCCGAATGAGCTGAGTGCCACAGAAATGTCTTATATGTGTAATTTGTAGCTTCTGGTGCCTCCAGTAAGATAAAAGGCAGCTTTGTTTCGGGGATGAAGCAGGACCATATCTCTACATCCAGGAGATCACACAAGGCAGAGACTCAACCTGCCTGTCTATTGATGGAATGGAGAAGCATGTTGATACTCACATACAGGAATAGTGATATTTGGCCTGATGCAGAGCCTCCCCCGATCTGACCTTATTTTGTTCCGTTTCTCTGAAGTCCTGTTTTCATTCCGTTTGTCCCGGGGTTCGAATGTGATTCAGAGCCGCCGTCGGGAGAGCTCCGTTACTGATCCGTTTATGTGTCTTCATTCGGGAAATGTTTTTTCCCCTCTCGGGTGATTTCCGTGTGGTCGTGGGTTCCGTTGCCGTTCACACGGACGATCCGTTTTTGGCTCCTTTTTAATGCGTTTCCAAACATAGCTTCTTGCCATCTGTTTCCACCCCGATTCCGATTGTTTTTCCATGTATACTTACATTTCCATGGATTTCCTGTTGACAATCTGGGTCCACGCAAGCGCACATCCCTAGTCCTCCCTCAAGCTTTCCTCATACATCAAACTGACACTTTTACCAACACCAAAACTTACCTTAAACTAATATCCTTCATCTTCTTCTTCCTCCTCCCTGTGTTTAATGCTTACCTTAATGTCTTCTCCTCCTTCTTCTTCTTCCCTGTGTTTAATGCTTACCTTAATGTCTTCTCCTCCTTCTTCTTCCCTGTGTTTAATGCTTACCTTAATCTCTTCTCCTCCTCCTTCTTCTTCTTCCCTGTGTTTAATGCTTACCTTAATCTCTTATCCTTCTTCTTCCTCCTATTCCTTGTCCCATATACTTACCTTTTGGGACATGTAACTGTATGGTTATGTTGTGAGAACGTACAGTGGCATGAAAGAGAACACACCACAATTTTTTGTTTGTTTTTTTTTTTAAACATTTTAAAGAACAGCACAGGCAGGAGGCTCTTCTTGGTGCTCATTGTTGCCCTTTTCTTTGATCTGTGAATGAAAAATATCAGTTTTGCCTTGTAAGTATGTTGTGCTTATCTAGGGTTTTTTTTTTTGGTCCATTTTTAGGGTTAATTTTTTGCTAAGTTTTTTCCTTAATGTTTTTTGGACTATGTTTTTTTGGGGGGGGGGCATGAGTTCAAACTACATTTTTGATAGTGGGCAACATGGCGTCTGGGGCGCAGCCTCTTCCTTCTTCCCCCATCTGTTGCTGCTGTGAAGCTGTTGGGATCAAAAACACAAGGATATTATTGACTGTTTGTGGCTCCTGAATGTCAGATTAGGTTAGGCTTCTATGCATCAAATCACTCACCTTCCCCAGGCACCTCTTCATCTTGGCCAGCTGGACTATCCCTTTGGGATGGGCCTGCAACGTCAGAATCTACAAATGACAATATAGCACATTAGTATATGTCTTTATTGCATGTATCAGGACATATGTAAGTTTGAGAGTCTTACCGGAGTCAGGTTGATGCTCTGTCAGGCTTGACTCCCTGCTGTGCGATTCCAACCCCCCCCCCCCCCCCCCCCCCGCATACTCAGGTCTAAAGGCTCATCAAACTCAGTGGCAGAGGAGGGGGTGGGCGTTGGCACTGGCGGTGTACCACCTATACCTTCACCAGTATCTCCCAACACTGGGCTGCGGGCTCTTCTCCGGGTGGGGGCGGCAACGCATATTCCATTCATGCGCTGCAATATAAACACAACCATAAAAGCAGGCCCAGGCAAGGGCAGTGTGATTCTTGCATGTCAAGTAGCAAGACCTGGAAAGTGCTTTGAAAAGTACCGCCTCACCCGGGGCCTATGCCTCCTCTTCAAGTCAGACCAGTGTTGGGCGATCTGTGTGAAGGTATAGGTGGTTCCCGAATTCCGGGCAATCGCGTCCACCACCGCCAGTGCCAACGTCCTCTTGTCGAAATCGCACGGCAGGAAATCGTAACGGTTTCTCAGCATCATCTGTTTTTGAAAAAACCAAGGGTACAGCATTAGTCACACAAATAGATGTCAAAGTCTCATGCCTTATCTAAAGCAAGTTTCTGACCCTCATTCCTACTCACATGGGCCTACTTATTCGATCTGCCTCTAGGCTAGTGTGCTGCTGCGCACATGTTTAAAACTAAGCTGGTCTAGTAGTTTACTTAAACAAGTCAGTTGGTCCTCACTAATATAATCCTGCCATTGCTATTTTTTGTTTAGCTGCTTGTGCGCGCACATAAACGCACGCTCGCCTACTCACATCCATTATAAACTTGTCCTGCTCCTCGGTATAGATCGCTGGCGACATTTTTCTGGATCTTCCGGGTATGGTTCTGACGTTCCCCTGCGGTGACATGCGTGCGCGCGCGAACGCAGCCACACACGCTGCAGAACACGCCCACACGGAAAAACTATTTAAAGGTCAATGCACTCAGCTCTGTGTTGATTACCATATCACTATGACCAGACCAAAAGGGAGCCGTAAGACCCCCAAAAGCCCAGAGGCACATACTAGCCGCACAGATAAACCTCACCAAAAACAACACAAGAGCAGGCATAAGAGCCGGGAGGGACATGCACATACTCAAAGGGTGGATAAGCCAGACACACAGGCTGCTCACCAAAAACACAGGAGCAAGGAGCCCTTGCCACATTCGCCACCACCTGCTAAATCAGCCAGGCCTCACAAGAGACACAAATCTCTTCCAACCCTGCAGCCTCCACCTCCTCCACACGCAAAGCATGCGGCAAAAACCAGACACACCGCCAAGGGGAAGCGTAGGACAAAAACCACTAGCCCACCCAGGCCAACCACTCCTCCTCAACACTCTGTGTCCCCAAGTACCACAACCACAGAATCAATAGAGAGCTCCACAGGTGACAGCTCAACAGGCACCCAGCCATTATCACATACCACCACCCACACTCCATCACACTCACCCATCAGCCCAAGAAATCTAAACTACTCCCCAGACAGCCAGCCATCAATCTCGTCTGCTGCCGGGGACACCACACACCCATGTGGGAGCCAGCTGCGCCGTGGCTCACTTACAGCCCGTTTTTGTGATGTCCAAAGCATGGCTGTAGCCACTGCTGTTTGTGAGCACTGTGATGCCCTATTTGGGAGTTATTCTAAATCCACCACAAAGCAGACCAAGCAGGAGATTTGGGATAAGATTTGCCGGCAAGTTAATAGTGTTGGTTCTGTGAGGAGAGATGTTGAGCAAATTAAGTGAAAATTTGGTGACCTGAAATATTATGGTAAAAAAAAAAATGGACATGCGCCGCCAGCAGAGGTAAAGTCCATTTAGAGTGTAAATGCATGTATAAGCTGCTTTGTAACAGGATGTAACACTTATTAGGTGTGCTTTAATCTTCCCCAGCCTGCAGACAGGGGGTGGGATCCCAACTAAAATCATCCTAACCCCAGCAGAAGAACATGTGTTTACATATATTCACCCGGCAACCCTTCAGGGCCTGCCAGGAGGCCTAGACACAGACAGGAATGTCAGGTCCGGAGGTGAGTATGTTTTTACATTGAGCCTTTTAAATGGGTACCCAAACAGTTTTATACTCCTTAATACACACTGGCCTTTGCTGAAACACTACAAGTACATTCTCTCATCCCAGAACAAACTCAAGACACGCCACAAGGCCAAACTACCCCTGGCTTGTCCCGGAGGACCATGCAACAACAGCCTTCAGTCCACACAAACCAACCTGAGTGTTTGAATGAGGTAAGTCAATGGTAGACTTATGAAATTGCACTTGCATCCATTTAATGTTAAATAGTGGACTCAATACCTGCTCCATTTCTTGGCAGAACCTACCCAGTCCACCAATTATAGAAGACATTCGTGATTTGGAGGAGAAGGACACAATTCAGATGCAGCCAAGGCCAACAAAACCAGTGGGCGAACATCAGACCCAACAGGCCCAGCAACTTCAGCCCCTGGTGTCCACTAACCAAACCTCTGTGGCACCAACCTCTTCTGCCGTCCGCACAACAGACTCTGCGCCAAGCCAGCCACCAGCAGCCACTCAATCTGGAGCAGAACCACCCACCCGTGCCAGTGGCAGAACACATCCAAGGCGACATATCAGCCAGAGGAGACAGCTGCAGATCATGGAGGAAGCCTGGCACCAGGAGAATGTTGAATTTTCTGCAAACACACAGAGATTTAATGCAACTGTGTGTACCCAAATCACCTCGATGTCTAACCAATTAGATATTTTAAACCAAAATGTCTCTGGGCTGCTGCAAGAAACCAGACAACTAACCAGGCATATGGGTGAAATGGTCCACCAATGGCAGCTCATTAATCAGAACCTTGCACATATTGCCGCAAACATTCACCCACACCAGCCATCAACTGGCACCTCATACTCTGCATACCACTAAATGGATGTGTTTATGTATTTGACCCCACGTTAAGCTTTAAATAAAACAACAAAAAAATTTGTAACTTAATTTTTTAGGGATCACCAAAAAATAAACAAAAAAACAAAACAAAGGAATGTTATTTAAGAAAACACATTGTCCACAAGTTGGGAACGGATCACCTGTGCTGTGCCACTTTGGGATCCGGAGTAGGGAGGTGTGACTTCTTCTGAAATCTGTAAAGTGGCTTCAGGCAGGTCAGTGTATCTTGATACCCGGCTTTGTATGGCCAGGTTGTGCATGACCCCACATGCAATTATTATTTTGATGACCTTGGCGGGCTCATACAGCAGGGCACCCCCAGTCTGGTCCAGACAGCGGAAGCGCATCTTCATCAAGCCAAAGGCCTGTTCCACCACGGAGCGAGTCCTCCTATGCGCAGTGTTATATTGCTCCTGGGCCTGCGAGGATGGGTGGAGGATGGGGGTAAGTAGCCATGGGAGCAATGGATAGCCAGAATCACCTGCAAATAAAACCAAAGAATTAAGCACAAACCATAACACAAAATACACATGACAAATGGGCCTCTTTGCAACATATGTAGTGGCAGGCCCAAGAACTAGTCGACACCTAACTATAATCCCAAAATAAAAAAAATTAAAAATGAGAATAACGAATAGCCACATGTACCTTACATGCTAATTAAAAAAGGGCATGTTATGTTACTTTAAAATGCTAAGAACAGGGAACAACAGACAGAGGCCTAAGGGGAAGAGCCTCAATAATGTGCTGCTTAGCATACCAGCATTAGTGAACATGGACAATAGGTGAGCTGTGCTGTGTCAGAGCAAAGCACAGTTCTGATGAGGCAACATGCACATCCACCCAGTACGCTCCTGTACAATGACTGTGGGATGCAACATAGCTAAGAGGGCCAGGACAGGAAGGAATAGTGGAGACTAACCAAAAAAAGCATAGGAGAAAATAGTGGTAATTAAGTGATTGAAAACTTGTACTGTTTCATTGGAGTCTATAACAGATTAGTGGGGTACAGGCAGAGAAAAAATAAAAAAAACATGGTGCACAGCAACAACAATTTTGGGACACATACCCAGTAGCTATCTGCCAGACAGATCTCCTGATTGAAATCGCACAAAGATGCTGGAGTTCCTCAAAATGTGAGAATCAAACTAAAAAATTGCAGATCTGGGCCTGACACTGCCTGCACATTGATTGAATGGCCCATCTTCCTGTTCCTGCAAAAGCAAAATGCAACAGGAATTAGTGGGCACAAAAGTGGAAACATAATTCAAAATATACTTTCACAGAAACAACATTTAAAAACAATGGATGTGGTATACACAGGGTGTAGGTCTGCTTTAATCTTAAAAAAAATAATACACATTGAAATAATGAACATTTCTGGCCAACATTGCACATACTTGCTGACCTAAACCACATACCTGAACAGATATTCCTGGTCAGCAGGAGGAATTAACGATACATGGGTACAATCGATGGCACCCATTACGTTGGGCATGTCGGCTATGTTATAAAAGGCCAGCTTAACCGCATTCCAGGCTTCCACTGTGTCAGGGAAAAAAATATATTTGGGTGCCAGGGTAGCCATGCCATCCAAAAACTTGGTAAGGCTGTGGCTCAGCGTAGACTGGGACATCCCCACGGAGAAGGCACCCAGTCTCTGGAAAGAGCCGTTTGCCAAAAACTGCAGGCAGCCAACCAACCAATTTGGTCATACCTGCAATTGCATGCCCCTTCCTTGTGGTGCGGGTTAACCATGGCCGCAGCTGCCTATACAAGTCCTGGAGAGAAACACGGTTAAGGCGGGTGAGCTCGAATAGCTCAAGGTCATGCATGCCATCGATGTCCAGACGTGTGCGGTGCAGCCTGGTTTCTGCCATGCTCAAAACAACCAGGCCGCGTAGAATGCTGCAGAATGCAGCAGAATGCATTTCCAAGTCACAAAGATCAAATACGGCTGCTAAGACTGCCGTAAGTGAAGCGTCGACACCCTCATTAAATTGGGCTTGTTTCAATCAGAAATCAAGGCTCTGAATCAATTAAAAAACTGACAAATCAACGGCCAGTCCGTTTTCACGGAGTTCAGCCTCTTGCGAGCCGTCAATCGGAAAGGCCTGCAGAAACACCTGAGTGCATACACGCACACAAAAAGCAACTTTCCTGACCCGATCACAGCCCAAAAACAACGGGAAAACGCACGGGATAGCTGAACGAGGAGGCTCTGCATCAGGCCAATTGTCCTGTGATATTGAATTGGGACGATAAGTGTTGCAGAAACCTGAGACCAGTAGCTAAGACTTGAGACCAGGTTGAGCGGGGTGGCAAAGGTGCCCATGGGTGAGAGTATCCAGGCAGTGACTAACCAGAACCATGGTAGAAGGGTTGGAGCCTATTCTGTGGGTTTCAGCATTAAAAAGGGCTCAGTTGGCAGAGCCACCAGACACCAGTTAAATAAGTTCAGAGACTTCAGGTGGCATTAGGTGAGACTCCTAGACAGTATTAAATGATAACAGCATCCAAGTGCCTGGAAATAAGAACAGTCTGCAGGCTGTGAAGGGGCAACAGCCAAAAAGCCAGGCAGTGAGATGTGTGACATACTAAGGGTAGTAGGCTCCACTAGTGCAAATGGTGCTTACTGTGGCAATAGCACTAACAATGTCGGGACTGTATCCACTTTACTCTCTTGGAGCCTGAATTAAAGAAGAACTTCAGGTGAGTGAATACCAGAAAAGGAAGGGAAACAGGATGACATCTCAGCTTGAGCCCTTAGAGCCTTCTCTGTGAAGTAGAGTAACTTAGTGTGGAGTAGTTTAGCTAACTAGTAGCAATTAGACAGCCTCTAGGTAGGGTGCGCCAGTGTATTCTCGTACAGCTTATCCATATTTATTGAATGTTTGTCCTGAAAAGGCTCAGACTTAGGCAAACAAAACACACATTCTGCTGAAAATCGTTGTTTATTAGTATAAAAAAAGAAGCAGAAAAATAATACTGTTATATATGCTACAGATGTGACAAACATAGGTGTAAAAGAAATGATTTACAAGTTTGAAAAAAAATAAACATAAACTTCATTGCACCCATTTTTGTGCTGTGTGCATTGATTTCAAACATTAAACAAAAAGATTTTCCAGTTATAGGATTATAGGCTATGGGGATAGTAAGCTATGTGCCAGAAAAAAAACAGACACACTGACAGAGCTGCGCTGCTGTGCCCAAATGGATTAGTTTCACGCTGCACTTATATGCGCAGATGTGAAGAAACTTTGATAAATGCAACCGGCATAGTGCTTTTTGTCATTTGTATCATGATGGTAGAAAGGGATTATATTCCACTCACCACCTAATCCCGAGTGTGCACGGCCGTGGGTAGTCTCAAACCCACTAAATAGCATGAAAAGCAAAGCGAATGGTCTGCACTCCTCTTTTCATAAAACTTCACTTTTAATTATGCGTTTAAAATCATCTCAGTAGTGTATCAAAAGCCAATAAAGTCATATATACAGTATAGGCTAATTACGCGTTTCGGACTCCTATCTCCAGTCCTTAATCATAGTCAGTAGAAAGGGGTTGTTTTTACTGTAAAGGGGTCAGTCTATCATCAAGTTAACCAGTTTCTGTTACCGATACCAAACCGTATGCTGCTGATACATCCACTAGACATTTGTTTTGATGATATATAGGTTTTCAGAAGATATTGTGTGAAAGAATTGACTGAGTGTTTAAATAAATACAGAATAAATAGATATGAAAATGAACATAACCTTACTGCAAAAAAGGTATTTTTCAAAATAAATAAATTACGTTTTTGTATTTACATATACCCGCTTGAATAAATGCTAAAGAGTGTTTTGTTGGTATATTAATTCTTCCAAGGTTCTCAAATGATAGGCAGATGCACCTATTATCAGCGCATTTTCAATTTTATACATTCAGGAGTGCAATGTAAATTAGGCTAAATGCAAATACCTTTTTAGTTTTAGGGGCGGAGGGATTTCTCAAAAAACAAATTATTCCAGTTTAACTACTAGGATAAAGTCCAAGGGAAAAAGATTTGAAGAGATGAGGAATTCTCATTCTAGGCTGAAGTTGAGGTAAATGTAATAAGCCATTGGTAATGCCTCTGCATATTTAAAAGTCAACTAAGCATTTCAACTCTTCTGTTTAATGACCTGCAAATGTAAGATAGAGGATTAAAAATGAGAAAACAACAATGCCCTGCTGTATATGCAGTATAACATTTCAGTGTTCATTTTTAACCCACATTATGACAATATAGGGTATACTCTAATAGATGTGACCCATTTAGCATCTAAAGCAAGCTACCTTGCCACTAATAATATACAGTATGCAGCAGTTTTCTGTTACTGGCTTCATTTTACCTAGTACCTACAGTAAATGCTCTACATGTGCATTTCTTTAGCCAGCTATCCTGACAATCAACCCTATCTTCATATAACGACTGGCAGCGAGAGGTAACAACAGGTAGGGAACGGTGACCACCAGGCGCTGTACGCAATACCACATTTATCAAAGCGATTCTGGTGAGCGGCTCTAACAGCGACACGTAGCAACCTATTCACAGGCGGCTCACCGTATACTGCCAGCACTCTGGCTTCCAGAGCGCCTGGTATAACCTGTCGCTACCTGTCGCTCTCCCATACATTTCAATGGGCGTTCCTTTTATTCTGTTTAAACAGGGTTTTATTTATTTTATTTTTTTAATTATCGAATATTTGTGTCTTTTTTGATTTATAAAATTTTTATGCAGAATTGTCCTTACATGTCTGGTATTAAAGTGTACATGTTACGATGTAATAACAATGTAATTCCATATGTTTTCGCTTTGTTACTAGTGGATACATGTTCATAAACAGACTTTAATCACACAGCCTCTCGTGCTCTGGGCTACAACTATCTGATTTTGAGCGCCGGCACTGTGTGAGGCCGTTTTTTAGATGAATATGGTGTGAGTCGGTCGCACTGAGCTGGCGCTACCGTTCGCTCCCATACATCGTAGTACTTCGACACAACATATTCATCAATGCCGGCCAGCGACTGAGGCGCTCTGAAACAAATTGTTATTACATTGTAACATGTACACTTTAATACCAGACATGTAAGGACAATTCTGCATAAAAATATTATTAATCAAAAAAGTTTTCTGAAAGTCTGAATGATTTGAGTTTTTATTAAAAAAAAAAATTGGGATCAGGAAAGGGATTTAAGGATCGTCCATAGAAATGTATGGGAGACCGCCAGGTAGCGAGAGGTAAGACGTGGCGCTCTGCAAGGCTGAACGCTGGCACTGTACGCTGGGATAATGATGAATCGTACACTACATGGCTTTGTTCCAGATGCTCACCAGATTCGTAAATGTGGAATTGCGTTCCGTGTCCGGCGTTCACCTATTTTAATCCTTTCAGTGCCAATTGCATAATTTCTATGTGCTCGTTTCCACTCCTTTTAAATGCCAAGCAAGTAGAATCTACGTTCCTGGCTTTCCCCCCTGCTACAGTAAAAAAAAAGTAATCACTCACCTGACCCCTCATTCGATCGAGCCAGGTCTCCTTTTCACCCCGGGGGGGGGGGGGGAGAGGGCAATCCCCCCGCTACCTCCATTTCAGCTGCCACCAACATTTACTGCGAAAAAAGAATGTACGCACTCCCCTCCGGCCGGATCTCCTCCCCACGCCGGGTCTCCTCCCGAGGGCTCTTCAGGGGTGGGGGGGATGATGTCATCATGCTGACGTCATCCCGCATTTGGCCTGGCATTTGTCAGATACAGTGATGCTGGAGAGAGGGGTAGAGGGGCATGGGATCCTTTGATCCACTACCTCCCCCCCTCCAGCCATCACTGAATCTGTCATCAGATCCTTGTGGGACACAGGAGCTGACGATCAGAGGTGAGTAGTGGGTGATTTTCCCCCCCATTACCTGCCTCGTCAAAGCCCAAGGGGACAGAAGAGCCTGAGGTCATTAAGGCTTTTCTTGTAGCCTGCAGGGTGGGGGCTACCAAGGCTGACCCTTGCACCCTGTTCTACAAGCCCTGCATAGCTGGCTGGTTATGATGTGTAGGGGGCACCAGCACAATTTTGGGGGGGTATTTTAAGGGGTTTTAAACCTTAAAAACAAAAAATGCCCCCCAGGAGGGGGGACACTATGTTATTTTTTTTATCAACCCTTTATGCCCCAAAACTCCACAGGTATAAAAGGCTTTCAGCTGCAGCAGGAGAACACAAACCAGGGTGATTGCTGTGGGACACGATGTTCGGGATGGATTGGTGGAAGGTAAGTATTAAAAAATAATAAAATAGTTTGTCTGATGTGTGTGTCTGTCTTTTTTCATATTTAACCCTCTATGAACTGGTAAGGAATCCATGAGACCCCTATACAAGTTCACAAGGCTCTGGGTCTGGCAAGTCATCTGCAGCTAGTGGGTGACTTGCCATTAACCCCTAGCCCAGCCCCCATTACCTGCCTCCTCATAGCCCGGGGGGGCAGAAGAGCCTGAGGCCATTTAGGCTTTGCAGGCTTGTAGCCAGAGCCGGAGCCAAGGGCTACCAAGGCTGACCATTGTGCCCTGTTCTACAAGCCCTGCAAAGCTTGTTCACGGGCTGGTTATGCTGAGTAGGGGGGGGGGCTGCACTGCATTTCTTGGGGGTTAAAAATGGGGACCCCAGTAAGTATTAAAAAAATACAATAATAAAATATTTTTTCTGATTGTGTGTGCCTTTTTTCACATGAACTGGTGAACTGGTAAGGGATCCATGAGACCCCCTATACCACTTCACATGGCTCGGGGTCTGGCAAGTCACCTGTGGCTAGTGGATGACTTGCCATTAAACCCCAGCCCCCTATTACCTGCCTTCCCAAAGCCCAGGGGGCAGAAGATTCCAGGGCCAAAATGGCTATGTAGGCTTGTAGCTTCCAGAGCCGGGGGCCACAGAGGCTGGCCTCCGTGCCCTGTTCTACAAGCTCTGCATAACTGGTACTTGGGCTGGTTATGCTGGGGGGTCCCAACACTATTTCCTTTTTATTTTTAAGGTTTTTAATCCTTAAAAATAAAAAAAGCGTGGGGTCCCCCCTAGTGTGCGGGACCCCATGGCATGTTTTATTTAACCCTTCATAGTGTGGGTAGTGGTTGTAGCTTACTTGTAAATGTTTTTTAAGTTTGGGGTCTCCTGGGCAGGAATAGGGGCTACAGATACATCTGTGGTACTGTTGTAATCAGGAGAAATGGGGCTTTCACATTCAATATGGTTTTCTTGAATAAACATTTTTTATTTAAAATAAATGAGACAAATTTTAAAAAACATAATTTTTATGTATTTTGTTAAACATAGTGAAAAATGACCTGTCAACAGAGGTTGACAACATTTCAAGTAGGCTGGCAGTTAAAAGGATTAAAAGTACTTATGCATGTTGGGTATTGTTCCGTTCAGGGGACCTCATGCTTTCACATTTCGCTTGTTTTTTGTTTGTTTTTACATTGATATTTTAGAAAATACAATTCTGTGATTACTCACCTGTAGAATTGGTATTATATGTATACAGCACGTCCTGTTTCAGAATATTCCTTACACATGGGTAGTACATCCACAAGATGGCGCTGGACTGCAGAAAACAGCTTGTGGCTCCTCCCGGTCAGGGACCTCACACAAATTCCCCAGTATTGACAAGCAGTTAACAAGCCAGGAGAACAATAATAACAAGAATTCAAAAATGAACATATGAACAATCACCATACAGAGGTAACTAAGAATAATGATAACAAGTGTGGGATGGAACAGAGCGTGCTGTATACGTATAATACCAGTTCTACAGGTGCGTAATCACAGAATTGTATTATTCTAAGTATACAGCACGTCCTGTTCCACAATATTCCTTACACATGGGACATCCAATAGCAGTGTCCGTAAGGTAGGGTGGGATCCCCAAAAAGTAACAGCGGGCAATTTAAACCACTGCCGAACTTTGCGACCAAAAGCAGCATCAGCTGAGGCCCTAACATCAACCTTGTAAAACTTAGAAAAAGTATGAACAGAAGATCAAGTAGCGGCCTTGCAAACTTGTTCAACAGAAGCTTGGTGCTGAAAAGCCCAAGAGGCACCAATAGCACGAGTAGACTGAGCAGTAAGGCGGAAGGGAGGCTCCTTCCCCTTAGCAGAATAGGCCTGTACCACAGCCTGACGGATCCACTTGCTGATAGTGGACTTGGCTGGAGACAGACCCTTCTTAGGTCCAGACGGGAGCACAAAAAAAACATCAGTCTTCCGGAAGGACTCAGTAGGCACCAAATAGAACTTCAGAGTCCTGACCACATCCAGAGAGTGTAAAACCCGCTCCTTAGGATTACTAGGATTAGGGCATAGAGAAGGCAAAACAATGTCCTGATTGAGATGAAAAGCAGATAAAACCTTAGGCAGAAAATCTGGCTTAAAACAAAACACCACCTTGTCCTGGTGTCTCTCAAAGTAAGGGGGTTTGATGGAACGGGCCGCCAACTCAGAAACATGCCTAACAGAGGTGATGGCCACCAAAAAGACTACCTTAAGCGTCAAAATGGACAAAGGGGCCTCACGCAAGGGCTCAAAGGGAGACCCCCGCAAGGCAGATAAGACCAAGTTCAAATCCCATACTGGTAACATAGGCTTACGTGGGGGACACACATGGGTAACCCCCTGGAAGAAGGTCTTAACCAAATGATGGTGAGCAAAAGATCTTTGGAAGAAAATGGCCAAGGCAGAAACATGACCTTTAAGGGTACTAAGTTGAAGACCCAAATCCAAACCAGGGACAGACTCACACCAGTCAATATAAGCATGCCATACCCTATAGTAGATGGAGGACAAGGACTTCTTCCTAGCCCTAGTCATGGTATTAACAGCAGAGGCAGGCAGCCCCTTTTCCATCAAGATGGAGGTTTCAGCAGCCAGGCCATTAAAGCCAGCGTTTGTAAATTGGGATGGCGTAGCTGTCCCTGAGTGAGCAGGTCTGGAACCTTGGGAAGGGTGTACTGATCTACTGCCAACTGCACGATTTCTGCGAACCACTCTTCTTGGCCAACAAGGGGCCACCAGGATAGTTGGCACCCCTTCCTGGGATATCTTGCGCAGCACCCTGCCCAGCAGAGGAAATGGAGGGAACACATAAAGGAGCTGAAAGCTCTGCCAAGACATTGCTAGTGCATCCATGGCCAAGACCAGAGGGTCCTGGGGCAGAGAGACAAAGGCTGGAAGCTTGTGATTGTGGCGGGACGCAAACAGATCCACATCCGGCTGACCCCAACGGTGGCACAGGGAGCGACTCACCCTGCTGCTGAGGGACCATTCCCCCAGGTGAGAAGTCCCCCTGCTGAGGGAGTCTGCCTCCAGATACTCCACTCCCGGGATGTACACTGCGGAGATGCAGGGAACATTCTCCTCCGCCCAGGACAGTATCAGAGACACTTCCTTGAGGGCCCTCTTGCTCCGGGTCCCTCCCTGATGATTGATGTAGGCAACCGCCGTCTGGTTGTCCGAGCGGACCTGAACAGTCCAACCCCGAAGGTGTGGAGTCAGTTGGACGAGAACCAACCATATCGCCCTCAGTTCCAGAAAGTTGATATGGGTGTGGGCCTCCAGAGGGCCCCATTGACCCTGGAATTTCAGGGATTTACAGAAACCCCCCCAACCTGTCAGACTGGCATCTGTGGTGACTCCCAGCATGGAGCCAGAAAGGATCTGCCCACCAACAGTCCAGCCACCATGAGAGAGACCGCTTGACCAGAGGGGACAGAACAAACACCTGATCCAGGGACACCGGGTCCCGATCCCAAACTGACAAGAGTTGAAGTTGAAGAGGCCTCATGTAAAACTGAGCGTATGGAACAGCCTCGAAGCAAGACACCATCAGGCCCACCAGCTGCATACCCTGCCGGATGGAAGGCTGAGGACAAGACAGAAGAAGCTTGGCTTGAGCTTGCAGACTGTTCACCTTCTGCTGAGGGAGAAGGATCTTGACCTAAGTATCCAGAGTCATACCCAGAAAGGACTTGACCATTTACGGTGACAGGGAAGACTTGGAATGGTTGATCACCCAGCCGAAGGACTCCAGTGGGGACACCACCATCTGGGTATCCAGCTCGGCCTGCTGGAAGGACCAAGACGTGATGAGAATATCGTCCAAGTAAGGAAGGATGCGAATGCCCTGAGATCTCAGCAGAGCCATAATGCCCGCCAGCATCTTGGTGCAGGCTGCAAACTCTATCTTGTAACCGGAGGACACTACCTTCCGAATCCACCGGTCTGAGCCGCAAAGTCTCCAGACGTGAGCAAAAAGCCGAAGCTGTCCCCCCACCCGGATGGGTGAGGGCGCCCCTTCATGCCTGAGGGGGCTTGGGTGAGGTTTTTGGCTTGAGACCCCAGGAGAGGCCTGGACGGCTCCACGGTTAGTTCTGGAACTTCTATAACATGGATTGCTAAGTATTTTAGCATCACAGGAATAGTGGATTAATTGATTTTAACAGTCTTTGTGTTGCATGTGTGTTTTTATTTTTGCTATAGTGTAACATTTAATAAAATATTATTTTATGGCATTTGTGGAGTTGTGCCCCTTTCTTATGACCCTTGTCAATTTGGTTTGGCCCATGTTCTAGTAGCTTGACGGGTCGGGCAGCACACTCATTTATCAATATTAAAAGCTGTGCCTGCTATTTTCTATAAGTAGTTCTGGTACCACGAAAGGATGGGAGAAAGTTACCTGTCCCCCGAAAAGACCGAGATGGCCTCCTGTGTTGAGGTAACCTCCCACCCTTAGCAAAAAATCCAAGCGTTCCCCAAAGAGACGCAGGCCCTTGTGTCACGCTCGGGGTAACTCCAGCCCTCTTAATAAGCTCACAACCCCCAATCTCCACAGCCAGCTTCACCTGTAGGAGCCCCCGCTTGCCGGGACGCAAGATACGCCTACCCGGGATCGGTTGCCCCCAGGACTTAATGGCTCAAAGGATGTAAGCTTATATGTGGGAGGACTGGAGAACCAATAGCAAGAGCGTGAGTGACGGAAGTCCAGAGACAGGCAATAGGTAGATAACGGGAAGGCAGAGATCGTAGCGGCACCAGGGGTCAGGCAAGACGTAGTCGGGGTTCAGGCAGAGGTCAGCAACTGGGGATCAGGATCTAGAAGCGTCAGTTCAGGCAAAGGTCGGCAACAAGGATTCAGGATCGAGAGGCGTCAATTCAGGCAGAGGTCGGCAACAAGGATTCAGGATCGAGAATGGTCGTACAATCAAATCGGCAACAGGCAAGACTTCACAGGAGTAGGTAACACAGGGTTCTGAGCGCTATCACAGGCAATTCACAACTGAGAGGGAATTGCCTTTATAGGGACAGGTCTGAGGGAAGCAGTGTACTGATTGGAGCACATAGGATTCCAAGGGTAATTGGCTGCAGAGCAGAAGAGGGCGAAGCCCTCAATCCCCTAGGATTCATTAACCCTTTAATTGATCCTCCGGCGGGTGCGTGCAGCACAGCGCCGCCGGAGGGCATAACAGACACGTGCTCACGGCCGCGCGCGAGCACGTCTCCTGGAGGAGGAAGCGGGGGGCGTGGCTGAGCTGGGCGCCGCTCGAGCTGACGCTGCTCGAGCCGACGCCGCTCGGCGCGGCCGCCGCACAGTGACAGCTGCAGCTGGCCGCCTGGAGACGTCACTGGAACGGGGATCAGGTAAGCGGTTCCTGACACTACCCCCCCCTTCACGAGGGGCCTCCGGACCCTCACCCGGTTTCCCTGGATTGTCACGATGGAACCTTCTTACAAGAGCCTTGGCATGAACATTCCTCGCTGCCACCCAGCATCTTTCCTCCGGACCATAGCCAACCCAATCCACCAAATACTGTAAAGAATTACGCACTTTACGTGAATCCAAGATCTTATTCACTTCATACTCGGGCTCATTATTAAGAAGAATTGGTGCAGGACCAGCAAGAGGAGCATTCTTCGCCGGTTTTAACAGTGAAACGTGAAAGGAATTAGGTATTTTCATAGTTGGCGGGAGTTGAACTTTAAAAGACATATTATTCAACTTCTTGACGATCGGAAAAGGACCAATAAATTTTGGACCTAATTTGCTAGATGGCTGACGGAGCGCAATATTTTTAGTGGAGACCCAAACTAGATCGCCTACTCGAAGAGTAGGTTCCTGTGATCTGCGGCGGTCGGCAAATTTCTTATACCTCAAACCAGTGGTCTTAAGAATCTCCTGAACGTGTGTCCAGATATTCTTCCGTTCTTGAAGCCACTCCTCCAACGCCGGCAGATTGGAAGGTGACCCTGAAAGGGAAGAAGCTCTAGGATTTTTCCCTAAGTTACAATAAAAAGGAGATACCTTGGTACTCTCACTAGGCGCGTTATTGTAAGCAAATTCGGCGAAATCAATAAATTCCGCCCATTGTTCTTGAGCATCAGAAACATAACACCTTAAGTATTGTTCCAAAGTTTGATTAGTTCTTTCCGTCTGCCCATTAGTCTGGGGATGGTAGGCAGAAGAAAGAGAGATCTGTATTCCCAACCGCGAACAGAAGTGTTTCCAAAAACGGGAAGTAAATTGAACACCCCGATCAGAGACTATATTGGACGGAATACCATGAATACGAAAAATATGCGAAGTAAACAGCCGCGAAAGCTCAGGTGCAGAAGGAAGTTTGGCCAAAGGAACGAAATGTGCCATCTTACTGAAACGATCTACGACCACCCAAATGACAGTATTACCATGTGAGAGAGGCAAATCTACAATAAAATCCATAGAAATATGGGTCCATGGCTCAGCAGGAATTTCAAGAGGAACCAGACTGCCACTAGGAGCCTTGTGAACTCCTTTACTTCGAGCACAAATAGCACAAGCGTCGATAAAGGCAGTGATATCGCGTCTCATGGTAGGCCACCATACATGACGACGGGCAAGCATAAACGTCTTACGGTTACCCAAATGACCAGCAGTTTTGGCATCGTGAAATTCGCGAATTACATCCAAACGCAGGTGCGGCGGAACAAACTGGCACCCCAAGGGTACATCACTAGGAGATTCATCTTGAAACGGCGCCAAGGTATTGGAGAGATCAGGAAGTAACGCCCCCACCACACAACCTGTGGGTAAAATTGGTTCACCAGAATCACCCCGATCCTTACATTCACCGAACATGCGAGATAGAGCATCAGCTTTAGTATTTTTTACACCCGGCTTGAAAGTAATAATAAAATTGAAGCGCGAGAAGAATAATGCCCAACGTGCCTGACGAGAGTTCAGCCTCTTGGCAGAACCTATGTATTCGAGATTTTTATGATCGGTATACACAGTTATAGGATGTAATGAACCCTCCAGCCAGTGTCGCCATTCATCAAATGCCAGTTTAATAGCTAATAGTTCCCTATTGCCAACATCATAATTTTGTTCCGCGGTACTGAATTTACGCGGGGAATTGTGCCAGGCAGCAAGTCAATGGGGCAGTCATAGGACCGATGTGGAGGAAGAGTATCAGCAGAGCGTTCAGAGAATACATCGATCCAATCAGCGTATGGCTGAGGTAATTCCTGTGGTAAGACTTGAACGCTTCTGAGGCCTGTATTAAAACAGTGACCTTTACAGTGGTCACTCCACTTGACCAACTCCCCAGCCCGCCAATCTAACACCGGGTTATGGAGTTGCAACCAGGGGTATCCCAAAACCACCGGAGTTTCCGGACAATCAAAAATAAAGAATTCTAAGAATTCAGAGTGAGAAGAGCCGACAATTAGTCTGAGAGGTGGGGTCTTGGTATTTATAGGACCTCCCTGGATTGCCTTTCCATTGATAGCTAAAACTTGTAGGGATCTTTCAAGAGGAACTACAGGGATCTCTAAGGTGGAGATCATGCTCCTGTCCAAAAAGTTTCCAGCCGCACCACTGTCTATGAAGGCGGAAACTGTCTGCTTAGAGGACCCCCAAAACAAATCAATAGGTACAAGCATCTTATTCTGGCGAGAGTTACAAACTGACTCACCCAGATCAGTACTCTCTACCTGGTCTGGGTGTGGAAGTTTTCCGCCGGTTTCCCCTTGTTGGGACAGGACCCTGCAAAATGACCAGAATTCCCGCAATACAGGCATAACCCCTCGGATCGCCTACGCTGTTTCTCCTCTTGGGATAAGCGGGTTCTCCCTAATTGCATAGGTTCTTCCTGGGAAGATGATGAGGTATTTTCTCCACGGGGAACCGGGGATCTATGACTCTGGACTGGTCTAAAGGACGTGGGAGCCCCGACTCTCTCCCTGGCCCTTTCTCTAAGACGTCGGTCTATTTTAATGGAGACCTGCATTAATTGATCTAGGTCTGCTGGCGGGGGAAAATTGACTAAGGCATCCTTGATGCTATCCGACAGTCCCACCCTGAACTGACTACACAAAGCTGGATCGTTCCACCTAGCTTCGATAGCCCAGCGGCGGAACTCAGCACAGTAGTCTTCAGCCGAATTCCGTCCTTGTTTTAAGGCCCGAAGCCTATTCTCTGCGGTAGACTGTATATCTGGATCGGCGTATAAAACGCCCATAGCATTGAAGAAGGCAGTCACTGATTGTAGAGCAATGTCATGGGACGGTAAACTAAAGGCCCAGGACTGTGGGTCTCCTTGAAGCAAGGAAATGACTAGGCCTACTCGTTGGACCTCTGTGCCAGAGGAGATAGGTCTTAACTTAAAATATAGTTCGCAGGCATTCTTGAAATTGGAAAATTTTGCTCGTTCTCCAAAAAAATTCTCAGGCAGTGGAATCTTAGGTTCGGAGAAATGAGGTGGTACAGAGGAAGTTGGCACTTGACGAGATTCCTGAGTGGCCACTCTTTGAGCGAGTTGGTTGATCGCTGTGGCCATAGCTTGCACCTGCTGTACCAGGTCATCCATTTTTGGGCCTGTGATAATGTCACGCTCGGGGTAACTCCAGCCCTCTTAATAAGCTCACAACCCCCAATCTCCACAGCCAGCTTCACCTGTAGGAGCCCCCGCTTGCCGGGACGCAAGATACGCCTACCCGGGATCGGTTGCCCCCAGGACTTAATGGCTCAAAGGATGTAAGCTTATATGTGGGAGGACTGGAGAACCAATAGCAAGAGCGTGAGTGACGGAAGTCCAGAGACAGGCAATAGGTAGATAACGGGAAGGCAGAGATCGTAGCGGCACCAGGGGTCAGGCAAGACGTAGTCGGGGTTCAGGCAGAGGTCAGCAACTGGGGATCAGGATCTAGAAGCGTCAGTTCAGGCAAAGGTCGGCAACAAGGATTCAGGATCGAGAGGCGTCAATTCAGGCAGAGGTCGGCAACAAGGATTCAGGATCGAGAATGGTCGTACAATCAAATCGGCAACAGGCAAGACTTCACAGGAGTAGGTAACACAGGGTTCTGAGCGCTATCACAGGCAATTCACAACTGAGAGGGAATTGCCTTTATAGGGACAGGTCTGAGGGAAGCAGTGTACTGATTGGAGCACATAGAATTCCAAGGGTAATTGGCTGCAGAGCAGAAGAGGGCGAAGCCCTCAATCCCCTAGGATTCATTAACCCTTTAATTGATCCTCCGGCGGGTGCGTGCAGCACAGCGCCGCCGGAGGGCATAACAGACACGTGCTCGCGGCCGCGCGCGAGCACGTCTCCTGGAGGAGGAAGCGGGGGGCGTGGCTGAGCTGGGCGCCGCTCGAGCTGACGCTGCTCGAGCCGACGCCGCTCGGCGCGGCCGCCGCACAGTGACAGCTGCAGCTGGCCGCCTGGAGACGTCGCTGGAACGGGGATCAGGTAAGCGGTTCCTGACACCTTGAAGGGGAAACCAGTGAGACCTACCACACATTCGAATGGCATCATCCATGGCAGAGAGGATATATGCAATAAATTCCTCACAAAGCAGGAGAGATCTATACTCCTCTCTACCCACATCCTCAGATGCCCCATCCAAAATACACTTAAGCACCCCTTTAATGGCAATAGCCGTAATAGCAGAGGCACAAACCAGGCGCAGTGCCGTCCCCACACAGGCAAAGGCATGACAGGCCAGTTGGTCCAAACGCCGGTCCTCGGCATCTCGCAGGGTAGTAGTGTCAGGAGAATGCATGACAGATGTATTGGACAACCCTAGAACGGGCGCATCCACCTCGGGAGGACATGACTAACTCTTAACAACATCAGCAGGAAAGGAATACCTCTTGTCCCAACTCTTAGGCACCCTGGGCAGCTTGCTAGGCCAGTCCCATTCTTTGAGCACTAGATTATTAAAGTGAGGCTGCTCAGGAAACTCCCAGCGTGGCTTAACCGTATGAAAAAGCTCACCCTGCTGCTGCGGTGCCACTGCCGGGGGAGAAATACAAAGCACTTCAAATATGTGACTCAGCAATCTGTCAGTGTCATCAGGGGACCACGGGTCTTCCCCAAAGGGAGTCCCAGTACCATCGTATATCTTAGGTTGTTCCTCAGAAGATTCTGAATCAGAAAATAATTCCCCCTCCTCAAGGGGGTAGGGACCCGAGAGTGAGTAAGGGCCCTCATCTTCCTCAGGGAAGAGGGAAACCGTGGGCGATAAATGCCGCTTCTTAGCAGAAGCCTTACGCGGGGTGGACCCAGCAAGATGTTTCTCAATGCTGGCCACCCGTGCAGCTAAATCAGGTTGAGACTCCCCACTAGTATGCCCCACAGTGGGGGTCAGATGTAAGCGTGGAGGGGTAGGTGAGGCCAGAGGGGGCACACCACCAGGCTCAGTAACAGACAGCCCAGACTGCAGCGCAAGTATCTGGTGGGCGCAGGGTACACACACCCTCACCTCATCACTAATAGGGGATACCCCACACACAACACATAGCCGGGCTTGTCCCGAAGGAAACCCAGGCCCATTATCCACAGAAGCCTCCATATGGTGATTTGAATGGCACAATAGGCCAGTAAGGGTTAACGCTAAAGAGCTACCCGGGATGCCCCAAGAACCGCTAGTGAAGTGAGAGTTAGTAAGGGGAAAATGGCCGGGAGAAACCACAGTGCTGAAGTATTCACTCGCCTGGAAGACATAATCAACATTCCCAAGAGAATAAGGCAGTTAGAAAAAAACTTTTAGAAAAAAAATCACGCCATCGCAGTTACTCACGGACCAAAGAGAGCCAAGCAGCACGCAGCAAGGAGACAAAATGGCGTCCGCAGACCTCGAGGGGCAGGCCGTGGAATTATGAGGTAAATGCATCATTCACAGGGCCCGCCCCCCCGAAGAGCGCGAAACGCGCCCACGTGATGCCGCCGGCCAATACCGGCCCAGCAGCTATGAGGTGAATGGGGCTGCCAGGCGTGGAACGCAGTACAAAGCGTGGCGGCGTCGTAAAATAAAGTTACAAGCACTAAAACATGTCAGAGTGAAATACAGTGTTGAATCACTAGACCCCCCCCCCCCCCCCCGGAGATCCCCCAAGGGGAGAGTTAGGGAGGATAACAGCAGAATTCCCAGGGACAATGGCGCCCAGAGGACTAATGTGAGAAGTGAGGGTGGAGGGGGAATGAATAGGGTTTAACTGTACAGAATAACCTGGCAAAACCCATGAGGCAGTGGGGGCATCCCAAAAAGGCTCACCATTAGCCTAAACCGCCTACCCTGTTAGAGCAGGGACTGCGGTAGGAGCCTAGCTCCTCAGCACCATTGGTGCTTGCTAACCTACCTTCACCCGAACCTTAACAGCCGAGGCTGGGAGGCAGTAAATGAGACGGAACAGGTGGAAATAGTCTTGCAGGGCCGCAGGCATATAAGCCCCGCTCACCTGCACCACAGAGAGCTATCTTCTGTCTTCGCAGTCCAGACTGCAGAAAGAACTGGGGAATTTGTGGGAGGTCCCTGACTTATATAGGGCCGGGAGGAGCCACAAGCTGTTTTCTGCAGTCCAGCGCCATCTTGTGGATGTATTACCCATGTGTAAGGAATATTCTGGAACAGGACGTGCTGCATACTTAGAATAATGTGTTTTACAAAGGGCACATCTGGATACATCTACAAAGCTTAATGTGTGTACTTTCAGGGAATATATGGTTTGTGGGGAATAAAGTGTTGTTTTGGTTGAAAATGTGCAAGGGGCGCACTTTGTCTGCAGAGCTGACATTTTCAAGTAAAATTACTGTTACACGTAAGATTTACTTTGGGGTGTTTGGCAACTCTTCCCTTGACAGTACTTATGCATGTTGGGTATTGTTCTGTTCAGAGTACCTTACTTTCGGATTTAATTTGTTTTTTCTTGTTTACATATTTTTTTTACAAAAATGTGCCTTTGGTTCTTTTATTCTTTTTTTTTAAGGGAAACCCTGTGCAACCAAATAATTCAACAAAGAATTAGTTCTATAAAACGGCGCCCATGTAAACAAGCTTGGCACGCCTAGAAAGCTTGAGGTGTGTACTTGAAATACCCCCACAGAGAATATATAGTTTGTAGGGGTAATTCAAATGTAAAGGGTCGTTCTTCTTGAAATACTGCAAGGTGTGCATAGCAGTTGTATTTAATCTCCTAATCTGAAATTCTCCTAAAGTGTTGTTTCAGTTTGGGGGAGTCTCCCGGGCAGGAAAGGGTGTCTACCAATACATATGTGGTACCGCTGTAACCGGAAAAAATGGTGATTTTACATGAAAACCCTTCCGACTTCGCACAGGGAGTTAAGTGGTAAACAAGGCTCAGAATCGCCTAGTAGTAAAGAGAATAAAAATAGAAAGAACATGTAAAAAAATCAAAACTAACTATTAAACATTTTGACAACAAAATGAAACAGCAAAAATTGTTATTAGAACCAAGAAATGATCCAATAACAGTAAGGATGCTAGATGAATTTGTAAAACTTTATAACAATTTATGCTGCTACTAATACTTTTGCTAAATTAAAAGCAGATACATTTTTTCAAGATATCATATTTCCTCAATTATCAGAGGTTCATAAGGATATTTTAGAAAGAGCTATAGCCCTTTCGCTGCCAAAATGCTTTTTTGGGGGCTAGGCACTTCCCAAGTCTTTCTTTAGAGCTTTTGGAACATGACCATACTGTAACCAATTTTCTAAAAAATGTTCAAAATTTTATTGATATCTCATAAATATAGTAAAAAATAGCAGCATATTGCTCCATAGTGATACAAAAGACAATTGATAACTGCACATGCTCCAATATATAACCTTAGACTTGTAGAATATAAATATATCTTAATATGTTCACTCTTATTATATTATTTCATTTCCATTTTCTGTGTTTTTTGTTTCTGTTGTTAGGGCAAACATGTTTCTCCTGCTTGGACTTTTTCAATGCCCTATACATATATATGAATATAAGAAAAAGGTTATATTAGATGGCTACACAGTTATATCTATGTATTTTGACTATATACATATGTACATATATGCAGTAATAGAATTAAGTACCTTAACAGACTTATTCCACAAGACGTTTTCCAACAATTGATTATGAATGTTTTTCATCATTCATGTCATTTAAGAATATATATATATTTTCCAAGAGGAGACATGATGGTGTGCCTGTCACACTCCAGGGTTTTGTTCCTGCCTGGATAATAACATTTATATCAGACCCAAATAATCTAGTAGCATTATTTGGGTCCACAAAAAAACACACCACACAAAAATGTCATTTATTAAAATGAAAAAAAAGAAAAACTTTATTTTACTTTACTCACCTCCGATTGTCAGCTCCTGTGTCCCTCACCGATGACAGATGCCGGTGATCGGCAGCCAGAGCAAGGGGGGCAGGGGATCAGAGCATCTCCTGCCCCTTTACTTGGCCCACCGATCTCCGGGCATCTGACACCCGAGACGCGGGGAGCCAAGACGACGCCCACTGGGTGACATCATCAAGATGGCGGCGGTCGTCGGGAGAGGAGAGGGAGAGAGCCTGACTGGCTCTCTCCTGAAGATAGAAGAGCCCTGGAGGGGGGTCGGAGGCCCCCTGGGTGAAGAGGAGAGCCAGCAGGAGCGATCGCAGCTGCAGGTGAGTAAATGTCATTTTTTTTTAAACAGGAATTGGCCGCTGCTGAAGCACCCTATTCCTGGCACTCCCCTGCAGCCGGATGGATCAGAGGCCCCCCGGGTCAAGAGGAGACCCGGCCGGATAGAACAAGGGGTCAGGTGAGTGTTTTTTTTACTTCTTTTTTCACTGTAGCAGGGGGGAAAGTCAAGCACTTAGATTCTACGTGCTTGACACTTAAGTGGATTGGAAGCGAGCACGTAGAATCTACGTGCTTGATACTGAAAGGCAACTCTATTTGGAGTGGATGTGGAAGACCACACCTCCCTCCCTATGTGGAGCACCAAAAATATGCATATGCCATATCCTCAAAAATATTTCATTTTATTTGTACATAACTGATCATAAAAAACATATAAAAACATATACACAACACAAGACATTTAAAAACAAGGCAAGTCCCCCTTCGTATAATCTCCAATAAATACAACCACCATAATACAAATGGTAAATTTGATGTAATAAAGATCTGTGTGCTGTGTACCCACTATAAAAGTTAGGTAAATATATTTTGAGTATATGGATCTGTATATATATATATTAATATATATACACACACCCTCAGATATTTGTGCAGGCAAAAAAGACCCAAAATGGGCCCCTTTAATTACAAAAGACCACCTATATGTATATTAAAAGAAATGTGTGAAAATATATATATAAAAAAGATTGTGAAAATTTTTTTTTGTATATAATACATGAATATAATATATTAAACCAATAATAATACAAAATTGCATACAATATAATACCTATTATTGCATAAATAACAACCGTGTAAAGTGCCAAGTGCTAAACTATTCCTGTTATATTATTAAACAATCCATACTCTACCTAAACCTAAATGTGTCTATAACAATCTAACCCCACAATAAATCCCAAAATGGAAACCAATACAACAGGTGGTCATGAGATGCCAAATAGCACACAATAAGAGACTGTGCCAGCGTGAGTCAAAGAGATACTACCCGAGCTTACAAAACGGCCACAGCAACACGTTCAGAAGAGGGGCACCACAGCCAAAAACACCCGCGCCCGCCACTACCCATGCGGCTTCAAAGGGTGAGGGTAAATGAACAAATAACTCCTGTGCTTTTGTATCCGTCCCTACCTGTCCCGTAGCACGTCTGTTTTCCGGTCCAGCCCCACCACATACACGTGCATCAAACAGGAAACACAGCCGCGTCTGTCAATGATGACGTCACTAATCCTCCCGCTCACGTGACTGTTGTCACCTAATACTACGAGGGCTGTCAAAAAATCATTACAGTGATGAAGCAAGAGCAGAGACGCACTGTAATGCGCCTGAACTCATTGCAGAAAGTTGCACTGTGTAACAAATTAAACAGCGATGCAGAGCAATGGGGGAGGGAAATGGAATAAGAAAACAGAACGCGCCGCAGGATACTGAAAGAGATAGAGGAAGAGGAGATCAAAATGGCAACAAACAGTTAAACATTTCTAAGGCTCCTGGACCTGATGGTTTCACTATAATGTATTATAAAACATTCCTACAAATTCTCTCACCTCATTTTGCTTTATGTTTAATAGCTTAAGAATTGATGAAGGGTGATTAGGAGATTTAAATATAGCACATATTAGTGTCCACCCAAGGCCAGAAAAATATCCAGGAGATTGTAATAATTATAGACACATTTCCCTGATAAATACTGACTTGTGGCTACTTACTAATTTTTTGGCATTAAGGCTTAACTCCATTTTGGCTCAGTATATTCATCTTGATCAGGTGGAAAGCAGGCCTTGGATCAGACCAAAAGAGTAGTTGATTTGATTTCTACAGTTCATACCGATAGGGATCAAGGAGGAGCAAGAAGAGCTATGCTTCGCTCATTAGATTTACATAAAGCATTTGACACATTGACTTGGGATTATGTGTTTTATGTTTTAGGAATACAACGCTTTGGAACTACATTTCAAAATATTTTGAGAAATTGATATAGGGATCCTCATGCATTCAAAGTCATTAATATATACAGGGGTACACGACAGGGTTGTCCTTTGTCTCCATTATTATATGTGTTGTCAAAGGAATGATTGGCAAGAACAATTAGATGATGAATCTAATGTGCATTATTTGCTGACAATGTTCTTACATTTTTTCCTAACCCCGCATTTCCCTTCCTAATTTGTTTTAGGTGCTCAAGAAATGTAGCAACATTTCGGGCTTAAAAATAAATGATACTAAGTCTGAGGCATTGAATTTGAGGCTCTTGGATCAATAGGTTCATAATTTAAAACAAACCTTTAATATCATTTGGAAAACTGATAGTATTACTTATCTAGTGATCCAACTAACTCCTTAGTTTCATTTATTATATAAAAACAATTACAATTCATTATTTGATAAATTAGGTGACATTGATTCCTGGTCTATTCTGAGGCTGCCTTGGTTGGGGCACATTAGGGTAATTAAAATGATGTTGTTACCTAGACTGTTATTTTTGTTCAAAACACTTGCTATCCCTATCTGGAAGGCAGATTTAAAGAAATTTCAATCTAAAGTGTTGAGTTTTTTTTAGGCATGCAAAAGTAAAATCTGAATGTTTTTATATATAGCAAAACATTAGAGAGGGCTTGGGTGTCCCAAATGTATTTAATTCTCTCATGTGTTTAGCTAAGGTAAAAATGCCAGCTATATTATGTCCTGTATTGTCTAATGCAATACCTCTTTGGGATACTATTAGCAAAAAAAAAACCTGATTTCCAAACATACACTGGTACCCCCCTAGGGGAAATTCCTGACTTTGAGCCTGGGAGAAAAGGAGCATATCTAAAATGGTGGGCACAGAAAGGTCTCTATAGTATTGCAGACTTTATGACTCCAAGGCCCTTATTTATGAAGGAATAGTGACAGGTAGCGACTGGTGAGCGGCCGGTAATGACGGGCCCCGCCACGAGAATGCCGGCTCCCCACCACAATCACACATTTATCAAGCCAATCCTGCTTAGCAACTGAGATAGCACCATATAGCCACTCATTCATCATTATTCCAGCCTCAGCCCACAGCGCCAGCGTCCGACTTTGAACGGCGACAGGTATGACCTCTCGCTACCTGACGCGCTCTAATGCATTTCAATGGAACAATCTTTAAATATTCATAATTAATTGTTATGAGTTTTTTTTTTTTTTTTTAAATGTGAAAAATTCTGTGACCACTTCTGCCATTTTAGATAATTTTTTTAAGTTTTAAAAAACTACTTTTAACCCATCGCCGCCAGCGCTCTGGGGTTTAAACATGCATTTTACAGCGCAATTTTTTGAGCGTGATTTTTTAATGAATATGGTGGGAGCCGGTCGCTAGGGCCAGTCGCTATCATGCGCTCCCATACAGCGCGGAACCTGTCAAATAGCGACTCCTCACCCAATATTCAACATTACGGCAAACCGACTGAGTCGCTATCAACAACCGAACAATGGCCAAGCACAGCGACTACTAGCAGGCGCTCTGAAAATGCCGCTACAGTCGCTCAACTGTCGCTACCTGCCGCTATTAATGAATCAGCCTCCAAGTAGATTACAGAGTATGGAAATTTTTAGAGACACATTTCAACTTCCTTTAAAAGAAGAATAAACATATAGACAAATAGATAGATTTTTAAATCTTAGGATAATTACAGAAGGGAATAGAGTTAATATTGCTATTCTGTTTTGCTTTATTGAAAACTCAATACAATTCTTGAAATATTAAAGAAATTTACTGGGTAAATACAACACACAGTTAAATTGTACAGAATATGTACAGATATGCTGCAACACAACTATCAGTGACAAAATCAAAATACTCCCCCAAAATTTATAGTTGCTGTTTGGTTTGATCAGAGCTTGTCACTGTGACACATCCCTCTCTAGTTTTCTTTCTCTGGCTCCCCCTTGTGGCCTCCTAAACCCGCTACTTACATCTTTCTGGATTTGATGTAATGGACTCTATGATATCTGTCTTACATACATATTACGCACAAACACAATAAATGGCATGCCCTCTTGCACTAACTGAATCACATTTGATAGGGGTGAAGACTTAATGCATTATGAACTAAAAAAAAAATTGTACACATGCATGGACTTTTTTGTGTTAAGTTGATTTAGCATTTTGATCTAACATCACTGAAAATGACTAAGGACCGTGTAATGGATCTTATTCACGTCAATGTGATCTCATTTATGTTCTTGGCCATTTTTGATATATTCACTCCAATGAAATATAATTGATCAAATAAATAAAAATTTAAAAAGCTATGGATGTCTTAGACATGTTCTATGCTTGTTAGTTTTTTTATTTTTAATGTCAACAGTGAAGCTGTACCACTTGTTAAAGTCACTGACCTACAGTAAAGCCAATGTTTCGCTATACACTATTTTATTCTCTGATTATATGTACAATCGCTTAAAATCTAAAAAGAAAACATACAGTCAGTTATGGCTCCAAGGACAGCATTGCTTAGATTAACTGTACTGCATAATGAGATCCAACAGAACAATCAGTGAAGCATTCAGCCTCAAATATAAATCTTCCTAAGCTCTGCAATTGTGTAATGCAACACAAATGTGTGTATATTACATACTTCATAGAATTGAAGCAAAGGCAGCTAAAAAGATTGCTAATGTATTATTATTGCCTTGTTTTTTTCCAAAGCCAGTCATTCACACTTGCCACTTAATGAAACCTCAAACATTTTAATCTAAAGGTCAATAGGAAATGTACGTAGATTAGTATAATGGTTATGTCAATACACTAAAATGATGTGCCCTCAAGCAGTAAAAAAAAAAACTTTTCATTTTCGAAAATGTCAATGTCAAAAACTAAAAACAATTAATGTTTGTACTCTCATTTTAAAAGTATACTCGAAGCAAAACCAGAATGAAAGCCTTGAGATGAACATGGGCTTCAAAATTGTACATTTCTGAATGATGGGAGAATCCATCATCATGGCAGTGACATCCTCCAGCATGTTGTTCTCTCACAATCAGACTCCAACTCTAAACTGAAGTTGCTGTTTTCAGAATTAGGGGATTCCATTTTGTGTTATGGTAATATATAAGATAGGTTATAAAATTATTGTTCCAGGTCATCGGGTCAGTAAAGCGGAATGACTTGAGATCCGCGTTATACCCTTCCCCATTGGTGGCTAGGTCTGGTTAGGAACCCACACCTGGGGAATTCTAGCTTGATATGCCCCGCTGTAAAAAAAACCCAGCCAGTCACTTGATATTCATAAATTTCCAACAAACCCAGAGCCAGCAGCATCTCTCAGGCTGTACACAGGCTTAGCTGTGTGCATTGTAACTGAATGGCTGGTGTGTGGGCGCACACAGGGGGTACTGCATGCTGATCACTTTCTGTTTCTTTAGATGCACATTAATATGTGTTGCCAAAGAAGCTGATTGGAGCAGAGCTGGGAACACTGGTAAGGTATATCGGGCACCCGGCTGCATATTAATTGGAGGCTTAGGAGACTGAATGGGAGCTTAGCAGTGTTCGATGTATGGCACCCCCCTGCCATCCTCTATGGCTGTATGCAGTCGCACCAGCCATTGAAGGGTGCAGACCAAAACCCAGGATAGTAAGAATTCCAGGTTTCAGTCCACTTTCAGTTTTTAAATAGGCAACAGGTCTACCTTGGGACTGATTCAACAATCAGATAATTTTTCACCTGGTGTTGAAACAGCCCCAAGGTAGACAATGAAAAAGGAGTGAAAATTTTCACCTGGCACTGAATCGACCCTATTTTGCTAGTCATTGAACTGGCCTTTATTAAAGCTCAATTTAAGGTTTAAAGCAGACCAAAACCCTAATATATTAATTCCCCCCCCCCCCCCCCGGGTTTTGGACTGCTTCACAGTGGCATTGTGATTGGGGATACCCCTTTGTGTGAAACCCCCTAGTTCATCCTGTAATAACTTTCATCCTACAATCACACGAGGCATGTGCAGGCACTATTTTTCCTGGCTGGGCTGTCTATCTGCTTTAATGTAAGAACTCTACTGCAATAATTTGGTAAAGCAAGTTTGACTTGGGGTGTGAATTGCAACCTGCATCTGAGCGGGCTTATTTTTAAGTTTGTAATAAAGAAAGCAGCATAAGGTTCTAAGGAAAGTGAAAAGTATAGGCAGAAGGGGGAGGAAGGTTCAGCCAGTATTTAGTAGCAGAGAGTTTCCTTCTTCTCTTCCCCCATGGCAGTTTCCTCTAGATCCAGTTCTAAAATGTACCCTTTCTTAGATTGAACCACATGCCATACATGCATCTAGGTATTCCTTTGGATTGTGTCCACTATTTGTTTCCAACCTTACATGCCCTGTGGGAGGACATCCCAGACACTGCCTGTGGGAGAGGAGTGCTCCAGGATGCTGCAGGATCAGTAAATTTCACATAGGGCCTTATTCATGAAGGGACAGCGTCAGGTAGTGCCTGTACAGCGACAGGTAGCGCCAGGTAGCAGCAGGTGAACGCTGGAGACGGCACGCAATTACACATTTATGAAGCCGAATCTGGTAAGCAACTGGAACAACGCCATGTAGCGTCCGATTCATCATTATCCCCGCCTCAGCGTACAGCACCAGCGTTCAGCCTTGCAGAGCGCCATGTCTTACCTGTCGCTACCTCGCGCTCTCCCATACAATTCTATGGACGATCCTTAAATCCCTTTCCTGATCCCAATTTTTTTTTTCCTTAAAAAAAATCTCAAAACTTTCTGACATATATCCTGGGCAAGAAAATTACATTTTTGAAAAATGTTTGGATTAATAATATTTTTATGCAGAATTGTCCTTACATGTCTGGTGTTAAAGTGTTCATGTTACAATGTTATAACAATGTAATTCCATATGTTTTCCCTTTGTTACAGTTGAGGCACTCTGAAACAATGATCCACGGCCGAGCACAGCGACTACTAGCGGGCGCTCTGAAATACGCTCTACAGATGCACATCTGTCGCTACCTGGCTTTAGTAATGAATCAGCCTGATAGTAAGTTTCAGAGCACCGAATTCCAAGACAGCTGCTGCAGAGGGAATATTTTTTTGCCTGGACAAGGTCTTTAAAGGGACAGTCTAGGTGACAGAAATAATAAGGCAGCAATGAGTGTACCTGAAGCTTGTCCCATGTTTGGCTGTTTAAAGCACAGCATACAGTGCTGTTTGGAAGAGAGCCCACTCATGCGCTGTGGGAACAGGCAACACAGTGGGACATCCCAAACCGGGATGCACCAGGGGCAAGGTTCATTTTAGAGATTATAGCTACTGGTTGCTCCCTAACAGAGTTGTGCGCTACAGCTCTTTTAACATTTGTCAATTCTACAGGGGTGAGATTCACATTTTTAACAAAAGATGCTTTATACCTAAGGTCCCCTAACGGTACAGCACAGGTTGCACACATTTATATTTTGCCAATAAGTGTTTGCAAGTGTGTAATATTAGAAAAACAATATTCATTGTCTGTACTACTTATACTACCTAATATATACACACACAAAACCATTTATACATACAGCAAGACCTCTACTCTACACTATTATATCAACAGGTTCTACAAAATTGGGGAGAACCAGGTGAATGCCACCCTATATACATGTTTATGTCATTTTTATGTCCAGCATTACCTGACTGGGCAAAATTAGGTATTATGTAAAATTCTAGTTGTAAACTGAAAACAATAATCAATCACTTCATGTAGTGTGCTTGGTTTATCAAGCTCACGGTTTTGAATCCACAGTCTTAAATTATAAATATGTAGACTATTACATTTGTGTGTTGGAAATGACAGCACTGCTTTCTTTGTATTCAATCTAAAACATAGGTTCTATATTTAAAGTCCCTGTCCAGACACACACTAACTTCCCCCCACCCTGCGTAAAAGCGTAAAAGGAGCCATTTAAAGTCATTTAAAAGTCTAAGGCCCTTTTCATGAAGGGATAGCGTCAGGTAGTGACTCTTTAGCGACAGGTAGCGAGAGGTATCAGCACGAGAACGCCGGCTCAAATACGCAATTACACATTTATGAAGCCAATCGTGTGTAGCGACTGGGAGAACGTCATGTAGCGTTAGATTCAACATAACCTAGCCTCAGCGAACAGCGCCTGCGTTCAGCCTTGCAGAGCACCACGTATTACCTCTCGCTACCTGGCGCTCTCCCATACATTTCAATGGCAGAGACTTGAATTGCATTTTTTGTTTTTTGGTTATTTTTCTAAATTCAAATTTGTTAGACATTATTCCTGAAGTGTATGTAATGTTTCCTAATTTTTTTTTTTTGAAAAGTTAATTTGTAGTGTGACACTTAAATGTTAAACTCACACCCCTACCCCAATGTCATTCCCGTTATTTTTCCAGTTTTTAACTTTTGTTTCCACCACAAAAAATCACTTTAATCTAACTGTGTCTGGCGCTCTATGCCGCAGTCAGCCAAAAAAAGAGCGCTCACGCTCTTTCCTAGAAATTTCTTGTTGAATCTGGGTTAGTGCGGCGAGGGCCAGTCGCTATGCCCAGTCGCTACCTGTCGCTGGCTGTGGCGCTGTGCTTTTGATACATGTGTTTTTTTTTTTTGGACCATGAAATTCCTTGTAACGCCAAGAGTCGCTGTTGTTGAATAAGCGGCAAACTTTTGTTCTTTTGTTTGGAACACATTGTTCCCCCTTACATTCTTGAAGCATTCAAATGTATCCCAACCTCTTTCTGTAGTCATTTTTATAACACATTCACATATCTATATATAAAGAGATCTTAATGTATGGGTTACTATTTCTGTAATTACGTACCAAACACGAATTAGGAAAGATATACAAAAATATATAAGAAATACATTTTAGCGTGTGTGTATGGAGCGGATGACCTTGTTATGTTTACGCTATTTTAACCTTTGCGTATTCTAGTGATATCATAGGTGTATGTTAGTGTATTATTAATGCGAGGCGTGTCAGATTTTTTGCTTTCACTTTCATTTTAGCTACTTCCGGTTTCCACCTACGAGGATCCATCATGCGGCCAAGACGCCCTGCCAGACGTCTCCCCAGCTATTCCTCCGATTCTGCACCGGGACAATGAGGGCGTTTATAGGCTCTATGATGCTTACGCCTCAGGTAAGTGTCACATCACTACATGTTTGTACTAAAGATAATGTAGTTGCAGTTTAGGTTTATTTTTGATGTGTTCTTTTTTTTTGGGTTTTCCTCAACACAGATAAGCATCCTCCCCTGGGGAAACGCGGGAAGGCGTCAGTCCCATCTAGAGGACCTAGGGGAGGAAGGGGATGACACCCCAGAGGAGCGTGCTGCTGGGGGGAGGGCAGTATGAAGCCTCAGCTCCTCACAGTCGGACTCAGCTAAGTCTCAAAACCCTTGTGGCTACTCTCAAGTAGGGAGTCCAAGTGGGGAGGAGGACATGGACTCGCCCACACTCCCTCAAGGATCAGTGAGTGAGAGGGAGGAGGGTGGCCCATCGGCTTTGGGATCTTCTGGGCCGATTGTGAGGAGTAGAGGCTCAAGCACAAATCGAATTTTTAGTAATTACAGCATGATGCTGCATTGCAAATGTGTTAGCAAATGTGCACTTTGTTTTGCTGCCACATGTGCCAGAGTAAAATATAAATATGTTAATGTCAATTTAAATTTTGTAATTTGCATTGCACTGGCAATGTGTAGCAAAAATGTCTGTAAAAAACGGACAATGGTATTGAGTGGTCCATATGGCCTACTTAAATTATACAGCTGACCTCATGAACCACTAACTGCCATGCTAATTTCTTCTAAACATGTGTAAAATCTTGTTTTGCAGATTTATATATGTTGAAGAATAAGATTCAGGGACCAAGCTTATGACGTTTTCTGTTGTGTTTTTGTCTACACAGATATTTCCCCAGCTCCAGGAGCCCCCAGCAGCATGGTCCCTAGCCACAGCTGCGATGGTGAGTACAATTACTTGTTTTGCAAACATACTTTTACGACATATGTCTTGAGAAATTAGCACGCATAAGGGTTAATGTCATTATGGGGTTAAGTAGCAGACATGTAGATGACATTTGTCCGAGCCACAATCAGAAATGCATGTATGCATGCTAGATTGTTGCCTCCCCTTTGTTTAAACGTAAACACATAATTCATTCGGCCTGTGAGTGTGTTTGTTCATTAACAAACTCCTTCAATAGTAACTTTAATAGCTATAATTGTAATAGCCAAAGGAGGATTTGTTTAGTTAGTATTATGTACATGAGTACTTTAGTAAAACAGGAAATACACTGTCCCAAATCTTACGTAGGCCTTCAATTCAGAAAACAGGTAATGTAAACATATAGGGTAGGGAGGCAAATCGCACATGGAAGGCCAAAAGCCTAAAGTAATGTAACCATATATTCACACAGTTTAGCATAATGTGAAAAATGTTGCAACATAATGAGTTGCAACTATTAAATTGCAAATAAATTGCTTACGTTTTGATCCATTTACAAACAATAATGACCTTTTTGTTCTCCCTACAGCTTGCAATAATGAGCATCGCAGACTGTGGCAGTACATCCGCCGTACCCGATATCTGCTGCTGGGGAAGAAAAAACAGCCGTAGGGTGGGGGTATGGTGTTTTCTGCTATGCGGAATTTGTCATTGCCCATGTTGGAGTTTTCTTTTAAAATATTAAAAATGTTATGCTTTTTTACCTTTAATTGTGTTGTGACCTTGAAACCATAGTTAAAGTTAACATTAACCCATTTGTTATTTGATTGTGCAACACATTGTTATCGCTTACATTCTTGAAGTATTCTAATGTCTCCCAAATTATTAGTGTTTTAATTTTTACAACACATTCACATATATAGATATAGAGAGGTCTTAATGTATGGGTTACTATTAGAGATGAGCGAACTTTTGAAAAATTCAATTCGACTGATTCGTCGAATTTTCCGACAAAAATCGCTTCGACCCAAATTTATTCACGATGAATCGCTATTAAAAACGGCTATTTCTGAGCCTCCTAGAGCCTCAATAGGGTTTTAAACCATTCTGCCTTGCTGTAACACGCATAGGATGCGTGCTGGGTTAGTGAAATAATATTATCACTTGCAGATCAGAGGCATCGCTAATAGAATCGCAGAGCGGCACAATTGCAGAGAGTTGAAGTGGCATCACTATGAGGGACCCCTATAGTGTCTGAAAAACACACCCTGGAGCTGGCAAAAGCAGGAGCCCAAAAATTAGCTGAATCACACCCTGGAGTTGCAAGCAGAAGCAGCAACAGCAGCTGCTGGAGCCCAAACATTGCTTTAAAGAGACACTGGAGTTGGCTGCAGGAGGCCAAAAATGGATGAATCACACCCTGGAGCTGCAAGCATCAGCAGCAGCAGGAGCCCAAACATTGCTTTAAAGAGACACTGGGGTTGGCTGCAGGAGGCCAAAAATTGGCCAAATCACACCCTGGAGTTGCAAGCAGCAGCAGGAGCCCAAATATTACTTTAAAGAGACACTGGAGTTGGCTGCAGGAGGCCAAAAATTGGATGAATCACACCCTGGAGTTGCAAGCAGCAGCAGGAGCCAAACATGGCTTGAAAGAGACACTGGAGTTGGCTGCAGGAGCCCAAAAATTGGATGAATCACACCCTGGAGTTGCAAGCAGCAGGAGCCAAAATATTGCGTGAAAGAGACACTGGAGTTGGCTGCAGGAGCCCAAAAATTGGATGAATCACACCCTGGAGTTGCAAGCAGCAGCAGCAGGAGCCCAAACATAACTTGAAAGAGACACTGGAGTTGGCTGCAGGAGCCCAAAAATGGATGAATCACACCCTGGAGTTGCAAGCAGCAGCAGCAGGAGCCCAAACATTGCTTGAAATAGACACTGGAGTTGGCTGCAGGAGGCCAAAAATTGGATGAATCACACCCTGGAGTTGCAAGCAGTAGCAGGAGCCCAAACATTACTTTAAGGAGACACTGGAGTTGGCTGCAGGGGGCCAAAAATTGGATGAATCACACACCGGAGTTGCAAGCAGCAGCAGGAGCCCAAACATAGCTTGAAAGCCAGCCTCCCCTGACTGTTACCGTCATTTCAACTGACAGCTGAGTATCACCTCATTGTAGCTATATTTCTGCTCATTGTTTTTGTCTTTTTGTGTCCCAGAAGTCACCTGCTATTACTTATTATCAATCCCCGCACTATGCACTTTGGATGATAGATCAATTGTTGTGATTGTCTTACATGTAATATTATTATATTTAATGTTTTGTACTAATTATAAATAGGGTTTTTTTGATCATATATATTTATATATTCATTGCATTTTTATATATTTTTATATATTCCCTAAAGAACACGTTAGGTCAGGGGTATTTGGTTCCTTTCCCTCCCCTTCCTTTTTTCTTTGGGGGGGGGTTTTGTGCCGGCACAAAAATTGCGTTTAAGAAAAAATACTTTTTGATTCATTGATCACGGTTTGATTATTGTTTTGCGGGTTATATTGTTTAGTTTATCCCCTGGACACTAATTTTGGTTTTAATTTTGTATTAACAATGAGGATAGAATCATAATGATTTTTTTATATTGATTACAGCCTTATATTGTATGGGTCATTTTGAGGAAAGCAGGTGACCAGGGCCAGCATGGGGGGGTTTTAATGTGTTTGTAATGTGTGTGATGTGTTGATTTTAGATGTTTTTTGTACACTTAGGAACTTTCTTTGAATAAAATCTTGTAGACTTTCTTGATTCGTTGTGCTCCCGTTCTTATGATACATGGGGACATAAGGGTCGATTCAAAGAAACATGTAACAGCTTTGATTTGGGTGCCGATCATCCTATTTTTCCCGTACGCTCGTGCGTTCGTATGAACTTGCGAGTGATTCTATAAGCAAATACGTTTCTATCCTAAAATTTACGTCCGTTCGTATGGCAGTTCGGGAATCAGACCTATGTCAGTTTCCATCCTGAATTTTCCGTTTCATTTCTCAGGTTGCAACATTGGTTTTGCCCTTTTTCCTTTTTTGTCTGGACGTAAATCCTTCTGATCTTGCGGCTGCGCACTACAAACTTACCTCATTAAAGTGCATTCTAAATATTTGGTCTTCTTTTTCTTTATTTCATTCATTTTGTAGTAACCAACCATTAATGAATGCATTTGCATAAGTAAATCTTACTTTGTTTAATTTTTAGTTAACTTGCATTTTTTACTTGTGGATTTAATTTTAATATTTTGGCTTCAAATGGTACAACTTAAAATTTTGTGTGTGATTACCCACACCCTCTACATACAGATTGCTCTCAAATATAAAAAAACATCCAGCAACTTCTGCATGTTATGAGTCTAGAAACAGCCAAGATGGCGGCTCAGGTATTCTCGGGCAGCCTGCAAACAGAAAGGGCCTTGTGACTGTGTTGCTCTGCATTCTTTGATTTCTGACCTTTCCGTGCCCCCAGCTCTGCTGTGTCTGTGCAAAATACAGCAGTAACCCACATCCTGCACTTTATCCCGCTCTCCTCTCCTCAGTAAGTGTGATGCATCTGACCAAAGATGTGCTTAAATAATTAAACAAAGCAAAGGTAAACAACTACACCAATAAATGCAATCTAAAAATATTATTCTAGTACATCAATTTAAAAAGAAATAACAAAGGACATAAGTTTCTTTAATTAACGCAAATATATTGCAAAATAAAGGTTTACATGCAAAGGACTAATTAAGGTCCACATTAAAATGCTTTTATAAGGCATACATGAAATGTATTGAATCAGGTATGCATTGCCATACAATTTATGGCCTCGGCCATGCTGATACATGCAGTTCATTGGAGCTCAAGACGCGCAGACTCCTCCACATAGCCAAAAAACCTGTTCAAGAACAGCAATCCGACTGCTAAAAGGTGTCGGCAGTGGCTTTCTTTTAAAACGTATTTAGAGGTTTGAAAACTGTGCTCTGAATCACACCTAAACACATTCGATTATCCTAAGTTTTACATTTTGATCCTAAGTTTTAGGATTTGATCCTAAGTTTTACGTTTTGATCCTAAAATTTAGGAACGAACTTGCGATGATCGTAAGAGCATATACGCATTCGTACGTAGGCTCGTGCGAGTCGGAAATGGCCAAAAAAACAGGAAAAAATGACTAACACCCACCCAAACTTACGATTCTCGATCCGAAATCAATTAACTTTTGCTCTTTGAATCGAGGGGATAGAGTACCCCAGGCTTCATTTTATTATAGCTTGAAAGAGACACTGGAGTTGGCTGCAGGAGGCCAAAAATTGGATGAATCACACCCTGGAGTTGCAAGCAGCAGCAGGAGCCCAAACATAGCTTGAAAGAGACACTGGAGTTGGCTGCAGGAGGCCAAAAATTGGATGAATCACACTCTGGAGTTGCAAGCAGCAGCAGCAGGAGCACAAACATTGCTTGAAAGAGACACTGGAGTTGGCAGCAGGAGCCCAAAAATTGGCTGAATGACACCCTGGAGTTGCAAGCAAGCAGCAGCAGCAGGAGCAGGAGCCTAAACATTACTTTAAAGAGACACTGGAGTTGGCTGCAGGAGGCCAAAAATTGGATGAATCACACCCTGGAGTTGCAAGCAGCAGGAGCAGGAGCCCAAACATTGCTTGAAAGAGACACTGGAGTTGGCAGCAGGAGCCCAAAAATTGGCTGAATGACACCCTGGAGTTGCAAGCAAGCAGCAGCAGCAGGAGCAGGAGCCCAAACATTGCGTGAAAGACACACTGGAGTTGGCAGCAGGTGTCCAAAAATTGGCCTAAAGACACACTGGAGTAGCAAGCAGCAGCAGCAGCAGGAGCCCAAAATTGCCAGAAAGACACACCGTGGAGTTGGCAGCAGCATGAAGAGAACATATACAGATTTTCGGCACATATATCTTATCCGAAGAATATTAATAAAAAGTGTTTTGCACGATCCACATTTCTTTAGTGTTGGTCTGTCCCCATCATCAATCTACTCTAATGCATCAGGCATTGGTGGGTGGAAATCTTGGCTGATCCATGCCCGATTCATTTCCACGCAGGCCAGTCTCTCAAAAAAAAACATGGAGAGTGACAGATTAGTAACATATTTGTAACATAGTAACATATTAGTAACATACTAACATATAAGGCCTCATTTCATCAAGCAGAGGTCTCTGCAGAATAGGGGTGAGTGGCAGCAGGAGTCTCAGTGAGAGGCCTGATCTCCCGGGATCAGCTAGCGGTCGTGTCTTGACCAGCAACCCATCTGCCGTCATCCATTGGTTAACACGATCATCCACTGCATCACAAGTGACATCTGACACCCCCAGTCAACTGTTGTATGTTATGCTTTGGGTTCAGCTCCACTATTCAGAGATGACGATCTGATAATCAGAAAAATCAGCAGCTACTGCCCAGCCAAGGAGTGGAGGAGACACTCGCTGCTTCTTCCACTAGGCGGGCAAGTAGTGATGAGGAGAGTGTCGTGGGAGGAGGTGTTGCAAGCCTTTTGGCTCCTTAAGCAGACACTGATGAGGAACCTGAGGAGGACATCATTGAGTTTTGAGAGCACTTTTAAAGGCTTGGAGTGATGGAGAGTGACAGATTTAGCGGCCAGCATGGCGGCAGAAGGGGAAAGTATGGAGGCAAATGTGCTCGGGGTAGACCACTTGCGCTGCAGGCTATCTTCCCAGGAGGTAGTGGAAGAGGGTCCCTGGAGTTGGCGGCGGCGGCGGCGGCAGCAGCAGTGAATTATTGCGGACTGTTTGTAGGAAAAATCAGCTACTTGGCGATGTGGCAGTTTTTCATCAAGCATCCGCAGGAGGTTAACATGACTATATGAAAGATGTGTAGGCAAAAGGTGAAGTGTGGCCAGGGTCCCAATGTTGGACCCACAGCTCTGTGTCAACATTTGCAGTGTCACCATAAAGCGGCCTGGGAGAGTTGGCTCCAAAGTGATGGTCCAGCCTGCTGCATTACCCAGTGGCACGCTGCTCTCTGTTCCAGCCAGCCAAGGCTCCACCACTTCTTGTGTGTCATATCCATCATCTGTCGCTCCAGATGCTCCTCCTCCTCTTAATCCAAGTCAGTCATTCCCCCAGCAATCCGTTGGCCAAGCCATGTCCAAGAGACAACAGTATGTGCCCACACATCCAATGCGCAGAAGCTAAATGTGCTCCTGTATAAATTGCTGGTGCTGCAGTCCCTCCATTTTGAGTTGATGGACCTTTCAGAGAACTGATGGTTTCTGCCGAGCCGAGGTGGAGAGTCCCATGCTGTCATTTCTTTGCGAAGAAGGCAGTACCAGCCCTGTACAATTTTGTTGAACAGAAGGTGGGCCAGTCCTTTATCCTGTCAGTGTGTACCAAAGTGCACAGCAGTGCCTACGTCTGGAGCTGTAACTATGGTCATGGACAATACATATCCTTTTAGGCCCACTGGGTGATTGTGGTTCCTGCACAACCACAACAGCAACTTGGACAGGTCCCTCCACTGTGGCCTCCACGCACCTAGGCCTTTGTGCTTGTGACAGTGCACTTGCACTTAGTAATTGTGTCAGATAAAAAAGTGGCTAATTGTCAATTACATATTAATACTTAACATTTATTTTATTTGAACATATTTATAATAATAACATATAATAACATATAACATAGCAACAATAACATATAACATAATAACAGTAACATATAAAATGTCTCAAAATTTTTTGTTTTTTTGGTTAATTTTGTATTCATTTTTGTTTTTATATTTTTTAATTTTTTTTAATATTTTGTATTTTTTTAAAACATATATATTTATATTTTTGGGAATTTTTTTTTAATATTTTTTTTCCATTGCCTTTTAATATTTTGTGAATTTTTGTACAATTTTTTTTTCATTTTTTTATTTTTTTTTACTTTTACTTTCTAAATATTTATTTTTTCTCTTTTTTTTTATTTTTTTTTTTCCCAGTGCCCTTCCAGCCTACCATGTGTGCAGGACACGGCAGTTTCACGCTGTTCTTCACATGGTTTGCCTTGAGCCATAGTGACACACGGGAGGAACTGCTAAAAATGAGAACTCAATACATGAAATCCTGGCTTACTCCACGAAAACTGCAAATGGGACCCATGGTGACTGACACTGGGAAGAACCCGTTGGAATTCCACCCTCCATATGCAGGATCGACTATAGGAACCGAGAAAAGCCATCACGGATTTCTTGATGATCCAAACGGATAGGGGGACTCCCCTGTGTAACTTCATTGTAAACCAGTGGCAGCTCATACGTGACACCTGCCGTTTGCTCAGGCCCTTTGAGGAAGCTACTTTATTAGTCAGTCGCCAGGACTATGAGATGAATGATGAGATTCCACTGCTTCATGTACTACAACACATGTTGGAAACCATGGCTGGTCAGGGCACTGGAGACATGGCGCATACATTTCACAACCACATGAAGCCTGTGGGGGCTGAAGTAGAGGAGGAGGAGGGGGTGGGGCACAGTGAAGCACAGTTTATGTTTGACAAAATGACCATTTTATCTAGTCATCTGACAGGAGAGGAGGAGCAGGAGCAGCCACAGGAGCTAGAGGGTTGTGAGGAAGGCGAGACAGAGGACCCAGACACACCGTGGCAGTTTACAGTGGAGATGGAGACAGGTAGTCCCTCCGAGTCACTTGCACAAATGACACGATGCATGCTCACGTGCTTGCGTAGTGACCGCAGAATTGTCTCCATTTGTCAGCGGGATGACTTATGGCTCTCCACCTTATTGGACCCTCGCTTCCGGCACTAAATGGGGGCATTTTTTACACCCACTGAGATGGAGGACAAACTGAACTACTTCAGAGACATCCTACGTAGTTAGCTGGCCGATATCTATCTGCGCCATGGTCCATACTGTGATGCCCAGTGGGAAACCAGCCTTCTGTAAGCAGGCAACCCCCAATCTCCACCGCCGCTTCTGCCTATATTCAAGCCCCCGTTTGCCGGGACGCTAGGTACGCCTCACCGTACACGGTTGCCCCCAGGTCTTAATAGGCGCAAAGTATGGCTGCTTACAGTGAAGGCCGATGAACCACAAGGGTATCCCGAAGCCGAGCTCCTTCACAGGTAGTCAATCCGGAGGGTGCGTCAGGGTACAGGGATGAGACAGGTGCGTAGTCAGGAGTAGCCAAAGGGTCAAGCCAGGAGCTCAGAGATTGCGGGGTATCAAGAGGGGCAGGCAGCTTCATGGTCAGACAAAGCAGAGGTCAGTACAGGCAGCAGACAGGAATGGTCGATCAAGCCATGTCGGAACTGAACCGGCACAAAATGGGGGCATTTTTTAAAACCGCCGATAGGGAGGACAAACTGACCTACTACAAAGACATTCTACGTAGTCAGTTTGCCAATGCCTATCTGCGCCATGGTCCATACTCCCGCAGGTCTGACTCGGGGGGACCTCTGCGATCACATTCCACTGCCATGGCTGCTGGGGGGGGTGGAAGAAGCAGCAGCAGCTCCATCAGCAGCAGCCTCAGTCTTCAGTCGCTAATGAGTAGCGTTCTACACCCGCATAGTGAGTCTACTCATGAGCAGCAGGAAGACCTGGAGCAGGACCTGAACCAGCAGGCCGTGTCATACCTTGACATGACCATGCCAATACACCTTGAGGATCCGCTGGACTTCTGGGAAGCCAAACTTGACTTGTGGCCGCAACTAGCAGAGTTTGCCCTGGAAAAGCTGTCCTGCCCGGCCAGTAGTTGATTTAGATGGCAACTGGCCTGCTCTATATAATGCTGCAAAATGGCAAATTTACCTCACTATATAAGCTATTGCCCCTCAGATTTACACAGGGCCTGCTCTATATAATGCTGCAAAATGGAAAATTTACCTCACTATATAAGCTATTGCCCCTCAGATTTACACAGGGCCTGCTCTATAAAATGCTGCAAAATGGCAAATTTACCTCACTATATAAGCTATTGCCCCTCAGATTTACACAGGGCCTGCTCTATATAATGCTGCAAAATGGCAAATTTACCTCACTATATAAGCTATTGCCCCTCAGATTTACACAGGGCCTGCTCTATATAATGCTGCAAAATGGCAAATTTACCTCACTATATAAGCTATTGCCCCTCGGATTTACACAGGGCATGCTCTATATAATGCTGCAAAATGGCAAATTTACCTCACTATATAAGCTATTGCCCCTCAGATTTACACAGGGCCTGTTCTATATAATGCTGCAAAATGGCAAATTTACCTCACAATATAAGTTATTGCCCCTCAGATTTTCACAGGGGCTGCTCTATATTATGCTGCAAAATGGCACATTTACCTCACTATATAAGCTATTGCCCCTCAGATTTACACAGGGCCTGCTCTATATAATGCTGCAAAATGGCAAATTTACCTCACTATATGATCTATTGCTGCTCTATATAAAAAAAAAAAATTAAAATAAAAAAAAGAGCCTGTACAAGCTGATTTAGTATAACAGATAGGGTGCAACGTGCTTGTTTGGGATACCCTGCGGCCTGGTGTTTTGACAGCAGTACAAAAAACAATTCAAAATGCAATAGCTTAATTAAAATGAGGCTGAAGACGCTTATTTAGTAAAACAGATAGGGTGCAACGTGCTTGTTTGGGACACCCTGCGGCCTGGTGTTTTGACAGCAGGACAAAAAACAATTCAAAATGCAATAGCTTAATTAAAATGAGGCTGTAGACGCTTATTTAGTATAACAGAGAGGGTGACATGTGCTGGTTTAAGATGCCCATGGGGCTGGTGTATTTAAAGCAGACAAAAACCAATTCAAAATGCAATTGCTTTATTAAAATGAGGCTGAAGACGCTTATTTAGTATAACAGATAGGGTGCAACATGCTTGTTTGGGATACCCTGCGGCCTGGTGTTTTGACAGCAGGACAAAAAACAATTCAAAATGCAATAGTTTGATTAAGCTGAGGATGAACAAACGTATTTAGTATAACAGATAGGGTGCTAAGTGCAGGTTTGGGATGTCCATGTGGGCTGGTATATTTAAAGCAGGACAAAAGCCAATTCAAAATGCGATAGTTTGATTAAGCTGAGGATCAACAAGCGTATTTAGTATAACAGATAGGGTGCTACGTGCTTGTTTGGGATAACCTGTGGCCTGGGGTTTTGACAGCAGGACAAAAAACAATTCAAAATGCAATAGTTTGATTAAGCTGAGGATCAACAAGCGTATTTAGTATAACAGATAGGCTGCTAAGTGCAGGTTTGGGTCACCCTGCGGCCTATTGTTTTGGCAGCAGGACAAAAACCAATTCAAAATGCAATAGTTTGATTAAGCTGAGGTTCAACAAGCGTATTTAGTATAACAGATATGGTGCTACGTGCAGGTTTGGGATACCCTGCGGCCTAGTGTTTTGGCAGCAGGACAAAAACCAATTCAAAATGCAATAGTTTGATTAAGCTGAGGATCAACAAGCGTATTTAGTATAACAGGCTGCTAAGTGCAGGTTTGGGATACCCTGCGGCCTAGTGTTTTTGCAGCAGGACAAAAACCAATTCAAAATGCAATAGTTTGATTAAGCTGAGGATCAACAAGCATATCTAGTATAACAGATAGACTGCTAAGTGCAGTTTTGGGATACCCTGCGACCTAGTGTTTTGGCAGCAGGACAAAAACCAATTCAAAATACAATAGTTTGATTAAGATGAGGAGCAACAAGTGTATTTTGTATAACAAATAGGCTGCTAAGTGCAGGTTTGGGATGCCCATGTGGGCTGGTGTATTTAAAGCAGGACAAAAACCAATTCAAAATGCAATAGTTTGATTAAGCTGAAGAAGGATGAACAAGCGTATTTAGTATAACAGATAGGTTGCTAAGTGCCGGTTTGGGATACCCTGCAGCCTAGTGTTTTGGCAGCAGGATGAAAACCAATTCAAAATGCATTAGTTTGATTAAGCTGAGGATCAACAAGCGTATTTAGTATAACAGATAGGCTGCTAAGTGCAGGTTTGGGATACCCTGCGGCCTAGTGTTTTGGCAGCAGGACAAAAACCAATTCAAAATGCAATAGTTTGATTAAGCTGAGGATCAACAAGCGTATTTAGTATAACAGATAGGCTGCTAAGTGCAGGTTTGGGATACCCTGTGGCCTAGTGTTTTGGCAGCAGGACAAAAACCAATTCAAAATGCAATAGTTTGATTAAGCTGAGGATCAACAAGCGTATTTAGTATAACAGATAGACTGCTAATGCAGGTTTGGGATACCCTGCGGCCTAGAGTTTTGGCAGTAGAACAAAAACCAATTCAAAATGCAATAGTTTGATTAAGCTGAGGATCAACAAGCGTATTTAGTATAACAGATAGGGTGCTAAATGCAGGTTTTGGATGCCCATGTGGGCTGGTATATTTAAAGCAGGACAAAAGCCAATTCAAAATGCAATAGTTTGATTAAGCTGAGGATCAACAAGCGTATTTAGTATAACAGATAGGGTGCTAAGTGCAGGTTTGGGATACCCTGCGGCCTAGTGTTTTGGCAGCAGGACAAAAACCAATTAAAAATGCAATAGTTTGATTAAGCTGAGGATCAACAAGCGTATTTAGTATAACAGATAGGCTGCTAAGTGCAGGTTTGGGATACCCTGCGGCCTAGTGTTTTGGCAGCAGGACAAAAACCAAATCAAAATGCAATAGTTTGATTAAGCTGAGGATCAACAAGCATATTTAGTATAACAGATATGGTGCTACGTGCAGGTTTGGGATACCCTGCGGCCTAGTGATTTGGTAGCAGGACAAAAACCAATTCAAAATGCTATAGTTTGATTAAGCTGAGGATCAACAAGCGTATTTAGTATAACAGATAGGCTGCTAAGTTCAGGTTTGGGATACCCTGCGGCCTAGTGTTTTGGCAGCAGGACAAAAACCAAATCAAAATGCAATAGTTTGATTAAGCTGAGGATCAACAAGCGTATTTAGTATAACAGATAGGCTTCTAAGTGCAGGTTTGGGATACCCTGCGGCCTAGTGTTTTGGCAGCAGGACAAAAATCAATTCAAAATGCAATAGTTTGATTAAGCTGAAGAAGGATGAACAAGCGTATTTAGTATAACAGATAGGCTGCTAAGTGCAGGTTTGGGATACCCTGCAGCCTAGTGTTTTGGCAGCAGGATGAAAACCAATTCAAAATGCATTAGTTTGATTAAGCTGAGGATCAACAAGCGTATTTAGTATAACAGATAGGCTGCTAAGTGCAGGTTTGGGATACCCTGCGGCCTAGTGTTTTGGCAGCAGGACAAAAACCAATTCAAAATGCAATAGTTGATTAAGCTGAGGATCAACAAGCGTATTTAGTATAACAGATAGGCTGCTAAGTGCAGGTTTGGGATACCCTGTGGCCTAGTGTTTTGGCAGCAGGACAAAAACCAATTCAAAATGCAATAGTTTGATTAAGCTGAGGATCAACAAGCGTATTTAGTATAACAGATAGACTGCTAATGCAGGTTTGGGATACCCTGCGGCCTAGTGTTTTGGCAGTAGAATAAAAACCAATTAAAAATGCAATAGTTTGATTAAGCTGAGGATCAACAAGCGTATTTAGTATAACAGATAGGGTGCTTAGTGCAGGTTTTGGATGCCCATGTGGGCTGGTATATTTAAAGCAGGACAAAAGCCAATTCAAAATGCAATAGTTTGATTAAGCTGAGGATCAACAAGCGTATTTAGTATAACAGATAGGGTGCTAAGTGCAGGTTTGGGATACCCTGTGGCCTAGTGTTTTGGCAGCAGGACAAAAACCAATTCAAAATGCAATAGTTTGATTAAGCTGAGGATCAACAAGCGTATTTAGTATAACAGATAGGCTGCTAAGTGCAGGTTTGGGATACCCTGTGGCCTAGTGTTTTGGCAGCAGGACAAAAACCAATTCAAAATGCAATAGTTTGATTAAGCTGAGGATCAACAAGCGTATTTAGTATAACAGATATGGTGCTACGTGCAGGTTTGGGATACCCTGCGGCCTAGTGATTTGGCAGCAGGACAAAAACCAATTCAAAATGCAATAGTTTGATTAAGCTGAGGATCAACAAGCGTATTTAGTGTAACAGATAGGCTGCTAAGTTCAGGTTAGGGATACCCTGCGGCCTCGTGTTTTGGCAGCAGGACAAAAACCAAATCAAAATGCAATAGTTTGATTAAGCTGAGGATCAACAAGCGTATTTAGTATAACAGATAGGCTTCTAAGTGCAGGTTTGGGATACCCTGCGGCCTAGTGTTTTGGCAGCAGGACAAAAAACAATTCAAAATGCAATAGTTTTATTAAGCTGAGGATGAACAAACATATTTAGTATAACATATAGGGTGCTAAGTGCAGGTTTGGGTGCATTTAAAGCAGGACAAAAACCAATTTTAAAATGCAATAGTTTGATTAAGCTGAGGATGAACAAACGTATTTAGTATAACAGATAGGGTGCTAAGTGCAGGTTTGGGATGCCCATGTGGGCTGGTGTATTTAAAGCAGACCAAAAAATATTAAAACTAAATTAAGACTAATCCAGTTTTTAGAAATGCTTGTGTGTAACAGATAGGATTAAATAAGCCACTGCATAGATGGGATGCACAGTGGCAAGGCAGATTTACAGCACAAAGCACACCAATTTAAAAGTGATCAAAACTAAATTAAAACTAATCCAGTTTTTAGAAATGCTTGTGTGTAACAGATAGGATTAAATAAGCCACTGCATAGATGGGATGCACAGTGGCCAGGCAGATTTACAGCACAAAGAACTGAAATTGAATTGAAAACTGATCTGGCTAATGAAAAAAAAAATTTTCACTTTCACTTCTATGCTGTTCTAAGATCGTTCCGGTTTTTCCCTATCTTTCACTATCTTTCCCTGGCTCTGTCTACCTCTCTGTCTGCCTCTCTGACTCTCCCTACCTATCTCTAACTCTCTGTCCCTGTCTGTAACCGGCTGTGCTCTGGCCGCAATAGAATGCTGAAATGCGCACAAGGAAGATGGCCGTCGGTTTATATAGCACGGTGACGTCACCGGGCTTCCTGGCTGCTGATAGGCTGCATGTGACTTTCCCATGATACCTTGCCCCAGGGAGTATGTCCGGACATGTGCTTCCGCCATTTTAGAATGCCTGCAATTGAAATAAATGGAGTTTAAAGGAAAACTTTGATCGATCGAATCGCGGGGAAATTCGGATTCGTTCAGAATCGAATTTTTCATGAAATTCGGAACGAATCCGGGTTCGTCCGGATTGATTCGCTCATCCCTAGTTACTATCTATGCAATTAGGTACCAAACACAAATTATTTGAGATATACAAGAATTTAATAAATTAAATAAAGTCTAACCAAATTAGAACAGCAATAACCAAAAAATTAGTCCCTGGCTGGCCTTGTTGGTGCCGACTTATTTGTAGGGGCGGTGTTGGGGGCCAACAGTGCAGTAAAAAAAATAGACTGCTTCTGTATTAGCTGATGTAACAACAACAAAGTTTCGTCCTGGCGCTCTATAGATTGTTGGATGGCATGCATCATTTCTGCCTGCGGTTGGTTCCGCAAATCACAAACTTCTTGCCTCAGTTCCCTAATTTGTTGTTGGTCCACCAGCGATTGGGTTTCCAACACCGCAATGCGCTCCTGAATTCCATCACGTGGCTGTTAGCGACTGTAGGCCCCCAGCATCCGGCTCCCTAACTCATACAGGTCGGCACTTGTAGGGGCAGCTCTGGCAGTTGGTTGTTGCTCAGGCTAAAATAGAAAGCAAGATATTATTTTCCAGAATGTATTTAGCAGATAAAACACGAACAAATACATCTATAGTTATATTAACATGTACCGTCGGTACTGCCTCTGTGCCTGACCACATGGGACTTGTGAGGAGGGCACATCCTGGGTTGGCGCCAAGGATTCCTGCTAAGATCAAAGTATGTTGTATGTTACATGGCTTTACCTGAGTGTCCCAAAAACATGTAAACGTTGCTCAACGATAATCAATTCATCAGTGGTACCTGAGTGTGCTCCTCCTCAAATAGTAAAGGTGTCTGGCTGCCAGAAAGGGGCAAATCATCATCCGAGAGTGGCAGCAACATCACATATGCTAAAGAGAAAAGGTGTGTTATTTGTTTTGCTGTTGGTATTGTGTGTCGACTTGGTCAAACCAGTATAGAGTCAATATCTGACAAAAGCTACCCATTGGCCAATACACACACCCTTTACATTTAGTAGATATTAGTAGGAAAGATCTCTGTTAAACAAACAAGTTAAACTCATTGTGTTCCCACAGATCATAATCACATACCTAAAAACACACATACCCGCCACATAAGAGATGTCCAGACTTAGGCCATCACTAGAGCTTTGCCCTAAAAAACATGGTTCATTGCAAATGTCAAGAGGCACATAACATTTAATGAAGAACAACATCCTTACGTTCACAAATTCAAACACATTCTTACCCTCATCCCTAGCAGCCGCGCGGTGAAGGGCTCTTTCAGGACCAGCACTTCCTGTATTCGGGCCTAACATAAAGCAGAATTGGTATTACTTTAAGCTGCCATAGTATTGTTAATGTAAATGTATGAGAATATCAGCCAAATGTCACAACATGTATTTTACATTTTCCTGGTTTGTTAACTCTGAACTAGTATCTGTTTGCTGAACAAACATAACCAACTATCCAGCTTGGAATGTGAGGTCTCATGGTTTGCCATTTTGACATAGTAAAATCTACACATTCTAAAACAAAATACACAAAGGATACAGTGTGCTTTGCAATACACACCAACAGGGTCCTGTAGGCCTGCAACACAGGAAGTGGGGTCCAAAGATGAGGCAGAGACTTGGCCTACAAATGAAAAGCATGCTTGAGATACATTCCCACATTTAAATTACTTTAACAAAAGCCACCTGTCCACATGCACTTACTGGCATCCAAAGAGTATGTAGACTCATGAGGCTGGTGCAATTCTGAGGGCATCTATGTGAAACAAATTCAAAGAATTAGGCATTGTTAATGTGTGCTATAAAAAATAAACATCCACAACAATAAGATAAAATCACATTATCAAGACTCTTTACCTTCAACCTCAGACTGGGTTAAGGTTGAGGCTGGGGGAAGTGCAGGATTCAGGGCCCCCTCATCACTCGACTCTTGCGAGTCCTCATGTGGCACTATGCCTAAACCAAGAGAAATGTTAATAAAAAAGTACCGAGCTATAATAATAATAATGATACTTACCCTGACCTCATTTTAGTATGATAATAAGTTTAGTTACAAAAATGGGTCAACATGATTGTCAACAATAATTTACAAGGTTAAAACAATTTACCTTCACCCCAACCTGTGGTGTCATCCCCAGCATCCACACCCTGCAGCCAACAGAGTGGAATCTTGCACTTCAGCATCTCTTCATATGGCCTGTATTTACTCTTTGGACCCTGCTTCGTCCCACTGTCTACAAGTAGATCATTCTTCATCTTTAGCATAAGGGCCCTTTGCAAAGTGTAGAAGCATTTCTTGCAGACTGGGCCACTACGTGGGTATTGAGAAGTGCTAGTAAGCTGCTCACCAATGGCATCCCACAATTTGCTCCTTTCTTGTTTGCCGAAACACTGACTTTGGGAGCCAAATAATAACTTCCATTTAGCCAGTGTCAGACGCACAAGAGTATTATTATCCGCCAAATTAAATTCTGGCTCCCTCTTGGCAAATGGATGCTTGGCCTTGGGTGGGGCTTCACCTTCAGCCTGTGCCCTTTTCCTTGAGGAAGGTCTGTGGCCACGATGCACACCAGTGGTACTGGGCCCACCAGGAGACACAGCAGTGGCCGGCAGAAGTTCAGAATTTGGCTCCATCCTGTAGCTGCACACACCACCAAACAACAAACACACAAGGACACATGCAAACTACAGAACAGCAACAACTGCTGAATGTGTCTGCCAGTATTTATGTGCTTTATTACCCAATCACAAACAGCCCCAGTTAATTGATTGATACATACTGTACAGGTGTTTGGAGATAAATCTGTACTACAATGAATGATGTCTCAGGCAAACATGTGTTGCAGTCAATAAACTAATTAATTATCTACTTACCAAGCCATATAGACATTAGGAATGACTAGGATCCATGTCTCTTAACAACATTGGAAATGGTGTGCAAAAAACGGCTATTTGAAATTTGAAAAGGTTACCTTGGATTGGCCAAAAGATGTCTGTGCAACCAGATCCGCACAAGTACGCTATTATGGAAGCGCTAGGCGTTTCCGCAACACCTGTGGTAAGCTAATTACAGAACGGAAACTGCTAACAAACGTAAGAGGCAGCTAAGCGGACCAGTCCTTTGGATAAGTTAAGTATAAATTCAAAATACTTTAACCATTCTTATCTTGATACACTGTGGCAAAGGCTGTGGTGTTTGTTGTTACTTTGCCCGAGCTGGCACAAAGTGGCTTGCTGTGTTTAGTGATTACTGTCTGTGGCTTGGTTGAGCCTTTCTGGCATCAGTGCTGTTTCTTTGTGAGATTTTTTTTGGTGGCATCTGCAAATATTGTTTAGGATACAGCAAGTGTGGATTGTTTTGGGGACCTTTTGTGGGTTGTGCAGCAACTCCCCTCTTGGCTGTGCCAAACTTGGAAAGCATGCTTTCAGCAGGCTGATGGTTCTAACCACTATACATTTGGTTTTGTGGTGAGCTGCATTTGTGTGATTGTGTGAGGATTGTGATTGTGTATGTTGACTGGTTGTGTGTGTGTGGAGATTTTTTTAGAAATTTTTTGGGCAGTGCATGAGCTATGGCCAGTGAATGTGAGATGGATGTGAGGGTGATGTTTGGTTTATGGATGTATTGTTGTGGCAGCACACAGAAGGTCAGGAGCCAAGGGAAGAGGGTGCTATGAGGCTTAGGGCACCCCGATCTTTTGGCATCCGCCTCTCTGTATGGGATTTAAGTGACGAGCAGATCAGAAGTCGATTTCGTCTGAATCGTGCAGCACTACAGTCCCTATATGATCAGATTAAGACCAAAATCGATCCATCCACCAGACGCACCCAATCCATCCCTGGCATAGTTCGCCTGTGTGCCATGCTAAATATAGTGGCACAAGGGAATTTCCAGGCAACCTCTGCCCTCCTCAGCGGGATCAGCCAGGCTACAATGAGCCGCATATTTTTCAAGGTAGCCCTGTCTATTTGCGACCTTATCCCCATTTATATAAAATTTCCTGAGGATGAGGAGGAGGTTGCCAATATTAAACGTGCATTCTACCGCATGGAAGGGATCCCTAATGTGCTAGGGTGCGTGGATGGTACACATATCCCTTTCCGCCCTCCCTGTGCACAGGAGCTGCATTATAGGAATAGGAAACATTTCCATTCCATGAACGTCATGGTGGTATGTGACCATGACATGAAGCTGCGGGCCGTGAGATCTGGCTTCCCCGGCTCATGCCATTATTCTTACGTGCTCCAGCAATCAGTCCTGTGCAGGAAGTTTGAGAACAATGAAATGCCACCTGGCTGGCTACTGGGTTATTAATAATCCTTGACATAATAACAAGTTTAATATGTGGACAACTAAATTTGAAAACTAGATAACAGAAGCTTTAATGTATACATGATTTTCATGTTACTTTAGTAATTGCTCTCTCTCACTTTGTTTATTCCACAGCGGACAAGGGATATGGGCAGAAAACGTGGCTAATGACTCCGGTCAGAAACCCACAGACCACTGCCCAAGTACGCTACAATGCAGCACATCGCAAAACCAGATGCATTGCGGAAAGAACCATCGGCCTGCTGAAAGCACGCTTTCTCTGTTTGGCACGCCCAGGAGGAGAGATGTTGTACAGTCCACAAAAGGTCTCCAAAATCATCCTCGCATGCTGTGTCCTACACAATATTTGCATATGTCACCGAATCAAACCCCCCGAGGAAACAACACTGGTGCCAGAAGTCCCCAACATGACCGCAGACAGTAACAAGGACACCCAGACTGGGTTTGAGCAACGGCAAAGCATGATTAGCTCTTTTTTTTCGGTAAGCTAGCTCACCTTAACTACTACAACTACTGTACTACAGGGCCCTTCTAAACATTACATTCAAAATATGTGGGTGGTCTAAAATTATTAACCAGAAAAATGTGTAGCTTAAAATAATTCAAAAATATATGTGGGTGGTATTTTAGATTGATAAATACAAAGTGGCTTGCTTTCAATCTATAAAGTTCCAAGGTGTTTTGTATGTCATTAAATTCAACAACACCAAACAAAGGGGATTTTTGCAAATTTATTTTTGACCAGCTACATAAACTAACTACACTTTTGTCTCCATTTCAGGCACCATGAAGATGGGAACATCTGTTTTTTCGTTTTACAATAAAAATAAAAAATCTGCTTCTTTAAATTAAAAAAAAGAAAATTCAACAAAATATCTGGTTACATAATGATATATCACATTTCCAAAGTTTAGGCGCTGTATTGAATACGGTGTAACAACTCAACAGCGCCTTTGAACACATCTGAAACATCACATTTAACATTGGCAGCGTGATTACTAATAACGGCAGGTAGCGACTGAGGAGCCCTGTAATAGCGACTGATGGCTAATCGTGGCGGCCACTAGCGGTCGCTCATAGTGCTGCTCTACAGACGCTCATCTATCGCTACCTGGTGTTAGTGAGGAATCAGCCTGCCCGTCACTTTCTTTGTTTCAATTTCTGCTTCATTGCTGAGCTGGGAAGGGCATGTCATGACGCAGCTTTGAGTCTTGTGCATGCTCTGCTATGGTCAGAGACAGCTGTTGGGCCACTGTTGTTTGCCGTGCTCGCAAATGCTGGGAGCTTTAGAATTGAGGAGGACAGTTCTTATACCTGTTAGCCAAATTTACTGGCAAAGATTATACCCGTATCAAGTATTTTCAGCATGGCCTTTTCCCATGTAATCACAAGACATGTGGAGGGTTATCCAAATGGGTTTCCAAAAGCCTTTCGGAGGTTTAACTAATCTGGTGCCACCTCGGATTGCTATAGAAACTTTTCTTTGTTCCATATCACTATCCAAACGGGTGCGCACAGTGATTTTTCACACAAGAACACCAATCCAAATGGAATCAGCTCAATGTACTAAAGGAAGTACACCACATAATAACTGGTAACGTAACAATTTCAATATTTTACAATGTAAATTAACATTCTGTTGAGCTCATAGTGTCTCATTATAATTAGATGTCACTTTCTATTTTGGCTTTGTAGTTGTTTGTTTGTTTAAGCAGTATATTTTCATGATGCCTTAAAGAAGGATTATCGCAAAAAATGTAATATTAAAAATCCATATAAAGACATCAGCTAATGAGAGGAGGAGTCACTTATACACAACAAAAACAAACAAAATAAAACTCCTGCCAAACTTGTGGATTTCCTATTCCATGCATTAAAATCCTGGATATTTCTTGATTCCAGGAGTTTATTTTTCTTTTTATTTCACTTTCCCCACCAACAATTACAACAATTTATATAATATATATGGTATTATGGGTCAGATGTAACAGAAGTGTTAATAAACACATGGGTGCAGGAACAAATAGACTGGAGGATGGCAGGTTCGATTTTCGGCATCACATGACTGAAGTGCCCTTGAGCAAGGCCCCTAACCCTCTAAATACTCACTGGGTGCTGTTGCTAAGCATGGTGCCCAGTTTTCAGAGGGATGATAAGACAGATGGGTACGTTCAGCCAGATGATAGCTAAATTGTATGGGGAAGGGCAGCTAGTGGGAGCCAGTGGGGTAATTGACAAGAGTAGCAGCAGAGGAAAAGCAGGATAGATATATGAGGGAGCTAGCAGAGTTGAGGGTAGTTTGCGAGGGTGGCAGTCTGTTAGCCAGTAGACCACAGAGGAGTGTGTTGCTGGTCAGGAGATGATCAGAGCATGCACTAGCATTTTAGTGGTTTAGGCGTGAGAAAGGGATGGATGCGGGAGATGTTTTTGAGTTGGGGGCGCTCTTGTTCAGAGAGAAAGAGGTTGTGAGTGAGGACAAACTGTAACAAATTGATAATGATAAGATTATGGTTGTGTTGTTCCAAATCAATCTCATTCAGAAATGATCATTCTGCTGATAGTCCCTTATAATGTGGCTGGAGGGTGCTGCGGCTTTCTATCGAGGAGGCCCCCCAGGTGGGAGAGGTGCCGCAGCCACGCTAATAGTAGGGCCCCCAATGCAGAAAAGCTGCCCGTATTTCTCCGCCGCAAAAGCCTCCCTAAAAAGTAAAAGTAAGAAATGCCAATAAAATAGCTTTTAGAAAGGCACTGATTTCTCTACCTTAATAATCAATCCCTAATACAATAATTACGCTATAGGGTCCAGCAAAACACTCACATTAAGAGGGAATATACTAAGAACCTTCCAATGGCTTTGAGGAACATCTTTTCTTGGCAGATAATAACTTGAAGACATGTAAGACAGGTATAATGAATATTTGAAATGTTGAAATTGAAAACATAATTGTATTCACATATCAGTTATATCCCTGCATATGTTGTCTCTATGTATTTAAAGTGACAGGGCCGTGAAAGGCGAAACTAGTTTGCCCAACACCTGTTATTTTGAAGATCTTGAATGAATCCCAGGAGATTGAATGGAATTGAATCATTGATTGCATAACTTTTGATGTGTTTATGTGATTATTTCCTTTTTTATAGATATAAAAAAAAATGTTTATACAGTGAATTCAATAAAAAGTAGACAGTTTATATAATCACATTGTAATAGTGTTTATAGTAGCAAGGTCGGCTACATGGACAATGATAGAGATGGGGCCTTCCCTTCCCCTAGATATTTGCTAAACAGTCCAGCATCCATACCAGCTTGGAGCAGAATAATCAGGGCTTCACATTAAATGGGGCAACAATAGGGTCGATTCAAAGAAACATGTAACAGCTTTGATTTGGGTGCCGATCATCCTATTTTTCACGTCCGCTCGTGCGTTCGTATGAACTTGCGAGTGATTCTATAAGCAAATACGTTTCTATCCTAAAATGTACGTCCGTTCGTATGGCAGTTCGGGAATCAGACCTATGTCAGTTTCCATCCTGAATTTTCCGTTTCATTTCTCAGGTTGCAACATTGGTTTTGCCCTTTTTCCTTTTTGTCTGGACGTAAATCCTTCTGATCTTGCGGCTGCGCACTACAAACTTACCTCATTAAAGTGCATTCTAAATATTTGGTCTTTTATTTTTCTTTATTTCATTCATTTTGTAGTAACCAACCATTAATGAATGCATTTGCATAAGTAAATCTTACTTTGTTTAATTTTTAGTTAACTTGCATTTTTTACTTGTGGATTTAATTTTAATATTTAGGCTTCAAATGGTACAACTTAAAATTTTGTGTGTGGTTACCCACACCCTCTACATACAGATTGCTCTCAAATATAAAAAAACACCCAGCAACTTCTGCATGTTATGAGCCTAGAAACAGCCAAGATGGCGGGTCAGGTATTATCGGGCAGCCTGCAAACAGAAAGGGCCTTGTGACTGTGTTGCTCTGCATTCTTTGATTTCTGACCTTTCCGTGCCCCCAGCTCTGCTGTGTCTGTGCAAAATACAGCAGTAACCCACATACTGCACTTTATCCCGCTCTCCTCTCCTCAGTAAGTGTGATGCATCTGACCAAAGATGTGCTTAAATAATTAAACAAAGCAAAGGTAAACAACTACACCAATAAATGCAATCTAAAAATATTATTCTAGTACATCAATTTAAAAATAAATACCAAAGGACATAAGTTTCTTTAATTAACGCAAATAGATTGCAAAATAAAGGTTTACATGCAAAAGACTAATTAAGGTCCACATTAAAATGCTTTTATAAGGCATACATGAATCAGGTATGCATTGCCATACAATTTATGGCCTCGGCCATGCTGATACATGCAGTTCATTGGAGCTCAAGACGCGCAGACTCCTCCACATAGCCAAAAAACCTGTTCAAGAACAGCAATACGACTGCTAAAAGGTGTCGGCAGTGGCTTTCTTTTAAAACGTCTTTAGAGGTTTGAAAACTGTTCTCTGAATCACACCTAAACCCATTCGATTATCCTAAGTTTTACGTTTTGATCCTAAGTTTTAGGATTTGATCCTAAGTTTTACGTTTTGATCCTAAAATTTAGGAACGAACTTGCGATGATCGTAAGAGCATATATGCATTCGAACGTAGGCTCGTGCGAGTCGTAAATGGCCAAAAAAACAGGAAAAAATGACTAACACCCACCCAAACTTACGATTCTCGATCCGAAATCAATTAACTTTTGCTCTTTGAATCGAGGGGAATATGTTGCCTTGTAAATTGTATAAAAGTGTGAAGCCCACCATATAAGCCTTCAAAGGAAAATTCCAATTCTGGGGAGTTAAGGTGGTCTGACAGTCCAAGTGGTAACTAAAAGATCCACTTTCATTACTGCTACTCCTGCAAAGCCGATTGGTCTCTCGACAGCCCTGTTTTTTAAAGCCACAAGCTGCTGGTGGGTATAGAAAACAATGGGGGCCTCCGTACATGGGAGTGGTTAACTGAGGCCCCCACTGATTTTAATAGGAGTCAGCTGTACAGGACCCATGCCCACTCACCAGCCAGAACCCGGAAGCACAGCTGCCAGGTTCACAAAATGTTACTGCTGGAAACCAATCGGCATGGGTAAGGTAAGTAGATCTTTTAGTTTCCCCTTGGACTGCCCAGTGCTGGAGTATTACGAATAATACAGCACACAGCCAAAGAATACCTGATAATTTCAGAGATTTATCCAGACAAATCAGTCTACAAGGCTGAAGTAGAAAACTAAAAAGCATATTTTGCCCTTCGCAAGCCTTTTTATACAAACAGAAAACAGCCAGGGTGCTTACAATTGAATGCTGACAACACACTTCAGATTGCTATTAACATTATATTGTTTTACTTCTCACTAAAAGAGAACACCCTAAAGGCATGCTCAAGATGGAAGGCATCAATATCAAATGAAGATCCTGGTTTTGTAATCTGTTGGGGATTAAAGGTATCTAATTACTCCTTTCATATAATGTCAAATAATAAGGCATGCCATTTGCTTTCATTATCCATTCACTCAGCTGGACAGGCTTTTGAAAGACATACATTTTCAGGTGAATAACAAAGAGCACCAATGTAGTCCCTATCATAGTTATATGAACTCCTTATAAAAAGGTAATGCAACTATACTACAGATGTTGCTAACCCAGAAACTGCTGTCCCAAAACTCTCTCCCTCTCACTGCTCAACACCGTTGTCTCAATTCCTATGTTCATTTACTGTTATTCAAGGTCTGCAAGAGAAAGCCGCCACATGCATCACTGTATGCCTTTGACCGCTCTGCAGGGCCACTATAGTTCAAGTCACTAAGGGGGACAGCCAGTATGACGTCAGCTTTTATTATAATCAGATTAGGGAAAAGGATTAAGGTGGCCTTTATAGGCTTGCCCCAGTGAAGGACCAAGAGTTAGAAGACAAAAAAATTAAATTACAACAAATTATTGTTTCTATTTTTCGTAGTGTCACACGGAGAGAGCATCAGTCTGAAGAGGAATTATCTGCCCAAGAGCTAAACCTCAATTACCTCAGTCCTCTGCATATATTAGACAAAGGTTAGATGCTTTGTTGATATAAGTTTACTCAGGGGACCACAGCAGAAGGTAAGTCAAGTTGCAGCCGGAACTATAAATTGTGAAAAATATATAAAGTGGTTAAGCTTTAAGTGCTACAAAGAAAGCTGCAGCTACCTCAATCCTTCTTGGGCATTGGAAAGAATTGACTCATGGCTCCTAGGATAGGGTTATACACCCAGAACAGAACAATTCTGTCAAGTAGTAATTTTTTCTGGAGGGCGCAACTGTTGTTTATATCTTGCTGTGGTATAATTTGCAGAGCTTTCCAGACACCTACACTCTCTAGGTAAAAGAACTACTTTAAAAGTTGTTTGAGCACTAATATGGACATAGGCACAAAGAGTAACAAACATGAAAGCTTACTGCACCCAAAAAATAATCCTTAGAATTCAGAATTTAAATTTGGAATCCAGTAAGGAGCTATCTTTTAAATAACAAAAAAGTTAATTTGTAATTGTGTGCAAATGTTCCAATGTTGTTGATTGTTGAAGTTATCCTTGAAATATTTTTTTTTTCCATGGATCCATAAAACAAAAGCTAATTTGATTTGCCAATTAATGAAGAATAATACATTTAAAAAAGTGAAAAGCTTGACCTTCTCAAGAAAATAGATGAAAAATCTACAGACAATTTTAGTATATAATAAGGACAAAATTAATGTATTAACTCTTCATGAACAACATGCTTCACTGACATTATATATACTGTAGCCCAAAGCTATTAGTCATACATCTTTAATATTCTTCAAGAATTACGCCAAATAGTAGTAAAAGTGTTCTTTTAGTGGAGTGATGTAAACTACTTTACACCAGAAAACTTTATGTTCAATTGCTCAGGTAAATGAAAATGGAAAGTAAGAACTTTAGCCCATTTTTGCCACAGCCAGTTCGGGCATTTCTGACCAGGCCAAATTTTTATCAAATCTGATGTGTTACTTTATGTGGTAATACCTTTGGAATGCTTACACATATTCCAGTAACACAGATTTTTATACTGTTCATTTTTTTATGTTTTAGGTCAATTTGATTTGCATTTATTAGTAAAACAAAAAATATCTGATATTTGATTCAAATGTTGAAAAATTACCCTTTTTAAATCTTTTAATTGTTGCATTTACAGGGGGTATAGGATCTAATATGCCACAAATATACCTCATACCAAATGCCTTGCTTCAAGGGGTTCTGACACAGCTGACTACCACCTAGTCTCACTCATACCTGCAGTTCGGGAGAAATGTGAAGCCACGGAGCAAGAGTCTGTCCGCCAACATTAGGTTGAAATTACCAGGATCCAGCAAGACCACTCAGATTATTCCCCCCTCCCCTGTTCTCTAGTGCCAGAGGAAGAACTTCCAACTATAGGCCTAGAAGAAACATTTACAGTTATGAAAAAGGACTCTGTCCTTGCAATCATTAGATGTGTCGACAGCACCAATTACTACAGTTGCAGTGGCCAAATATTTAACCCTGGGACTAAGGCGCAAGGTCCTGGAGGCATTGATGGTGGTACCTCCAACACAATATAAGGATTTCCTTGCCATATTGGACATTATTTATACCAAATACCAACTCACCCCAAAAGTTTGCTGCTGTTGGTTTCAGTAGCTAAAAAAGAGCCTGCAATAAGCTGAATTTCGTCAGCCACCTGCTCTATACCTTTTGGCAGTGGACCTGGGGACTGAAAAAAAGGAATTTTATGAAACTCTAGAAGACCAAAATCAGTTCCTGCACATTTACTCAGCTGACCTATGGCAGTTTGTACTGAAGAGCATACCAGAGTAACTGAGACCTGTAGGGCTTACCCTAGTGGCTGAAAAGGAGAGATGCAGGAGTCCATCATCCCCTTCCAACAAGACCAAGCCAAACCTCACTGTAGGCAGCATCTAAAGCTAAGGGTACTTGGCTAGCATCTGCTAAACATGCAAGACCGGACACCTTGGGCCAAGAGCTGATGGCTACAGCCAGTGTAATTTGTATCACCCACTTGTCCATGTGAGCTCAAAGAGCAACAATACTAACTTATAGCCCACTGATGTCTGTAATCATCTAGTTACAGCAGAAGTCATGTTGGCCCACTCGGATCTGGTAAACAGAGGAAGTTTCATACCAGATGATTCATCATGCTCACAGGAGTGAGTGGGACCTGCTCTCAGGTTCCCTAAACCAGGATGTACATGGATTGCGATTCACGGGGCTGTGTTGCTAGCAGAAACTTGGGCAAACTAGTTTTCTAATACTAGCATTCAGCAATATCCTCTGGACATTGAAGGGTACTTTGCAAATATGAAGGTGGGGCATCAGATTGCCTTGTGGGTGAACAGAAGTAGGAGCAAGGGTTGGAAATGCATTGATTTCCCAGAGGGGGACATGAGAGATGAGTAATTAATGGGCATTTTGTGCTGCCCTGGACAAGTTAGATCCAGACTGGAAGGCTGGCATGTTAATAAAGTAACTATAATTGCTAGCCCTAATACTTATGTAGTTCCTGTACTGTCTGTAAACAAAGAGAGATTTGGTAGCCTCTGGGAGCTGCACATGAGCAGGGCAATCAGAAGAGACAAAAATAGCCAAAAAAGCAGCAACAGCTCACAACCATGTTAACAAAAACAAAATCTATAATCTGTCTCTAAAATCTAGTTAAAAAATAAACTGTCTCTGTAAACTGACTTGTTCTAAAATAGTGTTCCCCAACTCTCTTCTCAAGGTCTACCAACAGGTCATGTAATCTCCATATTGCTCGCCCTACAGAACTCTCTGTACACTCATTACTTCACCTGTGCATCTGTGTGGGGATTTGCAAAACAAGGATTGTTGGTAGGCCTTGAGAAGAGGGCTGGGGAACATTGCTATAAATCACCAGACCCAACTCCTGCCAGTCCTCTGCAGATGGTACAGGTTGACACTGGCTGGTAAGCAGGGACCTGAAGTGCCCCAATTAGGGTCAATGCACACCATTGTATTGGGCAGCTCCGAAGCCTATGAATATTTCACTCCCCCTTTACTGGCTCTCACACAGTAGAAGGGACGAAGACCAGCTAGAGCTAAATCACAGGTCGCATGAGGGAAATGTAGGCTTTTCCACTTGAAGGTGATTATTTAGGCTAAAACCTTCAAATGTGGAGTTTATGTAACCTGGGAGTCCATCTGGAGCAGATTATCAGGGTTCTCAAGGTGCCTCAGGTCACCCCACAAACTTATCTAACTTCCAAAACCAGAGTGGCCTAGCAAGAGGCCAAATGATTACCACTTGATATGGCAGTGGAGGCATCAAGAGTGTTTGTCCCCTCTTAGGGCTGGTTAAAAAGGGCGCTGGAGCAGGAGCTCTATCTTCTATATATATTCTTAAGGTACACATTTTTGAAAAACAGAAACAATAAATAGAACAGTTTACTATCCAAATAAAGCATATATGGCACATAACCATGTCTCTGTGGTTTTTAGGTGTTTCTTCTACTGCAGCTCATGTTTGGCTTGCAGGTGCCTGATCATGGATGTGGTACTGAGATTATTAAAAATTTTACCTTGTTTCAGGCACTGCTGGTACAGCTTGCAGATGACTGCTTGGACTGCTTGAAAAAAATGCCACGCTGGTGAGATCCTATGAGTCTGCCTTGGCACGCTCAGTCCTTGGGCATGGTGGGCAGTGGCAGCAACAGGCTGACCACTGGCCCCCTTCTTCCTCTTCAGTTGACTGCCTTGGGCTGTATGACCACCACCTCATCCTCCAAACTCTGATTGTCTTCAGTCCACAATGGGTCTAGGACTTCGTCATCCTCCCTGGCATTCTCTTCCACCTACTCCTCCCTGCTCGCCCCTGCTCAACATTGCAGAACGCTGGATCAGTCAGCACAAGGTTTTCATCATCATCGCGGGTGTCCTGTAATGGTCCGCTGGCCACTTCTTCATCCTCCAACATAAGTTGTTGGGCATCCAGGAACCCTTGGTCTGCAACTGGGGCAGGGGCAGGTGGATGGCCCACGGTATGCCAGCTGGTAGTGTCATCATAGAGCATTATTTACTCCGTGACTTGTGGCTGACATAGTCTTGCTGATTTTCAGGGGGATGAGGGGCAGGGCTCAGCACTCCCAGCAGAAGTGGAATGGAGGGAAGACAATACCATGGAACTGATACCACTGTGTGCCATATAATCTATGACTGCCTCAACTTGTTCTGGCCTCCTCAAACTGCCAGCAGTTTTGGGGGCCTACAAAAATGCACTCCAAACCCTGGCACCTGCATGCGCCAGAGGAAGGTGTAGCAAGCAAGAATGAAACATGTCCCTCTCCCTGCAGCACCAGCTTTATTATGAGCAGCAGCACCACAGCCACATCCCTGTCCCTTATTTGCTGCTTTCTCCATTGTTAGACATCAGCAGTTACAGCGGCCCGAAATGTATAAATAAAGAAAACATTTGCAGCAAAATAACCCTTAAGTGCCCTGAACCAGTTGATACTCTACTAACAATTGGTATGAATTAGCACTAACAAACAGGTGCCTTCTACTATTGTTATGCATAGGCACTAACACGCAGGTGCCTTCTACTATTGGTATACATGGGCATTAACAAACAGGTGCCTTCTACTACTGGTATAAGTGAGCACTAACACACAGGTGCCTTCTACTATTGGTATACATGGGCATTAACAAACAGGTGCCTTCTACTACTGGTATAAGTGAGCACTAACACACAGGTGCCTTCTACTATTGGTATACATGGGCATTAACAAACAGGTGCCTTCTACTACTGGTATAAGTGAGCACTAACAAACAGGTGCCTGCTACTATTGGTATAGGTGGGCACTAACCCACAGGTGCCTTCTGCTACTGGTATGAATTAGCACTAACAATCAGGTGTAGATTACTTTTGGTATAAATAGGCACTAACCAACAGGTGCCTTCTACTATTGCTATGAATTAGCACTAATAACAGGTGCCTTAAACTTTTGGTATAAGTGGACATTAACAAACAGGTGCCTTCTACTATTGCTATGAATTAGCATTAGAAACATGTGCCTTTAACTTTTGGTATAAGTGGGCACTAAGACACAGATGCCTTCTACTATTGGTATAAATGCTATCAGAGCAGTGACATTGCAGTGATATCAGAGTGCTAACACTGAGATGCTATTACAGAGTACTGACACTGATATGCTAATACAGTGTGCTGACACTGCTGCAGTGCTATCAGAGAGCTGACACTGCTGTAGTACTATCAAAGTACTGACACTGAGATGCTATTACTGAGTACCAGCACTGCTGCAGTGCTATTAGAGTACTGAAACTTAAATGCTAATACAGAGTACTGACACTGCTGCAGTGCTATTAGAGTGCTGACACTGAGATGCTAATAAAGAGTACTGACACTGCTGCAGTGCTATCAGAGTACTGACACTGCTGTAGTACTATCAAAGTACTGACACTGAGATGCTTTTACAGAGTGCTGACACTGCAGCACTGCTATAAGACTACTGACACTACTGTGCTATCAGAGTACTGACACTGCTGCAGTGCTATCAGAGTACTGACCCTGAGATGCTAATACAGAGTACTGACACTACTGCAGTGCTATCAGAGTGCTGACACTGAGATGCTAATACACAGTACTGACACTGCTGCAGTGCTATCAGAGTGCTGACACTGAGATGCTAATACACAGTACTGACACTGCTGCAGTGCTATCAGAGTGCTGACACTGAGATGCTAATACAGAGTACTGACACTGCTGCAGTGCTATCAGAGTACTGACACTGAAATGCTAATACAGAGTACTGACACTGCTGCAGTGCTATCAGAGTACTGACACTGAGATGCTAATAAAGAGTACTGACACTGCTGCAGTGCTATCAGAGTGCTGACACTGAGATGCTAATACAGAGCACTGACACTGCTGTAGTACTATCAAAGTACTGACACTGAGATGCTTTTACAGAGTGCTGACACTACAGCAGTGCTATAAGACTACTGACACTACTGTGCTATCAGAGTACTGACACTGCAGCAGTGCTATAAGACTACTGACACTACTGTGCTATCAGAGTACTGACACTTCTGCAGTGCTATCAGAGTGCTGACCCTGAGATGCTAATACACAGTACTGACACTGCTGCAGTGCTATCAGAGTGCTGACACTGAGATGCTAATACACAGTACTGACACTGCTGCAGTGCTATCAGAGTGCTGACACTGAGATGTTAATACACAGTACTGACACTGCTGCAGTGCTATCAGAGTGCTGACACTGAGATGTTAATACACAGTACTGACACTTCTGCAGTGCTATCAGAGTGCTGACCCTGAGATGCTAATACACAGTACTGACACTGCTGCAGTGCTATCAGAGTGCTGACACTGAGATGTTAATACACAGTACTGACACTGCTGCAGTGCTATCAGAGTGCTGACACTGAGATGTTAATACACAGTACTGACACTTCTGCAGTGCTATCAGAGTGCTGACCCTGAGATGCTAATACACAGTACTGACACTGCTGCAGTGCTATCAGAGTGCTGACACTGAGATGTTAATACACAGTACTGACACTGCTGCAGTGCTATCAGAGTGCTGACACTGAGATGCTAATACACAGTTCTGACACTGCTGCAGTGCTATCAGAGTACTGAAACTTAAATGCTAATACAGAGTACTGACACTGCTGCAGTGCTATTAGAGTGCTGACACTGAGATGCTAATAAAGAGTACTGACACTGCTGCAGTGCTATCAGAGTACTGACACTGCTGTAGTACTATCAAAGTACTGACACTGAGATGCTTTTACAGAGTGCTGACACTGCAGCACTGCTATAAGACTACTGACACTACTGTGCTATCAGAGTACTGACACTGAGATGCTAATACACAGTACTGACACTGCTGCAGTGCTATCAGAGTACTGACACTGAGATGCTAATACAGAGTACTGACACTGCTGCAGTGCTATCAGAGTGCTGACCCTGAGATGCTAATACACAGTACTGACACTGCTGCAGTGCTATCAGAGTACTGACACTGAGATGCTAATACACAGTACTGACACTGCTGCAGTGCTATCAGAGTATTGACACCAAGAGGCTTTTACAGAGTAGTGACACTGCTGCAGTGCTATCAGTGTATTGACACCAAGAGGCTTTTACAGAGTAGTGACACTGCTGCAGTGCTATCAGAGTATTGACACCAAGAGGCTTTTACAGAGTAGTGACACTGCTGCAGTACTATCAGAGTACTGACACAGAAATGCTATTACACAGAACTGACACCCTGCATCTCGCCCTAACTCCAGCATCTTTCCCTCACTAAACGTCCTAAAAAGGACATTAGTGTGGTTTCAACACCTAACCAGTCCTGACCAAAAACACTTTCCCTAAAAAATGACCTCTCCCTATCTAACTTGCAGATCTCACAGCTGCATTGTGTGGCATGACACAGACCCCACCTTTTATACAGCGGGGTCATGTGTCTCACCAGGCCATTGCTGGGAGGGGAAAGAAGAAGGCTGATTGGCTACTGTGCCGAGCACCAAACACATGTACGGATCTCTTTTTTTTTCTTTCAGGGCGAGTACTAAACTTTGCGAGTTCAGGTTCCCAAACCCGAACACTGACTTCAGACAGAAGTTTGTGTTTTACTTTTTCCAACTGTAAAAAGTCTAGCAACAGTTAATACTAATATAAGAAAAGAGATTTTGAACATATTACAGAACTTGGTGAACTGTTACACACAGACTGAGCAATTTATAATGAAACTTTTATTTTCTTTTGTCCCCTTATTGTTGAAATAACAAAACATTCAATGCGAATTAAGGCTCTGAAAAAGCTATATATGGTTGTAATAAGCAACAATGTCATAGTGGAAACAGTATTTTCTTCTTTGAAGTAAACTTTGTGTCTGCTGCTGCAAAAAAGAGAAAAAAAAAATGGTCAAGAATGTATATATATATATTTTAACTGCTTTTCGTTGAACCAATATTAGATTTACAAGATGTGAGATAAAGTGTTTCCATTACCGTCTTATGAAGGTCGTAACCTTTGTATTACTGCCCATTACAGTCTGCCATGGTGCAGAAAGTCTGTTAACGAAAGCTAATATCAGTGCAGCTTGTGTAATGAAGAAATTGGAGTTTTAGGCATGGTAACCCACATCTCTTAAAGAAGGAGCTAAAAAGATTGAGATAAGATTAGAGCCATATGTAAGGGCACAGATACTGTGTGACAAAGTCTGCCCAGCTGAATAGCTTACATCCAAGAGCAATAGCAAACCCATGTTCTAGGTAATCCTCTAAGATAAGCTGTTCCATCCAAAATTATCAGCTGCAATCTTCAGGGTATCAGACTGGAAATGAAGCTGCAGACTGCTTTGATTCTTCATCTAAAAATGAGAAAGCGCCTGAAGGATCTTTATTTATCCTTTGTTCTGCAGAAATACCAGTATAATGCAGCAGATGCATACCTGCATTTTTGGCTATTGATTGGCAGAATATAATTTACGGAGGTAGACAATTTTAGCATGTGAATATTGCATGATAACGAGCACAGAAAAGGTATAGCAATAAAAACAGTAATTCTTAATACAGAGTCCATGCTAAATTACATTTTATGTGTAAAGTCTGAGGGTCTAATTTAACACATTTCCCACAGTTAAGGGCCCTTTGTGGCCTGAAACGCATAGACGTGTTTTTCATATTTGTATTGAGTATTGCCTGTTTATTTTTATGGAACAAGAGAATAAAGTTTCGTACTGATTTTGAATGGAAACTTTGGCTGGCTATCCTTTGGTGGCGGTTGAGACTTGGAGTGGAGTTCTCCCCGCCGTGTTGGATTATTTTCCTACACATGGGATGTGGATCATATGTAAGGTAATAGCTGACCATTATGTTTTTCTGCTAATACTTTATGCTCTGTCATGCCCTGCCTCTGAGAGAAGTCGGAAGTGTTTATTGTCTTCATTAAATCCCAGTGCTCAATTGGATTGCATTGTTGATCTATTTAAGGCATACTCAATTTTTAATATTCTATCGAGAAATCGGGACATAATACATTATGGAGAGAGTGAAATCGCAGTATGGAAATACTATACAAAAGTAAAAACAAATCTGATCAAGTTTTTTTGGAACCAGGTGCTTCGTCTGTTGCCTCACATGATTTGTTGCCCTTAATTAAACAATATGAAGATCTTATGTCCAAAGAGCTGAAAACATGGTGGGATCTTAGCTCCTTGAACAAATATATAGAAAGTTCTATGATACCTAGAGGGCTGAGGATCCGTAAAATTCCCACCACAATTTATTCAGAGAATAAATTGTGATTCACAGGCATCAATTGAATTGATGTGATTGATTGTATTCTATGAGGAGGAGAAACTTAAGGAGATTCAACATAATATTTCTGAATTGGAAGTTTCCTTAAAAACCTATCCACAATTTGAGGCTAGGATGGACAATATGAGAAAATCTTTGGATACTCTTGGGTCACAGATTATGGCGGTGAAGCGTTCTAAATACCAGCGAGATACAGAGGATTACCGATTGGACAGTGTCTGTCTGGAGACGCAGTTCAAATAGACAGCCCTATCCGAGATCTATTCTGAAGAATAATGGAAGGCAAAAATCCTTTCCTTCTGCACATCTGAATCATCGGATTGTTCCTCTGGGAGCGATTGTTCTGATGGTGAACTACGCTAAAATTTTCAGTAGTTTTCCGAATCAAAAACAAAGAAAAAAGGTCAGCTAAAAGGAGGGCACACAGGGCAGGACTCAAGCATAAATCAAAACCATTATACTCTGCGCCAGAGAAGGTTTTGACAGAATTAAATGTGGTGAACATGTCCGATTTTCAACTTACCACAGATGAAGTCAGTGTCCTAGCGAAAGGGTTGTCTTTTTCACCAACCCATCATTTTGATTTATTTTCTACGATATTGGATGTGAATAAATTTGTAAATAATCTCACTTTAAAGAGACATTTTTTTGATGAGCAAGATCAATCCCAAAATCTTGATCGGTTGGTCCCGTCGATGTCTGGTTCTAGACAAAATGAATTTCAAGACCTGACATTTCAAGACACATGTGCAATTCTACTTTTGGAAGATTTGTCTGAGGAGGGTCCTACTAGAGTATCCTCCCCAGTGCAACCAAATTTATCTAATCCCGATTTTTATCAGGTTAATTCGAGAGTTCCCATTTTGGATACGTTTCAGGAGCTGGTTGAGAAAGATTTGAGGAATCTGTTTGTGTCGTTAAATAAATCTAGGGCCAGATCTAATTTAATCTAATCTAGGGAGCGTGCAGCAATAGTTCCCCTGAAAAAGAATGATTTAATCACGAAACGATCTGCTGATAAAGGGGGATGTCTTGTTGTTCTCAACACTGTTGAGGTTCTTAGGCAATTAGGAGATGTGGGTACCTATAAAAAGCTCTCTGGAAACCCCACCCTTGCATTTAAGAAGGAGCTTAGGCTCTTATTGCAGAAAGGTAGAACCTTAGGGGTGCTGTCCGATCGTCAGGTGGATTGGCTGTGTGTGGAGTCCCCAGTTGTCCCAATCTTTCATCCCAAGATTCATAAACCTGGTTTTCCACCTAAGGGCCACCCAATTGTGGCTGGTATTGGGGGGCTGAATGAGAGGTTGGGACAGCTGATGGACCCCTTTTTACAGCTGCTGGTCAGACGATTACCAGGTTTCCTGCAGGACTCCCGGGATGTTCTTAAGTGTATGGAAAATCTAACATGGCAATCCAATAATTTTTGGATTACATGTGATGTGGCTTCCTTGTATTCTGTTATCCCACATGATCTGGCCTTTAAGGCTTTATTTTTTCATTGACACAATTATTCTGATTACCATGAGGGTCTAATCACATTCTTGATTCTGGCAATGGAGTATCTCTTGAAACATAATTTTTTTATGTTCCTGGATGGGTTCTTCCTCCAGAAATGTGGGACCTCTTTGGCTTTTCCCCCTCCATTGTCAACCTTTTTATGGGTTGGTGGGAGAGGTCCCAAATCTTTGGACAGGAGAACCCATTCAGGCAGAATATTGTATTCTTTGGTCATTATATAGATGACCTCCTGCTTATTTGGCAGGGGGAGGAGGAACTAATTCAAAGATTTTGTGAACTCAAATGAGTGTAATTTAGTATTTACCCTAGAAAGTCATCATCGGAATATTACTTTTTTAGATCTTGATCTATCCGAATCGGCAGATGGGATTAGTGTTTCTACTATGACGTTTAGGAAACCAACAGCGGATGACACAATACTGAGGGCTGATAGCTGTCACCCACGCCCCACCATTCGTGCAATTCCGATTAGTGAAATCATCAGACCGTAGAAATTGTTCACAAGATGAGTTTTTTGAGTGGGAAATGGCAGAGATTTCAAACAGATTATCCAATAGAGGGTACCCGCCTGAATATGTAGAAAGTGCTAAACCGTCAGCCAGGAATAAGAGGAGGGATAAGATGTTGGGAAAATCGAGTCTGATCGGAGGGACTAAAAGTATAGCCTTCACATTGGTTATGACGTTCAGTTCTGAATTTAGTTAGGTTAAGAAAATTATTAGTAAGCACATACCCATTTTAGGATGTGATCTCGTACTAAAGAAAGTGCTAGATCAAGGGGTAAGGATTGTCTCCAGGAAATCCACGACTTTAGGCCATATGCTGTTTCCTAGTATGCATAAGAATTAAAATCGTGCTGCCACCGGTAATTGGTTATCCCATGTAGGCTTTTATAGGTGTGGTGGGGCCCGCTGTGGATGTTGCCCCTTTTACGATGACGGGTGATCACTTGCTCTAATAGCAGGGATTTTTCTGTTCGATCGTTTTACCTTATAGAATTTACCTTATTTTCGTTGTATTTACCTTATAGAATGTACGATGTGTAAGATACAATACGTTGGTTGCACTACCCGCAAAATGAAACGACGAATAGCGGAGCACATTGCTGATGCTAAACATGATAGGTTGGGTTCGATATCGGAAGTATCCAAACATTTTAGGGATAGTCATAGTGGCAATGTGGCGTACTTTAAATGTATGGCAATAGAGAAGGTGAGTATTGGCCCGAGAGGGGGAAACTGCCACAAAAAATTATTACATAGGGAGACTAAATGGGTATTTGATGTGGATACTCGTATACCAAGAGGCCTTAATTTTAGGTGGGATGTGGATTTGACCATAAGATAATTTTCAACAATTGATCGTCATTTGTGGAGTAAATTAGTAAATTCAATGACATTTTTTACATTTACTAAGCAATGTTTATATAATGAATTATGCCTCTTAAATCGCTATTGTATTGTAATATATTTATTTGATCATCTCATCATGGCTTTTATTGAGCAAGCTATGTGTTTCTTTATGTCTCTTCTATTGTGCCCATAAGATTGAATTATGCTTGTTAAATTACCTATGTACTTATTTGATCCTTTCATCATGGCATCTGGACTTTGTGTGATGGTTTTGATTTGAGTGGTACTGTGATTCATACATGTGTTAATGAATTCTACCCACCCGTGGGCAGGGGTTTAGTTTGCTTTAAATGCTTTTTGTAATGGATATCTGTCATGATTAAGGGCCCTTTGTGGCCTGAACTCGTAGACGTGTTTTCATATTTTTTATTGAGTATTGTCTGTCTATTTTTATGGAACAAGAGAATAAAGTTTTGTACTGATTTTGAATGGAAACTTTGTCTGGCTATCCTTTGGCTACATTTCCCACAGTGTGCAATTTTAAATGGTGATAGACTGGCCCTGGTACACCCTAGTGTGTGACAGTATGGTTTCTTCAAGCCCATACTGCAGAAGCAAGTACTAATGGCACACAAAACACAGTTATGGTGTAAAAAATGTATTTATTATCTAATGTAGGGGCATTGATAGGGGGCAGGGGGGGACTTGCCCGGGTGCAGCAGGGCAAGGGGGCACATGCCCCGGGTGCAGTAGGGCGGGGGGCACATGCCCCGGACAAAATAAATAAAAACAAAATAGGCAAAATAACAAGCTTTGTAACTTGTCCATGATGTCTTACGGAACCAGTGAGCCATGTGTTAGCAAAACCAGGCACCCTGGGCCCTTAGCCCTATAACTGCCAGCCTACCTAGAGATTTTGTCACCCTCTGTTGCCAGACCATCTTTCATAATTTTGCACTACACATGTTCAACTGTGATTTCTCTTTAGTTTGTTTTTTGTTTTTCTCAGCGTCTGGACCTTAACGTGAAATGTTTTGTTTGTCAGATTTGTCAATGTATTCTCAATATTTTAGGGTGTAATATGCACACACTATTAACTATTTTTTCAAATTGTAGTGTTTTTGGTAATAAAAAAATTTAAGTTTTTCAATAAAATCATATTGTGTGTAAACGCCCCATTTCTCCTGGTTACAACAGTACCACATATGTATTGGTAGAAACAATTCTCTGCCCAGGAGACTGCCCAAGAGACCCAAACTGAAACAGCACTTTTTCAGATAAAATATTCAGATAAAATACAACTGCCACAAACTATATATTCTCTGGAAGTACACACCTAAAGCTTTCCAGGCATACCAGGCTTGTTGATGTGGGTGCAGTTTTCTGGAAGTAATCCTTCGATGAATTCCTTGGTTGCACAGTATTTCCTTAAAAAAAAACAGAATCAAAGCCATATTTTCCTAAAATCTGAAAAAGCAAGGTTCCCAGAAAAGAACAATAGCCAACATGCATAGGTACTGTCAAGGGAAGAGTTGACAAACACCTCAAAGTAAAGCATGCGCGTAAGGGTCATTTTACTAAAAAATGTCAGCTCTGCAAAGTGCGCACCTTGCACCTTTTCAACCAAAACAACCATTAACATTTGAAATACCCCATAAACAATATTTTGTCTGAAAGTAGCGGGCGCATCTTTCTGGATGTAATACCATAAATAATTATTTGGTTGCATGGGGTTTCCCTTAAAAAATATTTAAAAAAGCAGAATAAAAAACACATTTTCCTAACATATCAATGCATAAAGAAGAAAAAACAAGCTAAATCTGAAAGTGCAAGGTCCCCCAAACAGAGCATAGTTATGAATGCACACCTAGATACCAAATTGGAGTTTGCATGAAAAAAGTGAATTTATTTATATACATCAAATATCTATTTATAGTGGTAGTTAAGGTACACATAGGAATTACATATCGGCGAGTAAGGGCAATACACTACTATATACACTATTTACAATATATACACAATGATAGGTATCCTGGAGTCTGCGGTTGGTTGGTTGCACGCAGTATGATTTGATCAGAGTACCAGGATTTTTGCAAGGTAAGCAAAAAAAGAGTTGATTTGCAATGGGAAAAATGATCAAGGAGATGAATGGTTGCTATACCTTTAAAAGTATATGAGGCACTTCATATGCAGTACAAGTCCCAACCTGAGGTTTATATGCAGGGTGTCCTTAAGAAGAAAACTGCTCAGCTGCAAGAGTCCAAATATTTCTGCTATGGTTCCGCTGACACGTGTTTCGGTTTAGAAAACCTTCCTCAGAGCGTATACACATTTTCCTAACATATCAATGCATAAAGAAGAAAAAACAAGCTAAATCTGAAAGTGCAAGGTCCCCCAAACAGAGCATAGTATATTATGAATGCACACCTAGATACCAAATTGGAGTTTGCATGAAAAAAGTGAATTTATTTATATACATCAAATATCTATTTATAGTGGTAGTTAAGGTACACATAGGAATTACATATCGGCGAGTAAGGGCAATACACTACTATATACACTATTTACAATATATACACAATGATAGGTATCCTGGAGTCTGCGGTTGGTTGGTTGCAAGCAGTATGATTTGATCAGAGTACCAGGATTTTTGCAAGGTAAGCAAAAAAAGAGTTGATTTGCAATGGGAAAAATGATCAAGGAGATGAATGGTTGCTATACCTTTAAAAGTATATGAGGCACTTCATATGCAGTACAAGTCCCAACCTGAGGTTTATATGCAGGGTGTCCTTAAGAAGAAAACTGCTCAGCTGCAAGAGTCCAAATATTTCTGCTATGGTTCCGCTGACACGTGTTTCGGTTTAGAAAACCTTCCTCAGAGCGTTTTGTGGTAGAGCGATGTCCAGATGCAAGGATGAAGCGCAGTGCCTGCCTGTCTGTGTGTTCGCTGTTCTTTAAATAGTGCACGAATCCCCCCCCCCCCCGGGCCAGCCCTTGTGACGCGGGAATGATGCGAACGAGGTTCGTGTCATCCCGCATCACTTCCGGTGACATGCGTCCCGACCCGGCACCAACCAGTCTGTGGCCGACATGTTGCCAGCCACAAGATGGCGGTGCGCAGGTGCGCGGGGCACGCGTCACTACGGAGATCAGCGGAGCGATGGAAGGTGAGTAAGCTGATCATGGGGGGAGTTCCTCAAGGCGGGGATTCTTCATATGTTTCTAAAGAAATAAAGAACATGGTTAGATAGGCATCATCAAAGTATTCAGTATCATTTATATCTGCTCATATCTGGACATTTACATCAGGTGTATTGCAGATAGGACTGTTTCTCAGCATATATATATTTAACTACACATATGGTGTAGATTGGCCAGGTATAGATATGGAGGTACAGCGCCCCTAAATTTATAGGAGTATACATCCCGTAGATACGTCACAAAAGGACGATTAATATGTAAATTTCGGAGTGCATACAATATGTTAAGACCTGATTTAAAGTGGAACACTGCCTCAAATAAAGAGGGCATTAAAATAAAAAGAAGGGAGATATTTAATGAGTACTGTATCACGTCTAAAAACATAATGTATACTACCAAATGATGAGGCCAATAGTGAGACAGTGGTACTGTAGGTGTCATGTAACCATACACAATGGTGGGTCTGTGGCTCAAGTGGACCCAAGTGTAGAAAAGTCAAGAGACCGACATATACAGTGTCACTGACTATTGAGAACAAGTCTTAAAGGAGAATACATTAGCAGCATAAGAACAACTACCTGAGATTTTATGATGATGTAGATATACAAGAATAACGGGTCGTGGGAAGGAGGAGCTTAACGGTCAAAATGCTAAACAACAAAGAAATAGTTACAAAGTAGTTAGTCATAATTCCATGGTGGATCAGAAAAAAGGTGAGAGGTCACAATCTTCATTCATACCCCTAGGGTGTTTGGTGTTTAGTTCATAAATCCAAAACAGTTCTCTCCTAGACAACCTAATAGTGAAGTCACCTCCCCGTTTGTGTGGGTATACTTTTTCGATTACTAGAAATCTCAATTGAGATACTTGATGGTTGGCTTCTGCAAAGTGTCGTGCCACTGGAGAGTTGAAATCAAACCGTCTGATGTTACTACGGTGTTCACTGATCCGGGTTTTTATTTCCCTTTGTGTTTGTCCTACGTATGCTTTACCACATGGACACTTTAGTAAGTACACCACATTGGAGGTATTGCAATTGAAAAAGCCCTTTAGTGAATAAGATTTGCCGGTTGATGGATGATTGAAGGAGTTGCAGAGGATCACAGAGTTGCATTGTGCACAATTGCCACAAGCAAACATGCCCAATGGTTTGGGGAGGGAACTTAGCCAGTCACTGCGTATCTGTTGAGTCAACTTTGCGGATATGTCTGCCTGTATTAGCGTGTCCTTGATATTTTTAGGAATTTATGCAAAATGGTGTGCACAGCTGAGTGATGGGATAAAATATGGTGGGGGGGTGCTGGCAAGGCGGAACACATAAACACAACAGATATACTAAACTCACAGGCCCTAGATTAGCCCAACAGTTCCTAACAATATGCCGCACACCAAAAGATTTCTTGTTAATAAAAATCTATTTTATTAAGTTAAATCAATACCAAATGTGTCTCTACAAACAACATGAAAGACTAAATAAAAAACATATATAGACAATTTAAAAACAGGTGGAGGATTGTCCTATATCTGCTCTCAGAGTAAACCAATGCATGTGCTAATCCATATCATCAATGGCCATTAAAAAGGCCACACGCCAAAGGGGTCACACGCCGAGCGCGCCACACACCATCAACTCCCTATCCACCCTGCAATATCGCCACGCAGGGGCGCTGCGGATCGTGGAAGGTGAGTACTATGGGGAAGTGGGGAGATCAATTTTAACATACAATCTACTAATACAATATGGAAAATGAGACTTCAAATAAGTAAAAGGAGTATATATTTGATAATCACTTTACTATGAAATACATTTATGTTCATATATTATATACATAAGGCCCTCACATATCTACTTACATGGATCACAATCATATAACCTATGTTTGAAATGGACCTCTTGACAGAATGTATATATATTTATCCTCCTGATTACATTGATCCTAATATCTTGAATATGGAAAGTGGGCATATATGTACAAAGTAAGAGTGAGAATATATATACACACAGGGAGCAGACTATGTACTAGATGTCCTAGACTCCCACCTGCTACCACAATCCATGCAAGATTCATCCCGTTCGCTGCAGCATTATGTGTGGAAGGCTGTTATATATCATACACCCACGTGTGACATCTTTGCTAGAATAGAAAGATGTGTGTTTGGAGGTGACCGTGACATCCAGCATGCTGCCCGCTATTCAGATAAACATGCCTCTACAGATGTATATGTCTGTGCCCAATGTATTCACACACTCCATTCCATTAAGATTATTCTTAGTGTGAATATCTGGGGTGACTGTAATAAATTATATTTCATTACATGACTTTGATCCATATCAAGTTTGTCATCAGTGCTATGGCCTGAATAGTCAGGTTATTCATCTCTCCTGACCTTATAGCCAATACTCCCTTGGACGTAATAAGTCCCAAGATGGAAGGGAGCATATAGAGAAAATGAAGAAAATCTGAGGGGAGTTTTGATTAATCCATACCAGATTTCCCCATCAGTATGTTGACCTAATTATTCACCTGACCATATAATTGATGTCATGGATCCCAAGATAAGGGGAGAAGGAGGAGAATAAAGGGCCCTGGAGTACATGGCCCCGAGGCCTATATTTTCCCAATATGATGGATCCAAGGGAGAGGAGAAGGGAGGAAGAGAGGGGGGGGGGCAATGCCCCTCAGATGTATACACCAATTTAGGCAACTGTCCATGGATCCAGATGGTGTTCCACTGAACCCCATGAATGATGGGGTTGGTCCACCGGAGTATTCAAATCTAGTTGGGAAGGACCATCCATATTGCTTGAAGGGACAGGTCCACCAGATGCCCGCTATCCAATACATGGTGATTTACTAGATCATTCATCTGGAAGTTAAGTTCTCCCGATGTGAGGTCAACAAGGCATCACCCATGGTCTGGAGATCACACATCCAGACATGTTCGAATAGATTACGGATCTAGAGGAGCAAGAGACACAGGGGTCAATCCAATAAGTTGAAACAATGATTTAACAATTTAAAACCTAAAAAGAAACAAAAATGTGAAAAAAATGTAAAAAATATATGTGTGTATAGAATACCCAACCACAACATCAATTAAACAATCATATCCCTGTGTATACAAACTAAACCATATATATCTACAATCCAATTTGTTAACTTATCTAGTATCCCCTGAGATTAGTGAGAAGCTAGTGCTGATATCCAACTAATAAATGCCAACCACAATAACCCCAAAGGGGCCCGTTGCTAAATCCCATAAGTAATTTATTCCCTACCTAAAAATGGATGAAACGAAAAATCTTCATTCAGACCCCACGGTGTTTTGGATCTTAGAGTATAGATCCATTGAGTCTCTCTTTGTTGTAACCTCTTTTTTCAGTTGCCTCCTCTAATGCCCATATTGATTTGATCAATAAATGTGATCTGTAGGCCATTGGTGCTGCCCCCATGTACCTTGAGAAAATGGGCTGCTACTGGTGTCAAGGTTTTGCCTTCACTGGCATCTCTGGCCGCTAGTCGGATAGTAGAAAGGTGTTTCTGAATTCGGGTCTTTCCTGCCTGGATGGTCTCACCAATATAATATAATGGACAAGTACATCTGATGACATATATAACTCCCTCTGATCTGCAGTTCAAGAATCCCTTGATTTTTATATCCCTGCCTGTGTGTAGATTCTTGATGACTGAGGTTTTTGCCACCATTGGGCATATATTACATCTGCCGTATGGTATATGTTAGAAATCAACCAATTTTGTGGTTTAGTATAATGACTATGACATAGTCGATCCCTAAGGCTTGGTGCCCGTCTAGCTGTCATCAATGGGCCCTTTGTTATATGCTGTACCAGTGTCGGGTCAGATTCCAAGATGGTCCAATGTTTTTGTAATATTGATCTTAGGCTTTGCCAATCATTATTGAAAGTAGAAACGAATCTTACCTCTGATCCCTCCTTTTTCTTGTGTTTATAGCGAAGTAATTTCTCCCTCGGTGTAGATATAGCTCACTGTGCTGCTTTATTGATTGCGCGATAGGGGTAACCTCTTTGTTGGAATCGTTTCTTCATAGCCATAGTCTCCTCCCTGAATGTTGTGTCTCTAGAACAATTTCTCCTTATCCTGAGGAACTGTCCAACTGGTATGCCCTCCTTTAACACTACTGTTTTAGAACAACTTAATGATACTCAAGTCTATATACCATTACCTGGAGACCCACTCCCTACCATACAACGAGAAATAGTCATAATTATCAAGAGGGCTTCTTTACAGTCACTAATTGACCAAAAATTACGTAATTTTCTTACACCTACACACCCCATGACTCCTCTTTTCTATATTCTTCCCAAGATTCACAAACACCCGACCAAACCGCCAGGCCGACCGATTGTGGCAGGCATAAACTCCGTTTTTCAACCACTCGCCATCTTCTTAGACAAAATCCTTCCAACTTAGGTACTCAAAATTCCTTCGTTTCTTTTACACACTGGAGATTTTCTGTCTAAACTGTCAACCCTTGGTCACATCCCAACGGGCACAATACTAGGCAGTATGGACGTTAATAGCTTATACACATCAATACCACATAATGATGTTATTAAAATAATAGAATTTACTCTGAACTCCATGCCCCTTTCTCCTGAATACAGAACATTCTGCCTAGACCTGCTCAGGATCATCCTGACGAAAAATTACTTTTGCTATAATGGAATTTTTTACCTGCAAAAACAGGGAACCGCGATGGGCTCCAATGTTGCTCCGGCTTATGCCAATCTTTTTATGGCAGAGTTTGAGGAAACCATAGTCTACCCACACCCTTTGTATCTACAGCATGCCCTTCTCTGGTTCAGATACATAGACGATATTTTTTTCTTATGGACAGGCACCCGGGATAGCCTTATGACATTCAAAAATGACCTCGACCATGCTTGGCCCACAATATCATTTACCCTGGAAGCAGACGATACACGAGTGCACTTTTTAGATGTCTGGGTTAACTTAGCAAACAACACTCTTCATACAGACTTATTCTCCAAACCGACTGAAAGAAACACCTACTTGTACACCTACTTGCATGCCACAAGTTTTCACCCACGTAAACTTAAGGATGGCTTACCATATAGTCAGTTTGTTCGCCTGAGACGGATAATATATGATGAGGATACCTTCCAGAAACAGGCAAAAAATATGTCCCTGGAATTTATAGCACGGGGGTACACACCGTTTACAGTTAATAGGGCTCTTGAAAAGGCAGCTTCATTAACTCGAACATCACTTCTACAATATAAACCCAAGGCACCTTCTAAACGTCTCCCTTGCATTTTGACTTATAATAAACATAGCAAAACAGTTCAATCTATAATCAACAAACATTGGCACATTCTCTCCTGTGATGATAAATTGAAGGGCGTTTTCAGCGAACCACCCATGTTTACCTACAAAAGATCTAAAAATATCAAGGACACGCTAATACAGGCAGACATATCCGCAAAGTTGACTCAACAGATACGCAGTGACTGGCTAAGTTCCCTCCCCAAACCATTGGGCATGTTTGCTTGTGGCAATTGTGCACAATGCAACTCTGTGATCCGCTGCAACTCCTTCAATCATCCATCAACCGGCAAATCTTATTCACTAAAGGGCTTTTTCAATTGCAATACCTCCAATGTGGTGTACTTACTAAAGTGTCCATGTGGTAAAGCATACGTAGGACAAACACAAAGGGAAATAAAAACCCAGATCAGTGAACACCATAGTAAGTAGCATCAGACGGTTTGATTTCAACTCTCCAGTGGCACGACACTTTGCAGAAGCCAACCATCAAGTATCTCAATTGAGATTTCTAGTAATCGAAAAAGTATACCCACACAAACGGGGAGGTGACTTCACTATTAGGTTGTCTAGGAGAGAACTGTTTTGGATTTATGAACTAAACACCAAACACCCTAGGGGTATGAATGAAGATTGTGACCTCTCACCTTTTTTCTGATCCACCATGGAATCATGACTAACTACTTTGTAACTATTTCTTTGTTGTTTAGCATTTTGACCGTTAAGCTCCTCCTTCCCACGACCCGTTATTCTTGTATATCTACATCATCATAAAATCTCAGGTAGTTGTTCTTATGCTGCTAATGTATTCTCCTTTAAGACTTGTTCTCAATAGTCAGTGACACTGTATATGTCGGTCTCTTGACTTTTCTACACTTGGGTCCACTTGAGCCACAGACCCACCATTGTGTATGGTTACATGACACCTACAGTACCACTGTCTCACTATTGGCCTCATTTGGTAGTCTATATTATGTTTTCAGACGTGATACAGTACTCATTAAATATCTTAAATATTCATTAAATATATTCTTTTTATTTTAATGCCCTCTTTATGTGAGGCAGTGTTCCGCTTTAAATCAGGTCTTAACATATTGTATGCACTCCGAAATTTACATATTAATCGTCCTATTGTGATGTATCTACGGGATGTATACTCCTATAAATTTAGGGGCGCTGTACCTCCATATCTATACCTGGCCAATTTACACCATATGTGTAGTTAAATATATATATGCTGAGAAACAGTCCTATCTGCAATACACCTGATGTAAATGTCCAGATATGAGCAGATATAAATAATAATGAATACTTTGATGATGCTTATCTAACCATGTTCTTTATTTCTTTAGAAACGTATGAAGAATCCCCACCTTGAGGAACTCCCCCATGATCAGCTTACTCACCTTCCATCGCTCCGCTGATCTCCGTAGTGACGCACACCCCGCGCACCTGCGTGCCGCCATCTTGTGGCTGGCAACATGCCGGCCACAGACTGGTTGGCGCCAGGTCGGGACGCACGTCACCGGAAGTGACGCGGGATGACGCGAACCTCGTTCGCGTCATTCCCGCGTCACAAGGGCCGGCCCGGGGGGGATTCGCGCCAATGTGCACTATTTAAAGAACAACGAGCACACAGACAGGCAGGCACTGCGCTTCATCCTTGCATCTGGACATCGCTCTACCACAAAACGCTCTGAGGAAAGTTTTCTAAACCGAAACACGTGTCAGCGGAACCATAGCAGAAATATTTGGACTCTTGCAGCTGAGCAGTTTTCTTCTTAAGGATACCCTGCATATAAACCCCAGGTCGGGACTTGTACTGCATATGAAGTGCCTCATATACTTTTAAAGGTATAGCAACCATTCATCTCCTTGATCATTTTTCCCATTGCAAATCAACTCTTTTTTTGCTTACCTTGCAAAAATCCTGGTACTCTGATCAAATCATACTGCGTGCAACCAACCAACCGCAGACTCCAGGATACCTATCAATGTGTATATATTGTAAATAGTGTATATAGTAGTGTATTGCCCTTACTCGCCGATATGTAATTCCTATGTGTACCTTAACTACCACTATAAATAGATATTTGATGTATGTAAATAAATTCACTTTTTTCATGCAAACTCCAATTTGGTATCTAGGTGTGCATTCATAATATACTGTTCTCGATAGTATTGGGATCTCGATCCCAGAATATTTGAATAGCACCCATATGATCATTTTCTATTACGTAATGCTTTAAATTGAGTGTGCTTACCAACCACTTTCTAACTAAGGTCCCCCAAACAGAACAATACCCAACATTCATAGGCACTTCTAACCCTTGTAACGGTTAGCCTAGGTGAGGTTTTATCACCCTCTGGTAACACGTCATTTTCACCATTTTGCACTGCTTAACTGTGATTTTTTCAGGAGTTTCCAGGAAAACTATATATTGCTTTTCTTCAGTAGAGTTTGAGCATTAACAATACATTTTGTGTTTGTCATTTTTTCCATGCGTTAATAATAATTTTGTGTGAAATTGTTAATAAATAAAAATAACTATTGTTTTTAAATGTTGTGATTTTATTTAATTTTATTTATTTTTGGTAAAAAAATTTGTACATAAAAACACATTTTCTCATGATTACAATGGAACTTTATATGTATCGGTAGCACCCCGTTGCTGGCCAGGAGACCCCCCTAAAGTGAAAACAGCACTTTATGGCATTTTCAAATAGAATACAACTACTATGCACACTACGAAGAGTTATATTTTAAAAAATGGCCGTGGGGTCCCCTCTCTTCAAGCCCGGGTACCAGCTAAGGGGGCTTGTAGACCAGGGTGCAGAGGCCAGCAACAGAGGCCAGCAACAGAGGCCCTCGACCCTAAATGCTACAAGCCCACATAGCCTATATGGGCCACAGGCTTTTCTGCACCCTTTTCTGGGCTTTGGGGAGGCAGGTAATGGGGGCTGGGGGTTAAGGGCAAGTAACCCGCTTGCCGCAGGTGACTTGCCAGACCCTGAGCCTTGTGAACTGCAAGTCCCTAAGCTTTGTGAACCATACCAGTTCACACAGGGATAACTATGAAAAAAAAGACACACACAGCAGGAAAAAATATTTTATTATTTATTTTGATACACTTAGCTTACATCCCCAATCACTGTCCCACACCAATCACTATGGCCTCTGCTCATCTGCTGTTGGAAGTCTTTTATACATGCTTTGTAACAAGACATAAAAGGTTAATCAAAAAAAAAAAATACATAGGTGTTAAAAACCCTTAAAAATCCCAAATAAAAATGGTGTAGAGTCCCCCCTACCCAGCATAACCAGCTCGGTGACCAGCTATGGGGGCTTGTAGACCAGGTCCTAAAGGCTACAAGCCAGCATAGCCTATATGGGACACAGGCTTTTCTGCCCCCACTCCGCTCTTTGAGGAGGTAATGGGGGACTGGGGTCAATGGCAAGGCACCCACTAGCCACATGCTCTGCTCCGTAAAAAAAATGATGCGAGTGCTCCAAGGCGCACCAAAATGATACTGAACTGCACTGAAAGGTGCACTTTATAAATGAGGCCCCAAGTTTTACTGCTGTCTGTAGCTTTTTTTAGAAGCATTTGCAATCGCTTCCAAATTTTAATGACACCCAGAGAACAAACCAGGGAAGGGGAATGCACACAAAAGGCAACCCTATGGGGACAATTTGTTCTTGTGCAACACATTGCTCTGCTCGAACTATACATGTTATTGTGCTCCTAATTTTTCCAAAGCCTTGGACAAAATTTGATCATTTGATCAAAAATACAAGGTAACATGTAAAATAACATGCTTTGTAAAATGGCTATTATATCCTATGGGAATTAAGAGCCTGAAGTCAGAAAAAACAGGTACTGAGCTGCTGTGTTTCACAGTGTAAACACCATTGTAGTGAAATGCTAAATGAAAATGCTTTGCTATTAATATGCAAATAATGGGGTTTTGGATATTGTGGTGCAAGTTACAGTGGAATGCTCTAATGCAGACAGAGTGGTTTATACCTTTCACAGTTTGCCTTTAATCAATAAACATAACATGGTATTTTGGATACAACACGGCTTTGTTTGTTTCATGCTCTGACAGTAACATACTGCTCTAGACAGTTTGTTGTATTTTTGTTTATTTCAGTCTGCATTACTGTACAGCTGTTTACAAACATATCACCATACAAACTTGATTTATTTCTTAATCAAATGCACCTTATGCGTGCTGTTTTAGAACAGGAAACTAATAGGAAAAAATATAAATGCACAATACGAATCCTGGTTCCGGTCAAATAACTTACTTAGTTGTAGGGAAGGAAATAATTGGAACTACCTCAAGTTGCTTAAAAAACATTGAGGTCACTACTAGCACAAAATATTGAGCTCCAGCGTTTTTCTCCTCATTTGGCCATTGCAGTAAATGTCACTTAAACAATGTTAAAGGTGAACTCCAAGCTTTTTGTAAGCCTGCAGCCCCCCTCCTCTCCCGCCCTGGGCCAAGCCCAATTGGAGAGTTAAAATAATAAAACTTCTCACCTGATCACCTCAACCCTCCCCTGATTCGAGCAGTTGGACAGTTGGACTTAAATGAATGACCAGTACAGCCACACTGCTGCAAGGGATTGGGTGAATGTCCGGCCACTCTGTGCGTTCTCTCCAAGATGGCTGCACCAAGAACCCAAGGTTACCTAGAGACTGGACTTCCATTTTAATGCATCTAGCCCCCTTTTCAAATGAATTTTGTACTTACTTAATTTCATATTTTATTATCATTTATGAAGAGGCTCTTTCTGGTCCTTTCAAAACCTTTCTGTCGTGTCGCAATCTGACCATTTTCATTAAATAGTTTTGAAGATTTTTCCTGGATAGACAAGCTATCTCAACTAACCTCCTCTTCTCTTCTTAGGAATTGCACTGAAACCACCAAAAGTCATTAATAATCTACCAACAGCAACATCTAAATGTCACTCTTCTATTCCTATTTTTCCGAGTCATACCTCAGTTTTGGCAAGTCTGACCCCTCCTTGCTGCTCCAAATACACTAATATTCCTATGTCTTTTACTCTTGGCTTTTATGCTACCTCTCTGATTGTATGTTAACCATGTTATTCATTGAAATGTAATTAATAGTTAATAGTTTGTTAATAAAAAAGTCTCTACCTTATTGAAAAAATGCCCATCTCTCATGGAGAACTCCTTCACATCAAAATCCGGTTTGTGAAATGTTGTCTTCCTGAACTTACTTTAGTAAAATGCCAGGCAATTAAGGAGGAGTGCTCTCCAACTTGAAAAGTAAAACTTTCAGTATTTTGAGGACTACTCTTGTCAAGCGTCTTATTAGCATATGGTGTCAGCTCCCCTAACCATGTCTTTTGGTGGACCACAAAGTTTTGCCCCAGGACCTCTCACTTTCTCAGTCTACACGTATGCTTTGTTAAACTAAGAAAAAGGCATGCAATTCAATATAATATTTATTCATGTGGATAAAACTCAAATGTATATATATCCCTCGTTTTGTTCTACCAACAGTTGTCTCTTTATTAACTTCAACTTCTCACATTTTATTTTGGATTATACATTTTAGCCTTTCATTCTATTTCATTGCCAGAACTGCACCTTCCCAAGCCCAGCACTTGAACTGAGCCCGATTGACTTGTACATTTAGGGCCTCATTTAAGAAGCGCCTGCACCATTTAGCACCGATGGTTTGACAACTTCTGACTAGTGTCAGAAAAATGATGCAAAATGGGACATAAAGGGGCACTTTATAAATCAGACATTTACACACTATCTCCTCCTAAAAACATCTGCCATTGCCAATACTTTCTCCTGTTGTTCACCCCAGTCATCTTGCTTTCACTTTTTTCACATTTTTACTTGCCACTCTTAGGCTCTCGTCCACTTCACTGTTCACCAAATCTTTATCCTTGACTGATTAGATGTATTCCTAGATAAATGTTTTAACACTGTTCTCATTGCCATTACTTACTGTGTTTTGCTATTAGTGTCTTATCTTTGCAGTCGGGTTGTATGTCACTTTTAATATTCTAAGCTTTTTTTTACCCCTTGCAGTCTACTTTACAAAGATTTTAGTATATAACAAGTAAGCACAATATATTATTACACTATAGGACATGGAAAAATAATCAATTCTTACCAGTATTTTTGTATAAATGCATACAGTATGGACCTTCTTTACTAATTCTGCCTCAATGTGCCATATTTATGGTATAAGGTTCAGCATGGTATGCGCTTGTGTGCCCCAGGAAACTGATGTTTGCGCTTCATTTCACCTCATTTCACCTCAGTTTTGTACTCCCCTCACAGGGACTGAAGCATGTGCCAAAATTAGCCAGGTAACTTACCAGACAGAAAAAGAGCCTAGTTAAGGCATACGGGTGCCTAAGCCATGCTGAAAGTACAGTCACATTTGTGGTTTGAAAAACTTTTCTTGTACATTATTGATTCATAAATTAAATCCTTAAATCACCAATAAAAATGTGATACATACCTAATAATCTATTAGGGACAGAGAAGGAAAAGGGGAATTGGAATTTTTAAATTTCTAGTGAAATTTTTTTAACACATTTATAAACTGTACAATAAATATATATATATATATATATATATATATATATATATATATATATCTTATTACTCATATTGACTGTTAGACCACTGGTCCAGTAGAATTCAAAATTGAAGGAAACTTTGAAGCCCTGCTACAGCTTCTTCCCTGCAGTGCAAAAAATGGCGAAGAAGCACATGAGACAGGTATCAGGTATGCTTCTTGCTGCTTTATTATTGCCTTTTGGTGTACAATTCCATTAATAAAAGAAAGTTTGTTCTAACAAAGTATGCATATGGTAGCCATTAAATTATTTTAAAGGCAGCACTATCAATACCACAGTCAAGCTGGCTCATTTAGCTAAGTCCCATTTACTGTTATTTAGGTTATGCTTTGTATTCTTTGTATTGTACCTCTTTTCATATTATGTGTTTAAAAACAATAACTACCATAGAATTGAATACCACTTTATACTGGCATTGTAATACAGGATGACTAAAACAAACACAATATTGTTTGTGTGTGTATTAGTTAAATTAGGAGCCCTAGGCTGGGAATCTAATACAATTGTCAAAGCAATTCATTTTAAGTTTATATGTACACATATCCTCTTTAGTTGACATGGCAGCCATGTTTTGTTGTTTCACTGAAGCCTTCTTTGTGTTTTTATGGCAATGTAATTTAATGACCCATGCTGTATGACATACATTATAGGTCAGATTAAGACTTCTCTCCACTTTCCTTTGTCATCCTCCCCATGGTTGACTTCTGTAGAAGCTACAATTTCCTTCCCTTAATAACGCATCCATTTTGTTAATCACAATGATTTTGGCACCGGTTGCTTGCACTTTGCAAACTGCAAGAAGGCATTTGTGATAGATTTCACCCCAAGCAGCTCTAAGAATATCACAAAAAATGGTTTATCATCTGATCATCTGTGTGACGATTAAAGGAGCTAACCCAACAGAAAGCAGATCACCTGATGCCTATCCTATGAGCCTCTCCTCCATTTTCTGCAGCGTTAGGTTCAAGCTGTAGCAAGGCTCCAATGTTTGCCCTCCTTTCAGTTCCATCTGTTCCTTGGTGCTCTCAGCTTGAGTGAGTGCAGAAAATCAAGTGGTCCTACGGCTGTTCCTGACCACAGCAGAGCATGCACATGACTCATAAAGCTTTGCATGTCATGCCCTTCCCAACTCAGCTATGGCCAAGATATTAAAGCTAAGAAAGTGGCTTTAATACTCATAAGCATATAATCAGCTTTTGAGACTCTTTAAAATGGCCCATTTTACACTGTTACTACTGGAGATAAGGCAAGAGTAAGTTAGTGGGTGCCTAGACAGGAACTTTAAAACAGGGCCATCTGGTTGGAATGGTCCTTTAAAGTCCCCCCTTCCCTGCCACCCTTCCCTAGTGTTGAGGCAAGATGGTGGGTTTTTATAAAAATAGCCGATCATCGATTAATTCTATTGCCGATGATTGATTTATGCGCTTGGCACCGCCATCTTTGCTCCAGCCACCCATGCCTCCAAGAGTACATTCCCCGTGCTGTATGCACTCCCACCCGCCCATTCAATTGCATGGGTGAACCAGAGTGCTCACAGAGGGAGGCATGAGTGGCTGGAAGTAAGATAGCATGCACTGGAATCGATCAGCAACCTTGGACTTCGGCTGAGTTAAAGCAGATCAAAAGTTAAAAAAAAGCAAGTTCAGTAAATTGCACCCCTAAAGCCCTACTCTGGTAATTGGTGACATAAACTATTTGAGAGGGCTTAACTCCATGCAGATGTTATGGAATAACAAGCAGATTATATGCTGCATAACTGCATGGCTGCGGCCATCTTGCCACATACATGAGTCCAGTCCCACTGTCAAAATTGCCTCACATATCAGTGCAATCCTCCTTAATTTCTAGTAGAAAGCCATTAGCTGTGATGAAAGAAATATATCATTTTAGAAGATGAATGGGAGTGCGGTAAATCCAGAGTCCGCAGTGAACAGTGATAAAGAAACATTGTCCCTTCTCACACACACTATCTCTGGCAGCTGGTTATTCAGTGTGTGTTTATATAACATAATACACAAGCTGCCCGTGTTTCTGAGCCATTTATCTCTCTGTTTGTTGTGGGCTGCTGCTGGCACAGCTCTCCCCCCATGCTTATGTGTGTGATAAGCTGCTGCCATGCAGTTCTACAGCAAAGAGTCGGCCTGTTATTACAGAACATCTGCATGGAGTTAAGACCTCTCAAATAGTTTTTGCCAGAAGGGGGCGTTAGGGAAGAAATTTACAGAAATTTCATTTTCTGACTTCTGGCCAGCTTTAAGTTTGTTTTTTTTATCTAGGACTGCCTCAGCGAGCAATCTGGCCGGAATAGCCCCTTAAAGACATGAGGGTCAGAAACACATTTTTCTGATTCTGGACATGAATGGGAAATTGTAAGACCTTTCCATCTAAATTGCACTGAGTAGAGCCCCTGTGACCTTCTGGTTACAATAGTCTGGTCTTTTATGCCCATATAAAGACTATATTCACTATTGCAATAAATTAATAACCTGTGGCAGCTCTATAAACCACACATAAAAAGTTTATCTGAAAGACAAGTATTTTGAGATATACAAAAGTGGTGGGACAGCATGGAACATGCCGCATCCCCAGTAGAGGATGCACAAACCAATAGCCATAGCTGTAAATGCAATCTTAAAAAATATATAACGTTTATTGTGAAAAAGCACATAAAAAAACAAATAACACAACACAAATTTAAAAGAAAGTGAGCAGTAGAAGCGCTCACCAGCAGCGCTAAATGTAGCGGGGAGGCAGATTCATTAATAGCGCCAGGTAGCGACAGATGAGCGCCAGTAGCGTGATTTTCTCAGCGCCAGCTAGTATTCGCTGTGCTTGGCCGGGGTTTGCTTGTTGACAGCGACTCAGTCGGTGTGCGGTAATGTTGAATACGGGCTGGGGGGGTCGCTGTTTCACAGGTTCAGCGTTGTATGGGTGCGCCTGACAACGAATGGCCAGAGCGAACGGCTTGCTGCAGATTCATTAACAAAACACGCTCCGAATTTATTCGCGCTGTGAATTCCTTGTTTAAACCCCAGAGCGCTGGCGGCGACGGGTGTAAAATAGTTTTTAACCCCCAAACAACCATATTTTTTGATTGTAAAATTATACAAGTTTTTATAAACATTTTGTAATATGAATATATTAATATCAGACCTGTAATATCAATTCTGCACAAATTTTTTTTTTTTTTTTACCTTAAAAAAAAATCCTAATATTGCAGAAGTGGCCACAGAATTTTCGACATTTAAAAAAAAAAAAAAAAAAAAAAAACATTAATAGGAATTCATTATGATTAATTAAAGATTGCTCCATTGAAATGCATTGGACATCGCCAGGGAGCGACAGGTCATACCTGGCGCTGTGATGGGATTAGCAGCGGCGCTGTTCTTTGCAGTCGGCTACATGATGAATCCCGCGCTAGCTGTCGCTCTCGCCGGCGCTAGCCTCATTTAGCGTGATAAATGCGTCATTGTGACCGCCGCCGGGCGTACTTGAGTCGGTAGCCGCCGTTAGCTGGCGGTACCTGGCGCTCGTCAGACACTACCTGGCGCTAGTCCTTGATAAATAAGGGCAAAAGTATCGAAAAATCAGCACTGCAACAATAGTTGCAAAAATAATGGCCAGCTAAATGGAGCAATCCAGGGGATAGAACAATTATTGAAAAGTGATACTATTATAGCAATGGATCCAGATCCTGAAATTTATGACAATAATAATAATGTGTCCTGCAACCACCCAAAAACTTTATTAAAGTGCAACGTAAAAACATTTTTATTAGCACATAAAAGGGATATGTAGCAAGTACAATAAATTGGACAATATACAAAGGATAATTAATTAAACTGTGCACTGCAAAGTGCCTAAAAGTATTTTGAGATATACTTTGAGGCTGATACATTACTAACGCCAGGTATAGGCAGATGAGTGTCTGTATAACGGCGCTTAGAATGACCGCTAGTAGACACTGTAAGCGGGTATTGGGTGCTGTAACTTTGGCATATGGCTTTGCCTGTCAAATCCGTGTTAAAGCGCCAGGACACGGTAGCCTTCACTTCCTCCACAATGCTGGACTTGCCACTGAAGGCATAATTGTATTCCTTCTGGCAGAAGTCCTAGATGCACAGAAAGTAAAGAAAAAAATGAAAACAATTATTAACATAAAATAATAACACTAATAATTAACATTAAATTACATTTACTTAAAGACTAATTACAATAAAGCATTTTAAAATAAAATTCTGTGTTTGCCTCCTTTAACCCTTTAAGTGCCAGCCTACCTGGAGTTTTTGTCACCCTTTGTTGCGAGGCCATTTATCACTATTTTGCACTATGCATGTTCAAATGTGATTTTTGAAGGGATTTCCAGGGATTTCCCAGGAAAATTATATTTTTTTTTCAGCTAAGTCTGGGCTTTGCCTTGTTTGTCATTTTTTAGGTGTATTCTCAATATTTTTTTACAATTTGTAGTGTTTTTTTGTAATAATAAATATAAGTTTGTCAATAAAATCTTATTGTGTGTGAAATCCCAATTTCTTCCGGTTACAGCGGTACCACATATGTATTCGTAGACACCCTTTCCGGCCCAGGAGACTCCCCCAAACTGAAACAGCGCTTTAGGGGATTTTCAGATAAAAGCCTCGATTCAAAGACACATTCGTCCGGACTTCCGTAGCTGTCTGTGAAAGTTTTGGTGGGTATTTGTCTTTTTTTGCTTTTTTTCATTCATTTTTCATTCGTACGAATGTTTGGGAAAATGTGTATATGCGCTTTCGATGAACGGAAGCAAATCGGAACATTTCCGTTAGTTCGGATCATTTTCCAAACAAAATCGGAAATTTTTCGTTCGTTCAGATAACTTCCGCTGTTGGGATGGGTTTCCGTCTGATTCAGAGAGCTGATTGCCGACGGACCACCAGCCTATAAATCCGTTTCATTTCCGATCCACTTACGGGACCTTTGAGGGCTCGGATTGCTATTGAACATGTTTTGCGGCTATGTGGAGGAGTCTGTGCAACTTTAGCACCAAGGCATTGCATGTATCAGCATGGCCGAGGCCATAAATTGTATAGCAATGCATACCTGAATCAATACATTTCATGTATGCCTTCTAGATGCATTTAAATGCTGACCTTAATTAGTCCTTAGCATGTAAACATTTATTTTCCCACACATCCATATAATTGCTATATTTTTTTTAGACTTATTTCCTTTGTGAATTATATTTGGATTGTTGAACTTGAATCTTAATTTGTAGTAGGAGTTATTGTTTTAGTCGGTTACCTTTGCTTTGTGTAATTATTTTATATTTGGTTGCAGGAACCGCAAGATGTGCCACTCACACAACATACAAGCAGTGTTTGGTCCAGCTATGCGATTCCTCAGTGTTCTTGCAGGGCATCCAGGGTCGTCCCATGATGCTTATATATTGCAGAGCTCCGGCTTATTTCGTCAGTTTGAGTCAGGAGAATTATCTGGTAGATGGCTCCTGGGTACGTTTGCTCACATTCCATCAATCCATTTTCACTGTATGGCAATGAATATAGTTGATGACTCATGACTTAACCTATTGCTGATTTTAGCCCTTGATGACATGTTAAACAATATTGTAGCTTAGAATGTGTATTTTATGTTATTATTTTTAAATACTTTCAGGGGATTCTGGATATCCACTCCTGCCCTTGCTCCTGACGCCCATTCTTTGCCTGCAGAATGCGGGCCAGGGGTTCTCTAATCGGGCACTATGCAAAACCCAGCCCATGGTGGCGAGGGTCCTCTGGCTTTTGAAATCCAGATTTAGGTGTTTGGACCATACAGGGGGGGCACTGCAGTATGACCCCCAACAAGGTTATACCAATATTTTAATTTAAGTTTTTAACAGGGACCACATGTGCCAGAGTGGCACAACTGAGTGTCAGGGTCCTTCAGTTGGTGGGCGAGATGCAGGAGCTGCGCAACTCATTGGGGACCACAGATGAAGAATAATGTTCTGTGGCCTGCCATTGCTATGTATTTTGTTTTTTATAGTTGTAAAAATTAGAAATTTTCTACATTTTTAAAAATTTTAGATTTTATGATGGAATCCAAAAATGTTACAGTGTCATTTCATTTACAAAATACATTAACACCAAACTAATGGGCCCAGAAATATTTAAAGATGAATATTCACATGACCGAGAAGTGATTTGGGTGAGCTTTAAGGGTCCAAAAGGGAAGATGGAGGATAGTGCTAAGTGGTTTGGGTGATCTTTAACCCTTTTGTTGCCAAGCACGTAACACCTACGTGCTGGCTTGGCTGGGCCTTAAGTGCCAAGCCCGTAGGTGTTACGTGCTTGACTTTCCTCGCTTCTAGTTTAAAAAATAAAAATCAAAAATACTCACCTGACCCCTTGTTGGATCCGGCCGGGTCTCCTCTTTAATTTGGTGCCATCCGATCCCCCGTGGGGGGTCGGATGGCTCCAGGAGAGCCCCCGGAATAGGCCGCCCCCCCCCCCCCGCTTCTGCAGCAGCAGCTGCTAACTGTAAAAAAAAATAAAAAATAAAAATGACATTCACTTACCTGTGTGTGCGCTGGCTCCCGCTGTCCCTCCTCTTCACCTGGGGGGCCTCCGATCCCCCCCCAGGACTTACCGATCTTCAGGAGAGAGCCTAGGAGGCTCTCTCCTCTCTTCTTCACGATGGTGGCCGCCATCTTGCCTCTAAGCCCCGCCCCCTTGGGGGCGGGGCTTATGACGTCATCCCGGTCCCGATCACCGGCTTCAGCTTTCTCAGCTTCTCAGATGCCGGTGATCGGTGCCCTGGAAGGAGGTGACAGGAGATCCTCTGATCTCCTGCCTTCTCCTTCTCTGGATGCCGATCACAGGCATCTGTCAGCTGAGCGGCGAGGGACAAGAGCTTGCAATCGAAGGTAAGTACAGTTAAAAAAATTTTTTTTTTTTTGAATAAAATACTTTTTATTATTGTGTGGTGGTTTTTTTTCACATTAACTCTTTGTGAGCTGGTAAGGGGTCCATGAGACCCCTTATACCAGTTCACAAGGCTGGGGGGGTGGCAAGTCACCTGCCCTAGCGGGTGGCTTGCCATTAACCCCCGCACCCCCATTACCTGCCTCCCCAAAGGCCAGGGGGGGGCAGAAGAGCCCGGGCCCACATAGGCTATGTGGGCTCGTAGGCTGCAGGGTGGGGGGGCCACCAAAGCTGGCCCCCCCACTCTGTGCCTACAAGCCCCCATAGCTGGTCCCGGGCTGGTTACTTTGGGTAAGGGGGACCCCACGTCATTTTTTTTTTGGATTTTTAAGGGTTTTTAACCCTTAAAAATCCAAAAAAAAATGGGGTCCCCCTCCCCGGGAAGGGGGACCCTATGTCATTTTTTTTTTTTAATTAACCATTTGTCATCCAGCAGCTATAAAAGGCTTCTGGGCAGGAAAGGGTGTCTACCTATACATATGTGGTATCGCTGTAACCGGGAGAAATTGGGGTTTCTCACGCAATAAGATTTTATTGACAAACTTACATTTTTTATTACAAAAAAACTCTACAAATTGTAAAAAAATATATTTTTTTTAATTTTTTTCACACATTTCACCCAAAAATGTTGAGAATACACCTAAAAAATACAAACAAGACATTTCATGTTAAAGCCCAGACTCTGTTGAAAAAAACAATATATAATTTTCCTGGGAAATCCCTGGAAATCCTTTCAAAAATGACAGTTGAACATGTGTAGCGCGAAACAGTGAAACTCAGTCTGGCAACAGGGAGTGGGAAATGCTGCAGGTAGGCTGGCAGCGAAAGGGTTAAGGGTCCAAAAGGGAAGATGGAGGATAGTGCTAAGTAATTTAGCTAAACATTGTAGTAGAAGTGAGGGTGGCAAATATGTAGGTGAGCACTTTAATGAGTTAAGTTTGTAGTGCGCAGGCGCAAGATCGTAAGGATTTCCGTCTGGACGAATATTTATTGAAAAAGGGAAACAGAATCGAACAGGAAACGTAAAGAATTCGTTGAAGGATACAATGGGAAAAGGGCACAAATGAAAGCCTACGTTGTAACGTGAAAATGAAACGGAAAAGTCACGAGGAAAAATGACATACTCGAATTCGTAATCTGCCGTACGAACGGACGTAAACTTTACAGAAGGTTTTCAATGCATGCATAGAATCGCTCATACACTCATACGAGAATGGAAACATTTCACCAAAAAAACAGATCGGCACTAAAACTGAAGTTTTTTTTGTCTCTCTGAATCTAGCCTAAAATACAACTATGCTATGCGCTATGAGCACCTTGCAGTTTTTCCAGAATAACAACCCTTTACATTTGAAATACCCCCAACAAACTATATATTATCTGGAAGTAAAGCATCTCAAGCTTTCTAGGCGTACCAGGCTTGTTGATGTGGCCACAGTTTTCTGGAAGTAATCCCTCAATGTATTCTTTGGTTGCAAAGAGTTTCCCTAAAAAAGGATAAAAAAGCAGAACCAAAGCCACATTTTCCTAAAAAATATACAAAATACAAACAAGAAAAAACAAGTTTAATCTGAAAAAGCAACATCCCCCGAACAGAACGGTACCCAACATGCAGAGTTGCCAAACACTCCAAAGTAAAGCATGTGCGTAACAGTAATTTTACTTGAAAATTTCAGTTCTGCAGACAAAGTGCTCACCTTGCGATTTTTCAACCAAAACAACCCTTTACATGTGGAATACCCCCTACCATATATTCCCTGAAAGTACACATGTTAAGCTTTCTAAGCGTACCCAGCTTGTTGTAGTGGGCTCATCTTTCTGGAAGTAATCCCTCAAAGAATTCTTTGGTTGCCTCGGGTTTCCCTAAAAAATGTATTAAAAAAGCGGAATAAAAAACACCTTTTCCTAAAATATAAATATGCAAACAAGAAAAAACAAGCTAAGTCTGAAAGCGCAAGGTCCCCCGAATAATATCCAACATGCATAGCCCTTTTATTTGCCAGCCTAATTGAGATTTTGTCACCCTCTGTTGACAGGTCATTTTTCCCCATTTTGCGCCATGTTTTGCACCATTTTTGCTGGAATTTTCGGGAAAATTATATTTTTTTTTTTTTGCAGCAGAGTAGGCTTTAACATAAAATGTCTTATTTATAAATTTTATTCTGTTTTTTACAATATTATTAAGTAAAAGCATTTTTTTAGAAAATTGTCTTCTTTGTTTTAAATAAAAAATGTATTTTATTAAAGAAAACCATATTGCATGTGAAAGCCCCATTTCTACCGATTAGAACGGTACCACATATTTATCGGTAGCCCCCTGTTCCTGCCCAGGAGACCCCCCAAACTGAAACAAACTTTATAACATTTACAAATAAAATACAACTACCATCCACACAAAGGGTTAAATAAAAAAAAAAACAACAACATAGAGTCCCCCTCCCTGGAGGGGGGGGACCCCATTTTTTTGGGGAATTTTAAGGGTTAAAAACCCTTAAAAATCCCCCAAAAAATTACATGTGGTCCCCCTTACCCGAAGTAACCTGCCCGAGACCAGCTATGCAAGGCTCATAGGAACAGGGCGCAGGGGCCGGGCTTTTGTGGCCCCTGGTTCTGCAGGCTACAAGCCCGCATAGCCCATGGCCACGGGCTCTTTTGCCCCCCCCCCGGGCTTTGGGGAGGCAGGTAATGGGGGTGCCGAGGGTTAATGGCAAGTCACCCGCTAGCCACAGGTGACTTGCCAGCCCCTAGCCTTGTGAACTGGTATAGGGGGTCTCATGGACTCCTTACCAGTTCACAAGGGGTTAAATGTAAAAAATAAAGACACGGACACAAAGAGAAAAAATGATCTTTATTTTATTTATTTTTTTACTCTACTCACCTCCGATCCTGTGTCCCTCGCCGTTGTCCTGAGCAGGGCGACTGAGAGGCGAGAAGGCTCAAATCGGAGCCTCCTCTTCTTTCATCCGCTCTGCACCACAACTACCGGCATCTGTCAGACGCCGGAGCTGGGGTGAGGGTTAAGAGGAGCGGGATGAGGTCATCCCCCTCCTCCCACAAAAGGTCAGGGCTAGGGGCGGCGGCCAGTGCCGTCATTATAGGAGGTGAGGACTTGGAAGAGGGTCCTCACCTGAAGCCTGCGGAGCCCAGGGGGGGGGATCGGAACCCACCTGGTGAAGAGAAGACCTGGTGGAGGGATTGGGTGAGAAGGTGAGTGAATGACATTTTTTTTTTTGCAGCCGCAAGTGTCAGCGGCGAAAATGGGGGGGGGGCAGTTTCGGGCCCCCTCCAGAAGCCGGAAGATGACAGGGGAGGGATCGGATGCCCCCCCCAAGAAGAGGAGACCCCCAGCTTTCCAACAATACCAGAGGTGAGTGTTTTTTTATTACTATTTTTTGACTAGCCGGGGGAAATTCCAGGCACGTAGTTTCTACGTGCTTGGCACTTAACGGTAGGAGAGGCAACCACGTAGAAACTACGTGCTTGGCACTTAAAGGGTTAAGCTGCCATAAAGGGCTTTTGGATTTCACAATATATAAATTCAGCAAGGTTGTAAAACACAAAAATTACTTTTAACTAGCACCCATTTTGGGATGCCCATGGGTATTATTTTAAAAATATACCAGTAATAAAATATATGACTAAGATCTGTCCCATGGGTTGAGATCCCCTTTAATAACAGTAGGAACTAATAAAATATTTACATTAACACAAAAAGTATAAATGAAAAACATTTTTAAAAAACTAAGAAAAATAAAAAAAATACAAAATACAAAAAACATCTCAAAAACGCAAAAAGACAAAAATTCTAAATAAAATATTAAGGCTAAAACATTTAAAGCAGAAGGAAATAATAACACATTAAAAGAAGGCCACAACAGAGTAAAAAATGCATTACGATAAATTTATGAAAAAAACTTACCTTTACTATTTGCCCATTGACCCGAGGGTCCACCAGCTGCCTCTTCCTCTGGGGAGGGGGTGTCCTCGGGTGATGAGGAGGATGAGGAGCTGGGAAGACGCCTGGCTGGTCTACGGGGAGCCATCGCTCAGCACTGAAAAACTGGAAGTGCATAAAACGAAACCAAAACCAAAACCTTTAACCCCGTCAAAAGGTACAAATGCTAGGAAATGCCCCGAAAAATGAGACGCACGTTATATAACGTGCCGATACCCGAAATAACATTACGTTACATCTACAGGAGAGAAGAACGCAGCAGCTAATGATTTACATTCAGAAATTTTACTCTAATCAAACAGCATTGTTTAACATTTAATATAGATTCAATATTTGTTTTTATTTAGCTTTCACAGAATGTGCTCCAGTTACTGTAATTATAGGCTCCTAACTCTTAAGCATTAATACTGCTTCCCAATTTAACGCAAGGCGGTGCTCCGAACTATAGCGCCCAAGACTAAACCACATCTAACAACAGTACAGCGCTAGAGGCAGTGAGAGGTAGCGACTGCTCAGTGTGCCCAGCACTCGGAGCTCCACACCATATTGAAGAAAACACCAGACACGCAGAGCACCTGCGCTCTAAAGCTGGTCGCTGTAGAGTAGAGTAGTGTGATTAAAGTCTGTTTTATATCCACCAGTAACAAAGCTAAAACACATGGAATTACATTGTTGTAACATTGTCACACAATACTTTAGTGCCAGACCTGTAATGACAATTCTGCATAAAAAGATAAAAAAGTTTTCAAAAATGACAGGTGACACAATGAGAGGTCACACAATGATTTGAGGCAAAAAAAAAGACCCCGTTTAAACAGAAGAAAAGGAATGCCCATTAAAATTTATGGAAGAGTGACAGTGAGCGAAAGGTAAAACCTGGTGCTCTGGAAACTAGAGCGCAAGCGCTATACACTGAGCTGCCTGTAATGATGAATCGGACGCTACGCTGTTAGAGTAGCTCACCAGAATCGACTTCATAAATGTGGTTTGCGTACAGCGCCCAACGTTCACCAGACACTGCCCGCCGCTATGAGGCACTACCTGGCGCTATCCCTTCACGAATAACCCCTTTGTTATACTGGATCCTTTTTGGTACAGTGTATACCCATTACTCCTCCAAGCTATTTTTAATAATAGCCAACATAACACAATACTTTCAATATAAAAAGTGCCATAAGTGTGCAATATTCAATAAATTTTACTGTTATATTGGAACTTACCTGCTGGCCTATTTTTGAGTTTACGTGGAATACATCCCTCTGTGGTTATAATAAGAGCTATCCTTTATGCCCATATAAAGGACTATCTTCACTATTACAGTGACTTATTAACCCATGGCAGCACTATAAACAACACATAAAAAGTTTATCTTCTGATCATCTGAAATACATGTAATTTGCGATATATATTTTGTTACTACTAGATGTTTTTTGGAACTGTGTATGCTCACTACTCCCCCAAGCGTTGTTAATAATAGCCAAAGCAACAAAATAATTTCAGTATAAAAGGTGTGATGAGGATGTGTTACTCAAAACATGTTACTGCAAAACATAATTTTTCCTGGACCCTGTACATTCAATAATTAGAAGGATCTATTATAGGCATTAACAGATTCATTATCTCCAACACCATCATTTGTTTACATATTTATGAGAACCAAAAACAGTATTCATTTTAGATCAGTTTGCATTTTTTTGGCCTCATTCTCTCTGGTAAAAGTACACAATTCAATTACACGCCATATATTTAGCGTAAGCAAATGTTCACAATCCATTATTTCAATGCTAATTCTTACAGTCTAGCAGAAACTTTAGTCATCAGCTGACAGTGCCAATGTCAGTGCTGTCCGCTACAGAGAGAATAGCAACTTTTTTTTTTTGCCATTATAAGTTTAAAGCTGTAATAGCTGAAAATGTTTAAACTAGACCTCTTGCATATGTTGCTTACCTCAAAACAAGTGGGCATCATATACAGTGTTTGTGAGTCCAGCAAGTGCAACCATTGTAGCTTGCTGGCCTCACTCACTCTGTGAACGCTGACGGACTTGAGTGGCCATGCGACCCCATTTGGAGATGGGTTTTGTAAAAAGAAAAGAGCTAACAAGGAGCACAATTTAGAGACCTGCTACAGCTGCAAAACATGGGACAAGCTTCTGGTGAGCTCCTTGTGGCCTAACTATTGCCATTGTTGGGACAATGGCATTTTTGTGCAAATTCGAGTAGTACAAAATATGATTTAGACAATTTTTAGCATGTTGCTGCAACCACTAATGTTTCGGTAAACGTGTTTCGTGTAGTGCGGCAACATGCATAAAAAAAAATTATAAAATATAATTGTCACTACTCTAATATGCACTGATTTGGCACTGTCTGCCATAAGTACTTGATAAATCAGGACATTATTTTTTTTTTTTTTTATTAATGCTTTTTTTTATACTTCCAGCTCAATTCACCGGGATCAAGTATTTTTTTCCTGGAAAAATCTAAAATTAAACTTTGTTCTGAAAGCCAGTGAAACATCTTTCTCGCTTATCCCATTACATGCTGTATCTCTATAATACAGTTTAATTGTCTTTCAACTAAGAGAAAAATGGAGTCAGAGGGTGAGGCTGGATATTTAGCGGAAAAGTTCAAATGAAACGACAAAGATCACATGCAGCATTAGATAAAAAAGATTTGGTGAACCTTCTCAACTCCACTGTAGTAATGCAATTATTTTCTGTATTTTTAACAATACTGCTACATTTTTACAGCTGAATCCAACTTATTAAACATATCAGTATCATTAGTTTATTTTTATCACTCCATGAAATAGGTTGTTAATGAAATGTGCAGAATGTTCACTTGCCTATTATTCGTACATTATGGTAAATGGATTTTTGTGCTTAGGATTTTTTCCGTATGTTATCCAAAAAATGTGAATTTAACTAATTATCTCTATTTAAAAAGAACAAGAAATCGAAAGTAAATGCTGATCCTGCAGATCATAATCAGGACATTGTATAATCAATCAATATTTGTTACATAAGAGGAAATCATGGCCAGGTTATTGGTAGTGTTGGGCGATACCAAACTGCAAAGTTAGAGCTTATGCCAGAAGCCAGTGTTCGGAGTTTGGCTCAGCACTAAAGGTGGTTGATGGGCTGGTTTGATGGGCAACCATCTTGCTGTCCTCAGCCAAACCTGCCCCAACCAATCAGAAAGGGGAGTAGGCATAGCATAAGTGGGGCAGGGTCACAAACAGGGGACAATGAGCTCTCATGTGGGGGGTTCACACAGTCTACTAAGGGGTGATGAGGGCTCTGTCACATAGTCTGCTATGGGGCAATCAAGGAGATTCTGTCACACAGTCTACTATGGGGGTACGGGGGGCTCTGTCACACAGTCTGCTATCGGGGTAATGGGGGGCCCTGTCACACAGTCTGCTATGGGGGTGATGGGGGGATTCTGTCACACATTCTGCTATGGGGTGATGGGAGGGATTGTGTCACAGGTGAATTCTGTTATAGGGTTATGGGGGTTCTTATTTTTTTAGAAAGTATACATAATATTAGTACTGTCCCTACCCCATTTGTGTGCAGGGCAATTTACCCTTTGACACCTACAATTATTTTAATTTTAATTTTTTTTATTTATTTATGTATGTATTTTTTTTTCTGTGATTATTTAGAGTACTGTCCCTAACCTATTTTGTGCCGGGCAATTGCCGTGGTGTTTCCCCTCGATTTGCAGCCCTCTAGCCTTTACTACCCCATTTTACAGCCAGTTTTTGACCCCCAAGTTCTGGTCCCCATTGACTTCAATGGGGTTCAGGATTGGGTCAAGTTTGCCGAACCCGAACTTTGCCCAACACTAGTAATGAGGAAACACCAACCAGTGCCTGTTAAATACAGTGCCAATCTTTCCTGTGCGTAAAAAATTATTAAATCTGGCATGCAGCACCTGTAAGCTGGCAGAAAAAAGTAGCACTCAGTGGCGCTGTTAAAATCTGCATAAGGGTCCAAAAGGCGCTGAGACAACCTGGTCAATATCTAGTGCACCAATCCAAGCTGATTATTCAACATCTGGCTTTTGACTTGCAGCACCATTCTGAAAGTATAACAGGACGAAAATATACAAAGACATGGACGCTCCCAGGTGTGCGAATATGCTTTCAGAATGATGCCTAATGGCACAAAAAGGTGCATTTAATAAATAAGGCTCTAGATGTCAAAGTATGCTGATATAAACACGCAACTTGCTGTACTGGAAATGGCCATGCCCATTGGCTTGAAAATAATTGAAAACTTCAAAATACGTTTTCTGCGCTTTGGTGATTTGTTCAAAAAAAGAAACAGGGAAAATAGGAGCATTAAGAGCTTTGAGACTTCAGATCATGGTTACAGACATCTGATCTGCCTGTGCAAGCCATAGATAACCGGTGTAACAGGCCAGAATAACCCTGTCCCAGATTAACCCCGGGTATAATTTGGCCTAGGCCAGAGTATACCCCTGGGTGTAAACTGGCCTAGGCCAAACTATACCCAGGTATAAAATGGCCTAGGCCAAACTATACCCCGGGGTGTAAAATAGCCTAGGCCAAACTATACCCCTCCAGGCCAGATTTTACCTTTCTATCATGGAACCTGGGGGTAAAGTGGCCTAGGCCAATTTATACCTTTCAGGTCATATTATACCCCAATGAAATCATTGAGTGATATACACAAGAATTGCTTTTTCAACATTTTATTGAGAAACCAAACTGACTTAATTCTTAAACTCTTCATGGGGAAGATTGCTAAACCAAACTGACTTAATTCTTAAACTCTTCATGGGGAAGATTGCACAATTTTTCCAGTGTACACCAGGTGTAGAAATTAAGGGAGGGTATTGATTCTCCCCCCCCCCCATAGATTTGTTACAATTTTTCCAGTGTACACCAGGTGTAGAAATTAAGGGAGGATGTTGATCCCCCCCCCCATAGATTTGTTACCTTAACCAGATAAACTTGAACGCTAATATGATTATGTCACAGCTCAACAGATTCGCTGTGGCCATGATCTCTGCATCAGTTGCCCAGACTCCGTCACGACAGATTCCAGAGATGTTTACATATTCATTCACATTTTGGTTCAAGTAGTCCTGTAGTTTTTTTGTCAAGTCAGTTTTCATGTGGCCTATGACTTTATCTCTGAGAAGGGCATGGTTGTCCTCTGTTCCTGTCAAGATGTAGCTGATGGCCCGGAAGAAGCAGTTCCCATCACCTTTGGTTTTATATGTACGCCGTGGTTGTCCAAGGTCCCTTCTGCATCCATAGTATACAACCTTATTAAACATAAGGCCAAGAGTGGTGCTAAGATACTTCCTTCTTGAACTTGGTAGTAGGTTGAAAGTCTTACTTTCCTTGTGTTTCAGTGTGGCAGAGTCACTGGGACAATCATCATGGGAATGGGGTGGTGGAGAAGTCGCTTCATCCTGGTAAATCTTAAGGTTGCTGGTGTGGTAGGAAGTCTTACTTTCCTTGTGTTTCAGTGTGGCAGAGTCACTGGGACAATCATCATGGGAATGGGGTGGTGGAGAAGTCGCTTCATCCTGGTAAATCTTAAGGTTGCTGGTGTGGTAGGTGTTGCTTAGTATCTTGACTGTCTTATTGTTCTTAAGTTTTACTCGTCCTTTGGTCAAGGATTCCACAACTAAATAGGGTCCAATCCAGAGTGCTTCCATCTTTGAACCCATGCGATGAATATGGCGCTGATTCTTGATATAAACTATGGTACCAGCAGTGATTTCTTTGTTGCTGTTGTGTCGGCGATCAAAGGCACACTTCTGGTGTTCCTGGGCAGAGTGGATGTTGGTACTGACGTCTGAGTGGAGCTTTTTAAGAATGGTTGTCAGTGTATTTAGCACATCAGGGGTGGCGTCATCTGAAATGGGCATGGGATCTGCAGTGTCATTTTTTGAGGGATTAAGGTCCATAGGAATCTTGGCCTTCCTTCCATACATGACCTCAAATGGAGTGAACTTGGTTGAAGCATGCACAGATGTGTGATAGGCAAACAGAACACCAGGGATAAACTGATCCCAGTTGTTTCCTTGGTCATTGACAAGCTTACTAAGAGCTTCTTTGAGTGTTCGATTATCACGTTCCCGCTGGCCATTTGTTTGTGGGTGGTATGCAGATGAAATTCGGTGATCTGTTTGAAAATGCTCCATCAGGTTGTCAATGATGGAGTTTACAAACTCTCGTCCCTGGTCGCTAATAAGGGTCTCCATACAGCCAAGACGACAAATAACTGAGTATAAAAAATTTGCTACTGATTTGGCACTCTTATCTGGAGCAGTCCATTTGGAGAAATGATCAGTGGCAGCAACTATATATTTGTTTCCATTTGATGTTTCCTGAAGAGGACCAATCATATCAATCCCGACTAAGCTCCATACTTTTCCAGGCACTGGTATACTATTGAGTGGTGGAGCTTCCTTGGTGATTTTGGGATTTATGGCAAAACATTTTTGACAGGCTTTTACATATTGGTGCACGTCATTCTTCATTCCCTTCCAGTAATAAAGGTCAGAGATTTTGGCTAAAGTTTTATCTCTGCCAAAATGGCCCCCAGATATTGGGTTGTCATGACAGGCCTTCAGGATATTTGGCAGTCTGCTTTTAGTGAGAACCTCCTTTTCCCCATGATAAACAATTCCTCCTTGAGCATGATATGGCTTTGCTGTTTGTCTGAACTGGGACTTGGCATTTGCACGTTTCTCTAGAAGGTATAAAGTTTATCCCTCGGGGGTATACTGTAGCCTGGGTCAGTTTTTGAATTTTGCGCTATTTCTTTTCTCCGCTTGGCATCTGATTAGTATATGACACTTCAAGTTTTTTTCTGGTTGAAGTAAAAAAAAAAAGTCTGTGAGGGGAATGTATCATTGCCTTCATTTTCTGCGCATGGGGTAAAATTGCGCATGATAACATTATAGCGTAGAAGGTGTAGCCATAGCCATTTTACATTTGTCAGGTATAGAGTTTATCTCCCGGGGTATACTTTGCTGGGCTAAACTAAACCAGGATTTCACGTTTTGTGCCAATTTTTGCTCAAACTGTGAACTTGAATTGGCCTAGGCTAATTTATACTTATCTTAAACAGGGATTGCGCTATTTTCAATCCATTTGCAGCAATGAAAGTAAACTTGCCAATGCATTTATAACTGCTAAGTCAAACCTCCAATCATAAATCCCTGCCCCAAATATAATAATTGCACCAGTTACTTTTTAGATGATAATTTGGTGCAATCATAAGGTTTGCACTTGGCTTGTTACTTGCAAGAGTTTTTACTTGCTGTTTGTGACTTTTTTAAATTTGCGCCTGATAAGGCGGGAGGATATAGTCTGGCCTAAGCTATTTTACACTCCCTGTGTAGAGTGTATTACCCGGGGTATACTATGGCCTGGTCCAAACTATAGCAAGGTTTCACATTTTTGCACACATATTTGTGCAAACTGTGAATTTAAATTGGCCTAGGCTAATTTATACTCCGGGGTATAAACTAGCCTAGGCCGATTTGATCACAGGTGGGTATAATATGACCTGAGAGGTATGAATTGAGCTAAGCTCATTTATACTCTGGGATATAAATTGGCCTAGGCAAAAATAAACCTAGGGTGTATTCTAGCCTAGGCCAATTTAACCCTGGTTATAGTGTGGCCTGATGGTATACTCTGGCCTGCTACAGTTTGGCCTAGGCTATTTTACATCCCGGGGTATAGTTTGGCCTAGGCCAAAATATACCCGGGGTATAATCTAGCCCAGGCCAGTTTAACCCCGGGGGTATAATCTGGCCTGGAGGGGTATACTTTGGCCTAGGCTATTTTATACCCGGGGGTATAATTTGGCCTAGGCCAAAGTATACCCGGGGTATAATCTAGCCTAGGCCTCTTTAACCCCGGGTATAGTCTGGCCTGAGGGTATACTCTGGCCTGTTACACCGGGTCATGCTAAAGAAAGTGCACCAGAAAATGCACAGTGGGTTCACATTTCGGTGTGCAATGCAACTTGCATTGAGGCAAGCTTTTTAACTTTAATGCACCAAAAAATGCGATAAAAAATGTGTTTAACTTTGAAACATTTAAAAAGTGTAAGCTTTTTTCAGACTTTTTTTCAGTCTTGTTACTCAAGAAAAATGGAAAAATTACAAACAATACATTTCATGTTAAAGCCTAAACTCTGCTGCAAAAAAAAAATGTAATTTTCCTGGAAAATTTGTTAGGGAATTGCAATCAAAGAATTCTTTGAAGATGAGCCCACTAAAATAAGGATATGCCTAGAAAGCTTAATGTGTGTACTGGGAATATATCGTTTGTGGCGGGTATTCCAAATGTAAAGGGTTGTTTTGGTTGAAAAATTGCAAGGTGCACAGTTTGACTGCAGAGCTGAAATTTTTAAGCAAAGTTACCAACATGCTTTACTTTGGGGTGGTTGGCAACTCTTTCCTTGAGTGTACCTATGCTTGTTGGGTATTGTTCTATTCGGAAGACCTTGCACTTTCAGATTTAATTTGTTTTTCTTGCTTGCATATTGTTCTTAAGGAAAACTTGGCTTTGATTCTGCTTTTTTATTCTTTTTTTTAGGGGAAACCTTGTGCAACCAAAGAATTAATTCAGGGATTACTTCCAGAAAACTGTGCCCATATCAACAAGCCCGGTATGCCTAGAAAGCTTTATGTGTGTACTAGATTGTGGGGGGTATTTTAAATGTAAAGGGTTGTCTTTCTTGAAATACTGAAAGGTGGACATGTCACGGACCGGGTGGAGCGGACTTTGATCAGCGTGGTGCACAGGGGCAGGCAAAAGACGTAGTGAGTACAGGCAGAGGTCAGGGCTGGCAGCACAGGTTCGTGGTAAAGGTGAGTAGCCAAGGTCGAGGAAGGCAGCAAAGGTTCAGAGTCGAGGACAGGCAGAGGTTGGTACACGGGAGAGCAATCCAAAAGCAACTGATTTACAACTGGCATGGAAAGACCAAGATCCGGCACTGATGGAAAGGAAATGCTCCTTTAAATAGGGGAAGTGGATGCAGGATTGGATGACCAGACACCAATCAGTGGTGTACAGGCCCTTTAAATCTCAGGAATCCGGTGCGCGCTCCCTCTAGTGGACGGAGACGTGTGCGCAACTGACCATGCGAGGAAGAAGCATGGGGGGAAGGGAGATGGCTGGGAGCAGCCATGGAGGTGAGGGAAGTGCTGTGAGATGGATGACGGCTGGATGCAGCCATGAGGGTAAGTGAAGTGCTGCGAGATGGGCGCGCAGCGCTTGCCCTAACAGTACCCCCCCTTGGGTCTCCCCCTCTTCTTGGGACCAAGAAAATCCGAGATGAGACTGCAGTCCAGAATGTTCTCTCCGGGTTCCCAAGATCTTTCTTCAGGTCCACAGCCTTCCCAAGCTTAGAGGCCAGAATCTCTTTCACCGTAAAGGCATCCTCGGTACCAGAGATTGGAGCAGGCACCAGGGTTTTAGGAGAGAAACGACTGACAATTACTGGCTTCAGAGAGACCTGGAAGGAGTTGCAGCGAGTCGCAGCGATGTGGGTAGGTGAACCTTTTAGCAAACTGGATTGATCTGTTTGATCTTATAAGGACCCAGGTAACGGGGGCCCAGTTTGTATCTAGGAATTCGAAAGCGGATGTATTTCGCTGACAGCCACACCTTATCTCCTAGAGAATAGATAGGCGGAGTCTTTCTCCTCTTAATAGCACTAACTTTCATATGGGCGGAAGCTTGACAAAGAGTACGTTGGGTCTCTTGCCAGATGGTAGAGAAATCCTGTGTGATGTCATCCACGGCGGGTACTCCAGAGGATGTGGACAAGGGCAGAGGCGGAAGAATATGCCGACCGTATACCACTAAGAACGGGGACTTCCTCGTAGACTCAGAATCCTTGAAATTATACGAGAATTTCGCCCAGGGCAGAAGATCAACCCAATCTTCTTGATGGGCAGAAACAAAATGGCGAAGATAATGCCCGAGAATCTGGTTAACTCTTTCCACCTGGCCGTTTGACTGGGGGTGATAAGCGGAGGAAAAGTCCAGTTTAATTTTCATTTGTTTACAAAGGGCTCTCCAGAACTTGGAAACATACTGCACACCTCTGTCAGACACAATGTGTGTAGGAAGCCCATGAAGCTGAAAGATATGCATCAGGAAGTATTTCGCCAACTGAAGAGCCGATGGGAGACCAGGCAAGGGTACAAAATGCGCCATCTTAGAAAACCTATCCACTACCACCCAAATAACAGTATTGTCATACGAAGAAGGGAGGTCAGTGATAAAGTCCATAGCAATGTGTGTCCATGGGATATCTGGAATAGGCAGAGGAAGGAGTAGGCCAGCAGGTCTTTGGCGAGGAGTCTTGTCACAGGCACAGATGTTACAGGCCTGAATGAATCCCGTCACGTCCTTTTCGAGAGCAGGCCACCAATAATACCTGGAAATTAGAGAACAAGATTTTCTGATACCAGCATGGCCGGCTTCATGTGAAGAATGACCCCATCTTAATATTTTGCGATGTTGGCGAGATGGCACAAAGGTCTTTCCAGGCGGAGCCTGTACTAGTGTAGCGGGAGCAGAGTGGACAAGGCATTCAGGCGGGATAATATGTTGTGGAAAGGATTCAGCATCAGAGATGTCCAACAAACGAGAAAGGGCGTCCGCCCTGATGTTCTCGGTGGCTGGGCGGAAGTAGATTTGGAAGTTGAAGCGGGCAAAAAACGACCAATGAGCTTGTCGAGGGTTCAGTCGCTGGGCAGTTTCTAAGTAGGACAGATTTTTATGGTCCGTATAGATGGACACCCTCCACTCCTCTAAGGCCAACTTGATGGCGAGTAGCTCCCGATCACCAATGGAGTAATTCCTCTCTGCCGGAGAAAATGTCTTCGAAAAGAATCCGCAGGTGAGAATTCTGCCAGTAGGAGATTTTTGTGTGAGCACAGCTCCCGCTCCAATGGAGGAGGCATCTACTTCAAGGGCGAAGGGCCTGGCTGGCTCAGGCCTAGACAACACTGGAGCGGAGGAGAAGGCCTTTTTAGGGAAATAAAGGCCTCTTCCGCTTGAGGGGGCCAAGACTTAGAATTGGCGTTCTTCTTTGTGAGAGCCACAATGGGCGCGACCACAGTAGAAAAGTGAGGAATAAACTGTCGATAGTAATTGGCAAATCCCAAGAAACGCTGAATAGCCCGAAGGCCGGAAGGACGTGGCCAATCCAGAACTGCATTCAATTTGCTGGGGTCCATCTGGAGACCTCGAGCAGAAACTATGTACCCTAGAAAAGGTAAGGTGGTACGGTCCAAAAGGCACTTGGCGTACAGGCGGTGTTGGCGAAGGCGAGACAGAACTTGCCGGACGTGATGGTGATGTTCCTCCAAATTGGACGAAAAGATGAGTATATCACCCAAATATATGACTACACAGGAGTAGAGCAAGTCCCGGAAAATGTCATTCACGTATTCTTGGAAAACAGCCGGTGCATTGCAAAGTCCAAAGGGCATCACTAGGTATTCGAAGTGGCCATCACGGGTATTGAAGGCGGTCTTCAATTCATCGCCCTCGCGTATACATATCAAATTATAGGCCCCTCTCAGGTCTAGTTTGGTAAAGACCTTAGCCCCACGCAGTTGGTCAAACAATCCAGCAATCAACGGTAAGGGGTAACGATTCTTTATGGTAATCTTGTTGAGGCCACGGTAATCGATACAGGGGCATAGAGAGCCGTCTTTTTTGCCCAGAAAGAAGAAACCCGCGCCTGCTGGAGAGGAAGACTTCCGTATGAACCCTCTTTGAAGGTTTTCTTGGATATACGGCCTGTGTCTCCGGAGCTGAGAGGGGGTAAATTCGGCCACGAGGTGGAGTGGTACCCGGCAAGAGGTCAATAGGGCAATCGTAAGGGCGATGAGGCGGAAGTACCTCCGCTTGTTTTTTGCAGAACACATCAGAAAAGACCTGGTAGATCGCAGGCAGGCCAGGTAGAGAGATAGAAGCAGGACTAGGTCGGACAGGAACGGACTTCAAACACCTCTTAAAACAAGCTGTACCCCAAGTCTTGATTTCCCCGGTGTTCCAGTCAAGAGTGGGATCATGACGTTGAAGCCAGGGTAGGCCGAGTAGAATCTGAGAGGTGCAATTTGGGAGGACGTAAAACTCAAGACTCTTAATGGAACAGTCCAATCTTTAAAAGGAGGGGAACGGTGCGATAACGCACGGTACAGTCAAGCCTGTCACCATTGACCGAGGCGATAAATAAGGGCTTGGCGAGGCGGTTCATGGAGATATTATATCTATTAATCAAGGAGGCCTCTATAAAGTTTCCTGCGGACCCCAATCCAAGAAGGCAGTCAAATTCAAAGAAGTGATAGGTGCGACGGTAAGTTGCACAGGAACCGTAAGATGTGGAGAGGAAGCACATACACCCAGGGACGCCTCTCCCACATCCACTAGGTGCGCCCGTTTCCCTGACGTGGGGGGCGAATAGGATAGTCTTTCAAAAAATGCTCAGAGCTGGCACAATACAAGCAAAGGTTCTCATTCCTTCTGCGAGTTTTCTCTAGCTGGGTCAAGCGAGATCGGTCGACCTGCATGGCCTCTTCACTAGAAGGCACATGCGTGGACAAAGGGTGTTGAAACACGGGAGGCCAGACGGAATGCCCTCCTAGGGTGCTGAGAGTCTGTATCCTGGCGGAGTTCCTCACGCCTTTCAGTAAAACGCACATTAATGCGCGTAGCCAAATGGATGAGGTCGGTAAGAGATGAAGGCAAATCGCGTGCAGCTAGAGCGTCTTTAATTTTGCTGGAAAGTCCCTTCTTAAAGCAGGCACACAAGGCCTCATTATTCCAAGACAGCTCGGATGCTAGAGTACGGAACCGAATGGCGTATTCCCCAACAGACGACTCGCCCTGGACCAAATTCAAAAGGGCCAATTCAGCAGAGGAAGCCCGGGCTGGTTCTTCAAAGACCTGGTGAAACTCTGAGACAAAGGTGTGGATGTTGGAAGAGATTGGGTCATTGCGATCCCACAAGGGAGTGGGCCCAGGCCAAAGCCTTTCCAGAAAGCAAACTAATGACAAAGGCCACCTTAGCTTGTTCAGTGGGGAATTGATCTGCCAACATCTCCAAATGCAAGGAACACTGAGCAAGGAAGCCTCGGCATAACTTGGCATCTCCGTCAAATTTAGCCGGCAAGGAGAGACGGATTCTAACTGTAGATCCTACAGGAGTCTAAGGCGGCAAAGCTGGGGCCGGTGGTGGTACTTGCTGTTGCTGAATCGATAGTAACTGCTGCATCATAGCCAAGAGCTGATTAATTTGGCGGGACTACATAGCCACAATAGCTGGCAATTCAGTGGCATCAGGCAACGGCACCTTAGTGGGATCCATGGCCGGATCTTACTGTCACGGACCAGGTGGAGCGGACTTGGATGTGGATCCGCTTTGACTGTGGAACTGATGGCGAGTGCCGTGTCAGGGGAGCGGAGTCTAAGAGGCCACCGGTATTCACCAGAGCCCACCGCAAGGCAGGTTGGTCTTGTAGCGGCGAGTGACCTCCAGGTCGCTACCCCCCAACAGTGGCCCAGTTCCACAGTTAGCCGAGGTTCAGCGTGGTGCACAGGGGCAGGCAAAAGATGTAGTGAGTACAGGCAGAGGTCAGGGCTGGCAGCACAGGTTTGTGGTAAAGGTGAGTAGCCAAGGTCAGGGCAGGCATCAAAGGTTCAGAGTCGGGGACAGGCAGAGGTCGGTACATGGGAGAGCAATCCAAAAGCAACTGATTTACAACTGGCATGGAAAGACCAAGATCCGGCACTGATGGAAAGGAAATGCCCCTTTAAATAGGGGAAGTGGATGCAGGATTGGATGACCAGACACCAATCAGTGGTGTACAGGCCCTTTAAATCTCAGGAATCCGGTGCGCGCTCCCTCTAGTGGACGGAGACGTGCGCGCACCTGACCATGCGACGAGGAAGCATGGGGGGAAGGGAGATGGCTGGGAGCAGCCATGGAGGTGAGGGAGGTGCTGTTAGATGGATGACGGCTGGATGCAGCCATGGAGGTAAGTGAAGTGCTGCGAGATGGGCACGCAGCGCTCGCCCTAACAACATAGCAGTTGTATTTTATCTGAAAATCTCCTAAAGCACTGTTTCAGTTTCGGGGAGTCTCCTGGGAAGGAAAGGGTGTCTACCAATACATATGTGGTACCGTTGTAACCAGAAAAAATGGGGCTCTTACATGAAACATGATCTTATTGAAAACGTATATTTTTTATGACAAAAAACACTACAACTTGTAAAAAATAGTTGTTTTTATTTTTTCACATATTTCACCCAAAAATATGGAGGATACACTAAAACAAGGCCAAACAAGACATTTCATTTTAAAGCACAGACTCTTCTAAAAAAACCATTTATCATTCTCCTAGGAAATACCTGGAAACCTCCTCAGAAACCACAGTTGAACATGTACAGCGCAAAATATTGAAAAATGGTCTGGCAACAGAGGGTGGCAAACCCTGCAGGTAGCCTGGGAGTTAAAAGGTTAAATCTCCAAACTTTTTGTTTTTTTTCACAGTCAAGAAAATCATATAACACTATTGCATCCGTAATAAGCAAACCACCACCAGAATATTCCAATACTTAAATATATATCAATTTCTGTTTTTCCTAGGCTGTCAAAACATGCTTTTGACAAAAACTTTTGTTCATATTATGTAAAATATCATTAATGAAAAGAAGCTTATGCTTATGCACTATGTCGTTCTAAACCAGGGTGCCATTTGATGTAAATATGTAACATTACCACTAACAGTATAACATCTCAACATAAGCATTGACTAGTCAGTGATAAAGAAACAATTGCATTGTATTATGCATCCAGTAAATTACGGTCTTTGGCCACGATCCAATAAGGGTAGAAAAAAATTCTCATGGTAGTAAAAGATTCAATTCATGAGAAAAAAGCCTGATAATGTCACTGTTGCTGAATCACCAGAAAAAAAGACAATGAAAGTCAATGGCACTTTTTACTACTAAGGAAAAGTAGAGAACTTTTTACACTGTAGTAAAAGCTGCCATTGATTTTCATTGTCTTTCTTTCTGGTGATTCAGTAACAGTGACATTCTCAGGCTTTTTTCTCATAAATTGAATCTTTTACTACCATGAGAATTTATGGTAAAAACCTTTATTGAATCGAGGCCTTTGTCTCAAAATTTTGTGTGAGCGAATGTATAATAATTTACCAACCATATTTAAAAGAACTGATAGATACAACCCCCACTTACCTGTCAGCTAGTAGACTTGATCCCTTGTAGTCCTGCTGGCTGAGTCTGTCTGGTTGCAGCAATCTCAGCTCCAAAGCTGAGACCTTAATACTGACCGGCTATCAGCATGCATACATGTGTCCACCAGTGAGTGGAGTGAAATGAGGCCGATGGCTTAGATGAAAGGTGAGATTCAAAAAAAAGAGGCAGGGCTAGAAGTGACAGATAAAGAAGGAAGCTCAGTTACATCAACACATCTGGACTTAGATAAGTGGAGGCTGATTCGCTACTAACGCCAGGTATCGGCAGATGAGCACCTGTATAGCGACCGCTAGTAGACGCCATAAGCGGGTATCGGGCGCTGTAACATAGCGACTTGGTCACTGTAGTAACCTGGCCGGCATTGATGAATGTGATGTATGTTGGACGCTCTAACACCAGTACAGCGCTGCAGCGAGCGAGAGTTAGCGCCAGCTCAGTGCTACCGACTTCAGTGCGGCGCTCCACACCATACTTAGCAAAAAAGGACACACATCATCAACGCTCTAAATCTGGTCGCTATAGCATAGAGCGCCAGACGCTGTGTAATTAAAGTCTGTTTTTGAACACATATACACCAGTAAAAAAGAAAACGTGAAATTACATTGTTTTAACACTGTGAGTGACATTAACACTTTTGTGCCAGACCTGTAATGACAATTCTGCATAAAAATATTTAAAAAATCAAAACATTTTCTAAAAGTGTTTGTTTGCAGCCAGGAGAGGTCACACAATTTGAGCCAAAAAAATGTCAAACACGCTGTTTAAACACAAGCAAATGAACAGCCACTATAATAGCCGCTATACGCTGAGCCACCTGTAATAATACATCAGACACTACATGGTGCTGTTAGAGTCGCTCACCAGAGTCTCTGTCAGTTGCTGGAAAATACTAAGAAAAGATATATCTGAATGCCAATATACTGAACTGGGTTAGGACTTCAGGAGTGAGTGTGAGTTCAGAGGCTGATGAGTCTCTGATGGGGACAGTATGGGCTGGCAAGGTAAATGAGCCACCTGTAGAGGACTGCATGCAAAGGTGCATGTGAGGATACCAAGAATGATGCCAGGGCAGAGATAACTCTGCTAACGAACCTGCTGAGCAGCAAGAAAACAGCCAGTCCTTTAGAGTAAGGAATTCTAAACAGTCAAAGGCAAACAGGTGAGAATTGTATCCACAGGACATCATTAATGGAGATACATGCCTAAAGCATTGTTTTCAACTGAGCACCAGCATAGAGAGGGGCAGCAGGCGTATCTTTACAAATCATAAAATACAGATATTCATTATTATCCGCTTACTTTTAGCACAGTTTTTATACTATAAGGTGGTATTTTAGTGATCACTGTATGTTTTAATAAAAATAAATAAATAACTTGACTCCACCGAATAATTCAATCATGTTGGCAGATTATGAAACCATCCAATGCCTTTGTGAAGACAATTATTATCTACCTAGCACATAAAAGGTTAAGCTGCAGAGTCACATACTTGCCTTTCCTTTTGACATTAAATATGAGTGGGTGTCTGACCTTCATACTCACACATTTAAGTGGCTATTATCAAACAGGAAGCCAGTCTAAGAAGTATGGATTAAAACATAACTTCTAATTACGTTTACTTCACTTTAGATTTATTCTTCAAAAAAGCACATATATATATATATATATATATATATATATATATATATATATGTATTGTGGTCACAGAAGAAAGAAAACAAAGAGCCTTAGTTTGGAAGTGTCAGCACCACACAGCTCCACAGTTTTGTCCTCAGCAGCACTCAGTGTGGGATTTAGGAAAGAAAAAAAAACGATGTGGTCACCAGCTGGCGTGTTATTTAACACTAGCGCCGAAAATGATGCCGCGCCACGGGTACAGGGCTGACATAGGCTGGCCAATAACCAATCTAAGAAAATTAGTAGCATTCAGTGCAGCGACTGCTGGCGCCAATGTAGTACACAGCACAGTACCAGATAATAAGGGAATGATGGCGCTCCAAAGCTGGCGCTATAACCGCAAAAAATATGCTTAAAGATGCACATCATAAATAAGGCCCTAAATTTATTCTATTGCAGAACATAGTATAAGGCAGGAATGAACCAGTAATACTAACCTACAAGCCACATTTAACCCTTTCAGTGCCAAGCACGTAGATTCTACGTGCTCGCTTCCACTCCACTTAAGTGCCAAGCACGTAGAATCTACGTGCTTGACTTTCCCCCCTGATAGTAAAAAAAATATAAATCAAAAATACTCATCTGACCCCTCGTTGGATCCGGCCAGGTCTCCCCTTTAATTTGGTGCCATCCGATCCCCCATGGGGGGTCGGATGGCTCCAGGAGAGCCCCCGGAATAGGGCCCCCCCCCGCTTCGGCAGCAGCAGCTGCTAAATGTAAAAAAAATAAATAAATAAAATGACATTTCCTTACCTGAGGCCACGCTGTCTCCCGATGGGTGTCCTCTTCACTGGGGGGGCCTCCGATCCCCCCCCCAGCCTCTTCGGTGGCGAGGAGAGGGCAGAAATTGTCCTCCCCCCCACTTCCTTGAACGGGTCGGCTAGCCCCGCCCCCTGGGGGCGGGGCCGGGTGGCATCGTTGTGATGTCACCAGCAGCCCTCTTAATTCTAGGACCGTGAGACAGACAATCAGTCTGCTCGTGTGCCTGGAGGAGGGCAGATGGGGAGGAGGAGAGGGCTGAGATCGCCCCCCCCCTCCCCAGGCTCTCTCCTTCAAACACACGAGCAGGCTGTCAGCGGAGATCGCCGGGGGACACAGGATCGGAGGTGAGTAAAGTGAAAAAAAAAATAAATAAAGATCTTTTATTTCTTATGTGTCTGTGTCTTATTTAACATTTAACCCCTTGTGAACTGGTAAGGGGTCCATGAGACCCCTTATACCAGTTCACAAGGCTGGGTAATTGGGTAACCCCCAAACACCTGCCTCCCCAAAGCCCAGGGGGGGGCAGAAGAGCCCGGGCCCACACAGGCTATGTGGGCTCGTAGGCTGCAGGGTGGGGGGGCCACAAAAGCTGGCCCCCCCACTCTGTGCCTACAAGCCCCCATAGCTGGTCCCGGGCTGGTAATGCTGGGTAAGGGGGACCCCATTTCATTTTTTGGGGGGATTTTTAAGGGTTTTTAACCCTTAAAATTCCAAAAAAAAAATGGGGTCCGCCCCCCTGGGAGGGGGGACCCTATGTCATTTTTTTTTTAATAAACCCTTTGTGTTCTGTCATCCAGCAGCTATAAAAGGCTTCCAGCAGGTGAGCCGAAGCCAGTGATCGCCGAGGGACACAGTGCTCCAGGATGGATGGGAGGTAAGTATAAAAAAAAAAAAAATTATAAAATATTTTTTTCTCTTTTGTGTGTCTGTGTTTTTTTTACATTTAACCCCTTGTGAACTGGTAAGGGGTCCATGACCCCTATACCAGTTCACAAGGCTGGGGGAGGTGGCAAGTCACCTGTGACTAGCGGGTGACTTGCCATTAACCCCTGGCACCCCCATTACCTGCCTCCCCAAAGCCCGGGGGGGGGCAGAAGAGCCCGGGCCCACGGACTATGCGGGCTTGTAGCCTGCAGGGCCTGGGGCCACAACAGCTGGCCCCTGTGCCCTGTTTCTACAAGCCCTGCATAGCTGGTCCCGGGCTGGTTACTTTGGGTAAGGGGGACCCCATGTCAATTTTTTGGGGGATTTTTAAGGGTTTTTAACCCTTAAAAATCCCCCCCAAAAATGGGGTCCCCCCCCGGGAAGGGGGACCCTATGTCATTTTTTTTCTCGATTTAACCCTTTGTAGTGTGGATGGTAGTTGTATTTTATTTGTAAATGTTATAAAGTACTTGTTTCAGTTAGGGGGGTCTCCTGGGCAGGAATGGGGGGCTACCGATAAATATGTGGTACCGTTCTAATCGGTAGAAATGAGGCTTTCACATGCAATACGGTTTTCCTTAATAAAATAAATTTTTTATTTAAAATAAAGGAGTCAATTTTCTAAAAAATTTTATTTATTTATTTATTTTTTACTTAATCAACTACAGGTGAAGCTCCAGGGCTAGCCCACCATTGTGTCCTCATATATCAAGCTGCACACCATTACTTCATGTAATAAATCAATTTATTAATCAAATAATTCATCCAATAATTCACATACAAAAACACACATCAAAAATTAAAAACATATAATTAAAACCCCAAGTGGGGAGGAACTCCAGGGCTAAAATAATCTGCAATCACTCACATACAATATCAGAGCAACTCTTTAAATTTAGTTGAAGTAATTCTAAAATTCATTGAAATCAACCAATATATAGCCTCTGACGTTTGTAGGACAGGATGTGAAGTGCCTGTGCAATCTAAAATCTATAGTAAATAATATAGTGAATACAACTCCATATTGAGTTGCAATATAAACATGTGCAAAACTACAAATAACCAACTAAAGTGCCTTCAAAGGTGCATAAAGTGCCTAAGTGCTAACATGCATTAATTAATCTAAATAGTGCCTCTCTTTGTCTCCAGAAACGTCAGGGATACACATCAGGAATCCATTATATCAGCAATTATCTAATGATCACAATATCACATAGCAGCCCAATTCCTCCCCACTTACCTCCTCACCTACGCGCTGCGTGGAACAGGTCCACTTCTCCTGGGTGTTGATGAGGCTATGGTGAAAAGCTGCTTATAAACCTGAGCCAGTCCTTCCTGGCCGGAAGCAGAAACACATTCTGACCGTGACTAACTTCCGCCCTCACTCAAACCCCCTCCCTCCTGTCCGAGCAAGGGCAGAAGTGACATCACAGCCTCCCTCCATCTGCTCTCTCAGTTCTAATCATTCTTATTTTACAGCTGGATGCGGCCATGTGAGACACTGCCACCTACAGCGCAGCCGCACACAGTGCAGCTGCTCACAGCAATCATGTTAACTCCTTCACTTCCCCACACTACACACGCTGCAAAGCAGTGAAGATGAACCATACCAAATATCTCACATGACCATACCCAATCACCAACAATATTAACCCACAGTCCTCCTAACTCCCCCTCAAATATACTCCATACAACCACATAACATAAACATAACTACAATTCTATATCTACTGTTAAATCAATATACATAAATCGAACACTATATACATATCAATATAACACCATGGAGAGGGTTATAACCTAAGTCCTCACCACTGTTCTGCTAGTGTTAAAGACTGCATAGCTATCTCTGAGCTCTAAAGCTCCTATACATATCCAAAATCCCTATATTAATGCACTCATATCACGGCATTCCCCCTATATCATCCTCTTTTGCCATCTCTCTAATCGTCTTCTCAGTTCCATGATGGTCATATTCGTATCTTGGTCCTTCTCTCCATATCCTTCTTGACATTAATTCGTTCTGCATTCTACCAGACCCATCTTGTCACCGACAGTTCATTCTCTGTTCCTCACTCATCAGGGGATCTGCTCTATGTGCCTAAAAATCAATCAAATGTCATACCATTAGTCGCCTCCTGCAGCCGATCCAACACTGTAATCATTTGTTTAAAGGGAACCTATCCCCTCTTATTCCTATATACAGATTGTATGGTCCAGGTCTACCCATAGTCCTAGAGCCACCAGCTCCTCAATGAAAGCAACTCATTATTGCCATAATTGCCATCAATTTTTAGTGACCCAAACAGAATATTGTGCAATGAGGACTATGTGTCCCCTTGCACTCACTCGCATCTAACGTAGGTCATTGTACATACATACCTATTACCCATGTATCTCATACTTATCCTTCATGGTCTGTTCTTCCTCCTTCTGTCATCTATAAATATAACAGCAATCAAAGATGTTATGCACAAAATGTCATATATGTAGCTACTCACGAGTTTTCCCTAGTTCCGCCCCAAAAAGGGGCAAAAACTGAAGTCCTCATTCATACCACGGGGGGACATGCTGTCTAGCTTATATATCCATTCTGCCTCACATTGCAGCAGTCTCCTTTTAATATCACCTCCCCTGGTATCCCACGGCACATGATCTACATATATGATCTTTGCTTCTTGCCATCTCCCCCTATGTGCTTTCAAAAAATGGGCTGCCACAGGTGTCAATTGTTTCCCATTTTCCACATCTCTTGATGCCAATCTAATACTTGAGACATGTTGTTGAATCCTTGTCTTGACCATGTTTTTTGTTTCCCCTATATAATATTTGGGGCAGGGACACTGGATTACATAGATAACTCCCTTAGTCCTACAGGAACTATATGTTGAACTGAATGAATTAGAAGAGACAGATAGGATGGTTAAATTCAAGGATTCTATGCAAAAAGAGTTGGACAAATATGAAGAAGAGGTGACAGAGAACAAGAGGAGGAAGCTATACAGGGATAGACAGGATGCCATCCGAGGTAATGTTTTTAGGTGGAAACATCATGGTAACCAAAGGGGGCACAGAGGACAGAGGAATAGGGATCATTTCAGACCTGGCCACCATAGATCATCTGACCAAGAAGACAACAGGCAGGGGAGAAGACAGAGGTCCCCTTCAGGAACATCATCCTCATCATCCTATAGATTCTCAGATCACTCCTCCACTGATGGGGATTTTTTAGAGCAGGACATAGGCAGCATACGAGAAGGGGGAACCACCAAAAGAGGAGACAAAGGAGATCCAAACAGCAGAGGGAGGGACTTAGATCTATGGGCCCATCATCGTCTAAGACCAAGGGAGATAAAACACAAACGCCCACAATCCCCACAACCACAAAGATACAGGAGGACAATACGGAATTAAAAATCATAAACCTCACTGATCAACCTTTAACTGAGACTCAAGAGCGAGTCTTGGCGAAAGGTCTCAGTTTTTCACCGACCAATAAAATTGATAAGTTTACAATTGTTAAGGATTTGTTCCTATACTGTAGACGACTTTCTCTTAGGTGTTTGTTTTCGGAAACAGAACGGGAGCGGCAGGAATTCTCTTGGAGTGCCCAGGAAGAACAGGCTCTCACTGATTTAAAGGCCCTCCTAGCTGAACAAGAAATATCAGACCTGGATGCTGGGGAGGAACCGGAACGGGTCGAGTCCAATATTAGGCGATTTAAGAAACCATCAACATTTACACCTCCATGGAACAGCATACCTGCGCTGCAAATATTTTTCTCACTGGTGAGTCAAGAGGTAAGGGCATTAACCCCGAGCAGACACAAATACAATCTTTCGAGGGAAGAGCAAGCAGCTCTCCGATCTCTTCAGAACAATGAAGAGTTTATAATCAAAGAGGCGGATAAAGGGGGGAATGTGGTTATTCTAACCAGACAAAACTATGTGGAAGAAGTAAATAGGTTACTGAGTGACACGACTACATATGTAAAGCTATCCGGGAACCCGACAGAGAAATATAAAGAAGAACTAGAGCAGATTATAGATGGTGCCAGAGAAGAGGGAATTATCAGTGAGAGCCTATCAGAGTATTTGAAAGTGGAGCACCCGAGAATACCGACCTTTTATATAAGACCAAAAGTGCACAAAAACATGAGAAAGCCGCCGGGGAGACCTATAGTTGCAGGAATAGGATGTGTTACTGAATTTGCCTGTATCTTTATTGATAATGTATTACAGCCCCATGTGAGTGCTCTGGATTCTTACTTAGAAGATTGGATTCAATGTGTGTATCGGAAGAGATGATTCTAGTCACTTGTGACATAGAATCTTTATACACTAATATTACTCATCAAAGGGCTATCTCCTCGGTTAGATATTTCCTGGACATGGAGTCAACGGAGAATAGACAGCTGCATGTATTTGTGATGGATTTGCTGGATTTTGTGTTGTCACATAATGCATTCACATTTGATGGCGGCTACTACCAGAAGATCAAGGGTGTAGCAATGGGGGCAAGGTGTGCACCCTCAGTGGCTAATCTATTTCTGGGGTGGTGGGAGCGGGAAATCGTGTGGGGAGAAGCTTATGACCTGTACCATGCCCATATTATGGGCTGGTACAGGTTTATAGACGATGTCCTGATATTATGGCAGGGGTCGATGAAGGACTGTGAAGAGTTCATGGGGAGACTCAATCAGAACCCTTATAACATTCATCTAACCTACAATATGTCAAAAACTTCAGTTGAATTTCTGGACATCACTATTACACTGGAAGATGAAGGGCTGATATCTACTAAGCTATATCGCAAACCTACCTCAACTAATAACATCTTACACTTTTCCAGCTTTCACCCTAGTAACACAAAAAGAGGAATACCAGTGGGCCAGCTGCTGAGGGCACGCAGAAATTGCTCAAGAGAAGAGGATTTCCAAGAGGAATCTAAACATATGAGACAGCGATTTATGAAGAGAGGCTACCCCAGAAGAACCATTGATAAGGCGGTATCTCGAGCATGGAATACACCCAGAGGAGATCTATTGAAATATAGAGAAAAGGAAGCAGATAGGAAGGTGAGATTTATCACGACATACCACAGTGACTGGCATATCATTAGGAATATACTGAAAAAACACTGGGGTGTTCTACAAGTGGATCCACGTCTAGCAGTTTTGACAGACGGAGGACCCTACATTACAGCGAGGAGAGCACCGAACTTAAGGGATAGACTATGCAAAAGCCATTTTTGCCGTCCCAAGACATGGTTGAAAAAGATAGGTAAGGGTGGCAGTAGGGCCTGCGGACGATGAAGCATTTGTCCGCTGGTGAAGAAGACAGATGAAATAGTGAATTTACAAACCAAGGACAAATATCAAATTAGGAATAACATCACATGTAGGACTAAGGGAGTTATCTATGTAATCCAGTGTCCCTGCCCCAAATATTATATAGGGGAAACAAAAAACATGGTCAAGACAAGGATTCAACAACATGTCTCAAGTATTAGATTGGCATCAAGAGATGTGGAAAATGGGAAACAATTGACACCTGTGGCAGCCCATTTTTTGAAAGCACATAGGGGGAGATGGCAAGAAGCAAAGATCATATATGTAGATCATGTGCCGTGGGATACCAGGGGAGGTGATATTAAAAGGAGACTGCTGCAATGTGAGGCAGAATGGATATATAAGCTAGACAGCATGTCCCCCCGTGGTATGAATGAGGACTTCAGTTTTTGCCCCTTTTTGGGGCGGAACTAGGGAAAACTCGTGAGTAGCTACATATATGACATTTTGTGCATAACATCTTTGATTGCTGTTATATTTATAGATGACAGAAGGAGGAAGAATAGACCATGAAGGATAAGTATGAGATACATGGGTAATAGGTATGTATGTACAATGACCTACGTTAGATGCGAGTGAGTGCAAGGGGACACATAGTCCTCATTGCACAATATTCTGTTTGGGTCACTAAAAATTGATGGCAATTATGGCAATAATGAGTTGCTTTCATTGAGGAGCTGGTGGCTCTAGGACTATGGGTAGACCTGGACCATACAATCTGTATATAGGAATAAGAGGGGATAGGTTCCCTTTAAACAAATGATTACAGTGTTGGATCGGCTGCAGGAGGCGACTAATGGTATGACATTTGATTGATTTTTAGGCACATAGAGCAGATCCCCTGATGAGTGAGGAACAGAGAATGAACTGTCGGTGACAAGATGGGTCTGGTAGAATGCAGAACGAATTAATGTCAAGAAGGATATGGAGAGAAGGACCAAGATACGAATATGACCATCATGGAACTGAGAAGACGATTAGAGAGATGGCAAAAGAGGATGATATAGGGGGAATGCCGTGATATGAGTGCATTAATATAGGGATTTTGGATATGTATAGGAGCTTTAGAGCTCAGAGATAGCTATGCAGTCTTTAACACTAGCAGAACAGTGGTGAGGACTTAGGTTATAACCCTCTCCATGGTGTTATATTGATATGTATATAGTGTTCGATTTATGTATATTGATTTAACAGTAGATATAGAATTGTAGTTATGTTTATGTTATGTGGTTGTATGGAGTATATTTGAGGGGGAGTTAGGAGGACTGTGGGTTAATATTGTTGGTGATTGGGTATGGTCATGTGAGATATTTGGTATGGTTCATCTTCACTGCTTTGCAGCGTGTGTAGTGTGGGGAAGTGAAGGAGTTAACATGATTGCTGTGAGCAGCTGCACTGTGTGCGGCTGCGCTGTAGGTGGCAGTGTCTCACATGGCCGCATCCAGCTGTAAAATAAGAATGATTAGAACTGAGAGAGCAGATGGAGGGAGGCTGTGATGTCACTTCTGCCCTTGCTCGGACAGGAGGGAGGGGGTTTGAGTGAGGGCGGAAGTTAGTCACGGTCAGAATGTGTTTCTGCTTCCGGCCAGGAAGGACTGGCTCAGGTTTATAAGCAGCTTTTCACCATAGCCTCATCAACACCCAGGAGAAGTGGACCTGTTCCACGCAGCGCGTAGGTGAGGAGGTAAGTGGGGAGGAATTGGGCTGCTATGTGATATTGTGATCATTAGATAATTGCTGATATAATGGATTCCTGATGTGTATCCCTGACGTTTCTGGAGACAAAGAGAGGCACTATTTAGATTAATTAATGCATGTTAGCACTTAGGCACTTTATGCACCATTGAAGGCACTTTAGTTGGTTATTTGTAGTTTTGCACATGTTTATATTGCAACTCAATATGGAGTTGTATTCACTATATTATTTACTATAGATTTTAGATTGCACAGGCACTTCACATCCTGTCCTACAAACGTCAGAGGCTATATATTGGTTGATTTCAATGAATTTTAGAATTACTTCAACTAAATTTAAAGAGTTGCTCTGATATTGTATGTGAGTGACTGCAGATTATTTTAGCCCTGGAGTTCCTCCCCACTTGGGGTTTTAATTATATGTTTTTAATTTTTGATGTGTGTTTTTGTATGTGAATTATTGGATGAATTATTTGATTAATAAATTGATTTATTACATGAAGTAATGGTGTGCAGCTTGATATATGAGGACACAATGGTGGGCTAGCCCTGGAGCTTCACCTATAGTTGAGTAGTAGTATGTTATTGATGTCCCTGTAGCTAGCACCCGATATATTATTGTGAGCAGTGCATACCTAATTGTTAGTATTTTTTACTTAATAATATTGTAAAAAACAAAATAAAATTTACAAACAAGACATTTCTTGTTAAAGCCTAAACTCTGCTGCAGAAAATATATATAATTTTCCTGAAAATTCCAGCAAAAATGGCGCAAAACATGGCGCAAAATGGGGAAAAATGACCTGTCAACAGAGGGTGACAAAATCTCAAGTAGGCTGGCAATTAAAATGGTTAAAGGTAGCGATGCATGTTGGGTAGTGTTCTGTTCGGGGGACCTTGCGCTTTCAGACTTACCTTGTCTTTTCTGGTTTGCATATTTATATTTTAGGAAAAGGTGTTTTTTATTCAGCTTTTTTATACATTTTTTAGGGAAACCCTGCGCAACCAAAGAATTTTTTGAGGGATTAATTCCAGAAAGATGAGCCCACTACAACAAGTTGGGTACGCTTAGAAAGCTTAACATGTGTACTTTCAAGTAATATATGGTTTATGGGGGATATTCCAAATGTAAAGGGTTGCTTTGGTTGAAAAATCGCAAGGTGCGCACTTTGTCTGCAGAGCTGAAATTTTCAAGTAAAATCACTGTTACGCACATGCTTTACTTTGGGGTGTTTGGCAACTCTTCCCTTGACAGTAGCTATGCATGTTGGGTATTGTTCTGTTCGAGGGATGTTGCTTTTTCAGATTAAACTTGTTTTTTCTTGTTTGCACATAGTTTTTTAGGAAAATGTGGCTTTGATTCTGCTTTTTTATCCTTTTTTAGGGAAACTCTTTGCAACCAAAGAATACATTGAGGGATTACTTCCAGAAAACTATGGGCACATCAACAAGCCTGGTACGCCTAGAAAGCTTGAGGTGTGTACTTCCAGAGAATATATAGTTTGTCGGGGGTATTTCAAATGTAAAGGGTTGTTTTTCTGGAAAGGTGCGCATATTGCATTGCATAGTTGTATTTTATCTGAAAATTCCCTAAAGCGCTATTTCAGTTTGGGGGAGTCTCCTGGGCAGGAAAGGGTGTCTACCGATACATATGTGGTATCGCTGTAACTGGGAGAAATTGGGATTTCACACGCAATAAGATTTTATTGAAAAACTTACATTTTTTATTACAAAAAAAACTACAAATTGTAAAAATGTATTTTTTTTTATTTTTTTGTCACATATTTCACCCAAACATATTGAGAATACACCTAAAAAATTACAAACAAGACATTTCATGTTAAAGCCCAGACTCTGCTGAAAAAAACAATATATCATTTTCCTGGGAAATCCCTGGAAATCCCTTCAAAAATCACATTGGAACATGGGGAGCGCAAAATAGTGCAAAATGGTTTGGCACCAAGGGTGACAAAAACTCCAGGTAGGCTGGAAGCGAAAGGGTTAAATAGTATATGCATTTTCTAAGTATGCAAGATGTATAAAAATAAAAGAGACTAAAAAATATCTCAGTTTGCTGCACATTTTAATTACCATAGGGAGGGCTATCCAAATTATTTTTCATTTTTTAAAAGGCTGAGTTTTGAGAGAAATTCCAATCCAACAGACAAAAACACTAGCAAACAAACATACACACATGGTCGTTGATTTGGCACATAAAAGCCATAAAAAAGATAACCAAGAACAGTGTACTCATCATTAAACTAGCTATGATAAAATGTTTACATACTACAAATAATTCAGCCATTTATATATTGCCGATTAAAGTATACTGACGGGGTTGCAGATTAGCAGAACTAGACCCCAATAACTTGCAACCATTTTAACCTTTAGAAATGCCCTACTTGGATCAGTGCACCTGCTGCAGACACGGTCATCTGATATTTCTTGATTTAAAGCATTGCTAATGAACATCCAGAATAAAAATATTTCAAAAGTCACAATCAATATGTTTATAGGGTTGAAAAAAGATTTAAAAAAATAACGAACAAAACAAAAATGAAACTAAATATAAAACTAATGTGAAAATGTGAAAAGAGAAAAAAGAACTAACTTTGAAGCCTTTTCCTTTATTTGAGCAGCATGGGGGCAACAATGCATACATTTTCAGAAAATAAATACATAATAAATCACAGAATTACATCTGTAGTGGGTAGAGAGGTGAAGGCAAAAATGCAGTTTTTGAGCAAAAGGATGTATTTGTTATGTTGGATGTGAATATTTTCCTTTTCCATAACAACCAAAAGGTTTTAAGTAATAAACAAACATTTATAACCTTAGCTATAGATGAATAAAAAAATGTAGTGTTTAAAAAAACAACAAACAGATCTGATACCACGGATGTTACAGATTGTAGCTTGGTTTCACTCTATACCTATTGTAAGTGGGGTAGCATCAAATAGCAGGCTTATTTAAGGATTTCAACTTGCAAAAGTATACCTCAACTCTTTTCCTGATATATTACCATATATTCCCCATGGGCAGTGTGGCTTTCCCCCCCTCCCATTCCCGTAGACAGTGTGGCAATCCCCCCTCACATTCCAATAGGCAGTGTGGCATTCCCCTCCCATTCCCATAGGCAGTGTCGTATTTCCCCATTCCCCATGGGCAGTGTGGCATTCTCCCTTCCATTCTTTAGGCAGTGTGGCATCACCCCTCCCATTCCCATAGGCAGTTTGGTATTCCCCCTTCATTCTCATAGTCAGTGTGACATTTCCCCTTCCCATTCCCAAAGGCAGTGTGGAATCCCCCCTCCCATTCCCATAGGCAGTGTTGCATTTCCCCTCAGATTCCCATAGTCAGCATGGCTTTCCCCCCTCCCATTCCCATATGCAGTGGGGCATTTCCCCTTCCCATAGGCAGTGTTGCATTTCCCCTCAGATTCCCATAGTCAGCATGGCTTTCCCCCCTCCCATTCCCATAGGCAGTGTTGCATCCCCCCTCCCATTCCTATAGGCAGTGTGGAATTACCCCTCCCATTCCCATAGGCAGTGTGGCATCCCCCTTTCCCTTCCCCTAGGCAGTATGGCATCCCGCCTCCCATTCCCATAGGCATTGTGTCATTCCCTCTCTCATTCCCCATATTCAAAAGAAAAAAGTTAACTCACCTTTTCATAATACCCGCCCTGCTGGCCAGGCCACACAGCCAGAGGAGGCCAGAAGATAGAGGAGCGGCAACCGACCCCTGCCCGCTGCCTCCTCCACTCACGCTGTCCCCGCCATCTTTGCTTCTTTGCTGTATCTGATACAGTTTCTTCTCTGCGGGGCCTGCTCATATAGAGCGAACACCTGGCTCCATACAGCGGGTGGGTGTGGCCGATGCTCGAGCATGTACGGAGCCAAGTGTTCGCTCTGTGTGTGCAGACTCCATGGAGAAGAAGCAGCAGTTCCAGATACAGCAGGGACAGTGGGGACAGCGGGCAGGGATCGGTTGCTGCCCGTCCTCCCACCCGCCTGCCGCTCATCCATCTTCTGGCCTCCTGTGGCTGTGGCGGCCTGGCCAGCAGTGCGGGAAAGATGGAAAGGTGAGTTCCCATCTTTCTTTTTTTTTTTCACATTCGCCCGATAAGATGCTCTGACATTTTCCCCACACTTTTAGGGAAAAATAAAAGTACGTCTTATAGGCTGAAAAATATGGTATGTCACATGGTTCAGGATAAACAAAAACGCAATTCTGTGAGGTACTCACCTGTAGAATAGTTTTTTCTGGGAATCCATTCCATACACTCCTTACTCTTGGGTTTCCTCCTCCTTGCTGATCACGTGACTGCAAGAAAGAAAACAGGCGTGGCCCTCCCGGCCCATAAGTAGCAGCTGCCCCTAATCAGATCAGTTTACTTAAAAAGCAGTAAAATAATTTAGAGACAGGCCGGGAGGCCCTAAAAAGAGTCCATGTTACTCCATGTCAAACTCAACCAAAAAATGCTCTCAAAATTAAGTCCTATTACTTTTTTTTTTTTTCAATACTATGAATTAATAATCAAATAATGGATTAACACCTCAGAAAAACATCGGAAGATACCATGACCCAGAACGGGTGGGCCGGAGTGTATGGAATGGATTCCCAGAAAAAACAATTCTACAGGTGAGTACCTCACAGAATTGCGTTTTTTCTTCCAATCCATTCCATACACTCCTTACTCTTGGGATCTCCAAAAGCAGTGCCATCTATGGGCGGGATCCTCTAACGCAGAACGGCAGGAAGTTCACTTCACTACTGCCTGTAGAATATTCCGACCCACAACAGCATCAGCTGAGGCTCTAACATCTACCTTGTAAAACTTGGTAAATGTATGCACCGAAGACCAGGTGGCAGCTTTGCAAACCTGTTCCACCGAAGCCTGATGTTGAAAAGCCCAAGAAGCACCAATGGCCCTAGTGGAATGGGCAGTGACCTGAAAATAAGCTCTAGCTACTGCCTGCCTAATCCACTTACTGACAGTGGCTTTAGCTGGCGGAAAACCCCATTTTTTTTTTGGTCCTTCTGAAATGACAAAGAGAAAATCCATCTTGCGGAAGGCATCTGTAGCTGCCAAATAATACCTGATGGCTCTAACCACGTCTAGAGAATGAAGTGCCCTTTACTTAGTATTAGCCGGAACTGGGCATAAGGAGGGTAGAATTACCTCCTGATTAAGGTGAAAGGGAGAGACAACCTTAGGTAAAAAAAAGGTAAAAAAATCAGGCTTAAAACGAAAAACTGCCTTGTCTCTATGTAACTCAAAATAAGGAGACTTCATACATAAGGCGGCTAACTCCGAAATACGCCGCACAGAAGTAATTGCCACTAAAAAAATTAGTTTAAGTGTCAAAATGCTCATTGGAGCATCAATCATAGGTTCAAAGGGAGCGCCCTATAGAGCCGTCAATACCAAATTCAAGTCCCACACCGGTAATATAGACTTGCGCGGTGGACGGACATGAGTGACTCCCTGAAAAAAAGTTTTAATGAGTCTATTACAAGCGATAGACCTCTGGAAGAAAATAGATAAGGCAGATACCTGCCCTTTTAGGGTACGTAATCGTAGGCCCATTTCTAAGCCATCCTGAAGAAATTCTGGAACTCTGGAAATTGAATACGTTCTGCATGAACATTTCCTAGCCCCACACCAGGATATGAATGACCACCAGACCCTGTAATAAATCATGGAAGACGACTTCTTCCGGGCCTGGATCATGGTATGAATGACCTTAGCTGATAATCCTCTCTCTGCTAGGACCGCGGTCTCAATAGCCAAGCTGTCAAAGCCAGCATCTGTAAATTCAGGTGCCGAAGCGCCCCCTGAGTGAGAAGATCTGGCTCAACCGGTAGACGCCATCCTTGTTATGTCCGAGAACCAACTTCTTCTTGGCCAATGAGGAGCTACTTGAAAGGCGGGTATTCCCTCCTGAATTATCCTTCTTAGCACTCGACTCAGAAGTGGAAATGGGGGAAAAAGGTACAGAAGCTTGAACCTTGTCCAAGGAACTGAGAGGGCGTCCGTGGCTATGGCCAGAGGGTCCCTTGACAGGGACATAAATTTTGGCCGCTTGTGATTGTGTCTGGATGCAAAGAGATCCACTTCCGGGCGCCCCCAGCGCCGACAAAGGGCTTGGAAAACCTTCCGACTGAGGGACCATTCCTCCGGGCGCAGGACCTTCCTGCTCAGAGCGTCGGCCTCCTGGTTTTCTATCCCCGGGATGTAAACTGCCGAGATGCAGGGAACACTTTCCTCTGCCCAGATCAGAATCCGGCTTAGAGCACCCTTGCTCCGGGTACCCCCCTGATGATTGATATAGGCTACCGCCGTCCGGTTGTCCGACTGGACCTGGACTGCCTGCCCCTTCAAGCAGGGGGTCAGATACTGAAGCACTAACCCGATGGCTCTTAATTCCAATACATTTATGGGAAGCTGATTCTCTTTCGGCCCCCACTGACCCTGGACTTTCTGAGATTGCCAAACGCCGCCCCATCCTGTGAGACTGGCATCCGTGGCAACGATCTGCCACTGTGGGGTCAAGAAGGATCTGCCTACATACAGGTGAAGAGGGTCCATCCACCACAGAAGAGAATGTCTTGCCGAGGGCGTTAGTACAAAGACTTGATCCAGCGACTGTGGGGCTCCATCCCAGCTTGCCAACAGATTCCATTGAAGGGGCCTCATGTGAAACTGGGCAAAAGGTACCGCCTCGAAGCAGGCTACCATCAGGCCTAACAACCTCATACCCAGCCGAAGCACTCTATCTGATCTTGGATTAGTCGCGCCTTCTGTCCTGTTAGATACACTTTGACTTGGACAGTGTCCAGAATCATACCTAAGAAGTTCCTTACTGGCGCCGGAGTGATATGAGACTTGCCGGAGTGGCGCCGGAGTGATATGAGACGGGTAATTGATCACCCAGCCGAATTCCTCCAGAGTCGATCGGACCGTCTGCTGCGATCCGGCTGATATTAGATCGTCCAAATAGGGGACAATACAAATCCCCTGGCTCCTGAAAATTGCCATGAGACCTGCCAAAACCTTGGTGAATACTCTTGGAGCCGAGGATATCCCAAATGGGAGTGCCACAAACTGGAAATGCTTGTCTTCCAGGGCAAACCTCAGGAATCTTTGATGTCCCGAAAAAATTGGCACATGCAGATATGCGTCCCTTATGTCTATGGTAGTCATAAGATCCCCGGGTCGACCTACTGTTAAAGCTGACCTCAACGTCTCCATGCGGAAATATATATGTTGAGATCCTTCAGATCTAAAATGGGACGAATCGACCCGTCCTTTTTGGGGATTGTAAAAAGGTTGGAATAAAACCCCTGACCTTCTTCCTGAAGGGGTACTCGACAAATCACCCCTTTTTGAAGGAGGTGCCGAACAGCGGACTTCAGGGCATCTAACTTTGACTGGTTCCGGGATGCCCCTGACCGAAGGAACCTTGCGGGCGGTCTGGCTGCAAACTCGATTTTGTAACCTGAGGACACTACCTCTTGGATCCACAGATCCCTTACGCGGCGCCTCCAGATATGAGCAAAATGCAAAAGCCGTCCCCCCACCCGCTCAGGTGAGGGCGCCCCCTCATGCTGGAGAGGGCTTGGCTGGAGGATTAGGCCCACTTCTCCAGGCCCCTCCTGCCCTATTACGCGCTCTGCCTCTACCTCAAAAAACTCTACGGGAGCAAGGACGAAAGGCCCCTCTGCCAGTCTGAAAGAGTGGATATGATGAAGTCCTCTGAAAAGGCCATCCTTCACCATACCATCCAGTTTTTCTCCAAAAAATCTGCTCCCTAAAAAAGGTAGACCTATAAGAGCTTTCTTAGTGGCGGCAACCGCCAACCATTGTCTTAGCCATAAGGAACGGCGCAAGGCCACAAGCAGAGCAGAAGTTCTAGCAGCTAGCCTGACTGCATCATCCATCGCAGTGATAGCGAACGAGTTAAAGTCCAAACAATCCTTAAAATCTTTGTACTCTTGAATAAGCCTGCGAGACTTAGCCCTGGCTAAACTTTTTCTTCATCTTCTTCCAAGAAAGAAAACAGGCGTGGCTTGAAGCCAGGGACACAATGGCCATGGCACAAACAGGACGTAGAAAGGATCCTTTCATAGCAAAAGCATGGCGGGCCAATTGATCCATTCGCCTCTTCGTGGGATCTCTTAAAGATCCCATAGTAGCAGATGGCATGATGGAAGTATTAGACAAGCCTGCTACTGGAGAATCCACCTCAGGTGGGTAAGACCAAAACGTAATCATGTCCGCCGGAAAGGGATACCTAGAGCCTAGTATCCTAGGAACAGCCTGTAATTTGTTAGGATTTCCCATTCCTTTAACGCCATTTTAGAAAAGTGCGGCTGCTCCGAGAACACCTGCCTTTGCCTTACTGGCTTAAACAGATCATCCTTCCCTCTTCTTGCCACCTCAGGAGGGGTGATATTATTATTATTATTCATTTATATAGCGCCATCATCCTCCGTAGCGCTCCAACTACAGACAGGGTAGAACATACAGCACATACACTACTTCAAACGCAGTTTTGCAGATTTGACAGTGGATATTCTGCGTACAAGATACAATATGGGAGAGAGTGATATTCAAAGTTTCAAAACCGAAAAGAGCAGACACTGTGTTTCGCCTGCGAGGAGGGGGTCCTCATCAGAAGAGAAAAAAATGGAGGAACTACCAGAGCGTAACTCACCTTCTGAGAGCTGCTCATCTATATACTCTTCTTCCTCCCACTCTCCAAAAGAGGCAAATAAATCTCTTTCCTCCGCAACAGGTTCCAATGCCTCCTCTTATAGGTGGCCTTCTTTGGAATAACCAAGGATAACTGTCTCTCCAGGTTATCCAACCTGTGCACCACATCTGACTGCGCCTCGCTGCCCTCCCCCTCTCCAGGGGAAGGAAGGGATGGGTGAGCCGTTGCGCTCACACCAGTAATAACTGGACTAAAGACCTGAGCCACCGCTCTATTATGGTCTAACCAATTCTCATGGCACAAGCGGAACAAACCGTGCTGAAACTACCCAGGCTATCCTGCTTACATAAGGGGCAGAGCCCGCCCTGCTCAAATGAGATGCCCGAATCACTATCCCCTGATGCCTCCCTCATGGTGTTTTAATTTGGCAATCAGACCTAAAAGGCCCTAAGCCTAAAACCAATCCCAAAAGGGACTGGGAGGAACCACAACCCTTTTCTATCCTTCTTCCAAATTCTAAAAAATAAAACAGGAGAAAAAAAGAGGATTAATAATGTCCCCTTTTTCTTTTTTTTTTTTTTAACTGATAAAAAGATAAAACTGACAAGCATTATAATAATAAAATATATTCATACAGATAGTAAAATATTTATAAACATATAAAAATATATAATAACAATATAAATAATATAACTAGCTGAAATATGAAATTGATAATGCAATTAATAAAAAAAAATTGATATTCCACCACCGCTCTTCTCTTTACCGCTATACAAGAGAAATGATCAAACACATAATATATATATCATAGCTTAGTGCAAACAACGGCAAAATCAGCTTGCCCCGAGGCAGCAATATGAATAAACCAGCGGAACCCCCGAAAGCCATCCTAATCACAAGGCATTTCTAGGCCAGCACCTTGGCCCAACTGGCCGCCGCCACAATCGCACTGCTATCTTGCCGCGATATATATATATATATATATATATATATATATATATATATATATACACACACCTAGCAATATGAGATTTCCTCACCCAGGGAGAGAGACAACTGAATACATGGCCTTGTGGTTCCGAGTTAAACTCTGCCCCTTGCGTGACGTCAGCCACGTCCCTTAAAGGCATACATACATTTTTTTTTTTTTTTTTTTTTTTATGATAAAAAACCGACCTAACTGGAAGAAGGAAGGGTTGGGTAAAAAATAAAAAACATTCCTCAGCAAGTACACCAGAGAAAAACCTGCGGCTGACTTACTTTTCAAAAAAGCCTGCAGCCCAGAGCATATACACTCTATAAGCGCCCCAAGACCCCGCGCTTCCACCTTACCTTCACGGACCCCAAAACAGCCAACGCTGTGGAGGCATAAACTTGGGTCTTGAGGGATCCGTGGGAATAAGGCTCTGCAGAGAGCCGACAGGGTTCAGTCCTCCGCTTGCTGCCAAAACCTTGAGAGCTACCTGAATCTTCAGTCAGTCATCTTGCCACTGCAAGAAAGAAAACTGATCTGATTAGGGGCCGCTGCTACTTATGGGCCTGGAGGGCCATGCCTGTTTTATTTCTTGCAGTCACGTGATCAGCAAGGAGGAGGAAACCCAAGAGTAAGGAGTGTATGGAATGGATTGGAAGAAAAACATGTAAAGCGAGATTATCTGAATACAATAACTCCCTCTATCCTTGCACATATCAATTAAGGAGCACCAATGTCCAAAATTATACCATTCCACATAACTGCGGTCAAAATTAAAACATGTCCTTTATTTCATCCATTTAAAAATATGTAATTGTTGTGGCAGTTATCACCACGCTTTCATAAATATTCCAGAACCCAAAGGGTGAACGCGTTTCACAGGATTAGGCTTGGTCACCACCCCTGGATCTATATAATAGTGAACAGCACAGTATTAAAAATCGTTGATCTATTAAGTTAGATATTCCAGATCAGCCTTATATATAGACACCCTTTCCTGCACAGAAGACTCCCCCCAAACTGAAACAGATAAAATACAACTGCTATGCATACCTTGCATTTTTTCAAGAAAAACAACCGTTTACATTCCATATACCCCCACAAATATATTCTCTGGAAGTACAACCTCCCTTAAGCTTTCTAGGTATACCAGGCTTGTTGAGGTGGGCGCAGTTTTCTAGAAGTAATCTCTCGAAGATTTTTTTAGTTGCACAGGGTTTCCATAAAAACTGTATATAAAGCAAAATAAAAAAATCAATTTTCCTAAAATATCAATATGCAAACAAGAAAAAACAAGCTAAATCTGAAAACGCAAGCTCCCCCGAACAGAAAAATACCCAACATGCATAGGTACTTTTAACCCTTTTAAATGCCAGCCTACTTAAGATGTTGTCACCCTATGTTGACAGGTCATGTTTAACTAGGTTTAAAAATTAAATAAAAATTATTTTTTTCTCTCATTTATTTTAACTAAAAATGTATTTTATTCAAGAAAACCATGTTGCATGTGAATAATGCATAGGGTTCCCCCTACCCAGCATAACCTGCCGGGATGCAGAAAATGGCGCAAGGGCCCTGGCCAGGCTACAGGCGCGCACACTTAACTCACCTCTGATCGTCAGCTCCTCTGTCCCACACCGACTTTGATGACAGATGAAGTGATCGCTGCAGGGGGGTGAGGCAGGGGTTAGAGGATCCAATGCCCCTCCACCCCTCTCTTCAGTGATCACCGCATCTTACAGCTGTCAGGCCTGGAGCGGGATGACATCAGCAAAATGACATCAGACCCAAAGGTGCAGGGCTAGTGGTGAAGATGGCAGTGGCAATGGCGGAAGCAGGGGGCCTGTTAGGCCCTCTCCTAAAGTCTGAGGAGCCGGCGGGGGATCAGAGGCTCCCTTGGTGAAGAGGAGACCCGGCGGGAGGGATTGTGCATGGAGGTGAGTAAATGGCAGAGCTGAAGTGGGGGCCCTCTCCTGAAGCTGGAAGAGCCTGGGGGGATTGCAGGCCCCCCGGGTGAGGAGAAGACCCAGCCATATCGATTAACTGCTCAGGTGATTTGTTTGTTTTTTTGCCTGCTAGCAGGGGGAAAGGCAGGCGCATAAAGTGTATGTGGCTGGTGTTTAACGGTAAAATAGGAAGCCACGTGAATTTTACGTGGCTGACATTAGAAGGGTTAAGGGTTTAGCCTAGATGCACAAATTCATCAGGAATCTGTCTTGTGCACAACAATCGCAGATTAATATTTAGCTTCCACACAAATGACATGTGGATATAGAAAACCGCAAACACCCTGGCCCTTCCTCAGTGTTTTTACTCACCCCCGGGTCTGGATACTGGTTACCGAGTATCTTCAGTCTATGCAACAGTCTATTTTCAGGCTCTTCTGCCTCTTCAGCCATACACCAGAAGGAGATATACCTCAGAAAAGGGATCAGCATGTCTGGAATGTTACACACACACCCTCACACTAAATCAGCAGCTGCTGGCAGGAATGATTGTAACTGTGGATCAAGGTCATTGGTCTATGAGTTGTTTACAATGTTCATACAATGTTTTAAAAACTTTCTGAGCAGTTCTGATTTATTAGAGCTGATTATTAATATTATTTCAAGATTTAGGTTAATTTTGACAGTAGGACATTTTCAGAAGCAGGGCTGTCAAAATTGGAGCAAGATGGCCCTAATACAGTTCATTAGCATAGAATCTGCCTGCTATTCCACAACATCAACATGGAGATAAGCCCTTTCAAATAGCTTACATCACTGATTGCTGGGGCGGTGCAGGGGAGCAATTTATTAAACTTTGAATTTTTGACTGGAGGTCTGCTTTACCTTCACGGGGAAACTTTATTATGTGATGCCCCCGTGTATAAAATTCCCCTGAAATTCTTACCTTCTTCCTTCAGCACATGCACAGGCCTCTTCCCAATGATCATTCAATGCTGCGGGATTCTGGAAAATGGTTAATTTTGGGGATTTCCCCGGGCCAAGGGGTCAATCTGTAACTGGCCCTGGAAACTCACATGGTTGCCAGCAGCCATGTAAAAAATAGGAATTGTTCCAGTTTAAGGAAATAATTCAGTGTATTTGACAAGTAGGCCCCTATTAAATTAGTTGGTCTGACTTTTTTCAGACGTTTATGCACAATTTCTGGGGGTAAGAAACTCATCTGAACAAATAAAACAAAAGCAGAAATTTGGACTATGCATTAGAAGGTTTATATGTCTATATCTTTATATGTTTTTTTTCCAAAGGGTCAGATTTGGTCATTAAGGTACTTTATAGACATTAACATTTAACATTAACATTTAATGGACACTTATTTTGTTAGCGTAAGCTTCAGCCAGAGGTTTGTGTTCAAGTTCAGCTAAACCCTGAAAAGCTGGCTGATGGGCTGAGCAGCCCATCAACCAGCTTCACCTAAGGTGTGCCGAGCAGGGATCTACTGAACAACTTACCTGAGCCCTGCGATCCCTTTGGCATTCTTTCTGTCAAAATGTCCACATCCAGGGGTTTCAGGAAAATGGCCACCCCCATGAGCATTGAATCCATTTTTTTTAAGTCCCAGCTGTGAACATTTAGAAAGCGGAATGGCGCCCACCGAGCGGCTTATCGCGGAGCACAAGTAATTTGTACAGCCACTTCCTGCTGCTGCACTGTGCATTAGGGGACCCCCCTCCACTCTTCACCCACCCTCTGGTAATTTTAAATACATCCTGGCAGCAGGCAGTTGAGGCATAGGGCCCTCTGTCATTTTTGGGTTCTAAAGTTCAGGTCTCCATTAATTTCAACGTGAACCAGTTTCGGGTTTGGGTCAAGTTCAGTACGCTAACCAAACTTTTGTTCAAAGTTCAGCTGAACTTGCCATTGAGCACAACACCATAAATAACATATTTAAAAAGAGAAAAGACATGTGCATTGGCCAGGAATCGAACCCAGGTCAACTGCTTGGAAGGCAGCTATGCTCACCACTATACCACCAATGTCCAAAGAAAGCTGCTTGATAAAAGGGGTGCTTGCCCTGAAGCATGTTGCTCACTTTGGGGTTCGGGGACTGGGACAATCGGTCCCTATGTAAGAGTAACGTAAGAGTTACGTTTTATTCTGGAGTTCCTGTGCTGAAAGCACTATGGATGATTTTTTTGCATTTACTTCTCTGGGCTTAGCAGCAGCCCCGTAAGTTTTGTGCACTCAGGTCTTCGCACCTATTGAGATTAGCCATATTTGAGCTGCATTTTCTTTAGGACAATTTTCTAGTATCTAAAAAGAGGTTTCTAATTACACACTAATCTCAAGCCAAAATAATGCCAATAATCATTGCAGCAAGCAATATGATGTTTATTTGCTTGGAGAACGTTTGGAGAAAATTATTTGCAGTATGTTTACAAAGTCTGCAACTATGGTGTCTATAGGCCTCTAAGGCAAGTGGTCTTCCTCTTTTTGTAACATCCCAAAATGGAATGCCCCACTGTGTGCATCCCTGGGGATCGTCAGGAATACTTACCTCACCAGCAATCCAACACCACATCCTCGCTTTACCTTTAACCTAGACACATATCCATGGCAGGCATTTCTTAATAGCTGGCGCAGAAAGGCCTCACAACTAGAGGTCAGTGGTGATGCAGGCAGCATTATGTCTCCATTCAGCTTTAACCTGAATGGAATGTGAGCCAATGAGCATGTGCACCTTCCAAGAGAATAAAAAAGGGTGAGTTTCGTCTGATCCCGGAGCATACACAAAGTGGGGCAGTCGAAATTGAGGTGCCCCAGGGAGGGTGAACAATGCCCAAGATAGTGAAAATCTTTTTTGTCATAGAGATGCAGTTTCAAACTAGTCCTTACATACACTATATAACAATCAGCAGATGCACTTGTAGGAGCATGTCTATACCAAAGTAATATTTATGGCAATAGCAGATAACTCCAACAATTTTCTTTTTAGTTCTGAACATGAATAATATCAAATCAGCTTTTCCCTTTATTCTGGTTTGTTGCACAAAGGGGCTGAAAATTATAGATTATAAAGAAAATGAATGTGTGGCTTTTTGGATAGAGATCAGTCCTAACGATGCTCCTGTTTATATGAGGTTGATGGCAGCTGCAATTCACACACACACACACACACACACACTTGGCAGAGAACCATACAGGTCACATGAATGTGACATTTGTCTGTGAATGTTCTCATTCCCCCAGGTCAAAGTATGTCTATAGAAATAAGTCAATGTAATTTGTTTTGCCGTTTTATTTTATCTTGAATATATTTTGCTAGTTCTTCCACTAGCATTTTAAATTCAGAATGATTTGTACAAGAATATGGTTATTACAGAATTTGGTTAGTACTGTAAAGTGTGATGGACAGGGAGCATTTACTGTACTTATCAGCATTGGGTCATTGCAGCCCATCAAAATTTGGGTTTGACAAGTTCGGCCAAACTCGTCTCAAAAGTTAACTTTTAGGTCACAGAACTCTACCCGAACCTGAACCCCATTGAAGTCAATAGGGCTCCAAACTCGGGGGCTTAAAATTGGTGGTAAAATGGGGGTAGTAAGGGGTAGAGGGATGCAAAATGTGGGTAACACCAGGACAATTACCCTACACAAAATAGGATAGGGAAAATATTCAAAATAATATTTAAAAAAAAAATATATATATATATTAAACACATTTTAAATCAGATCAGGGGACAGGTGGGTGGCTCATGGTATCCCAGCCAGGAGTGTCAATCATAGAACATTAATGACTCCAAGACTTGCTGTGACGGCCCTGCTGATTTGAAAGGGGGTGAGGTTGAGGCTCTGCAGCAGACTGACTCTTCTGGCAGTCATATTGGGGCCTACAAAAATATGCTGCAAGCCCTGCACCTGCTTGCAAAAGAGAAAGGTGTAGCAAGCACAGATGCAACATGTCCTCTACCTGCAGCACAAGCTCGATCACAAACAGCAGCAGCACTACAATCACGTCATTGTCCCCCTTATTGGCTGCTTTCTGAATTGTTGGACACTTATAGTTAGTGACAGTGGTCTGAAATTGGCAATCCCAATAAATGCCCGTCAAATAGACCTGTCTGTGAAAGTGGCCGGAACTACCGAACAATCAAGAAAATGTTGTTTTTAACAGAAAACTGTCCATGAAAGTGGCCTGAACTACTACTTCACTCCAGCCACCGACTGTCCCTACCTAACTGCCCTGACAATGACAGTTGTTAGTGACCCTTACTGTCCCTCACTCCAGTCGACTGTCCCTACCTAGCTGCTCTGAAAAAGACAATTTTTTTTTCAAGCTCCCTATCTGTCCCTCACTCAAAGCCACAGCCTCTCTCTAACTAAAGCAGAGCACTCTAAAAGCACCAGGACGTGTGTTCAGGAACCACGAACTTTCGATAAGTTAGGTATAAATTGCCTGATCAAAGCTAGTAAGTGCTCTAATACAAATGTTAAAACAGCACTGTATGTAGCAGATAATTTATATTATCCCCATAAAAGTCTCTCTTTTAGGCTGAGGTCAACCTTAAGATGTTGGCATGTACTGCTGAAGAGTGATGAAGCCAACACAGCTTGGTGCCGGATGTAGCACCAAATTTGACAAGGCCCTGATTGGGTAGAGCAGAGGTCAGAAACAATATAGTACTTGGACATGGCTAGGACATGGTCAGGTGTGGCAGGGTCAGAAACAACTTGGCACAGTAGTGGCAAGAGATTTGGTCAGAGATGTGGTCAGGTCTCATGTGTTCAGGAACCCCGAACTTTGCCAACCCTAGACAAGGACCTCAACCTTAGATAAGTAAGGTATACATTGCCTGATCAAAGCTAGTAAGTGCTCTAATACAAATGTTAAAACAGCATGTATGTAACAGACAATATATATCATCCCCATAAAAGTCTCTATTTAAGTTAGTTACAGTAGTGGCAAGAGATGTGGTCAGGCAAGGCAGGGTTGGCAATGACTTGGCACAGGACTGGTTCAGGTTGTGAAAGGATGGTGGTCAAGCAAGGTAGAGGAACTAAAGTTGGGATGGTGGTTCTTTTATGGGGGGGACTACTAGATGAGAGGAAGGGTCTTGACAATGTCTTGGGAGGTGACCAAGACATTCCTACTGGTGGTTTTTGGTTCTGTTTTTCTTTATATGAAATCTAGAATTGTCTCTTAAGTGTCCTTTTTAAACGAAACTTAATAGCTGGTACATTATACAATATACTCCAATAACCTAAAAAATGTAACATTTCCTTCACCTTGGATTCAAGCTTTGGAAAACCATGTTGACAATTTCCTGCAAAGTTCTTGACAGTATTTTATAATATAGTGTACTTATATTCTCACATGATTTTTATCTCTACTCTAAATAACAGGAGTAACACATTTAGTTGGGTTTTCTAGTTTCCCCATGGGAGTTCAAATAATTCAGTCAGTTTTATTTGTCAGTTCAACATACATCATGCAAAAAGAAACAGGTTATATCACGGGACCTAAGAAAACAAGTTATATCACAGGACCTATGAAAACAAACCAGAGTACAAGGGTAAATGGACAGTTCATCAGCAATCCCCAGAATATATTTGCTTAAAACATTTCCTATTTGTTTTTGCTCGGGGGATATTAAATCGCATTAGATTTAGGTTTTTATGGCCATGCCGGCAGCAACAGAAAGTTTGTGAAGGCTCACAGCTATGTCAAGTAAAAGCAGCCTTGCTGACAAGCGCTGCTTGATCTGTCAGCCAGAACTAACCTACACCTGTGACCGTCTGCACCATGCCTGAAATGCTAGCAACTGACAAAAAATATATTTATATACCAATTGACTTTTTGTTTCCTTTGCTTCATATAACAATGTCAACATTAACAATGTGTTTGTAAAAACAATAAAATTGTGTTGTTCACACACAAACCATTGTTTCAAAATAAACTAAACCCAACTGTTCATTGTTTTGGAGAAACAGTTAGTATGACTCATTATTCAAGTGCAACTGGAGTGAACTGCACGGTGGTGTTGATAATTGAGCATGGCCAAAACATATTTATTCACCTTTAATAGGGTGTGATTAAAGCTCCATTGTCCCTCTGTAGTTATATGCAGGTGCAAAGAAACTGGTATAGTATTTATTAGATGGATTTAAAAATGCTATATATATTGTGGTAAATTGTACAAAAATGTCATAAATGATGTGTATTTCTCCCCTGCTAGGCTGTATCAGGCACGATCCGTGCCGGGTTTTCAGGACCCAGGTCACTTTCCCCAATCCCTTTCAGGTTTGTTCCATGATCTAAGGCCGTGCACAGGTGTTCAGGCTGATTTCAGGGGAAGCCTGAATAAAAAGGAGACACACGGCCTGTCTATTGTCCAGCCTGTAGGAGTGAGCCCAGATTGAGGTGCACATGGGGTGAAGGAAAAGACTGTATGCAAGCCGAAGGACTTGGCTTTTGTGCTCCCTAACTGTGGACTTGTGGGGATGAGCAGCGGAGGGCTGATACGCCCTGCAAAGTGGATTTGGACTTACCTGGAAGTGACAGCTTGCTGGAGTACCCAGCCCTGGACTTACATTTGTTTGGTGAAGTAACCACTTTTGATTTACTGTGTTTATGCTGCATTCTATGGACTGAGCGTTAATTTGCTAAATAAAGCCGTTTTTGCTGTTTAAAAACTGGTGCACGTGTCACTGCTGATTGCCCAACCGCTCACAATATATATATATATATATATATATATATATATATATATATATATACTGCAAAGCCAAAGCCAATTTGTTTGAGTTTACAACTACTGTCGTTTTATTAGATAAAGAAACAACTAACAGATTGCTAACAGATTGGACTCCCTCAGGCATTTGATGTCAATATATACTCATATTTTCAACTACATTCTGTTTGTAAAAAATATCAAGGAACATTGATTACATTGTAGATACACATGGACTTATTCATATCACAGATCACATACATGTATCTTATAAAAGCATTTGTAAGCGTTCTAACACATCTCACCCTAAAGTAAAAAAGGGCTTCCTAAGGGGATGCCACTGATCCCTCAAATTGCTATGTATTATTAATCAGACCAGGGGGGATCAATTATGTATGGAAGAGACACTTTATTCAGTACATGCATTTGAAAGTGTCTGATCAAAACATTTGTGGGTGACTGGGAGTAATCCAATTCAGGTGCAAGCTTAGCCCCAAATTCCTAAGCCTAGGCTTCCCCCAGCCATCAAGTTGGCCCCATCAGCACACCATCCTCTCATGTCTGTTGGCATGTCCCACAGCCTCATGTGTTCTCAAAACTTGGAGACTCCCCTCCTTTTATAAATGCTTTTAAAAATTATGATATCTGTATATAATCTGCGATATGAGTGCATTCATATGTATCTTAAAGGTCTCATTTGCTCCATCTGCATGCATGAGAATACGGAATAATTTTCAGTACATTTGCTCCTGAATCCACTCATAGCTGAAACACCACCTCACGGATTCTCACCTGGAAGTGGCCATTTTAGAGATTTCTTTCCCAGCATCCCAGCTGTGCTGCTGCCTAAATTCAACTGACATAACCCACAATACACAGCGGCAAGAAAATCTCCTCTTTGCAGATGGCCTGCAGCTCCATGAGACGCCATCTTTTGATCATTTGACTAGAGATGAGCGAACTTTTGAAAAATTTGATTCGGGCGATTCGCAGAATTTTCAGGTAAAATTTCTTTTGGTCCGAATTTATTTGCAACGAATCGCTATTAAAAACGGCTAATTCTGGGCTTCCAAGACCCTCCATAGGGTTGCAGAACATTTTACCTGGCTGGAACAGGCATAGGATACATGCTGGGTTAGTGAAATAATATTGTAAAGAAGTATGACATGCAGATCAGAGGCGTCACTATTAGATAAGCTGTCGCAGAGGTGGCATCAACATGATAGGCTCGATTCAGAGGCACATTCGTCTGCACTTCCGTAGCTGTCTGTGAAAGTTTTAGTGGGTGTTTGTCATTTTTTTGCTTTTTTTCATTAATTTTTCATTCGTACGAACGTTCGGGAAAATGCGTATATGCGCTTTTGATGAACGAAAGCAAATCGGATCATTTGCGTTAGTTTGGATCATTTTCCAAACAAAATCTGATATTTTTCGTTCAGACAACTTACGTTGTTGGTATGGGCTTGCGTCTGATTCAGAGAGCTGATTGCCGACGGACCACCACCCTATTAAACCGTTTCATTTCCGATCCACTTACGGGACCTTTGAGTGCTCGGATTGCTATTGTTGAACATGTTTTGCGGCTATGTGGAGGAGTCTGCGCGCCTTTAGCACCAAGGCATTGCATGTATCAGCACGGCTGAGGCCATAAATTATATAGCAATGCATACCTGAATCAATATATTTCATGTATGCCTTATAGAAGCATTTTAATGCTGACCTTAATTAGTCCTTAGCATGTAAACATTTATTTTCCCACACATCCATATAATTGCTATATTTTTTTAGACTTATGTCCTTTGTGAATTATATTTGGATTGTTGAACTTGAATCTTAATTTGTTGTAGGAGTTACCTTTGCTTTGTGTAATTATTTTATATTTGGTTGCAGGAACCGCAAAATGTGCCACTCGCACAACATACAAGCAGTGTCTGGTCCAGCTATGCGATTCCTCAGTGTTCTTGCAGGGCATCCAGGGTCGTCCCATGATGCTTATATATTGCAGAGCTCCAGCTTATTTCTTCAGTTTGAGTCAGGAGAATTATCTAGTGGATGGCTCCTGGGTAAGTTTGCTCACATTCCATCAATCCCTTTTAACTGTATGGCAATGAATATAGTTGATGACTTATGTCTTATGACATGTTAAACAATATTGTAGCTTAGAATGTGTATTTTATGTTAGTATTTTTAAATTCTTTCAGGGTATTCTGGATATCCACTCCTGCCCTTGCTCCTGATGCCCGTTCTTTGCCTGCAGAATGCGGGCCAGGGGTTCTCATCGGGCACTATGCAAAATCTGGGCCATGGTGGCGAGGGCCCTCTGGCTTTTGAAGTCCAGATTTAGGTGTTTGGACCATACAGGGGGGGCACTGCAGTATGACCCCAACAAGGTTATACCAATATTTTAATTTACGTTTTTTAACAGGGACCACACGTGCCAGAGTGGCACAACTGAGTGTCAGGGTCCTTCAGTTGGTGGGCGAGATGCAGGAGCTGCGCGACTCGTTGGGGTCCACAGATGAAGAATAATGTTCTGTGGCCTGCCATTGCTATGTATTTAGTTTGTTATAGTTGTAAAAATTTGAAATGTTCAAAATATTTTAAGATTTTATATTTTATAATGGAATAAAAAAAAATGTTTCAGTGTCATTTCATTTACAAAATACATTAACACAAAACTAATGGGCCCAGAAATATTTGTGATTTGGGTAAGTTTTAGGGGGCTAAAATGGAAGAAGAACCTAACCGCGAAGTGGTTTGGGTGAGCTTTAAGGGTCCAAAAGGGAAGATGGAGGATAGTGCTAAGTGATTTAGCTAAACATTGTAGTAGAAGTAAGGGTGGCAAATATGTAGGTGAGCACTTTAATGAGTTAAGTTTGTAGTGCACAGGCGCAAGATTGTAAGGATTTCCGTCTGGACGATTATTTATTGAAAAAGGAAAACAGAAACTAACGGGAAACGTAAAGGATTCGGGGGAGGAGACGATGGGAAAAGGGCTAAAACGAAAGCCTACGTTGTAACATGAGAAAATGAAACGGAAAAGTCACGCTGGAAAATGACATCCTCGTATTCGTAATCTGCCGTACGAACGGACGAAAACTTTACAGAAGGATTGCAATGCATGCATAGAATCGCTTGCACACTCATATGACAGCGGGAACATTTAAAGTGGACCAACACCCAGGGGGATCGGCCCCCGCGGGGCATCCAAAATCGGGATGTCCCGCGGGGTGAAACCCCCCAGGAAGCCCACAATCCTACCTTTTCCACGTTCCAGTGGTGCATGCGCGTCTCCCGAGCGTCCCTCTAGCAGCCTCTCGCTTGTCCGTTGGCGGGGATTGGCTGCAGCGGTAACGTGGGAGCGGGGTGAGGTAAGATTTCGGGGCTTTCTGGGGGGTTTCACACAGCGGTGCCCCACCGAAGTGGACCAAAACCCAGGATAGTCAAAATCCTGGGTGTTGGTCCAGTTAAAAAAAAAAAACAGATCGGCACTAAAACGAAAGTATTTTGTTGTCTCTCTGAATCGAGCCTGATGAGCCCATATATTGCCTGAAAGACACACTCTGGATTTGGCAGCAGCATAGGGAGCCCATATATTGCCTGAAAAAACACACCCTGAATTTGGCAGCAGCATAGGGAGCCCATATATTGCCTGAAAAACACATTGGAGTTGGCAGCAGCATTAGGAGCCCATATATTACCTGAAAGAGACACTGGAGTTGGCAGCAGCATTAGGAGCCCATATATTGCCTGAAAGACACATTGGAGTTGGCAGCAGCATTAGGAGCCCATATATTGCCTCAAAGACACACACAGGAGTTGGCAGCAGCATTAGGAGCCCATATATTGCCTGAAAAGCACATTGGAGTTGGCAGCAGCATAGGGAGCCCATATATTGCCTGAAAAACACATTGGAGTTGGCAGCAGCATTAGGAGCCCATATATTGCCTGAAGAACACATTGGAGTTGGCAGCAGCATTAGGAGCCCATATATTGCATGAAAGACACACCCAGGAGTTGGCAGCATTAGGAGCCCATATATTGCCTGAAAGACACATTGGAGTTGGCAGCAGTATTAGGAGCTCACATATTGCCTGAAAAACACACTGGAGTTGGCAGCAGCATTAGGAGCCCATATATTGTCTCAAAGACACACACAGGAGTTGGCAGCAGCATTAGGAGCCCATATATTGCCTGAAGAACACATTGGAGTTGGCAGCAGCATTAGGAGCCCATATATTGCCTGAAAAACAAACCCTGGAGTGGGCAGCAGCATTAGGAGCCCATATATTACCTGAAAGAGACACTGGAGTTGGCAGCAGCATTAGGAGCCCATATATTGCCTGAAAGACACACCCAGGAGTTGGCAGCATTAGGAGCCCATATATTGCATGAAAGACACATTGGAGTTGGCAGCAGTATTAGGAGCTCACATATTGCCTGAAAAACACACTGGAGTTGGCAGCAGCATTAGGAGCCCATATATTGCCTGAAAAACACACCCTGGAGTTGGCAGCAGCATAGGGAGCCCATATATTTCCTGAAAAACACACCCTGAATTTGGCAGCTGTCAGTCTCCTCGCCTTTCCTGCCCTTTAAGGCATCGTGAGCGCGCCATACCACGGACTGCATGCAGCAGCAGACATGCTCAGCTGCATGGTTTTAACAGAGCAGGCTCTTCTTCTGTCGCATGCTCCACAGTGACACCTGCTGTTCAGCCCATTGGAAGTGCACAAGGCCTAGAGTGTAAGCTCTTGGACTTGATTTCACCTCCTGGTGTCCTGAGTTTGAATGGACAGGAAGTGACTTCACCAGACTCTGGCACATCCCTCCCTGTGCTGATTGATAGCCCTATTTAAGAGGACAGCTGGCCTACATCCAATGCTGTGTTATCAGCTTACTTCCTGGACCTTGTTTTTCCTGATTCCTGAATACCTGATCGAATACCTGGATTTATATACGGACGGATAACCTGATTTTTGACGCGGATTGCTTATGGACTTTGCCTGTTTTCTGCCTGCCTCTGACCCCGGATTCACCATTGGACTCTGCTCAGACTTTTTATTTGCTCTTTGGAGTTTTTTCTGCTTCACTTCGCCCCATACCTGGAGCTCAGCTCAGCTCTCCCCATGATTGTAGCCAGGAGGCTTGACAGTAGCAGCATAGGGAGCCCGTATATTACCTGAAAGACACACCCTGGAGTTGGCAGCAGCAGCATTAGGAGCCCATATATTGTCTGAAAGACACATCCAGGAGTTGGCAGCAGCAGAAGGAGCTCATATATTGCCTGAAAGACACACCCAGGAGTTGGCAGCAGCAGAAGGAGCTCATATATTGCCTGAAAGACACACCCTGGAGTTGGCAGCAGCAGCATTAGGAGCCCATATATTGCCTGAAAGACACATCCAGGAGTTGGCAGCAGCAGAAGCAGCTCATATATTGCCTGAAAGACACACCCAGGAGTTGGCAGCAGCATTAAGAGCCCATATATTGCCTGAAAGACACCCTGGAGTTGGCAGCAGCAGAAGGAGCTACCATTCATCAGCTACTTGCATGCATCAGCTATTGTTGGGTGGAAATCCCGGCTGATCCATGCCTTATTCATCTTCACAAAGGTGAGTGTCTCCACATTTTTTGTGGACAGACGAGTTCTCCTTGGCATTACTATGGTCCCTGCAGCACTAAAGACCCACTCAGATGGCACACTACTGGCCGGGCAGGACCAGTAATCCAGCGGATCCTCATTAGCGACTGAAGACTGAGGCTGCTGCTGATGAAGCTGCTGCTGCTCCCGACACCCCCCCCCCCCGCAGCCATGGCAGTGGAAGGTGAGCGCAGAGGTCCCCCCGAGTCAGACCTGCGAGAGTATGGACCATGGCGCAGATAGGCATCGGCCAACTGACTACGTAGAATGTCTTTGTAGTAGGTCAGTTTGTCCTCCATGGACGTCTCAGTGGGTGTAAAAAAATCCCCCCATTTTGTGCCGGTAGCAAGGGTCCAATATGGTGGAGAGCCAAAAGTCATCCCGCTGACAAATGGAGACAATTCTGCAGTCACTACGCAAGCACGTGAGCATGCATCGTGCCATTTGTGCAAGTGACTCGGAGGGACTCGGAGTGACTACCTGTCTCCATCTCCACCGCATACTGCCACGGTGTGTCTGGGTCCTCTGTCTTGCCTTCCTCACAACCCTCTGGCTGCTCCTGCTTCTCCTCTCCTCTCAGATGTCTAGATAAACCGCCCATTTTGCCAAAACTAAAATGTGCTCCTCCTCCTCCTTCTCCTCCTCCTCAGCTCCCACAGGGTTTATGTGACCGTGAAATGTATGTGCCATGTCTCCAGTGCCCTGACCAGCCATGGTTTCCAACATGTGTTGTATTACATGAAGCAGCGGAATCATGTCATTCATGCCGTAATCCTGGCTTCCTCAAAGGACCTGAGCAAACAGCAGGTGTCACGTATGAGCTGCCACTGGTTCACATTAAAGTTAAACAGGGGTGTCCCCCTATCTGCTTGGATCATCAAGAAATCATTGATGGCTTTTCTCTGTTCGTATAGTGGATCTAACAGATGTAGGGTGGAATTCCAACGGGTGGAAACATCGCAAATCAGACTATGTTGGGGGATACTGTTCTGACACTGTAGTTCAAGAAGGGTGTGCTTGGCGGTGTAGGAGTGGCTGAAGTGCATACAAAGTTACCTTCCCGTTGTTAGGGTGTCTTGCAGATGGGGGGAAGACTTCAGAAAACGCTTGACAACTAGGTTGAACACATGTGCCATACAGGGCGCATGGCTCAGGCTTCCTTGTCGCAGCGCAGACAAGATGTTACTCCCATTGTCAGTCACCATGGTTCCCATTTCCAATTTTCGCCTAGTAAGCCATGTTTTGATTTCTTGATGAATGCATTTCAGGAGCTCCTCCCCTGTGTTGACTCCGTTCGCCAAAGCAAACTATGTGAAGCACACCGTGACACCGCCGTGACCTGCACACGTGGTAGGCTGGAGGGGCATTGAGAATTGACCGTACAGTGGAGGCTGAGATGGCGGAGGATAAGGAGGCGAAGTCGCACACTGTGACAGGCAAAACGGCCTGGGATCGTGGAGGCCGAATCGGTGTGACCTGTTCAAGTTGCTGTGCAGGAACCACATTTACCCAGTGGGCATGTAAAGGGCATGTATTGTCCCTGACCGTGGTTACAGCTCCAGATGTCGGTGCTGCCATGCACTTTGGTGCACACCGACAGCCTCAAGGACTGGCCCACCTTCTGCTCAACAAATTTGTGCAGGGCTGGTACTGCTTTCTTTGCAAAGAAATGACGGCTTGGGACTCTCCACCTCGGCTCGGCACAAGCCATCAGCTCTATGAAAGGTGCAGAGTCCACCACCGTAAAAGGGAGGGACTGCAGCACCAGCAACTTGGACAGGAGCACATTTAGCTTCTGCACCGTAGGATGAGTGGGCGCATACTGTTGTCTCTTGGACATGGCTTCGCTGATGGATTGCTGGCAGGATGACTGACTTTTAGTAGGAGGAGCAGGAGCATCTGGAGTGGCAGAGTAGGGGTATGACGCACAGCTACCTTCGGCTGAGGTGCTGGAGCCTTGGCTGGGTGAAATTGGAAGTGGCGTGCCACTTGGTGAGGAAGCAGGCTGGACCCCCACTTCGGAGCCTCAGTTCTCCCAGGCCGCTTTATGGTGACGCTGCATGTGATGCCGCAGGGCCGTGGTACCAACATTGGGGCCCTGGCCACGCTTCACCTTTTGTCTACACATCTTGCATGTGGCCAGGTTACCCTCCTGCGGATGCTTGATGAAAAAGTGCCACACTGCTGAGTAGCTAATTTTCCCACCAACAGTCTGCACTAATTCACTGCTACTGCTGCCAACTCCAGGAACCCCTGCTCCACTACCTCCCGGGAAGGCAGCCTGTTGCACAGCAGGTGCTCCACCCCGCCTCCGGCCAAGTGTGGCTCCAGACATCCCAATTCTGCCACCATGCTGACTGCCAACCCTACTACCAACTTGCTGCCTCAGCTGCTGACTCTGGGGCAACCTGGGACCCTCTTCTCCTGATGATGATGAAGCCCCTTTTACACCGGGCCCCCAAGTGCGATCGGCTTCACCATCATCGAGTTGTGTCTGCACATCACTGATGTCCTCCTCAGTTTCCACAACAGTGTGTGCTGCAGGAGACGGAACACTCGCCACACCACCTCCCACGCCACTCTCCTCCTCAGTGTTTGTCTGCCTAGCGAAAGAAGCGGCGGATGTCTCCTCCATCTCTTGGCTGGGCAGTAGCTGCTGACTGTCTTCTAACACATCGTCCTCACTGAATAGTGGAGCTGAACCCAAAGCATAAGATAAGTCTGCTGGAGGGGAGGCGTAGGACAGAGGCAATGGAAGGACAGGGGCTGCTCCCGGGCCATACCAACTCAGGGTTGTGTCTGAGGAACCTACCGATTGTTGACTGGGGCTGTCAGATGTCACTTGTGATGAGGTGGATGACCGCGTTAACCAATCGATGACGGCAGATGCGTTGCTGGTCGAGACACGACTGCTAGCAGATACCGGGAGATCATGCCTCTCACCGCTACTCCTGCTGCCACTCGCCCCTAGTCTGCTGCAACCTCTGATGAATCTAGGCCTCTCCTCGGTGCACATCCTGGCACATCTCTGCCTGACATTTTTACTGTGTTTATGAGGGGAAAACAATACACTACACTACACCTAAAACAGTATTTCAGGTGTGTAGAAAAGTTAGATCAAAATAGGCAGACACTGTAGCTAAAAGCTAATGCAAAAAGACACTGTCAGATGGTCTTACACAGGATGCCCCTGGTCAGAGTTAAATGCACCACAGGCTGTTTTAAAACGTGGTTTTTGTTCAAAATCTAAAAAAGGTAAAGATGCAGGAACTCTTAAAAGCTAAGTGCTAGTATTCGGGATGCCCCCCCCCCCCCCCCCGGTGAAAGGCAATGGCTTCTTTAAACTTAAAAAACACTTTTTTTAAAAAAATCTTTTACTCTTAAAAGATAAGTGGTAGCACTGACAATGGCCCCCGGTGAAAGGCAATGGGTGCTTTAAACTTGAAAACCAGACCTTTTTTTAAAAAGGCAAAAAGGTTAGTAGGCGGGTACTCTTAAAAGATAAGTGGTAGCACTGACAATGGCCCCCAGTGAAAGGCAATGGGTGCTTTAAACTTGAAAACCAGACCTTTTTATACAAAAGGCAAAAGGTAAGTAGGCAGGTACTCTTAAAATATAAGTGGTAGGTAGCACTGACAATGCCCCCCCCCCCCCCCCCCGGTGAAAGGCACTGGCTGCTGGCAATTTGACAATGAGACTTTCTTTACAAAATGCAACCAGTTAGCAGACAGGTACTCTTCAAATATTTATGCTAGTATTTGGGATGCCCCTCCCCTTGGCGAAAGGCAAAGTTTGCTCAAAAAGTGACTTCCTTTACAAAATGCAACCAGTTAGCAGACAGGTACTCTTCAAATATTTATGCTAGTATTTGGGATGCCCCCTCTTCAAATACATAGGCTGGCTGCTTTTACAGTGAAAAAGTGACTTTCTTTACAAAATGCAACCAGTTAGCAGACAGGTACTCTTCAAATATTTATGCTAGTATTTGGGATGCCCCCTCTTCAAATACATAGGCTGGCTGCTTTAACAGTGAAAAGGTGACTTTGTTTACAAAATGCAACAGGTTAGCAGACAGGTACTCTTCAAATATTTATGCTAGTATTTGGGATGCCCCCCAGTGAAAGGCAAAGTTTGCTTAAAAAGTGACTTCCTTTACAAAATGCAACCAGTTAGCAGGCAGGTACTCTTCAAATATTTATGCTAGTATTTGGGATGCCCCCCCTGCGAAAGGCAAAGTTTGCTTAAAAAGTGACTTTGTTTACAAAATGCAACCAGTTAGCAGACAGGTACTCTTCAAATATTTATGCCAGTATTTGGGATGCCCCCTCTTCAAATACATAGGCTGGCTGCTTTTACAGTGAAAAAGTGACTTTCTTTACAAAATGCAACCAGCTTCGGCAAAATGGCCGCCGCTTATATAGGGCTGTGACATCATCGGTAAGCCTGTCTGCTGATAGTTAGCATGTGACGCCTACCCAAGATTACTTGCCCCATGGGACATGTCCTGACATGTGGATCCACCATTTCAGATGGGCTGGGAAGTAGTAAATGAGATTTAAGGAAGATATTCGGAATCATTACGAATCAAATTTTTCCTGAAATTTGTAACGAATTTGGGTTCATCAGATTCGATTCGCTCATCTCTAAATTTGACTACAGTAGGAGTTACAAACATGTAAACGAAATTTTATGTTCAGCAATCTGAATTTCCCTGAGGAGGGATGCATTCGAGCACTGTTTTTTGTAAGGGCATTGGTCCGGATTAAATTAATACATATGACCACTGGGGGAAAACTGTCAGTGTATGGTACAACAGCAGCTTTGTTTAGGTGAGTTTGGTTTATATGTTATAAACAGAGCGAAACATTTGTTGCAACCTGTGACCCTAAGGTGAATAACTGAAGTGACTTCCTGTTTGGTCACCAAATATAGGTATGGGCCAGCCAGATTTGAAGCTATTTTACACGGTGGTCCTTTAGATGAGAATGACAGAATGTATTAATCAATAATCAATCAATCAAGACTCTGTGTAGAGCTGGAACACTATGCTAAAGCAATTCCCATCTCACTCTGACTTCGACCACTAACTCATCTCTGGCAACCCGCCTTTTCCAGCAACTTTTTGCACTGGAAATCACATTTGCTTCTGATATACATTTATATATTCTAGGTTAGGGGTCCCCAACCCTGTCCTTAAAGGAGCACTATCACAAAAAATTGCATTAAAAAAGATAAATAATTAAATAGCCACACAATAGCTTCTAACATGTGTATAAATAATGTGGCAATAGAAAAGAAAAAAATGTATGCCTTACTTTAAAATTTTTAAATGAAAATGGCTCCGTCCATTTGCTGAATGGGGGGATCTGCTAGGCATACAGTGAGGTGATAGAAAGACGCCACATTTAGCCCACTGGTCTCCTAGCAACAGCTGCAGTAAACGTGCTCCCAGCTTTTTCACAGGCAGGTGCTGTACCCGGTGGTAACAGCTCTGTGTGTGTGAGGTTCTGTGTCTGTGATTAGACCACCAGGTGATTCAATCAATATATAAAATCTCTACAGAATAAACTAAACTGTCTGAAAAGAAATTCTACTTTGAATGACTGTGCATGTATATATACAAAGGTATTAAAGCAGAACAAAACCCTGAGTGACCACTGTCCTTCCCCTGGGGCATCCCAAATTGAGATGCCCCATTGTGTAAAAGCCCCCCCAGGTTGCCACAAAACTCACCTTTTTCCTGGCTCCCATGGTGATGTAAATAGCTGTGGCCACCGCATCTCTGGGCTGAGGCGCACTCCCACTGATAGCCATTCAGATAGGCTGGGCTCCCAGGGATGCAGCTGATCCAGTTCCCCATTGCTGAGCTCTGTGTGCAGAGCCGTTTGCCAAACAAAAAGCACTAATTGGACAATAGCCCGTACATGCACCATGAGATGGAGAAAGGTATGTTTTGACAGGTGAACTGGGGGTTCTTCCCATAGCGGGGCATCCTAAGTCGGGGGGAAAAACAAAACTTGGGATAGTGAAAATCCTGGGTTTTGTTCTGCTTAAAACTAAAACGCACAATGCTGAAAAGAAGAATACATGGAAAAAGGTGTTGTAAGAATAGGAAAATGGGAAACTGAAAGATACTATAGACATCAGCAGAGGTGACATGGTAAAATAATAAAAGTGGAGAGCAACAGAAATATAAAATACAAAAACAAAATATTAAAATACAATTGTGAAAAACGAAAATTAAAAAAATGAAGTAGTAGGGCACTGGATTTGAACTTTACACTTGCTGCATCAGGAACCAGCTCCTTACAAAGTGAGCTATTTCGTCTATTATTGTGAAGTGAAACTTTTAATATAATAACTTTTAAATCAGCTCACTCTTTCACTCCCCCCCCCCGACACTGATCTCGTCTTCAAAGCCCATCTCTCTCTTAGTGTTATCATCAAGCCGGAGCAGTGAAACAAAGCTCCTCTACAGCACAGAGAGGAGACACCACTCTCAAAAAAACATTTAAGCCCCGACCCCTCATCAAACTCTCTTCACAGTTCTCCTCCACACAGCACATGGATCAGTCCCAGGTGCCGGGTCCCATCAGACAGGCTTCTCTTTAAACAACTCGCAAACCTCAATGCCAAGATGTTGGCATTTGGGCACAACACAGTTTGACTTCTTATAACTATAATTACAGTCAGTACAACTATGATTATAATCTATGTTGTCATGCAAAATTTGTGATAGTGCTCCTTTAGGGTCCACCAACAGCTCATGTTTTGTGGATATCCACATAGCCAGCTCTATAGCTCTGCTGCTGCACTAATTACTCCACCAGTGCCTCTGTGAAGCTCTGCAAAACCTGGCCTTTTGGGGGGGGCCTTGAGGACAGGGTTGGGGCCCCCTGTTCTAGGTCACCTACTCCTCAGGATATATATAACAAACAGCCCAGTGGCAGAGCCTATTAGCTCCTGCATAGACAGTTTAGAGCCTTCATTTGCGCTGTTCCACATGTAACTGTTTTCACTAAGACCTTTCGTAAATGAAGGTACTGCTTTGTCGATGTTCTACCAGGTTTTGTACAGGGCTTTGCTGGAGGTACCCCAGGGTTTATCCAAAAATGGGACATTGCCCTAGGGCAGTAAGCATGGGAAAAGGCCTTACTGCTCACATGAACATCTTCAATAGCCTGCAAGACCCAGGAAAGGAACTATAAGGTCCAGTCTGGACAGTACAAGTGCCCTTGGTAAAATTTGTTGATGCACCCTCTAAGTTCTGGTCAAAACCATCTGTTTGGTCTTACCAGTAACTACATAATGGTTTCCTGACTTGGAGCACTGAACTCTGTTTTTCAGGCAATTCTCTGTTTAATATAGAAACAAAGGTTACATACAAAGTAAAATATTTGCCACACCTAAAGTAAAAGATTAATAGAGTGCGATTACAGGAAAAATAAAAATAAACTGCATGAAAAATTACGTTTGAAAACACCATGGGCCTGATGTATCAAACACTTTTGCCAGATAGTGCCACGTCAGTGTAAATTAGAGTAAAAAATATAATAAATTAATTATATTTTCACACTTGTGCATACAAGTGTGAAAATGTAATTAATTTATTATATTTTTTGCTGCACTACAATAAGCACATTTACTAAAACATTAGCATTTCAGCAACATGCTGAAAAATATTATTGAAATATCGAAATGCCATTGTCTGGCAGAAGTGCTTGATAAATGAGGCCCTATGTTTAAATAGGTTGTAAACGTATACATTGGAATCAGCAATAGTAAATAATACCATTCTTGTACTTAGTTGTCCATACAGGGACACCAAGCCATCACAAACTAGTAACCGGAAGGTGGGACTAGAGCAGGAGTGAGCTGTAATTCCTCCCTGGTGCTGGTAGAAGGGCCATCCCGCCGGTAGGTTTTCCAGTATAAAGTAGTTGAGACCGGCATATGGAAGGAATGCCAAATCACAAAATTTAAACAAAAAAGGGTGGGAAATCCACGGCTAAGGCAATGGTGCAGTGTCCCTCTAGGTACAACTAGGGGAAAACCATTTTACAAGGCAATTACAAATCTGGTATTTTCCCAGTCAGGTTGTCCATACAGACACCGAGCCATCATGAATGGGATGTACAAAGCAGTCCCAAAGGGGCAGGAATAATTCCCCAAGCATAAGCCTGAACAAAAAAGCCTGGCTGTGCCCAACACACAACTCCTTCCAAACATTGAATGATTGAATCTACCTTATAGAAGGAAGATGACCAAGTGCCAGCTTTGCACACCTAGTCCACTGAAGCCTGGTGCCAAAAAGCTCAAGATGCTCCCACAGCACTAGTGGAGTGAGCTGACATACAAAAAGGGGTGTCCCAAGCCAATGATGCAGAATAGGCCTGGGACACCGCTTGCCTGATCCAGCAACTAATGGTGGCCTTGGCAGCCGCCAGCCCCTTCTTGGGTCCTATAGGCATTACAAACAAGGCATCTGTTCTACACACTGTAGCTCCCTGTAGCTCTACAAGCTGTAGCTCCCAAATAATACTTTAAAGCATGCACTACATTGACTGAGTGCAAGCTCTGATCCTTTGAATGCACAGGACTCCGATAAAAAGAATGGATGATGTCCTCGTTCAAATGAAAGGCCAAGACCACTTTGGGTAAGAAGTACTTCCACAGACGTAGGGTGACCTTATCCCTATGGAAAATCAAAAAGGGTGGCTTGCAAGATAGCACCGCCAGCTCAGAAAATCGACGCACTGAGGTGATGGCCACCAATTATACAACCTTTAGGGATAAAAGAATTAGAAGGCTTCTGCCATTGGCTCAAAAGAAGGCCTCTACAAGGCCGAATGTCCCAGCAGGTAGCTTAAGGGGAGAGTGCACATGTGCCATTCCCTGCATAAAAGTGCAGACCAATGAGTCCTCTACAATAAGGCAGTGAAAGAAAATACATAAGGTTGACACCTGGCCCTTGAGGGTGCTAAACTGTAACCCTTCATCTAGACCATTCAGCAAGATGCTTGTGTGACTCACACCAGGAAAATAGGCCACCATGTTCTGTAAAAGATTCTGGCTGCAGAAGCCTTCCTAGCCCAAATCAAGGTAGTAATCACCAGTGGGGAAAGGCCTCTATCCTGCAACTGAAAAGAGAAACTGATGGATCCGCACGTCCTTAAAATGGGTACTTTATTCCAGATCCATTAAAAACATTGATTGTCTCCAAAAAGATACAAAAACATCCAAAGCGTATTAAAACCAATGCAAGACTCGGGCAGAAAGAGAAAGGGGAGTCCTCTGACGCGTTTCGGGTCCTTCAAAGGCCCTTAGTCATAGATAGGGGCACCCCTAAAACCACAGTATTATATAGGAAAAAAGAGGAAGACTCACCTGTAGCAGCAGTGCGGCCCGCAGCAGCCGGGAGCCACAATCAGCGCACAGCAGTGACGTCCGGGATGGAGGGGGACGCGCCGACCAATCACAGGCAGGGAGCCGCAAACCAATCAGAGGAGGGAACCTCCTCACATGACAGCGGAACACCCGGCCAATGAAAGCGCACGTCCTACCTCCAGCCAGGACGCCAGAATGGAAACGTAACCTAAGCAACCAACCCCGCAGAAAGAAACAACCTGTGGGGAGGCACTGGGCCACGGGAGCTGCCGGAGGGAAACCCGGAGGCCCCGCTGTGCTGACACACTCTGTGCTAAGGGGTCAAATATAATGGTCATGTGCAGATAGACTGCAGGATACTAACTGTGTACTATAGTCAGTGATAGAATAAAATAAAGCGCACATGAGGGCATTAAACAAATAAGACAAAACCGTTAATCATTAATTAAATACTGTCATACAATATGCCCTGTGCCTTGGTGAAAAACATGGGACCACAGGTAAAGATAAATCATTTAGCACATCATACATTATCAAGTAAACACATAGTAGTTAATAAAAATGGTACCCACCGGCACTGCAATAAGGAACATTCAGTACAATACATGAAGTGAATGTCACAAAATAGTACTATAGGTGATTGAACGTGATATACTAAGATATATATGTATATATTACTATTGGCCCAAAAAATGTTCCAGGAACTAAAGAATCCCAAGGGGTCAGGCTACATCAAGCTACATTTGTCCACTAAAAGTGGATTAAGCATTCCTAGTGGAAAATAACCCTGTTTATTATATTCAATAACTACTATCCTCTATATGATCTATGTGGGTTACAAAGAAAACAGGGAGATTAGAGGAGGAGGAAAAAAGGAAAAAAAAAGAACTCAGATCATGTGGGAGAAATATTCTAAGTAACAAGGAGAGAGAAGAGGAAATATCAAACATCATTACTAATAGAGAGACACACATTGCATATAGGAAATGAGGGACTAAATTATCTCTGGGTAATAAATGAAACATCCCATCTGTAGTTCATGCCCTGTGGAAATCTAGTGGCCAGGGTAAAGATCCAATAGGCCTCTCTGGCTAATAACTTTTTGTGCAAATCAACACCCCTAGGGCCTAAAGAGACTTTTTCTATAACACTAATTTTGAAATTGGGTCTCTGTTCCCGGTGGCACATGTTGTGATGTTGCGCAACATTGGACCTTTTGGGGTGATCGATTTTGTGGATGCCAGACAGATGTTCCGTCAAGCGAGTTTTGGCTTTGCGGGTAGTACACCCCACATATTGTTTCATACATATTTGACAGGTAATAAGATAAATAACTGAACGCGAGTTACAGTTAAGAATTGTTTTTATCTGATAGCGTATCCCAGTAACTGTGGACCTAAAATATTTGCCCTTGTCAACTTTATTGCACATGCCACATCTAGTACCACCACATGGAAAACAACCTGTGGTGGATAACCAGGTTTGCCTGTGCGGTGGATTTGATTGGAAAAGACTGGGAGACAGTAAATTGCCCAGATTGGGAGAACGACGGCTGACAATCTTTACCCCTTGATCTATTATGTTATGGAGGAGGGGGTCAGCTCTAAGTATGGGAAGATTCTTTCTAATAATTTCAGCTACCTGTTGGAACTCAGCTGTGTAGGGTGTGCTAAATACCGCTGCACTCTGTAGTGTTGATTTCTTATTAGTTGACTTCTGTGAGAGCATAGATGTCCGATCCCTATTGCGTGCAATGGTCTCGGCTCTAGTGAGCATCCATGGTGGATAACCCCTGGCCCTTAATCTGGACTGGATGGCAGATACCTCTTCATCAAATGATTCTAATTTGCTGCAGTTTCTCCTGCTTCTTATCATTTCTCCCACCGGAATCGATCTTAGTGTGTGGGGAGGATGACAGCTTGTGGCCTGTAAAATATTATTGCCCGCAGTGGGTTTGCGATAGGTACATGTATGCAAAACATTATTGTCCTTATCGCTGGATATTTTTAAATCTAAAAACTCCACCATATCTGGGCTAGATTGAATTGTAAACCGCAGGTTGAGACTATTAGAATTGCAATAACCAACAAATTGGTCCAATTCATCAGTGCTGCCTGTCCAGAGAAATATCAAATCATCGATATAGCGATAAAAGAAGGTAATGTATGGCCTCCAAGGATTATCACTGCTGTAAATCTTATAGTGTTCCCACCACCCCATATAAAGGTTTGCTAATGAGGGGGAAAAGGGAGCACCCATGGAAGCCCCACACAACTGTAGAAAGAAAGTGGAGTCAAACATAAAATAATTGTGGGTGAGGAGGAACTCGGTAACCATGATGATGAAATGACATAAATCATCATTATATTCCGTATAGGAGGATAGATGAAAATGCAAAGCTTGAATGGCAAGTTCGTGGGGTATACAAGAATATAGAGAAGCCACATCCATAGTACAGATGATAAATCTGCTATCCAGTTTGTGAGTAGAAATGATGGAGATGAGATGGCCAGAATCCTGTAAAAAACTAGGGAGCCGGAGAACCAGGGGTTGTAGCATAGAATCTAGCCATTGGCCCAAGGGTTCATTCAAACCACCAATGCCTGCTACTATGGGCCTCCCTTTGGGGGGGTAGTCATTCTTGTGGATTTTGGGCAGGTGATGGAAAAGGGGCATAAATTGGATCTTTGACTTTCAGATGTTCAGCCATTCTTTCCGTCAGGATGCCCAAAGCAACCCCCTCATCAACCAATTTCTGTAGTTTAATCTGAAATTGCCCAGTAGGATCTACTTTAAGCTTCTTGTAGGTGGTGGTGTCGCTCAATTGGCGTACTGCTTCGTCTTTATACATAGTTTTGTCCATAATTACCACCTTCCCCCCTTTGTCGGCCTGTTTTATAACTATTTCCTGATTCTTCCTGAGTGTTGCTAAAGCTCTAGACTCATCTTTTGATACTCATCTTTTTACCCGCTTTAGGTCGGTCCGGGATTGTAAATCCCGTAAATCCTTTTCTACTGATTCCTGGAATAACCCTAAAACATCTCCCCGCGACTGTATAGGATAAAAGTCGGGGTTCCGAATACGAATGGCCTCTGGGGGATGTATGGAGGAAAAAGCCGATTTCTGACCTAATTCAAATTGGAGTTGTTCTGCATCTGTGATATTACATAGTTCTTTAAAGGCGCCACCCCTCAAACCTCCAAGAGCATCCTGTGAGGTAGTAGAGGATTTGGCAGGCTGTAAAGAAAAATCCTGGGACTGATCAGAAAAATGTCGCCTAAGGGTGAAAGATCTAACAAGTTTATTCACATCCAAAATGGTATTAAATAAATCAAAGTGGCTGTCTGGCACAAAAGTTAACCCTTTAGACAGAACCGACACTTCAGGGGGTGAAAGCTCATATCTGGAGAGGTTGAGGACATTAACACAAGTTAAGTCCTGCCCCTGCGTATGTTGTGTCCTGGAGGCCCGCTTATTTCTGCGGCCTGCTCTCCTGGTGGGTTTCGTCCTCTTGACCTTGTCATCATCGGGGTGTGTGGTACCAGTGTACCCTCTCCTAAAAAACGTGAGTCCTCCCTATGGTTGCCATTGGGGGGCAAGCGACCCCTTCTCGGTCTTCTATTGCGATACTCCATGGAATCAGAGTAATCAGCTCTAGACGTAGAGTCATCAGTGTCGGAATCTGTGGTCAGAAAAGTAACTGACTTGGGCCTTATAGATTTTTTAAGGATAGATCTAGTCCTCCGTTTAAGGTGGTAAAAGCCACCCCAATCATATACCTTGCCCGCGGAATAATCATCAGAGTCCCTCTGGTACTTGCGCCGTTTAGACGCTATGACATTACTCTCCAGCTTGTCATGAGTGTTAATCATCTTTTGGTATAGTTCATTGAACTCAGGAGATGTCTTGTAGGTTTCCAGATCTGCCGTAGATTTCTCCAGGGAGAGTTGGAGTTCATCCAACCTTTGTCCTTGATACTCCACTAGTATGCTCATAAGTGATAAAGACGCATCCGTAAGCACTTGATTCCAGCGCTCTTTAAAAGAATCGGGGAGTTCAAATGTTGGAAATTTCTTTATGCGTAATCCCCTTGGGATCATTTTATCGTCTATATATTTAGAAATGGTAGACATATCCCACCATGTTCGGGTTTCTTTATTCAATAACTCACCATGTAGTTTAAACAGTGAGTGAATATCCACCTGTGGTTCCATGTTTTCTGTGGATTTTGTAGAGAAAGTATCCAGCTGAGCTAGTCGTTTCCTCTTATCCATGAACATGAGATCCAAATCTGGAATACTGCCCGTGTCTGGTGGCGCTGAGGATGAAGTAGAAGTGGCCATATTGGAGGGTCACCGGAGACTCACTAAACTGGGTGCAGGAAACTGGGACAACAAATGAATGGCACAAGCAAGGGGGGAGTTTCCGCACACCAGTGAGAAAGGGTGCACGATCCTGGGCTGTCCCAAGCCCAATTAATCCAATTGAAAAGAGAAACTGATGGATCCGCACGTCCTTAAAATGGGTACTTTATTCCAGATCCATTAAAAACATCGATTGTCTCCAAAAAGATACAAAAACATCCAAAGCGTATTAAAACCAATGAAAGACTCGGGCAGAAAGAGAAAGGGGAGTCCTCTGACGCGTTTCGGGTCCTTCAAAGGCCCTTAGTCATAGATAGGGGCACCCCTAAAACCACAGTATTATATAGGAAAAAAGAGGAAGACTCACCTGTAGCAGCAGCGCGGCCCGCAGCAGCCGGGAGCCAAATTTTCTCTATCCTGCAACACCTTGGACACAATGGCCACACCATCAAAGCCAGCACCTGAATAAGGAGGTCATCCAAGTAGGGCGCTATGCAAACCCCCTGACACCGAAGGATCACCAAAACCACTGCAAACACCTTTGTGAACACTCTGGGTGTGGTGGAGATCCTAAATAGGAGTGTTGTGGAAAGTGATGAAAGAGCGAAGCATAAAAACTTCTGACTTCAGACCCATCCTTCTTGGGGATCACAAATAAGTTTCAATGGAAGCCGAGGCCTCTCTTGTTCAGTGGAACTGGAGTGATGACTCCAGTCTGCAACAAGTGACTGACCACTGTCCTTAATGCAGATGTTCTGTCTGGTGAGTAGGGCAATCTTGATGCCACAAACCTTGACGTAGGTGACCTCTTGAACTCTAGCTTGTAGCTGGATGTCGCCACGTTCCTGAACCAAATATCTGAGACCTCAACTAGCCAGATGTGGAGAAAAAAAAAGAGTGACCGCACTTAAACCCATCAAGTGGGGGCGTCCCATAATGCCTGATTAGACTTAGGGTCCTGCTGGGACTGAGGACATCGGGGACTTGTATCTGCCTGCCAACCTCTTCCTAAGGGGGGCTTGAGCGCTCGCTCTCTCCGAGGAAGATGTTTCATACCTCTGGAATGGGGAGAAAAGTAGGTCCGCATCTAGACTGTTGCCTCAGCCTCTTCTGCAGCAGCAAACGAGTACTCTTGCCGATGGTGGCATGCTTGACCAATTCATCAAGCCATTCCCCAAACTGGTGGCCACCCACAAAGGGTAAGGCCTCTAAGAGGCGATATCCACCGGTCACTGCTTCAGCCATAGGGTTTGCCACAAAGCCACTGACAGGGCTAGATTTTGTCAGAGCAACTTGGCAATGTCATCCATTGCCACTCCACCAAATTTGATCAGATTGATCATATTGTTCAGGATCAACTGCCCCTTTGACTCCACTCTGCGGCTCTTCTGGAGCCCCCGTGCTCTGCACCCCCAAGTTCTTCTGCCTAAGCAGAGCAAAGAGGTGGTGAAGACAGTGCTGTTTGTGGTGGGAAGAAATGTGTGCTTTGCTAACAGTCAATGTGGTCATTAACCACTAGTGAGTGAACACATATATGGAAAACCCGTTCTGGCAATGGATTACGAACCTCCAGAATCCTGGGAATAGAAGGGACACTATTCAGCTTCTCCCATGCCTTTTTCATGCCTTCTCCACCTAAAGTTTTCTAATCCTGGTAGGCATTGGGTTGATCCTCAGGCATAGCTGGAATGGAAGCCTCTTTAAGACCGAGGGTATCCCAAATAACCCTGATCCTGCTCAGAGGAGGATGCTTGACCCCAGCAAGAGCGGGTACCCGGTGAGCGCCTGGTAGCGGCAGAAGCCCGGGTGGCCGGGTAGGGAGCATCCAGAGAGCAGCAGTGTGGCCATCTCCTTTACTCTCGTTGACAGGTGAACAGCCAAGTGGAGGAGCAAGGAATGTGGGTGGCCAGCAACTAAAGCACGGGCGGTGCGGAATGTGAGCGGCCCACAGGTGAGCAGCAACCGGAGCAGGAAATCCGGAGCGTCACAGCCCTCGTGATTCAGAGATGCAGCTGGAGTGTACAGAACAAAATGACTTTGTCGGGAGGAAATATTAATCACTTTCTCCTGGTAGCCATGTCCACAAAATGTAAAAAGCCAGCACCAACCCTACCACCTGCAACAGCCAATTATACGGAGGAAAGGGGGATACAGGGGGTTGGGACATCTCAGGGAACGCAGCTACCCCACTATATTAAAAATAAAGAGATGGGCCCCTCCAGTTTAGTACCCCTTGATGACCGCTATCTTCAAGCCCAGGTCAAACCAAGGTTTGACATTGGATATTGCTTGTCCCCTGGGGCAGCAGATGCGGAAACCTGGGAGCGTGATGATGCCCTTGAATTCCCCCCCAAAAAGGAAAAAACAGTAACAGGATCACCCCCCCCCAGGATCTGCATTGTTCCAAATGTGGCTGCCTGGAGTTAACTTGAAACATATATTCAGACTAAAGCAAGTAAAACTGAAGAAAAACTACACCAGGTTGCTGACTAACCATTGTGAGGCCTTGTTTGTATTTAAAAAAAAACTTTCCTTGAACCTATTATTAGAACTTGGCTGCACAAATTATCAATAAGATGTGATGGTTCTCTTATACAGGTAAGGACATGTGGTTGCCAGCTGGTCCGGGAGGGTGGCTTTTTGAGCTAATGCAGGTTATACAGGTAACTGAGGGTAGTTTAGGGAAAAAACTGATTTTACTTTTACAAGGCATTATTACAGAGATGTCTGTTTATAAAATATTACACTCAAAAAATACAGTTTTGTGAGTACTCACCTTTAAAACAGGTATTATGAGTGTGCCATACACTCCACTTCGGTCTTCATGACATCTGGTAATCTCCAGTAGAGGGCGAATTTCTGCAGAGATGAATATGCAAAAAAGAAAGCCCCTCCCGGTCCATATATACCTGGGACCTCCCACCAATTTCCCAGTGTATAAAAGCAGTAAAGGGACCAGGAAGAACCAATTATAACCTTAACAATCAAAACCAATGGTTCACCATATAAAAGCCCCAGAATACCTGAAAAAAAAAGGGGTGGGGCGAAGTGGAGTGTATGGTACACTCATAATACCCGTTTTAAAGGTGAGTACTCACAAAATGGTATTATTCTAAGTGTGCCATACACTCCACTTCGGTCTTCATGACATCTGAGAAATCCAATAGCAGTGTCCGTCATGGGTGGGAACCAGAAACAGTAAAGAATGTACCAACTCAAACCACTACAGCTTGCAGAACCTTGCGGCCAAAAACAGCATCCGCTGAAGCCCGCACATCAACCTTGTAAAACTTGGAAAAAGTATGTACGGAAGACCAAGTAGCAGCCTTACAAACTTGTTCAAGAGAAGCCTGGTGCTGAAAAGCCCAGGATGCACCAACGAGTAGAATGCGCAGTGACCCTAAAAGGGGGGAGTCCTCCCCTACCAGAATAGGCCCCAACAATGGCCTGATGAATCCATTTGCTAAACGTAGACTTAGCAGGCGCCCTTTACTGGGCCCGCAGGGCACCACGAAAAAAGCTCCCGTCTTGCGGAAGGAAGAAGTAGTCACCAAATAATACTTCACACAGCGAACAACATCCAAATTGTGCAGAACCCTCTCCTTGTCATTGTTAGGCTTAGGACACAAGGAAGGGAGAACAATGTCCTGATTGAGGTGGAAAGCAGACACCACCTTGGGAAGGAAATCCGGCTTAAAACGAAAAACCACCTTATCCTGGGGCCTGAATCAACAGGGCCGCCAACTCAGAGACACGCCGAACAGAGGTAATAGCCACCAAGAAAGCAACCTTCTGAGTGAGAACCGAAAGAGCAATATCCTGTAACGGCTCAAAAGGAGGACCCTGCAGAGCCGAAAGAACCAAATTCAAATCCCAAACGGGAACTACAGCCTTCCAAGGGGGCCGCACATGCGCGACCCCTTGGAAAAAAGTCTTAACCAGCGGGTGTAAAGCAAAAGACCTCTGGAAGAAAACCGACAGAGCAGAAACCTGTCCTTTCAAGGTACTAAGCTGGAACCCAAGATCCAGATTATGCTGAAGAAACTCCAAAATCCTGGTTATAGAAAAACCCTGCAAGGCCCTAGCCTCACACCAATCAATATAGGACCTCCAAGTCCTATAGTAAATGCCAGAAGAGGACCGCTTCCTAGCCCTAATCAGGGTCTGAACAACAGCCTCAGACAAACCTTCCTCTTTCAAGAGGAAGGTTTCAGCAGCCAAGCCGTCAAAGCCAGCGTTTGTAAATTGGGGTAAAGTAGATGACCCTGAGATAGCAGGTCCGGCAGCAAGGGAAGCCGGTACTGGTCTACGGCCATCCTTACAAAGTCTGCGTACCAAACCCTTCTTGGCCACCTTGGAGCTACCAGAATCGCTACAGGTACAGAAAACCCAGGTCCTTCCAAGCCAGTGACAAGGCATCCACTGCCAGAGACAGGGGATCCTGAGAAAGAGACACAAAGGCCGGAAGTTTGTGATTGTGCCTCGAGGCAAAGAGATCCACCTCCGGAGTCCCCCACCTGCGACAAAGATCCAGAAAAACCTAGGGGTTGAGAGACCACTCTCCGTGGCGAGAGGATCCCCTGCTCTGGGAATCCACCTCCGTGTTCTCCACCGAAAGGCGAGGAAAATTGCTCTCCGCCCAGTGCAGGATCAGAGAGAATTCCCTGAGGGCACTCCTGCTGCGAGTCCCTCCTTGGTGATTTATGTAAGCCACTGCCGTTCGGTTGTCCGAACGAACCTGAACCGGAAGACCCCATAAATGTGGGGTCAGCCGAGCCAGAACCAGTCGAATGGCTCTGAGCTCCAATACATTGATGGGGGTATGAGCCTCCTGGGGACCCCACACCCCGCTGAACTGATGACTCTTCCAATAACCTCCCCAGCCTGACAGGCTGGCATCCGTGGCAACCGTCTCCCAACAAGGGACCAGAAAGGATCTGCCCTTCACCAGATTGCTCGAATCCAGCCACCACCGAAAGAACTGCCAAACCCTGGGAGACATCCTGAAAGGTTGATCCAATCACTGTGGGCACCTGTCCCAATACGTCAATAGGTGACGTTGAAGAGATCTCATGTGAAACTGTGCAAACGGCACCGCCTCGATGGAGGATACCATCAAACCCACCAGTTTCATCCCCTGTCGGATCCCCTCTGGACAAGGACTGGCCAGAAGAAGACGGATCAGGCCCTGAATCCCCTGCACCTTGGTCTGGGGCAGAAACACCCTGCCCCGACTGGTATCCAGATTCATGCCCAGACATGAAATCCCACGAGACGGGGAGAGAGAAGACTTGGTGCGGTTGATCACCCACCCGAACCTCTCCAGGGTCGACACCACTTGGTGGGTGTCCAGTTCCGCCTGATGAAGGGAAGAAGCTGATATCAACAAATCATCCAGATAAGGCACAATGCGAATGCCCTGAAATCTGAGCAGAGCCATTATGCCCGCCAAAACCTTGGTGAAGACCCTCGGTGCCGAGGTCAGACCGAACGTAAGAGCTACAAACTGAAAATGTTGATCCTCCACCGCAAATTGGAGGAATCTCTGATGTGCCTGAAAAATCGGAACATGCAGATACGCATCCTTGATATCTATGGATGTCATAAAATCCCCTTGGCGAAGGGAATTGATAGCCGAGCGCAGAGTCTCCATGCGGAACTTTTTGGCTCTTAGAAATCTGTTGAGAAGCTTGAGATCTAGAATGGGTCTCACCGAACCCTCCTTTTTGGGAACCGTGAAAAGGTTGGAGTAGAAACCCCTGCCTCTCTCCGACAGAGGCACCGGGCATATAACCCCCATGTCCAGAAGGTTTTTTTACTGCTAACAGGAGCCCCTGTGCAGCCTGAGGGTCCGAGGGCACCCGAGACCTTAAGAATCTTGGGGGCGGCCAGAACTCGAACTCCAGTTTGTACCCGGAGGAGACCACTTCCAAGATCCAATTGTCTGTGACCTCCCGGGCCCAGACCTGGAAGAAGAGCCGCAGCCGTCCCCCCACCCTTGCGGGTGAGGGCGCCCCTTCATTGCTGAGCTGGTTTACTGGCAGGCTTGGAACCCCAGGCAGCCGGGGGACGTGCCCGACCTCTGCCTCTGTTCCAGGACGAGCCCCTGACACCCGAGAAGGCCAAACCCCTAGACGCTTTGGCCCCTCGAAAGCAAGGAGTGAATGAGCCCGCCCCCCAAAAGGGGCGGCGCGGTTTCCTCCGCTGAGGTAACTTACCTTCTTTGGCAACAGCATCCAATTTATCTCCAAACAGCCGCGAACTCAAGAAGGGAAGAGCTGTGAGCGACTTCTTGGCTCCAACGTCCGCTGCCCACTGGCGGAGCCAGACCAATCTGCGCATAGCCACCAGTAAGGCTGATGTCCTACTACACACGACAATAGAGTCTTCCATCGCAGCCATGACAAAATCCATGAACAATTCGCACTTCTTAAGGATAGCGAACTCGGCGCCATCTGGATCATACTGAGCGTTATTCAGCCAGTCCCTGATAAGAGACCTGGTAGCAAGCGACACCAGGGCAGATGCACTAACAGGCTGCAGGACCAAACCCACGTTGGCAAATGTGTGGCACACCATCTGATCAAGGTGCTTATCCTCGCCATCCTTAAGAGAGGTGGCGTCAGGGGTGTTCAGCACAGAAGAGTTGGTCAAACCTAAAACAGGCGCGTGGACCTCGGGAGGAGAAGACCAGCGCTTAACTGCCTCCACCGGAAAAGGATATTTCTTATCCCATCCCTGAAGCACACCAGGAAGCCGACTGGGCCTCTCCCATTCTCTAAGGCTCAGCGCATCAATTTGACCCTGGGTAGGGAATTCTAGACGGGGCTTGCAGGCCCAAAAAAATTCCCCCTTCTTAAGAGGGGGCGCCGCAGGGGGTTCAATATCCAACACCTCCAATAAATGTGACAAAACAGTGGCCGTATCTATGGCATCCCCCAGTGCCTGCCCGACATTGGAATTCCCAGATTGAACATAGTCAGCCTCTGAATCCTGATACAATTCCCCCTCCTCTAACGGGGAATAATCGGACAAATCAGCGGACTCGTCGTCAATATCCCACAATGGCGGGCCGACGACAAATGTCTTTTTTTAGCCTGGGCCTTCTTGCCCACCGTGCTAGCAATCATTTTCTCGATGCTGGCCAACCTAGCCCAAACATGAGAAAGCGACTCCCCACTGGTACCAATGTCACTTGGGGTATGGATAAGGTGGGGAGGGGAAGACGATGAAGTGGGAGGAGCCGACCCAGAAGGCTGGGTACCAGACTGCCGCGTTATGGCCTTTTGTGCGCATGGTATACAGATCAGCACATTCTCCCCCGTAAGGGATACCCCGCACCCCACACATGGCCCGGATTGTCCCAAAGGGATCCCGAGGCCAGTATCCTGCGGAGCCTCCATATGGTGAATTTTTGTGGTCAGTCGCAAGACCGCAGGGAATTACGCATAAGCAACCCGGGATGCCCCTTAAAAGTCCCGGTGGGAGGATTTTAGGTGGACAATTTTTCACTAGGGACCCCAGGACCAGGAGGGACCCCTTAATATGCACATATACAGGGCAACCTGTAACGCACAAAACAAGCAACATAAGAGCAGAGCTGTGTAAAAATGGCAATAACCTTACATGTACAAAACCACAGCATTTGATCTTGCAGCCACACTAAATGTAAATATATAGGTATATATATATTTATATACCACATCCCAGCCAGACAGTGCAAATAAGGCACACACATGTTTGAGACCAGTGGGGGCCCCCACACACACACAAGCTAAGGAGATGGCCATTGGGCCCTTACCACTCCGATTGCTATGCGGCCTGCCAGAGAAGATGGCCCCCACGCAGCCTCGTGCCTGAGGAGGGAGAGCAGGGGGAGGGCGGGCCAGCGCAGAATGCGCGTTTGCCGAGGCCACGCCCCCCTCCCAGCAACGCGGACCCCTAGACAACGAGCACAGCAATCAGAAGCTCCCCCAGGCTGCAATCAGTCCCGGTAAGCCAGTAAGGCAGCAAACACTCACACACACACATAGTAAAACACTCAGCACACAGGGACAAGGGCTGGGGAAAACGAAATATCGGCCAGGCCAGGCAACCCCCCGGAGGGGAATAAGGGACCCGGAAGGGGGGAATCCTGCCAGGAGCTGGCCATAAGCCTAACGGGACGGGGCATCCCACACCAGGATCACCAAGAAAACTGGAAAACCGCCTACCCCATAGTGAGGTCTCACGGTGGAGCAGTGCTCCTGCTGCACCCTTAGGGTGCTCCTACCTTCACCGGGACCCGCAGCCTAAGCTGGGAGGCTCAATATAGGGCAATTTAGAAGCGTCCTGGCAGTAATAGGGAAAATAGAAGGCCGGGCGTGAGCCTGGCTTACCTGTAAGTAAAGAAGTCTTCATCTTCTGTCTTGTCGCCTTCCCTGCAGAGAAGGAACTGGGGAATTGGTGGGAGGTCCCAGGTATATATGGACCGGGAGGGGCTTTCTTTTTTGCATATTCATCTCTGCAGAAGTTCGCCCTCTACTGGAGATTACCAGATGTCATGAAGACCGAAGTGGAGTGTATGGCACACTTAGAATATATATTTCTCTTCCAGTTTTCATGGGCAGCATGTCCATTAAGGGGCACCATGGTGATGCATATTGAAATACATTTCATTGTGGTATATTATCAATTCAATAGAATAGAGGCAAGAAATAATACAATGCTAATACATACTGTTGGTGTGTCGCAGAAACAAGCCCTAACAGTTGATGTGCAGTTGTGCTACAGCATGTAAAAAAAATAGAATCACAGAATATGTGTAAGAGATTTCCTGATTTTTGCAGTTCTTTCCCGTGCCTGAACATGAGCTGGGGGCATTTTTAAACATCTCTAAAAATTGCCTTTCCTTCACTCCAGCTCCAGCCAAACTATCTCAGTTAAGTTTAGGTTGCATAGTTGTGCAAGCTATGTCATCTAACACAACACTCCATCTCATCACTTTTTGGTCAAATAGTCCTTACACTGGAGAAGGATTTTAACTTAAACCTTAAAAAAGACAATTCTGTGAGTACTCACCTGTAGAATTGCTTTTGCCATGCATGGCACGGGCAGCTTCACAAAGTCATTACATCTGGGTATTCCGACCCAAGGTGGCGCAGTGCACTGCAGAAGAGTTGTGGCTCCTCCCGGTACCATATAAAAACGGAATCACCATAGACTTATCCAGTGTTGACAAGCAGTTATTCAAGAAACCAGGAGATAATAATACCATTTTATGACTACTCACCTTTAAAATGGGTATTATAAGTATGTCACACACCCCGCTTAAACAATTCTTGAGATATGGGTTATGGTCCAGTAGAGGGCGAACTTCTGCAGAGATGAAAGCAAAAAAGAAGCCCCTCCCGGTCTATAAATACCTGGGACCTCCCACACATTCCCCAGTATATGACAGCAGTAAGGGGACCAGGAAGAACTAATAAAACATTCTTAACAATAAAAGGTTCACCGTATAAAGGATCCAGAATACTAAAGGGCTGGATGAAGCAGGGTGTGTGACATACTTATAATACCCATTTTAAAGGTGAGTAATCACAAAATGGTATTATTCCAAGTATGTCACACACCCCGCTTCCACTATTCTTGATATATGGCACATCCAATAGCAGTGTCCGTCATGGGTGGGATCCAAATACAGCAAAAAATGCACCAATTTAAACCACTGCAGCTTGCAGAACCTTGCGGCCAAAAACAGCATCCGCTGAGGCCCGCACATCAACCTTATAAAACTTTGAAAAAGTATGAACAGAAGACCAAGTAGCAGCCTTACAAACTTGTTCAACAGAAGCCTGGTGCTGAAAGGCCCAGGAAGCCCCAACAGCACGAGTAGAATGAGCAGTGATCTTAAAAGGAGGAACCCTCCCCTTAGCGGAATAGGCCCCAACAATGGCCTGACGTATCCATTTACTAATGGTAGACTTGGCTTGCGCCAAACCTTTCCTGGGCCCGGAGGGCACCACGAACAAGGCGTCCATCTTACGAAAAGGAGAAGTAGCGACCAAATAGTACTTCACACAATGAACCACATCCAAAGAGTGCAAAACCCTCTCCTTGTCATTGCTAGGCTTAGGACACAAGGAAGGGAGAACTACATCCTGATTGAGATGGAAAGCAGAAACCACCTCAGGAAGGAAATCTGGTTTAAATCGAAAAACCACCTTGTCCTGGTGTCTCTCAAAGTAAGGGGCCTGAATAGACAGAGCCGCCAACTCAGAGACACGCCACCAAAAAGGCCACCTTTTGAGTGAGCACAGAAAGTGCCACATCCTGCATCGGTTTAAAAGGAGGCCCCTGGAGGGCCGAGAGAACCATATTTAGATCCCAAACGGGAACCAAAGGCTTTCTAGGGGGCCGAACATGAGTGACCCCTTGGAAAAAAGTCTTGACCAGATGATGCAAAGCAAAAGACCTTTGAAAAAAGACAACCAGGGCAGAAACCTGAGCTGGAACCCCAGATCCAGACCATGTTGTAGAAACTCCAAAATCCTAGGAATCGAAAACACCCTGCAAGGCAAGGCCCTAGCCTCACACCAGTCAATATAGGACCGCCAAGTCCTATAGTAAATGGTAGAGGAAGACCTCTTCCTAGCTCTAATCAAGGTTTGAATAACCGCCTCAGAAAAACCTTCCTCCCTCAGGATGAAGGTTTCAGCAGCCATGCCGTCAAAGCAAGCGTTTGTAAATTGGGGTAACGTAGTTGACCCTGACAGATCAGATCCGGAAACAGTGGCAGCCTGTACTGATCTACCGCCAATCTTACGATGTCTGCGAACCAGACCTGTCTTGGCCACCTTGGGGCCACCAGAATTGCTGGTGCCCCCTCCAGAGCCAGCTTGCGCACTACCTTGCCTACCATGGAGAAGGGGGGAAACAGGTACAGAAACCCCAGATCCCTCCAGGCAAGGGACAAGGCATCCACTGCCAGGGTCAGAGGATCCTGAGACAGAGATACAAAGGTTGGGAACTTGTGATTGTGCCAAGAGGCAAAGAGATCCACCTCCGGAGTCCCCCACTTGTGACACAGGGCCCAAAATACCCTGCGGTTGAGAGACCATTCCCCTCGGTGAGAGAATCCCCTGCTCAGGGAGTCCGCCTCCGTGTTCTCCACTCCCGGAATGTACACCGCCGAGATGCAAGGAACATTGCTCTCTGCCCGTGTCAGAATCAGAGAAACTTCCCTGAGGGCACTCCTGCTGCGAGTCCCTCCTTGGTGATTGATGTAAGCTACCGCAGTTCGATTGTCTGATCGAACCTGAACCGGTAAGCCCTGTAGGTGGAATGTCAGACGTGACAGAACCAAACGCATAGCTCAGAGCTCCAAGACGTTGATGGGGTTGTGAGCCTCCTGAGGACCCCACAACCCCTGGAACTGATGATCCTTCCAGAAACCTCCCCAGCCCGACAGGCTGGCATCTGTGGTAACCGTCTCCCAACAAGGGGCCAGAAATGATTTGCCCCTCATCAGATTGCTTGATTCCAGCCACCACTGAAGGGACTGCAGTCCCCTTTGCTCAGTTCCATATAAGGTCGCTTTAACTTCATCTATTGCTGAAATGGGACAGATGTCCACAGTCCTTAGATCAGTCTTTTCTGATGTCTCCCAGGGTGCCTTTTCTTAGCAGCGGCCTTTCTGCCCACTGAGCTAGAAATAATTTTCTCGAGGTTGGCCAGCCTGGCACATACATCCAAGTGCGACTCCCCACTAATGACAGTGTCACTTGGGTTACGGATGATGCGGGGTGGGGTAGGAGAGGCGGGCGGCACTGACCCAGACGCCTGGGGTCCCGCCTGCCGCGTTATGGCCTATTGCGCACATGGTATGCAAATAAGTACATTCTCCCCCGTAAGGCATACCCCACAACCCACACATAGCCGGGATTGTCCCAAGGGGAGCCCGAGCCCGGTATCCTGTGGAGCCTCCATATGGTGATTTTTTGGTAGTCGCAATGACCCGAGGGAATTACGCTGGTAAGCAACCCGGGATGTCCCTTAAGTCCCAAGTGGGAGGATTTATAAGTGCCCCAAATTTCTGCTAGGGACCCTAGGACCGGGAGAACCCCCGTTTAAGTAAGGCACAGGGAGTCCTCCTGAAAGACACAAAGGAGTGGCCATAAGCACATGCACACACACACATATATATATATTTTAAAGAAAAAGGGACAAAGGACTAGCGCTGTCCCCTGACAGGATGGGGCACATGGCTAAGTCAGGTACATAAAAAGGGGGGAGCCCGGGAGGGCACTCACGTGCTTTGTACAATGGCTGCCACCGCTCTCAGTTCAGAGAAGGAGAGTGAGAAAGGAAAGAAGGAGCGGCGGGCCAGCGCGGATCGCGCGCCGCGCCTGGCCCCGCCCCCCCACTAACACAACCAGCAGCGTGGTTCCCAGCCATGGGCTGGGCTCCGCAATTGGCTCCACAACAGAAGGGGGGCGGGCCGTGGCAACGCGCGATCGCCCGGCCCTGCCCCTTAACACCGCAGCCTGAGGGGAAGAAGCTCCCCTCAGCAGAAGCAAAAAATGGTGACCAGCCAGTAATGTGAAGCACCAAGCACACATACACACACACACACTTGAAAGAAAAAAGGAAAAAGTCGCCCCCCCTCCACTGGAGGGTTAACAGAGGGACCCGGAAGGGGGATAATCCCGTACCAAGTATGGTGTAAGGGATATATATATATATATTTATTTAGGGACAGGGCATCCCAAACAGGGATCACCAACCCAGATTCCGCCTACCCCTTTATATGGGGTCTCATGGGGGAGCATGGCTCCCTAAACACCTATTAAGGTGATTCCTACCCTCGCCCGGACCTGCATCCAAGGCTGGGAGGCCAATATTGGGCTTAATGTATAAAGGTCCGGGCAGAAATAGGGCAAAAAACAGCCGGGCATAAGCCCGGCTTACCTGCAAGGAAGAGAAGCAGACATCTTCTGACTTGCTCGCCGTCCTGCAGAGAAGGAACTGGGGAATGTGTGGGAGGTCCCAGGTATTTATGGAACGGGAGGGGCTTCTTTTTTGCTTTCATCTCTGCAGAAGTTCGCCCTCTACTGGACCATAACCCATATGTCAAGAATAGTGGAAGCGGGGTGTGTGACATACTTGGAATAAAAGTAACAGAAAACCCCAACTAACTTGGAACAATCACCATACAGAGGCAACCAAGAGCAACGATAACAAGGGTGGGGTGAAGCAGGCCATGCCATGCATGGCAAAAGTAATTCTACAGGTGAGTACTCACAGAATTGTCTTTTTCCCATTGCATGGCACGGCCTACTTCACAAAGTCATTACATCTGGGACATCCAAAAGCAGTGTCCATAAAGTAGGGTGAGATCCCCAAAGAGTAACAACAGGCAATTTAAACCACTACCGCCTGAAGTACCTTGCGGCCAAAAGCAGCATCAGTTGAGGCCTTAACATCAACCTTGTAAAACTTGGAAAAAGTATGAACAGAAGACCAAGTTGCGGCCTTACAAACTTGTTCAACAGAAGCTTGGTGCTGAAAGGCCCAAGATGCATCAATAGCATGAGTAGAATGAGCAGTAATCCTAAAAGGAGGTTCCTTCCCTTTAGCAGAACAGGCTTGTACCACCGCCTGATGGATCCACTAATAGTAGATTTAGCAGGAGGCAAACCCTTCCTAGGTTCAGCAGGAAGAACAAAGAGCGTCAGACTTCCTGAAAGACTCAGTAGCAACCAAATAAAACTTCAGAGCCCTGACAACATCCAAAGAGTGAAGGGTCCGCTCCTTGGAATTAGCAGGGTTAGGACACAAGGAAGGCAAAACAATGATCCGATTGAGATGAAAAGCAGACACAACCTTAGGCTTAAGCCGAAACACCACCTTATCCTGATGCCTCTCAAAATAAGGAGGTTTGATGGAAAGCGCCGCCAGCTCAGAAACTCGCCTGACAGAAGAAATGGCCACCAAAAAGGCCACCTTAAGAGTCAGAATGGGCAAGGCAGCCCCACGGATAGGCTCAAAGGGAGGACCCTGCCGAGCAGACAACACCAGATTCAGGTCCCAAACAGGTAGCATAGGCTTACGTGGCGGACGCACATGAGTATCTCCCTGGAAAAAAGTCTTAACCAACCGGTGTTTGGCAAAGGATCTTTGGAAAAAAATTGCCAGAGCTGACACCTGTCCCTTGAGGGTACAGAGTTGAAGGCCCGAATCCAAACCATGTTGCAAAAATTCCAGAATCCTGGGGATAGAAAACACCTGACAAGGAAAAGAATTGGACTCACACCAGGCAATGTAAGCATGCCAGATCCTGTAGTAGATAAATGACGAAGTCTTCTTCCTAGCCCTAATCATGGTATCAACAACAGAAGCTGGCAAACCCTTATCCCTCAAGATGGAGGTTTCAGCAGCCAAACCGTTAACCCTTCTAGTGCCAGCTACGTGAGTCTCACGTAGCTGCCTCTACTCCACTTAAGTGCCAGCTACGTGAGACTCATATAGCTGAATTTAAACCCCCACAGTAAAAAAATAAAAAAGTCAAATACTTACCTGACCCCTCCTTGGATCCGGCCGGGCTTCCTCTTTAATTTGGTGCCATCCGATCCCCCGTGGAGGCTCGGATGGCTCCAGCAGAGCCCCCGGAATAGGCCCACCCTCGCTTCAGCAGCTGCTAACTGTAGAAAAAAAAATATAAAAATGACATTTACTTACTCGTGGCAGCGCTGCCTCCCGACGGATCTCGTCTTCACTAGGGGGGCCTCCAATCGCCCCCCCAGCCTCTTCCGTGGCAAGGAGAGGGCAGAAATCGCCCCCCCACTTCCTGGATCGGGTCTGCTAGCCCCGCCCCATCACTGTGATGTCACCAGCAGCCAGCCTCTTAATACCGGCAACAGAGACTCAGAATCAGTCTGCTCGGGTGCTTGGAGCAGAGAGGTGGGGAGGGGGAGAGGGCTGTGATTGCCTCCCCTCCCAAGGCTCTCTCCTCCAAACACTCGAGCAGACTGACAGCTGTCATCGCAGATCGCCGTGGGACACAGGATCGAAGGTGAGTAAAGGTAAAAAAAAAAAAAAAAAAGATTTTTTTCTCTTTGTGTCTATTTTTTTTGCATTTAACCCCTTGTGAACTGGTAAGGGCTCCATGAGACCCCTTGTACCAGTTCACAAGGCTGTGGGATGGCAAGTCACCTGCGGCTAGCGGGTGACTTGCCATTAACCCCCAGCACCTGCCTCCCCAAAGCCCAGGGGGGGTAGAAGAGCCCGTGGCCATGGGCTATGCAGGCTTGTAGCCTGCAAGGCCAGGGGCCACAAAAGCTGACCCCTGCACCCCGTTTCTACAAGCCCTGCATAGCTAGTCCCGGGCTGGTTACTTCGGGTAAGGGGGACCCCATGTAATTTTTTTTTTATTTTTAAGGGTTTTTTACCCTTAAAAACACCTTGTAGTGTGGATGGTAGTTGTATTTTATTTGTAAATGTTATAAAGTACTTGTTTCAGCTTGGGGGTCTCCTGGGCAGGAACGGGGGCTACCGATAAATATGTGGTACCGTTTTAATTGGTAGAAATGGGGCTCTCATGCAATATGGTTTTCTTTAATAAAATACATTTTTTATTTAAAATAAAGGAGACAATTTTCTAAAAAATATTTTATTTATTTATTTTTTACTTTATAATAATACTGTAAAAAACAGAATTAAATTTACAAACAAGACATTTCATGTTAAAGCCTAAAGTCTGCAGCAAAAAAAATATATATATAATTTTCCTGAAAATTCCAGCAAAAAAGGCGCAAAATTGGCGCTAAATGGGGAAAAATGACCTGTCAACAGAGGGTGACAAAATCTCAAGTAGGCTGGCAATTAAAAGGGTGTTATTTTTTTAGGAAAAGGTGTTTTTTATTCACCTTTTTTATACTTTTTTTAGAGAAACCCTTCGCAACCAAAGAATTCTTTGAGGGATTAATTCCAGAAGGATGAGCCCACTACAACAAGCTGGGTACGCTTAGAAAGCTAAACATGCGTACTTTCAGGGAATATATGGTTTATGGGGGATATTCCAAATGTAAAGGGTTGTTTTGGTTGAAAAATCGCAAGGTGCAGAGCTGAAATTTTCAAGTAAAATTGCCGTTGTGCACATGCTTTACTTTGGGGTGTTTGGCAACTCTTCCCTTGACAGCAGCTATGCATGTTGGGTATCATTCTGTGCGGGGGACCTTGCTTTTTCAGATTAAACTTGTTTTTTCTTGTTTGTATATAGTTTTTTTAGGAAAATGTGGCTTCGATTCTGCTTTTTTTAGGGAAACTCTTTGCAACCAAAGATTACATTGAGGGATTACCAGAAAACTGTGGCCACATCAACAAGCCTGGTACACCTAGTAAGCTTGAGGTGTGTACTTCCAGAGAATATATAGTTTGTTGGGGGTATTTCAAATGTAAAGGGTTGTTTTTCTGGAAAAACTGCAAGGTGCTCATAGCGTTGTATTTTATCTGAAAATCCCCTAAAGCTCTGTTTCAGTTTGGGGGAGTCTCCTGGGCAGGAAAGGGTGTCTACCTATACATATGTGGCACTGCTGTAACCGGGAGAAATTTGGATTTCACACGCAATAAGATTTTTTTGACAAACTTACATTTTTTATTACAAAAAAAACTACAAATTGTAAAAAATAGATTTTTTATTTTTTTCACATATTTCACCCAAAAATATTGAGACTACACCTAAAAAAAGACAAACGACATTTTATGTTAAAGCTCAGACTATGCTGAAAAAAACAATATATAATTTTCCTGGGAAATCCCTTCAAAAATCTAATTTGAACATGAGGAGAGCAATATAGTTCAAAATGGTCTGGCAACAAAGAGTGACAAAAACTCCAGGTAGGCTGGCACTTAAAGGGTTAAAGCCAGCGTTTGTAAATTGGGATGGCACAGTTGGCCCTGAGTGAGCAGATCTGGATCCTTGGGCAGGGCATATTGATCTACTGCCAACTGCACGACGTCTGCGAACCACACCCTCCTTGGCCAACAGGGGGCCACCAGAATGGCTGGTACCCCTTCCTGGGCTATCTTGCGCAGCACCCTGCCCAGCAGAGGGAATGAAGGGAACACATAGCGGTGGCACATCCGGCTGACCCCAGCGGTGGCACAGGGAGCGAAATACTCTGTTGCTGAGGGACCATTCCCCCAGCCGAGACGTTCCCCTGCTCAGGGAGTCCGCCTCCAGGTTCTCCAGCCCCGGAATGTATACCGCCGAGATGCAGGGGACATTCTCTTCCGCCCAAGACAGTATCAGGGACACTTCCTTGAGGGCTCGCTTGCTCCGAGTCCCTCCCTGATGATTGATGTAGGCAACCGCCGTCTTGGTTGTCCAAGCAGATCTGAACAGCCCGACCCTGAAGGTGTATGGTCAGCTGAGACAGAACCAACCTGATCACCCTCAGTTCCAGTACATTGATGGGAGCATGAGCCTCCTGGGGGCCCCACCAACCCTGGAACTTCCGAGACTTCCAAAAGCCCCCCCAACCGGTCAGACTGGCATCTGTGGTGACAGTCTCCCAGCACGGAGGTAGAAAGGTCCTGCCCACTAGAAGGTTCCCTGAGTCCAGCCACCACGCGAGGGACTGTCTGGCCAGGGGGGACAAAGCAAATTCCTGATCCAGGGACACAGGGTCCCGATTCCAAACTGACAAGAGGTGCAACTGAAGAGGTCTCATGTGAAACTGAGCAAAAGGGACCGCCTCGAAGCAGACCCACTAACTGCATCCCCTGCCGGATGGAGGGATGTGGACACAAGAGCAGAGTCCGTGCCTGCTTCTGCAGGCCCTCCACCTTCTGCTGAGGAAGGAATACCTTGACCTGAGCGGTATCCAGATTCATGCCCATAAAGGACCTCAACAAAGACGGAGACAGTGAAGACTTGAGATAGTTGATCACCCAGCCGAAGGACTCGAGAGTGGAGGTCACCACCTGAGTATCCTTCTCGGCCTGATAAAGAGATTGAGAAGCAATCAGAATGTCGTCCAGGTAAGGAAGGATGCGAATGCCCTGGTTCCGCAGCAAAGCCATCACACCCGCCAGCACCCGAGGGGCCGAGGTGATACCGAACGGTAAGGCCACAAACTGGTAATGCTGATCTTCTAGAGCGAACCTGAGAAATCTCTGATGACCTGGAAAGATTGGCACGTGAAGGTAGGCATCCTTGATGTTCACTGAGGACATGAAGTTGCCCGGGTGCAGGGTACCGACCGCTGAGCGTAGAGTCTCCATGCGAAAATGCTTGAACCTGACAAACTTGTTGAGACCCTTCAAGTCCAGGATGGGCCTCAGGGACCCATCCTTTTTGGGGACCGTGAACAGATTGGAGTAGAACCCTCGCCCCCATTCCTGGGAAGGCACCGGGCAAATGAATCCTGACTCCAACCCTGAACTGACAGAGGGTTTTGAGACATCCGCGATCTAATGAATCTTGGGGGAGGCCAGGCTGCAAACTCTATCTTGCAACTGGAGGACACCACCTCCTGAATCCACCGGTCTGAGACGCGTAGTCTCCTCATGCCTGAGGGGGCTTGGGGGAAGGTTTGGGGCCCCATGATAGACAGGGGCGACCACGGGATCTGCCACGGCCCCAAGAATCCCTGCGTGTACCCGAGAATAGGAAGCCACGACCTCCTCTGGAAGCGCGAAAAGAGGGGAGGGAAGAGGAGAACCCCCGAAAGGGCCGAGGCTGCCTTCTCCATTGAGGCAGCCTACCATCCTTGGCTAAAACATCCAGGCGCTCAGCAAAGAGCCGCAGCTCCGTAAAGGGGAGCCCAGTGAGAGCCTTCTTAGCGGCAGTATCAGCCGTCCACTGATGCAGCCAAACAGAGCGGCGCATAGCCACCAAAAGGGCAGAGGTCCTACTACACATCCGTACCGTATCATCCATGGCAGTAAAAACAAAGGCAACAAAATCAGAGCAAAGCAAAAGGGACCTATAATCCTCCCCCCTATTGCCATCTGTAGCGCCCTCCAGGAGACGCTTGAGCTGTCTTTTAAGGGAAATACCTGTAATGGGCGCAGCCCAGCCCCCACACACGCAAAAGCATGGCAGGCCAGCTGATCCATGCGCCGGTCCTCGGTCCACAGTGCAGTAGTGTCAGGTGAAGGCATGACCGAGGTGTTGGACAGCCTGAGCACAGGAGCATCCACCTCAGGGGGACATGACCATTGCTTGACCAGGTCGGCAGGAAAGGGGTGCATCCTATCCCACCCCTTGGGCACCGCGGGCAATCTATTAGGACGTTCCCACTCCTTGAGCACCATATTAGTGAAATGGTTCTGCTCAGGGAGCTCCAGGCGCCATTTGTCAAGACGAAAGAGCTCACCCTACTTCCTCTTAGCCACCTCAGGGGGGACAATGTGCAAGATTTCAAAAATGTGAGCTAACAAGCTATCAGTGTCCTCAGGGAACCATGAGTCTTTCCCAGACACAGACCCAGGGTCACTGCCATAACCCTCCTGCTGGTCCCCAGAGGAGTCAGAGTCCTGAAAGAGTTCCCCCTCCTCTAGGGGGTAAAGGCCCACAAAAGTATCCAGTACCTCATCCTCCTCAGGAAAGAGGGATTTCACGGGAGCTAGGTGCCGCTTCTTGCCAGAGGCCTTACGTGGAACAGGCCTGGCAAGCTGCCTTTCAATACTGGCCACACACAGTGCCAAATCAGACTGTGACCCCCCGCTAGTATCCCCCTCACTAGGGGCTAAATGCAGGCGCGGGGGGTAGATGATGCCGAAGGAGGCGCAGAGCTGGGAAGCGAAGTGGGCAGCCCAGCCTGGAGAGCAAGGACACTTTAGGCGCACGGCACGCACACCCTGACACTGTCACTCACAGGGGATACCCCACACATGGCACACAGCCGGGATTGCCCCGAAGGACCCTCAAGCACGTTATCCCCAGAAGCCTCTATATGGTGATTAACACAGGCGCAATAGGCCAACACAGGGTAAAGGCTAGCAAGAGCCACCCGGGATGCCCCCAGAAGCCAGTAAGGGAAGATGAGGGATGGTAAGGGATAGGACCGGGAAAAACCACAACCCACAGTTGTCCCGCCTGAAAGACATAAAGACACATAAGTATCCCGCAGCACATGCCCAAAAGAGACCAAAAACCCCTGAAGGGGACTCATGGACCAAGTAGGACAAGGGCACCAACCGCTAGACCACAGGTGGAAGCATCAAGCAGACTGGGATCACCGCCGCAGCTCCAGGATGAGAAGGGCCCGAACGCTCAGCAGAAACAAAATGGTGCCGGCAGAGGAACCTTGAGGGGCGGGCCGCGGAAGGACGCTGCGATACGTGTCATCCACCGCCCCCCCCAAGAGCTCGAAAACGGCGCTCACGTGACCTCGCCAACGTCATCAAAGTAGAGAAAAAACGCCTCACACATATACCGGTGCCCCGCCGGAGCGCAGTACAAAGCGCAGCGGCAAGGCGGCGAAACACAGTTAAACATGTGAATACACGGCCAAAACACCCTCGCCGCTACCACCCGCCCCCCCTCCCCCGAGCACACTACGGGGAGGGAGCGAGGAAAGCAAGCGAGCAGCGGCGAGGGCCCAGGCCAGGGATGGGGGGGGACCCCAAAACACCAGAACGAGTAAACAGTCCCCAAAACACTCACCCCCTCAGAAGTTAGAACAGGAACTCTGCATCCCTAACAGGCTCACCATAAAGCCTATGGCCGGCTACCCTTTGTGGTACAGGGTCTGCGGCTTGGAGCAGCTCCTCGAGCACTTGACCCTAGTGCTCTTCTACCTTCACCCGATCCGTCAGCCGAGGCTGGGAGGCACAGAGGGTCCGGAAACGGGTGGAAATAGCCATGCAGGGCCGCAGGCTTGTTTGCCCCGCTCACCTGCGCAATATAGAGAGCCATATTCTATCTTCGCAGAATCACTGCAGAGGAAAAACTGGATAAGTCTATGGTGATTCCGTTTTTATATGGTACTGGGAGGAGCCACAACTCTTCTGCAGTGTACTGCGCCACCTTGTGGCGGAATACCCACATGTAATGACTTTGTGAAGCTGGCCGTGCCATGCAATGGGAAAATCAAAGGGAGCGGGGACCCCATGTCATTTTTTTAATTACCCTTTTTGTCCTGTCTCCCAGCAGGAAAGGAAGGCTTCCAGCAGCAGCAGGAGAGCAGAAGCCAGATTGATCGGCATGGGACACAGTGGGAGATGGATGGGAGGTATTAAAAAAATAAATACTTTTTCTGTTTTTTTTCAGACTTAACTCTTTGTGAACGGGTAAGGGGTCCATGAGACCCCTATACCAGTTCACAAGGCTGGGGGATGGCAAGTCACCTGTGGCTAGCCATTAACCCACAGCCTACTATTACCTGCCTCCTCAAAGTCTTGGGGGGGGCAGAAGAGCACAGGGGCTATAAGGCTGTGTGGGCATGTAGCTTGCAGGGTCGGGGGCCACCGAAGTTGGCCTTCGCCCCCTGTTCCACAACCCTGCATAGCTTGTCCCCGGGCTGGTTATGCTGGGTAGGGGGGGTGCACACCTTTTTTGGGGGATCTTTAGGGGTTTTAACTCTTAAAACCAACCAAAAAAGGGGTCCCCCGGGACGTGGGATCCTGTGACATTTTTTTTTTTATTAACCTTTTATAGTGTGAAGAGTAGTAAATGTTATAAATGCTCTTTTCAGTTTGTGGGGTCTCCTGAGCAGAAACAAGGGGCTATCGATACACATGTGGTACCATTGTAATCCAGAGAAATGTGGCTTTCACATACCGTATTTTTCGCCCTATAAGACGCACCTGCCCATAAGACGCACCTAGGATTTGGGGGAAGAAAATAAGAAAAAAAAATTTTAAACCAAAAACGCACCATTACAGACAGTGTGGCATTCCCCTATCCAATTCCTATAGGCAGTGTGGGATGCCCCCATTCCATAGACAGTGTAGCATGCCCCCATCCCATTCCCTGTATATCCAGTGTGGCATCCCCCCCTCCCATTCCCCATATACCCATTGGCTGTGTGGCATCTCCCTCTCCCCCCATTAGTATAGGCTGTGTGGCATCCCTCTCCCCACATTCCCATAGGCTGTGTGGCTTTCCCCCTCCCCCCATTAGTATAGGCTGTGTGGCATCCCTCTCTCCCCATTCCCATAGGCAGTGTGGCATCCCCATCCCCATAGGCTGTGTGGCATACCCCTCCCCCCTTTTCCAAAGGCTGTGTGGCATACCCCTCCCCCCATTCCCATAGGCTGTGTGGCATACCCCTCCCCCCATTCCCAAAGGCTGTGTGGCATCCCCCTCCCCCCATTCCCATAGGCAGTGTGGCATCCCCCTCCCCCCTTTTCCAAAGGCTGTGTGGCATCCCCCTCCCCCCATTCCCATAGGCTGTGTGGCATACCCCTCCCCCCATTCCCAAAGGCTGTGTGGCATCCCCCTCCCCCCATTCCCATAGGCAGTGTGGCATACCCATCCCCCCATTCCCAAAGGCTGTGTGGCATCCCCCTCCCCCCATTCCCATAGGCAGTGTGGCATACCCATCCCCCCATTCCCATAGGCTGTGTGGCATACCCCTCCCCCCATTCCCAAAGGCTGTGTGGCATCCCCCTCCTCCCATTCCCATAGGCTGTGTGGTATCCCCATCCCCCCAGGCTGTGTGGCATACCCCTCCCCCCATTCCCAAAGGCTGTGTGGCATCCCCATCCCCCCATTCCCATAGGCTGTGTGGCATCCCCCTCCCCCCATTCCCAAAGGCTGTGTGGCATACCCCTCCACCCATTCCCATAGGCTGTGTGACATCCCCATCCCCCCATTCCCATAGGCTGTGTGGCATCCCCATCCCCCCATTCCCATAGGCTGTGTGGCATCCCCATCCCCCCATTCCCATAGGCTGTGTGGCATCCCCCTCCCCCCATTCCCAAAGGCTGTGTGGCATACCCCTCCACCCATTCCCATAGGCTGTGTGACATCCCCATCCCCCCATTCCCATAGGCTGTGTGGTATCCCCATCCCCCCAGGCTGTGTGGCATACCCCTCCCCCCATTCCCAAAGGCTGTGTGGCATCCCCATAGGCTGTGTGGCATCCCCATCCCCCCATTCCCAAAGGCTGTGTGGCATCCCCATCCCCCCATTCCCATAGGCTGTGTGGCATCCCCATCCCCCCATTCCCATAGGCTGTGTGGCATCCCCATCCCCCCATTCCCAAAGGCTGTGTGGCATACCCCTCCCCGCATTCCCATAGGCTGTGTGGTATCCCCATCCCCCCATTCCCATAGGCTGTGTGGTATCTCCATCCCCCCATTCCCATAGGCTGTGTGGCATACCCCTCCCCCAATTCCCAAAGGCTGTGTGGCATCCCCATCCCCCCATTCCCATAGGCTGTGTGGCATCCCCATCCCCCCATTCCCATAGGCTGTGTGGCATACCCCTCCACCTATTCCCATAGGCTGTGTGGCATACCCCTCCCCGCATTCCCATAGGCTGTGTGGCATCCACATCCCCCCATTCCCATAGGCTGTGTAGCCCCTCTCCCCCCATTCCCACCCCCCTCCCCCCGTTAGTATAGGCAGGCGCCATAGTAAAAAAAAAAAAAAACTTAAACTCACCTGTCCGCTGACACCGCTGCGCTGAGCGGCCGGTTTCGTGAATGGGGTGGGCGTGGCCTGCACCGCAGCGTCGACGCAGGCCACGCCCACCCCATTCACGAGCTGGCTCTGTCCCGGCCCCGCCGCTGCGATCGCTGTCTTTTCAGGCAGCGATGACAGCGGCGGGGCCAGAGACAGAGCCCCTGCCGCTCCTCCATCTGCTTCTCCACATGCGAGCACGAAGGTCCGGGCAGCGGGTGGGCGTGGCCTGCGCCGGTGCAGGCCACGCCCACCCACTGCCAGGACCTGTGTGCTCTGAGCCCGGCAGCAGATGGAGGAGCGGCAGGGGCTCTGTCTCTGGCCCCGCCGCTGTCATCGCTGCCTGAAAAGACAGCGATCGCAGCGGCGGGGCCAGGACAGAGCCCCCGCCACTCCTCTGGCCTCTCGCAGTGTGCCAGACAACGCGGGAGCGCCGGGGACGGGTGAGTTTTTCTTTTGTTTTTTTTAATTTTTTTTTTTTTCACATTCGCCCGATAAGGCGCACTGACATTTTTCCCCCACTTTTGGGCGTCTTATAGGGCGAAAAATACGGTACGTTTTTTTTTTTAAATAAAATAAATGTTTTATTTAAAATAAAAGACAAATATTTTTTTTTAATTTCTAATTACATTTTTACTTTTTACTCAAAATATTTTTAAAAACAAAAACATTTCATGTCATGTCATAAAAACAAAATATATATATATACTTTTCCTGGAAATTCCTACAAAAACTCCAGTAGGCTGGTAGTTAAAAGAAGCTATGCATGTTGGATATTGTTCTGTTTGGGCTTGCGCTTTCAGATTTAGCTCGTTTTTTTCTTTGTTTGCATTGTTAGTATTTAAGGAAATTTCTTTTCATTCAGAAAACATTTTTTTAGGGATACCCTGTGCAACCAAAGAATTTTTTGAGGAATTGCTTCTGGAAACATGAAGCCACTACAACAAGCTGGGTATGCCTAGAAATATGTTTGTACTTTCAGGAAATATATGGTTTGTAGGGGTTATTCCAAACGTAAAGGGTTGTTTTGGTTGAAAAAGCACAAGGTGCGCACATTGTCTGCAGAGCCTAATTTATCAAGCAAAATTATCCTTTTGTGCATGCTTCACTTTGAGGAGGTTGGAAACTCTTCCCTTGAAATTACCCATTCATTTTAGGTATTGTTCTATTCGGGGGACTTTGCTGTTTCAGATTTAACTTGTTTTTTCTTGTTTGCAACTAGATTTTTAGGAAAATGTGTCTTTGATTCTGCTTGTTTACATTTTTTTTTTTTTTTTTTTTTTAGGGAAACCCTGTGCAGCCAAAGAATTCATCAAGGGATTACTTCCAGAAAACTGTGCCCACATCAACAAGCCTGGTATGCCTAGAAAGCTTGAGATGTATACTTCGAGGGAATATATCGTTTGTGGGGGGGATTTCAAATGTAAAGTTTTTTTTGTTTTTCTTGAAGAACTGCAAGGTGCACATAGCAGTTGTATTTTATCTGAAAATCTCCTAAAGCACTGTTTTAGTTTGGGGTAGTCTCCTGGGCAGGAAAGGGTGTCGACCAATACATATGTGGTACCGTTGTAACCAGGAGAAATTGGGCTTACACACAATATGTTTTTATTTAAAAACTTACTTTTTTTTTACAAAAATTGTACAAATTGTAAAAAATAGATTTTTTTTTGCACATTTCACCCAAATATATTGATATTAAATATATGTATATTAAAAAATAATTTAAAAAGTCCTATGGGAGTTCACAAGATAAATTTACGATTTGTTTCCACTGCGTATTATCTGCCATAAAGGCAAGTTAGTTGAAGGTGCACTATCACAATAAAATGTCTCAATGATAAAAATCCATTTTAATATGCTGGATGGTGGGAAAAGGGGTCACTTATACACCCAGCATAAAAAAATATTCAGCCAAGTGTGTTTCTTTCTTTTAATAGAGGGAAGAGGAATACAAGAAAACCTGTCAACCCTGGATTTTATTTCTACCAGGCAAAGAAACCCAGAAGCTTGTTTATTCAGTAGTGGGTGAATTAGTGACTCCTCCTCTCACTAGCCGATGTGTTTATATAGTTTTTAAAATTACACAATTGCACAATAAGGCTCCTTTTAATGTATGACATGTGCCTCATAGGGTATACTTCTAACAAGGGCCTTGGGTTAAAAGTTAAAGATTACATTTTTATTTGTTGTTGTTGGTTTTCTGAATAGCATGGTTTTTAATCAAATCAAAATATAACAGTTTTTACATCATTTTTAATGTGAATTTTAAGTATCCTTATTTTCATTTAGGGCACCCACAAATGTCTGTAGGAGCTCAGGGCTACCCATCCAGAAAAAAGGATATCATCAATGTATCTGTACCACAAAAATAACCTCCTCCCCAAGCCTCCTAGGTACATGTTCATGTAGGATAGGGCATATGTTGTCCCCATCACTGTCCCCTACACCTGGTGGTAGGGTTGCCCCAAAAGAAAAAGTGGTTGTAGGTCAAACATTAGTAGGCATAATAAAAATGCATTGTGGTTTTGATGGACCATTGCCATCAAAGAAAGGAACTCCACTGCAGTGTGGAAATCGGGATGATGTTGGATACTGGAGTAGAGGACCTCCATGTCCAGAGTGATCAGAATAGAACCACTAGGTCCATCGAGGGTCCTTAGGATATTTGAAGTGTCTTTAGTGTAAGATTATAATTGTTCCACTCGAAGGTTGAATATAGTACCATAAATACTGTGCAGTTGACTGGGTGGTCAAACTGCAGACTTATGGATCTTTGGTAGCTCATTGTAAATTGCAATGGACGGGCATGGGGAGACCAAATAATGTCACCTTGTGATCAAGGGTGTCATTGAGTATCTGGTGGTATAGTGCCCCGTCCCGCCCAAGTCTGGACATGGGAATCTCCTGATAACAGCCTCTGTTCTTAAAGTGGACCAAAACTTACTTTGGAGTTGGAGACTCCAGGGCAGGGCTTACTCCCTCCCGCAGGAGCATCGCAAACTGAAATCCCAGTCACCTGCAAATCTTACCTTTTCCCCAAGCTCACGGCACGACCGGCGAGTGTCCTCCCTTCTTGGCTGTGCGTGGCCCCGACCATCACAACTAAATGGCTGTGCATGGCAGCGTACAGCTGATGCTCACAAATGTGGCTAGGTTTCCCTTCAGCTTATCTAGCAGCGCAGTGGGCTCAAGGAGAGGGGAGTGAGCTCAGCAAACTGTAGGGTTTCACACAGTGGGGCACCGGAAACTGGGGTGCTCCACGGGGGGAAGGACCAAAACCTGGGATAGTGAAAGTTTTGGTCTACTTTAAGAATGTTGAACCACATAGCTGCCCTTGTCAGATGGTTTGACGACAATACCAAGCATCTCATTTAATTCTTTTAGGTGACCCCTGAACACTGCCGAAAGATTTGATCAACTCTTGTATGAGGACAGTCATGCAAGATCTTTTGTAGCTATATTGTGATTAGTATTTAATGAAGGGTAAAGTTTGAAGGTTTCTAAATTGTTTTGTTGTTTGATGGTCTATGCTAGTTTCCTACGGTGGGGAGGTTATCTCATTTACCTCTTTGTCAGTTAATTCACACATTTCCTGAGGACACTGCAGTTCCCACTGCCGAAAAAACTGCACGTCTTTAACAAGATAGAATTCATCTTGGTGTTGGCTGAGGCAAGTTAAAGTGATTTTTCATGCAAATGATTAAAACAAATAAACAGCAGCTAACCTTGACAAGTGTTCCTCCAGTGTTGTGCTTCCTTTCAACTCGACACCATGAATAAAGAGAAATACATATCCTCGTCTGCCCCATCAGCACCACCCTGCCTATGTGGGTAACTAATACTAGTTTAACAAGCTAGACCCAACCACGCCCCCCTCTGTATTGATGGCTTGAAAGGTGCTCTTAGGGCTTTCATTCAAGCCCAGCTAATCCCTCCCCTTCCTAACAAGTGTACTTTCTCCCAGTGACGAGAGCTTTTACAGACCCTATAAATTAGGATGGCAGCTTTACAGCTCCAAGAACCACAGCCACTTGCTTAATAAATTAAATCATAAGGTGAAGCTGTAAACTTTGATATCTCTGCCATTTCTTCATTTAAAAAATGGAAAACATTTTAGGACACTGTGAAACATAGCCCAACACAATGGTTTAACAGTTGCCTTTTCCAGAAATATCCCTTTAAGTCATAGGAACATTTCCCTAAAATATCACCAGCACAATACAGTGCTAAGTGATAAGTGTAATATTTCACTAATCTTCTGTACAGGGCTGACATCATCCAAGAAAACGTATGGCCTAGATGTGCAGCGTATTATCACGATTATACAAATATATTCCATATTGTGTTCAGGTATGTGTCACTGAACACTGACTAATGTAAACCTTTTTATTTTTGCACTAACATTGTGATTTTTCATTATAGATATCTGTTCTGTAATACACTAAAAGATGTTTACTGTCTTTACATTTTGTTATAGTAACATTGAAACAGTGTTGAGAAAGTCCTCATTTGGCCGAAACATGTCCACCTTAAGATATAACTGATATGGAATTGGAAACTACATGTGACTCGCTACTGTAAATCAACAGTTTAAAAAAAATACATATTTTATTGGACATTTTACAGTACTTATTTAATAAGTCAATAAAATATATCAATTTTTATAAAGGAATGAGCTTGGTAGTGGATACAGAATGTAATTTGTTTGTAAGTTACAAAGGCACTGTAATGCAATGTAAGTGCGGACATAATTCAGTCCTTATCACTTTTCTTTTTCTATTGTGTAAATTTTAAGCTAATCCTTGGCACTGCACACTCAGTGGCTGAGTGCTTTGGCTGGCACCGAAACGTAAAGAGATGATTTCCATGGCTCCGCCTACTGCAAGAAGTGATGGGTAAATCTATTATTACTTGTGTTGGGTGATGTGTAAACTCTTTCCATTCTAGGAGATTCTGTTTATGCCCCCTACAGTAAGCCTTACACGTGTCTCTTTACATGGTGGCTTGCTACTGTCTTTTGGTGCTCACCAAGTCTCACCAGCCATACAGCCGAATACTTCCAGCCTTGTGCTGAGGGACACAAGCCTGAAATATGTCCACAAGTGGAAGGTGTCTGGCTGTGTAAAATTTAAGTTAATGCATTACACACTAATAGGCTTTCTGGGTGCTTTTTATGGCAGCGAGACATTTGCAGATTTGAGATTTGCATGGCTCTGCCTATTGTAAGGAGTGATGAAGCGACTCCATCTCTCCGCACAGATTAACTGAGGCATTTCAGGTCTAGGGTTGGATGCACTGTCCCATCCTTCATGGAAACCACAAGCACATGGCACTGGGACAATAACTCCCACCTGCAAAAGCTGCTCAATGGCTGACTTCAGCACAGACTTTTCAGCAGAGCGGGGTCTGGACGTCAGGAACCTGGGCAGAGAATACCTCACAAATTCGATCTTGTACATTTGAGGTCATGACCTCTCTGACCCAGCCTTCTGAAACGTCTGATTGCAGGATCTGTGAAAACTGTCAAAGACCTCCCCCAAACTCACTCAGGCTTCTGTTGGGGGCCAAGGGGACCCTCTAGTTTCTTGAACGCAATCTGTGCTGCATATGGCACACTTTACCACTTTATCAGCCACAGGACGCGGTCCATGATCACTAACATGGGTTCCTACTATGTCGTTTTGCTGGGTCATCCACAGCCACCTTGGCAAACCTGACAATGATGTGATGGCTGCTGTGGCGGTCAGTCATTACCTGGGTGGGAGTTGGGATTATTTCAAAACAAGGGAAGGCTGCAAGGTCCCCACACCTCACCTCCTAATGTGATGGCTGCTGTGGCCATCAGTCATTAGAACAAGGGAGGGCTGCAAGGTCACTCACCAAATTTAAAATCCATAAAACCAAATGTGTGCAATGTGCAGGCTTCTATGCACCTCTGCCTTTAACTGTGGAGTAGGTGTTCACATTTTTGGACAGGGAGAGCCCTACCAGGGCCCTCTACAGTGTCTTCATCGGATTTCAAACATATGACTTTTGTTGGCATGAGTTGGGTGAGCCCTAAGACTACACGCTGGAAGTAAACCTTGCACCAGCCACCAATCAGGAGTGGGCTCCCGTTCGCGTCACCGCCCGGAAGTGACCCTCGCAATTCATAAGTCGAAAGGGGAGACTCGCCAAGATACCGGCACCTGCTTCCCCCCCCCTGCCAGGCGGTTTCAGCGACCATCCCGCCTCAAACCAGGCAGAAGTCAATTTCAGTATCATTCAATAGACCTACCTTCTGGATCAACGATCACCTGAGTGCAAACAAATTGGGTTCCCCTTCTGAAGCCAATTAGGATGCCTGTTTAGTGGGGGCACAGGCCAAAAAGGTCGGTGGATAGGCTAAATTAAAAAAGTCTTAGAATGCGTCTCTTGGAGGAAAACACCATCCGTCTTTAGAAAATTAAAATAACTTAATGATGTCGACCTCTTGAGAAGGGAGTTCAGGCCTTGAATATTTAATGAGCTTACCGAGCAACCCAAACTATAGACGTGTTGTGCTTAAGGTGAGACTATCACTATTGAGCAAAAATGAATGCAAAACAAAGCAAATACTACAGAAAAAAGGGGGGATAAGAGGGCTAAGGAAGAAAGGGAAGTTTGAGATAAGAGGTCTAAGGTAGAGGGGAAGTAAAATGAAAGAAGATTAAGCTAGAGACCCTATCAGAAATCCAATTAAGAAAAATAAAGAGAGAGCAAGGAACAAACTCTCCAGGAAGCCTATCCGAGTTAGGAGACAGTAAAAACGCAAGGCCCTACTACTAGCGAGGGGGCATGAATTAGCCACCCCACCGTCTACTATTACAAAACTAAGGGGCTAATTAAGGAAAATCTGGAAGCCACACCAACTAGTCGCAAGAAAAGGGCCAGACATGGGGCCCTCTAGGCCAGCCCCCAAGGCCAGAATGCCGGTTCAGACCCAGGCACCCGGCAGGCCCAGAGGCTGCTTATAACTTATTAGTTGAGGAAAAGAACCGTCCTCATAAAAGCCAACAGTGTTGCCTATCAGGAACTGTTATCCCGTAAATTTAATTTTAATCAAGATCACAGACTACTGCAGCCTGAACAGTACTCCAAGATTGGGAGGGGACACAAGTCTCCCCGAAGATAACTCAAGAGGGCCTGCTGGCCATTCTGGGCACCCCTGAGCTGAACAGACCAAGAACCATAAAACTCAGGGTCTGCCTAAAGCTGTGCCCAGTAGGTCAATTATAACATCTATCCTCTCAAAAAAAAAAAAAAAAAAAAAAAAAAAAGGAGCCGTATGCATGGCTGGCCAAGGCATAGGACAATAGCAAGGCTTTAAGGACATACAAAGATTGAAAATGTTAACCGAGGCCTTTAACACAAAAATGTATGGGGTAACTAAAACTTCTGAGAGGATAACCATTTGTGAGCTGACCTAAAAAAAAAAAAAGGTATACTACAGGAGTAAGCAATCATCCCCCCTTATCTCAGTAAGCACTACTGCCAATTTTTCAACCCACCCCGAGCCCAGTCAGGGGATACAGTGACCCCGGGATGCCCCAGAGACCAACACCACCCACAAGGGGGGGGGGGGGAAGGGCTTCAGCCGCCTGAACCCCCACTTGTGCATCCAATCCCACAACCACAAAATGTGGTTTCAATAGAAAAACTTCCGTTCATGCTGGGTGCTGTGTCAACTTTAATATCCAACTGGGTAAACTCAATGGGGTGCGAGGGAGGCAGCACTCAAAACAAGAAAACAAAAAATAGTGCAACATATTCTGCACAAAGGGCTCGATTCAGAGACACATTCGTCTGGACTTCCGTAGCTGTCTGTGAAAGTTTTAGTGGGCGTTTGTCATTTTTCATTCGTACGAACGTTCGGGAAAATTCGTATATGTGCTTTCTATGAACGAAAGCAAATCGGATCATTTGCGTTAGTTCGGATTATTTTCCAAACAAAATCTGATATTTTTCATTCGTTCAGATAACTTACGTTGTTGGGATGGGCTTACGTCTCATTCAGAGAGCTGATTTCCGACGGACCACCAGCCTATAAGTCCGTTTCATTTCCGATCCACTTACGGGACCTTTGAGGGCTACATGTTTTGCGGCTATGTGGAGGAGTCTGCGCGCCTTTAGCACCAAGGCATTGCATGCATCAGCATGGCCGAGGCCATAAATTGTATAGCAATGCATACCTGAATCAATACATTTCACGTATGCCTTCTAGAAGCATTTTAATGCTGATCTTAATTAGTCCTTAGCATGTAAACCTTTATATTCCCACACATCCATATAATTGCAATTTTTTTTTAGACTTATGTCCTTTGTGAATTATATTTGGATTGTTGAACTTGAATCTTAATTTGTTGTAGGAGTTATTGTTTTAGTCGGTAACCTTTGCTTTGTGTAATTATTTTATATTTGGTTGCAGGAACCGCAAGATGTGCCACTCGCACAACATACAAGCAGTGTTTGATCCAGCTATGCGATTCCTCAGTGTTCTTGCAGGGCATCCAGGGTCGTCCCATGATGCTTATATATTGCAGAGCTCCAGCTTATTTTGTCAGTTTGAGTCAGGAGAAATATCTGGTGGATGGCTCCTGGGTAAGTTTGCTCACATTCCATTTTCACTGTATGGCAATGAATATAGTTGATGACTCATGTCTTAACCTATGGCTGTTTTTAGCCCTTGATGACATGTTAAACAATATTGTAGTTTGAATGTGTATTTTACGTTAGTATTTTTTAAATTCCTTCAGGGGATTCTGGATATCCACTCCTGCCCTTGCTCCTGATGCCCATTCTTTGCCTGCAGAAAGCGGGCCAGGAGTTCTCATCGGGCACTATGCAAAACCCGGGCCGTGGTGGCGAAGGCCCTCTGGCTTTTGAAGTCCAGATTTAGGTGTTTGGACCATACAGGGGGGGCACTGCAGTATGACACCAAAAAGGTTATACCAATATTTTAATTTACGTTTTTTTAACAGGGACCACACGTACCAGAGTGGCACAACTGAGTGTCAGGGTCCTTCAGTTGGTGGGCGAGATGCAGGAGCTGCGCGACTCGTTGGGGACCACAGATGAAGAATAATGTTATGTGGCCTGCCATTGCTATGTATTTAGTTTGTTATAGTTGTAAAAATGTTCAAAATATTTTAAGATTTTATATTTTATGATGGAATAAAAAAAATGTTTGTGTCATTTCATTTACAAAATACATTAACACAAAACTAATGGGCCCAGAAATATTTAAAGATGAATATTCTCATGACCGAGAAGTGATTTGGGTAAGTTTTAGGGGGCTAAAATGGAAGAATATTCTCATGACCGAGAAGTGATTTGGGTAAGTTTTAGGGGGCTAAAATAGAAGAAGAACCTAACCGCAAAGTGGTTTGGGTGAGCTTTAAGGGTCCAAAAGGGAAGATGAGAAGTGATTTAGCTAAACATTGAAGTAGAAGTGAGGGTGGCAAATATGTAGGCGAGCACTTTAAAGTTTGTAGTGCGCAGGGACAAGATCGTAAGGATTTCCGTCTGGACGATTATTTATTGAAAAAGGGAAACAAACTAACGGGAAATGTAAAAGATTCGTGGGAGGATACGATGGGAAAAGGGCAAAAACGAAAGCCTACGTTGTAACATGAGAAAATGAAACGGAAAAGTCAAGCTGGAAAAATGACATCCTCGTATTCATAATCTGCCGTACGAACGGACGGAAACTTTACAGAAGGATTACAATGCATGCATAGAATCGCTCGCACACTCATACAAGAGCAGAAACATTTAAAAAAAAAAAAAAAAAAAAAAAAAAGAAGATCGGCACTAAAACGAAAGTATTTTTTTGTCTCTCTGAATCGAGCCTAAAGTGCAGAGGAAGTGTAAAGGGCTATTCAAAGTACACATAAGCACAGTTATTCAAGACAGAGTACTTGCAAACCTCAGGGAGAGCCATGGATCCAAATCATCCAATAGGGTGGAACAAAAGCAAACCGGGGGCTCAGATTCAGCTAGTCATCTGGCTGAGTTTTCTTTTCAGGGTCCCTCTGAGCAGAGAGCGAGACAGGGCTTGATCCAGGCGATCGTGGCATTCTTTTATCTGCAGGAAATGTCCATCCTGTCCAAGTCCCGAAAAGTGGATGTTGAATACAGCTTACCCCCTGGTTTTTAATGGGCTCCACGCTTTTGAAGAATGAGGAGCAATGGCTTTCAGCCTTGTAATAGTAGCAGGTGAAAGATCACTGCAAATCTGGAGTGTCCCTGAAACAGCGTCATTGGTAATGATGAAACTTTAGGATTATATTCCTGGGAGGACCCGACTCGGACCACTTTGCAAGCGATCAGTGAACACAATCCAGCTCAAGGCGATCATGTAGGACATCCATCAGGAGCTAATGCAACAAAGCGGGGATTGCTCTGGGTAAGTCATAGGCTACGGGTAGATCGAAGATCCCTATTCTCCATGTCCTCCAGCTTGTTCACCACATCATCCAGCTTAAGGTTGAGGGAAGTATTCTTAGCTCAAAGCTGTTCTATTGCATCGTCATGGCCCTCGAGCACTGCTGTCACATTATCTATATGGTCCTCCAGGTCATTGGTCTTGGCCCTATCGTCCTCAGCTCTTTAGTGGTCAGTGATGCATTTAGTAGAGTCATTAAAAGCCTTCTTGAGAAGTTCATCAAACTTTTGCCTGACCCCAGAAGCTTGTAAGGCTTCAATCAGGGAGGCTTCTGTGGCTGCTGCTCCAGCTGGCTGCAACTCAGCCCGGGTCTTTCTCCATCTTGGATCTGCCCGGCTGAGTTCCTTCTGCTTGGCCGTGCTGCAGATGGCAGGTGTTGCCATCGCATCCGGGGGATACACCGATGTCTGTGTGAGCCCCTAACCGGCAAGAGAGCTAAAGATAGGGTTTACATGCTTACAGTAAGCTGTTGTCTGCTGGAAGCCTACTCAGACCCCGTCCTTATGGTCTTGCATGCGCCCTTTCGATGTAATGCCTTTTATACAGTTAAAATTTCATGACCATTAAAAATAAAGTATTCTTAAACACAATGACATCAGTAGCAGAAATATGCATTGCCCATGATCAAGACACAGCACAACACTTGTTCAAACCCTTTCAAACTCTTTGCCCTAGAATACATCCCCCCCCCCCCAAACGACAAAACATATTTTGTAAATTTCCTCTGAACTCAGTGCTACATGTCTTGGGCAATTTAGCAATATGTGCAACCCCCAATATCAGCAATTCCCCTTGCAGTCCACTGGGGACCCACTGTCCTGGATGTGCAGGCCCAGGTTCACCCTCTTCAAGCATCCTACAATTCTTCTGCTGGATTCCCTATGCTATGCCAAATGTAATTGTCAGCCTTGGCTGCACATGGTACCATCTCTTATTATAACCTCTTTTACATATAGGCCTAAAACACTTTGCTCATGCTTAACATACCCCTACTCAAATTGTATTTATACCTAGAGTCCAGTTTTGAAATGTGTCCTAACTTAAAGTGGACCGTCACCCTCACGTGATCGGCCCGGGAATCTATAAGATTCCCGGGCCGATCACCTCCCTCCCCGCGGGACATCCCGATCTCGGGTGAAACCCCCCCAAATCCGCCGGCCGCCGCCGCCTCCCTCGCGCCCCTCTAGACGTGCGCGCGCCCGCACCGGCCGTCCGTGAATGGCCGGCGCGCGCACGTCAAGAGTGACGCGCGGGAGGCGGCGGCGGAGGAGCCGCTTGTCCGGTCCCGTCAGACCGCTTGTCCGGCCGTGCTGATTGGACGGCGCGGCCACGTGGGAGCGGGGAGAGGTGAGTTTTCCGGGTGTTTGGGGGTGTTTCACACAGCGGGGCACCCCGATCGGGGGTGCCCCACCGAAGTGGACCAAGACCCAGGATAGTCAAAATCCTGGGTGTTGGTCCACTTTAAGTCTAAATTTAGGCACAGGTCTACACCAGCCCTTCAGATAATAACTAGGTACCATTAAAATGCTTTGCCTTCACACTTCTTTATTTTACCATACAATACCAGCTCATACTGATCCAATAATAGGAACACACAGCGTACCATTGGAACAGAACCCATATTCCTACCCTTTCATTTTGTACCTACCTCAATCACACTTAGTCAGGTATGCAGACTTGTGTGTCTTATTTATGTTCAAACTGCTTATTTACCTAAAAACAGTACAAAATATGGATACAAATTTACAAGGTTCTGAGCGTTTGTACATTTCTCTGTTGTCAGAAGTTTTGCTTCCCACATGTATCACACATTTGGGTCAAATCAGAGCCTGGTGGGAAAAAAGACATTCACTTTCATTGTTTATCTTGGTGCAGATTCAGAGCCAGGTGAAAGTTTACACCTGGTAGACAATGAATGTGAATGATAGTTTTCTCATTAGGCTCTGAATCGATTCCATTGCATACAGTATCTTACAAAAATTAGTCCTCCCCCCTTACATTTTTGTAAATATTTTATTATATTTTTAATGGGACAACACTGAAGATAGGACACTTTGATACAATGTAAAGTAGTAAGTGTACAGATTGTATAACACAGTAAATTTGGTGTGCACTCCAAATAACACACCAGCCATAAATGTCTAAACTCTTGGCATCAAAAGTGAGTACACCCTCAAAGGCCAGAGGATCCTGTGACAGGGAGACAAACTTGGGAAGTTTGTGATTGTGACGGGACACAAACAGGTCCACATCCGGATGACCCCAGCAGTGACACAGGGAGAGAAACACCTGGTTGTTGAGGGACCATCCCCCCAGCCGAGACGTCCCCCTGCTCAGGGACTCCGCCACCTGGTTCTCCACCCCCGGAATGTATACCGCTGAGGTGCAGGGAACATTCTGTTCCGCCCAAGACAGTATCAGGGACACTTCCTTGAAGGCTTGCTTGCTCCGAGTCCCTCCCTGATGGTTGATTTAGGCAACTGCCATATGGTTGTCTGAGCGAATCTGAACAGCCCGACCCCGAAGGTGTGTGGTCAGCTGAGAAAGAACCAACCTGATCGCCCTCAGTTCCAGTACATTGATGGGAGCATGGGCCTCCTGGGGGCCCCACCGACCCTGGAACTTCAGAGACTTCCAAAAGCCCCCCTAGCCTGTCATCTGTGGTGACCGTCTCCCAGCACGGGGGCAGGAAAGTCCTGCCCACCAGAATGTTCCTTGAGTCCAGCCACCACGAGAGGGACTGTCTGCCCAGAGGAGACATAGCAAATTCTGGATCCAGGGACACAGGGTCCCGATCCCAAGGTGCAACTGAAGAGGTCTCATGTGAAACTGAGCAAAGGGGACCGCCTCGAAGCAGTACACCATCAGGCCCACCAACTGCATCCCCAGACGGATGAAGGGATGAGGACACAAGAGCAGAGCCCGTGCCTGCTTCTGAAGGCCCTCCACCTTCTGCTGAGGAAGGAACACCTTGACCAGAGAAATATCCAGTGTCATGCCCAGAAAGGACCTTTACCAAGGACGGGGACAGTGAAGACTTGGGAAAGTTGATCACCCAGCCGAAGGACTGCAGCGTGGAGGTCACCACCCGGGTGTCCTGCTCGGCCTGATGAAAGGACTGGGCCACAATAAGGATGTCGTCCAAGTAAGGAAGGACGCGAACGCCCTGGTTCCGTAGCAGAGCCATCAACCTCGCCAGCACCTCTGAAGACCTGGGAAGATGGGCACATGAAGATAAGCATCCTTGATGTCCACGGTGGTCATGAAGTCGCCCGGGCGAAGGGTACTGACAGCCGAGCGTAGTGTCTCCATGCGAAAATGCTTGAATCTGACAAACTTGTTGAGGCCCTTCAAGTCCAGGATGGGCCTCAGAGAGCCGTCCTTGTTGGGGATCGTGAAAAGATAGGAATAGTACCCCTGACCCTGTTCGTGAGGGGGCACTGGACAAATGACCCCTGACTCCAGCAGGCATTGAACCGCCGAAAGCAACCTTTGAGCTGACAGGGGGTTTAAAGACATCCGGGATCTGATGAATCTTGGGGGCGGCCAGGCTGCAAACTCTATCTTGTAACCGGAGGACACCACCTCTTGAATCCACCTGTCTGAGATTTGGAGCCTCCAGACGTGAGCAAAGAGCCGAAGCTGTCCCCCCACCCGGATGGGTGAGGGCGTGAGGGGCCTTGGGAGGGGGTTTGGGCTTGCAACCCCAGGAGAGACCGGGGCGACCACGGGATCTGCCACGGCCCCAAGAATCTCTGCGGCTACCTGAGAAGAGGGAGCCACAAACTCCTCTGGGAGTACGAAGGGAGGGGAAGGAGGCAGAGGGCCCCCGAAAGGGCCGGGGCTGCCTCGTACGCTGAGGCAGTCTGCCATCCTTAGCTAAAACATCAAGACGCTCACCGAAGAGCCGCAGCCCCGCAAAGGGGAGCCCAGTGAGAGCCTTCTTAGCAGCAGCGTCAGCTGCCCACTGACGCAACCAAACAGAGCGGCGCATAGCCACCAAAAGTGCAGAGGCCCTACCGCCCAGTCTCACAGCATCATCCATGGCAGTAAGGATAAAAGCAACAAAATCAGAGCAAAGCAAGAGGGCCCTATAATCCTCCCTCTTCCTACCAGCCATAGCGCCATCACATAGACACTTGAGCAGTTTCTTAAGGGCAATAGCCGTAATGGCAGCAGCACAGGCCGGGCGCAGTCCAGCCCCCACACAGGTAAAAGAATGGCAGGCCAGCTGATCCATGCGCCGGTCCTCGCTGTCCCTCAGAGTGGTAGTGTCAGGGGAAGGCATGACCGAGGTATTGGACAGACCTAGAACGGGAGCGTCCACTTTAGGGGGACATGACCACTGCTTAACTAGATCAGTAGGAAAGGGATACCTCTTATCCAATCCCAATCCACAAGACCAATAAAAAAAACCCCCAAGGGGGACTCACGGACCGAGGAAATCGCAGGATCACCAAGCCACAGGAAGATACAGCACCGCAGCCAGAAAGGGAGAAAACCAGACGCGCAGCTAATCCAAAATGGTGCCGGCAGAAGTACCTTGAGGGGCGGGCCCAGGGGGGGGGGACTGGGGGATGACGCGATACGCGTCATCCCCCAGCCCTGCCCCCTCCGAAGAGCGCGAAAACAGCGCCCACGTGACCCCGCCGGCGCCATGACCAAGCAAAAATGCCACAGGTTATAGCGCCACCCACCGTGGAGCGCAGTACAAAGCGGCGCGGCGGCTAAAAAACACCAAAAACACCGTACACAGCAAAATACACCACAACTAACACCACCCGCCGCTACCACCTGCCCCCCTGAACATAAGTCAGAGAGGGGGTAGGGGAGAGAGACGAAAGACAGCGGTGAGTATCCAGGCCAGGGGGGAGGAGGGGGGGCAGGGGGCCCCTGAAGGAAAAGAAAAAAGACACAGTCCCCCAAAACTCACCACCTCAGAAGCCAGGACAGGAACTCTGCATCCCTAGTAGGCTCACCATAAAGCCCATGGCCGGCTACCCTTTGTGGAATAGGGTCTGCGGCTTGGAGCAGCGCTCCTGGAGCACTTCTGGGGCGGGGGGCCCCTGAAGGAAAAGAAAAAGACACAGTCCCCCAAAACTCTGCCCCTCAGAAGCCAGGACAGGAACTCTGCATCCCTAGTAGACTCACCATAAAGCCCATGGGCGGCTACCCTTTGTGGAACAGGGTCTGTGGCTTGGAGCAGCGCTCCTGGATCACTTGACCCTAGTGCTCTTCTACCCTCACCCGATCTGTCAGCCAAGGCTGGGAGGCAGAGAGGGTCCAGAAACGGGTGGAAAAAGACTTGCAGGGCCACAGGCTTGGTTACCCCGCTCACCTGCGCATAGAGAGAGAGCCATCTTCTATCTTCGCAGTTTCACTGCAGAGGAAACACTGGGAACTCTATGGTTAATCCCGTTTTTATAGGGAGCCGGGAGATGCCACGGCTCTTCTGCAGTACACTGCGCCACCTTGTGGCGGAATAACCCAACTGTTATGAATACTGAAGCAGGCCGTGCCATGCAATAAGAAAAATACAACTCTGAAGTACTCACCTGTAGAGTTGGTATTATATGCATACAGCACGTCCTGCTCGAGTAGTAGTAACAACATGTGGGTAGTCCTCCGCCGCCGTGCACTGCAGACATGTAGAAAACAAGCTCCTCCCGGCCCCTCATATACCGAGGGACCTCCCACAAATCCCCAGCATTGAAAAGCAGTGAGAAATAGAGACCAGGAGAAAGCAACCACCCAAAACTGGCAAAAATATCAAAGATAATCACCAACAGGGGATCCAGAACAAGGTGAAACAGGGTGGGGTGGAGCAGGACGTGCTGTATGCATATAATACCAACTCTACAGGTGAGTGCTTTACAGAGTTGTATTATTCTAAGCATACAGCACGTCCTGCTCCAGTAGTAGTAATAACATGTGGGACATTCAATAGCAGTGTCCATAAAGAAGGGTGGGATCCCCAACAGAAGGCAGCAGCAAGCAGTCTAAACTACTGCCGCCTGCAGAACCTTGCGGCCAAACACAGCGTCAGCTGAGGCCCGAACATCAACCTTGTAAAACTTAGTAAAGGTGTGTAGAGAAGACCAAGTAGCGTCCTTGCAGACTTGTTCAACAGAGGCCTGGTGCTGAAAAGCCCAAGAAGCCCCAACAGCTCTAGTAGAGTGAGCAGTAAGACGAAAGGGGGGAGTCTTCCCCTTGGCAGTATAGGCTTGAACAACAGCCTGACGAATCCATTTACTGATGGTAGACTTGGCGCGAGCCAAACCCTTCCTAGGCCCATGAGGCACAACGAAGAGAGCATCCGTCTTCCTAAAGGCCTGCGTGATAACCAAGTAAGACTTGACACACCTGACCACATCCAAGGAATGCAAAACCCTTTCCTTATGGTTACTAGGATTGGGGCACAAGGAAGGAAGTACGATATCTTGATTCAAATGAAATGCAGACACAACCTTAGGCAGGAAGTCTGGCTTGAAGCTAAACACCACCTTGTCCCGGTGTCTCTCAAAGTAGGGAGGCTGAATAGACAAAGCAGCCAACTCAGACACACGTCTGACCGAAGTAATGGCTACCAGGAAGACAACCTTGAGCGTGAGCACAGCTAGGGCGGCCTCATGGATAGGCTCAAAAGGAGCCCCCTGCAGGGCCGACAACACCAAGTTCAGATCCCAAACAGGAACCATAGGTTTCCGAGGGGGGCGCACATGAGTGACCCCCTGAAAGAAGGTCTTGATAAGAGAGTGATGGGCAAAGGTCTTCTGAAAGAAGATGGACAGGGCCGAAACCTGGCCCTTCAAGGTACTGAGCTTGAGCCCTAAGTCTAGGCCATGTTGTAAGAACTCCAGCACCCGGGATAATAAGAATTCCCGGCAGGGAAGAGACCTGGATTCACACCAGTCAATGTAAGCCCGCCACACTCTATAGTAGATGGCAGCAGAAGTCTTCTTCCTGGCTTGCACCATGGTAGCCACAACAGACGCAGATAAACCCTTTTCCATCAAGATGGAGGTTTCAATAGCCAGGCCGTCAAAGCCAGCGTTAGTAAATTGGGATGGCGTAGAGACCCTTGGGTCAGAAGGTCTGGCAACCTTGGCAGATCGCACTGATCTACTGCCATTTGAACCATGTCCGCGAACCACACTCTTCTTGGCCACCTTGGGGCCACCAGAATCGCGGGTACCCCTTCCAGAGCGATCTTGCGCAGCACTCTGCCCAGAAGGGGAATTGGTGGAAACACATACAGGAGCCGAAACTCCTTCCAAGACATTGACAGGGCATCCGTGGCCAGAGCCAGAGGATCCTGAGACAGGGATACAAAGCTCGGGAGCTTGTGATTGTGACGTGACGCAAAGAGATCCACGTCCGGCACACCCCAACGGTGACAAAGTGACTGAAATACCCTGTCGCAGAGGGACCATTCCCCCTGATGGGACGACTCCCTGCTCAAAGCATCTGCTAGCAGATTCTCTGTCCCCGGAATGTAGACAGCCGATATGCATTGTACATTGGTCTCTGCCCAAGTTAGAATCAGAGACACCTCCTGGAGAGCACCCTTGCTCCGGGTTCCTCCCTGGAACTTGCCTGGTGATTGATGTAGGCTACGGCTGTCCTGTTGTCTGAGCGTACCTGAACCGCCAGACCCTTCAGGTGCTGGGTCAATCGTTCCAGCCCCAACCTGACCGCCCTGAGTTCCAGGACATTGATAGGAAGATGGGCCTCCTGAGGGCCCCACCTCCCCTGGAAGCGCAGGGACTTCCAGAAACCCCCCCAGCCCGAAAGACTGGCATCCGTTGTGACCGTCTCCCAGGAGGGAGCCAGGAAGGATCTGCCCCTTGTCAAATTCCTGTGGTCCAACCACCACGCAAGGGATTGTCTGACCAAGGGGGGAATCACCCAGCTGTCGTCCAGAGATGCTGGGTCCTTGTACCATACTGACATAGGTGAAGCTGCAGAGTTCTCAGATGAAACTGGGCAAAGGGCACCGCCTCGAAGCTTGCCACCATCGAGCACACCAACTGCATTCCCTGCTGGATGGAGGGATGAGGGTTCACGAGCAGGGATCTCGCCAGGGTTGTCAGAGCTTCCACCTTCTGCGGAGGAAGCAATATCCTTGACTGAACCGAGTCCAGAATCATCCCCAGAAACGGGGTCACTGAGGAGGGGGACAGAGAGGACTTTGGGTAATTGATCACCCAGCCGAAGGACTCCAGGGTGGACACCACCAATCGAGTGTCCCACTCTGCCTGCCGCAGAGACAGAGATGATGAGAATATCGTCCAGGTAGGGCGCGTATGCCCTTTAGTCTTAAGAGGGACATCACCCCTGCCAGCACCTTGGTGAAGACCCTGGGGGCCGACGTAAGGCCGAATGGCAGGGCCATGAACTCATAGTGCTGATCCAACAGCGCAAATCTGAGGAACCTTTGGTGCCCTGAGAACGCCATCACGTGCAGGTAAGCATCCTTGGTGTCCACAGATGTCATGAAGTCCCCTGGACGCAGCGAGGCAATGGCCGAGCGCAGAGTTTCCATACGAAAATGCCTGCGTCTGACAAACTTGTTTAGGATTTTCAAATCCAGAATGGGTCTGACTGACCCGTCCTTTTTGGGCACCGTGAACAGGTTGGAATAAAACCCCATGCCCGTCTCTTAAGGGGACCTCGCAGATGACCCCGAGCTCCAGAAGGTCCTGCACCGCCAGCATCAAGACCCGAGCTGAGGCAGGATCCTGCGGGATCCGAGACCCGACGAACCTGGTAGGGGGCAGCACCGCAAATTCTATCTTGTAACCGGAGGAGACTACCTCCTGAATCCACCGGTCTGGGACGAGGCGTCTCCAGACATGCTCGAAGTGCTATAGACGTCCCCCCACCCTGACGGGCGAGGGCGCCCCTTCATGCTTGGGGGGGGGGGCTTTGGGCTTGAACCCCCAGGAGGAGCCAGGACGGCGTCCTCTGTTCTTGTTCCAGGGTTCTGAGCGTGACCCAGAGAAGGACCCCCCCCCTACATTGCTTGGTCCCCCGGTAGGGGGTAGAATGGGAGCTTGGACCACGAAAGGGCCGAATCTGACGCTTGCGCTGGGGCAGCTTGCCCCCCTTTGGCAAAGATATCTAATCTTTCTCCAAACAGGCGCAGTCCTTTAAACGGAAGCCCCGTAAGGGCCTTCTTGGCGACATTGTCAGCAGCCCACTGGCGTAACCAGACCGCACGGCGTATGGCTACCACCAGAGCAGAGGATCTAGCACTCAGCTTAATAGCATCGTCCAATGCAGATAGGATATAATTCACAAAGGTCTCACAGGTGGCCAGAGCATTGGCGGCATCAGAGGGCAAGTCATCCGCCCCTTCCAGAGCAGTCTTAACCACACTCCTGAGCGCCACCGCTGTGAAGGCGCAAACCGGGCGGAGCGACGCTCCCCCAAATGCAAAGGCGTGACATGCCAATTGATCAACTCGCCGATCCTCTAAATCCCGCAGCGTAGTAGTGTCAGGGGAGTGCATAATAGAGGTATTGGACAGACTCAGAATCGGGGCATCGACCTTGGGCGGCGATGTCCAACACTTAACCAGATCGGCAGGAAATGGATACTTCTTATCCACAGCCTTGGGAATCCCCTGGAGTTTACTGGGATGTTCCCATTCTTTCAGCACTAGGTTATTAAAGCAAGTTTGTTTGGGAAACTCCCAACCGCACCCTAGCGGTATGAAACAGATCGCCCCTCTGCCGAGGTGCCGCGGGAGGGGGAGAGAGGGATAAAACATCAAAGATCTGAGACAACAGTCTGTCAATGTTGTCCTGGGACCAAAGATCAGAGCCAGACTCCTCCTGACTCCTGGACTCGTCCTCGTAGGATCCTGAGTCAGATAGCAGTTCCCCTTACTCTGATGGGGACTGAGCATAGGAAAGCAGCAAATCATCAGATTCTACAGGGAGAATAGTAGCTTCAGGGTTCAAATGACGCTTCTTGGCAGTAGCCTTGCGCGCCAGGGAGCCAGCAATAAAGCTTTCCACACTGGCCAATCTAGAGGCCAAATCAGCGTGAGAATCCCCACTAGTATTGGGGGTTATGCTCAAGCTTGGGGGAGTAGGGGAAATAAGGCGAGGTGCGGGCCCAGCTTCGGACGAGGTGGGAAGATCGGCTAGCGCCTTTTGAGCACAAGGTACGCAGACCCGTGAATTGTCACCGCTGCTAGGTGAAACCCCACAAGCTGCACACAGACGGGCTTGTCCCAGGGGGACCCCGTTCGCGATGTCCTGGGATGCCTCCATATGGTGATTATTAAATTCAATATGCCAGTAGGGATTGACGCTTTAAGCAACCCTGGATGCCCCTATAACCCGCTGGGAAGTGGGAGTAAAATCTGAAAAATGGTCTGGACCGGGCACTACGTCGGGCCAGGGGAAGCCACCGATGACCGCTGTCTGAAAGACAAGGGGAACAGGGATGTCAGAGCCGAGCGCGAGGAAACAAGCTAGAAAAAGGATCACCCATGAGGGCACTTACAGTCTGCGAGGGGAGGACCGTCTTCACCACGTGCATGCGAGAAGGAAATGGCGCCCAGCGAACCTCGAAGGGCAGGCGATGACGCAGAACGCGCCAGACCGAACCACGCCTCCCCCCCCCCCCCCGGAGCGCACGAAGCTAGAAGGCGCGCAGCCAATCAGGAGAGAATGTAGCTACGTCAGCATCACTTCAGAGAAGAAGTCTGATGAAGTGAGCAAGGGAAATTGAAAAACGCAGTAGCTTCCCCAAACAGCGCTGCTGTGTGCGCATAAGGCACAGTAAAACGCTGCAGTCAGTTTAAAAATAAGCATGTGAAGCTCACTCTGACACCGAGTAGCGGTAAGAGACTAAAGTGTACTTAGGGCAAGGAGTAGGCCATCAACACACAGCCCCCCCCCCCTCTTTTTCCCCCACTAACGGGGGAATCTGGGAAGGAAGGTGACCCGAATAGAGGGTTCACCGTTAGATGGGGCATGGGGGCACTAGTGCGGGAGGGGCATCCACTGAAGGCTCACCATTCGCCTACCCTATGGAGGGGGATTGCAGTGGAGACTAGCTCCGTAAGCACACTAGGTGCTGCCTACCTTCACCCGACCAACGCAGCCCAGGCTGGGAGGCATATTCTTAACAAGAAGGATGGGTGGAAATAGTCCCGCAGGGCCTCGGGCTGTCAAGCCCCGCTCGCCTGCGAGAGCGTGATACTTTGTCTTCGCAGTTCCAGCACTGCAGAGAAATCTGGGGATTTGTGGGAGGTCCCTCGGTATATGAGGGGCCGTGAGGAGCTTGTTTTCTACATGTCTGCAGTGCACGGAGGACTACCCACATGTTATTACTACTACTGGAGCAGGACGTGCTGTATGCTTAGAATATAGGATTTTTACATTACCGGCTTTTCCTGTGGCATTTTGCACGAAGTGTTAAGGCTGGGTGATACACTGTCTACACCTGGATTCCTTTTCCCGAGATTGCTGACCTCTAGAGGGCTGGAAACGGAGGCTTCATACAGTTGTGGGTTGCTGGTGAGGGCAAAGTCAAGGAAAAAGAACGACACCCCTTCGACCAGAGCCTCTGGTAAGCCAGCCCTGGATGCCCTGGGCAAATGCTGTAGCACCTGCCATCACCAGCCAGCATTTAAAGGGGACGGCACACAACTTGTGCATTGTCCGACTATGAAGGACTGCCCTGGCCACCTCCAGACCTTGGTTGAACGATACATGAAGATGGTCCGAGGCTCAGGGGGCTTCTCCGGGGGCTCCTGGAGCAGAAAAGCAAAACATAGGCTGCAGCCTATCTGTGCAGTGGTTTCCTCAGGGAGGAAACACAAAGAACTGAGGTGGAGAGGAAGTGGTGGGGTTTTAACCTCGGTCCAGTTTGTGTTTCCTCCCAAGGGGTGAGATTGCTTTCTTTAAGGCAGAAAAATCTAGTTTCTGGGTCCTATGCCATGCCTTCCTGTCTATTGAATCCCCATTAAATCTATGGTGCTGAATCTACAAAACACATGCGTTACTGCATGAAATATGAACATGAATTCGCGGCACCATAGACTTTAAAAAGGTGTATTTGCTGCCCAGAGGCAGCAGGCATGACTTTTTGCAGATGTGTTTTCTTCTGTTATGGCACACTGGAAAAAAAAAAAAAAAAAAGGGGCCACAGAGGAACCATTGTTTTGCGGTACTTGACAGGTGTAAGTGAAGGCTAAAATAGACATCCTGCAATTCATGCTGTCCTAATGGAAATATGGACATTGTAAACTAAGTACCAGATAACACTACCTATATTAACCTACGGGCTCTTTCAAGTATCAGCACAGTGATTGCAACCGCCCCGCAACAGACTTGCAAGTCGTGTAATTGCATTTGTGCTAGCGATTTCCAAAAGAAAAAATGTACACAAAAACACTTTCCTGCTATCACAGAGGCTGCTTTCAAATTGTGCGTTTCCACTGCACAAACGCAGCTCAGAACACAATTGTGTGTTGTGCGTCCATTGTCGTGGTGGCACCACATGCCAACCTGCACCACACAATCGTTTCTTGTTCCCACAGAGCAGAAGCGGAGGAAACCAAACCAGTCACCCCACTCTGGTCCTTGCTGTAGCCACCATCAGTTCTCTGCTCCAGCAAATACCTGGTGGAAGGACCTAAATGTGGCTGCAGCAGGTGCCAGAGCAAAGCACGTAACATAGGCGTTCAGTAGTAAGGCACTTTCACTGCACTGCTGTGCAGGTAGAGCACAATACGTGCTCTGAGGTGCCTATAGACCTTCACAGGCTAGGCTGTGTGCAAAACACAGCCAAATGACGTTTATTGGCCCTTTTACTTCTATGGGTTGCATTCTTTTTACCTCGTTTGTTACATGCTGGATTATTTCAACTTCAATGTGACACAAATTGAAGGGTGTGAAAGAGCCTTAGACTGCGGTGAAAAATATTTCACCATCTTTGGGGCATCCTGATTTCGGAAGCCTCACTCTGTGAACTCCTCTGGATTGCCGAAAGAGTGTGAAATCCAGGACGTCACTCTTTAAAGTGGAACAAAACTCAAGATTCCAGGCCAGGGCGCAGGCCACCCTGTGGGGCATCCCAAATAAAATTCCTGGCTCCCTCGCCAATGTAAATATGGAGTGGGGAAAGGTGTTTTTCATGGGGTGATCGGGGGTTCCACCAAATCGAGATGCCACCGGGCAGCAGTATGCATAGGCCCCATAGCAGAAGTCAGAGCATACCCCCCCATGCAATAACGTGTGGGGCCCTTGGTTTTTTAAATAAATCAGATAGAGTTAATATAGTCTGATTAGATTCTAGTGTTGACAGGGCCCCTCGTGAGGACCTTTTCTTCCTGGGGTGCTTGTTTTCCCGCGTGCCCTACACAAAGTGTGCCAGGGGAAATCAACGCACTGGCCTCTTAGTTCCACTGAATGACCGATGACACTCTTCGTAGACATTGTGTGGCCTAAGTCCCATGTTTCAAGGTGAGGGGGAGGCAGCTTGTATTGGGCCCCTTTTGCCATGGGCTCGGCAGCAGTTGCCTCTATAGTATGCACCAGGGAGCAAGGAACAATGCCTGGGATAGTCAAAATTCTAGGTTTTGTTCTGCTTTAAAGTGGGTCAAGCTTCCAGCCTCCCCCCGGGCGCTGCTGTCGATTTGGCGGTGGCCCGGTTCTGAAATAAAACTGAGTTGTTTCACAGCACAAGCCACTCCCAGCAGCACTTTTTAGATCACAGATTGCCTGATATCAAAAGTGCTGCAGCAATGAGGCACTCTGTTCCGTGCCGAGCACCCAGCCATTCAGAAAGGCTTGCCATGGAAGTGCGCATGACTGTAGAGAAGCCAGGGATGGGGCTGCCAGTGATCACCGCATCGTGGGCCCCGCCAGAAAAGCGAGTTCACCAGCGACCCCGGAGGGCATGACGGATCAAGAGTGGTGGAGGCCCCTGAGCACACAATCTGCTGGAGGCCCTAGATACATTTTTCCAGCCAAGTAACTGAATGGTGGTTGTCTGGCATCCTCCTACTTACTGGAACGTCAGATTGAGTCTCTAGTGTCACCCAGCTGCTCCAGCAGAAAACAGTTCCCCATATTGAGTTGCCAGTGATGCAGCTGCACAGTGAGCGGCCGCCGACTAACAGCTCTGCAGCCACCCATTACTGTAGCATTGCCGATGGGGACTTTGCTGCTCTGGACTCCCAGTCATGCCCTGTTGTGGCTTTGGCAGCAGGTTTGCAAAAACAAAAACAAAAAAAAAAGGCTTTCCCAGGTGCGGGGGGCACTGGCGCCAACAGCTTTGTTGCTGGCCCCGTAGCCCGTCAGACAAAAGACTGAGAAGCCTCTCGGATCAGACCGTAACCCAAAGTTAGGTGGAGCCCCCCTTTGCAGGGCAGGTGGTGGAGGCCCCAGGGCACACACCCCTTGCGCCCTCCTCATAATCTGTTCCTGCTGGGGGGGGGGGGGTGTCACAAAGCGGAACATCTGGCAGAGAATGGCCAGCCCTGGAATCTTTTAAATTCCAGGGTTGTGCCTCACAGGTCTTTATCTGCTTTAAGGATAGACATATACACTGAATGACTATGGCAGACAGAGGAGGGACTGAAAGAGGGGAGCAATGAGAGGAGGGATGAGGCAATCTGCTGGATAAATCCAGGAAACCACAGCCCCCCCCATGGATCTAATAGATGACTGGCAGGCGGTGTGATCGATGCCTCGCCTGTAAGTCCTGAGGAGGGAGGTGTTGTGGGCATGAGTCGGGTTAGGGGCTCAGCCATGCGAGCAGCATGTCAGGCCTGTAAGTAGCGGCGGCGGCTCTCCCCCCTCCTCCGTCTCTCTCCACACACGGAAGCGATGGCAGCAGCTCCAGCGGCGCGGAAAATTGCTAGAAGCCGGGGGAGGGAGGTTATGGCGGCGGTCTCCTCTGCAGCCTTCACTTAGCGCGGGCCTAGCCTTGTCTCTTTAAGCGGCAGCTGGACTCTAATTAGGCCGCATTCCTCGCTGGGGGTGATGGCGAACACGGGACGAGTACATGCAGCCCGCGCCTCCTCCTCATCCCCCGCCTCACAGATCCTCATGCCTCCATGCTTGTTTTCACCACAGATTGCCACACAGAGCAGCAGCGGCTCATCCATAGACTAGCAGCGAGGAAGCGGCCCCACGTTACTTTGATTGACAACCGGACAAATGTTTCCCCTGTTCCAGCTCTCATTAGAAGAAGCGCCCTCCCTAACCCCGCCCCATTCCGCCGCCTAATGCGGGGTTACCTGCAGACTCTGCAGCTCATTGGACGCGGCCAGGAGGACAATGAGGACAAGAATGAATAGGATACGCTGTCACCCACGTGGGGGCCAGCCAGTGACAGCCGGCGTTTTGCTGTCGCCTATTGGTCGCAAGGCAAAAGATAGGCAGAGACAAGAGAGTGGCGATTAACGTTCCTATGCTTCTGATTGGACAGTTCTCGAGCGCTGGGGCAGCGCCTACGTTCGCAATCCTTTCTGGGAGTTGTAGTGTGGCAGCTTAATTAGCAGAAGCTAGACGAGCGCGGCTTCCCCGTCGCAAAGACTACATTTCCCAGCAGGGCCGTGCGCTTCCTTCTCTGTGTTGTGAATATGTATCAGAATGTTAATGATTTGCTGCTGCTCAATTTGGTCATAGAAGTCACCTACACAGAGCGTGCTGTCGGAGCTGCTGAGAGCGGTAGCGGCTGGGTCTGTGTGTGTGGGGTGTTTTCCCCTCCTCCTCCTTCTCGTTGCTGGTGTTGCCGCCTGCCTCAGCTTCCCCCTGTGTGAAGGACGGCGAGACGAGAAGAGGGCTGCCCGCCTTGGATGGGATCTAATAGGGAATATCGGAGCTCTTTGTCTCAAAGTTGTTTCCAGGAAGGATCTATCTCTGTGCGGGGGGCGCCGAGGAGCATCGCTAGCCGCCCGGAGGACTAAGAGAAGCGGCCCGGAGCCCTGACTGTGGAATGTGGAGGAGGGCTCGGCTCGGGGGAGCAAAGGAAGCCTCGCACTGGGCAGCAGCGGTGCCGGGAGCCCGGGGGCAGCCGTGTCATTAGCCGGGTAACACGACCCTCCCCCCATCTCTTTCCGCTCCGCCAATTAGTAAATGACCCTGCGTGCTCCTGGGAGAGGCACCTAACCGGCGGCGTGGATGATTCGAGACTTGAGCAAGATGTACCCCCAGTCCAGGCACCCGGTGAGTCACGTGACCCCCCCCCCCCCCCCCCAGCTGCTTGTTTCACTGTGTGTGTGTGTGTGTGTGTGTGTGTGTGTGTGTGTGTGGTGGTTAACCCCTTCCTTCCCTCCCTGCTCCCCTGTCAGTCCACTGACCCCCCCCCCCCCTTCCTCTTTAATCCATCACCTCATAAAAAGCGTCCGGGAGTCTTTGTTCCCTCCTGTAATAAGTGCGCGTCTCCTCCACCTCCCCCTCCATCTTTTCCCAGTGTGGTCCTGCGTGTGTAGCTTCCAATGTCCCTCAGCCTTGTTTTATAATAGCTCAGGACACAAATGACTACAATGTTTGTGTTCTGCCTTACAATGTGTCAATTGTTATGTAAAAGCCAGTGCAAGGGGAGGGGGAGCCCTTGTTCAATGGGTTTTGATTGTTGCAAATGGGCTGACGCTGAATAAGCCATTGTGTCAGTGGGTGAGACTACCCCCCCCCCCCCACATGCAGTCAGCTGTAACATTTGCTCTTTGCGGGTCACCCCCCCTCGTCCTGCTGCCCCCCATCATCCATCTTTTCATCCATTGGCTTCCTGTGTCTTCCTGAGAGCTTATAGTGGTCAGCAGAAAGCACCCCCCATGCTGTAACATTTGCTCTTTGCGGGTCACCCCCCCCCCCCGCTCGTCTGCTGCCCCCCATCATCCATCTCTTCATCCATTGGCTTCCTGTGTCTTCCTGAGAGCTTATAGTGGTCAGCAGAGAGCCCCCCCCCCCATGCTGTAACATTTGCTCTTTGCGGGTCACCCCCCCTCGTCTGCTTCCCCCCATCATCCATCTTTTCATCCATTGGCTTCCTGTGTTTTCCTGAGAGCTTATAGTGGTCAGCAGAGAGCTCCCCCCCATGCTGTAACATTTGCCCTTTGCGGGTCACCCCCCCTCGTCTGCTGCCCCCCATTATCCATCTTTTCATCCATTGGCTTCCTGTGTTTTCCTGAGAGCTTATAGTGGTCAGCAGAGAGCCCCCCCCCCATGCTGTAACATTTGCTCTTTGCGGGTCACCCCCCTCATCTGCTACCCCCCATCATCCATTGGCTTCCTGTGTCATCCTGAGAGCTTATAGTGGTCAGCAGAGAGCCCCCCCCATGCTGTAACATTTGCTTTTTGCGGGTCACCCCCTCGTCTGCTGCCCCCCATCATCCATTGGCTTCCTGTTTCTTCCTGAGAGCTTATAGTGGTCAGCAGAGAGCCCCCCCGTGCTGTAATGTTTGCTCTATGTGGGTCACCCCTCATTATTGCCTGCTGCCCCCATCATCCATCTCTTCTATTGCCTGCCCCCCCCCCCCCCCGTGCTTACATTGATCAGCAGGATAGCCCCCCATGCTGTAACATTTGTTCTTTGTGGGTCACCCTCTTCCTCTCCCCCCCCTCATGCTGTAACATTTGCTCTTTGTAGGTTACCCCACTCTTCTGCTGTCTCTCTTCTCACCCCCCCCCCCATCATCCATTTTCTGCCTGTGTCCTTTTAGGTCACCAGATACTCCCTTACATGCTGTAACATTGTGCTCTTTGTGGGTCACCCTCTCCTTGTCTGCGGACCCCCTTCTCCCCCGCCATCATCCATTGGCTCTGTGTGTATCCTCCTTAGTGCTTAATGTCAGTCAGCCAGAGAGACCCCCCCCCCCCCCACAGGCAGTCAGCTGTAGCTTTTTGCTCTTTGTGGGTCTATCTATCCATCCTCTGCCTGTGTATCCTTCGTGGTGGAGTGTTTAAATCAGGCAGAAGAGACCCCCCCCTCTCCACCACATGGACACATGCAGTCATCTGAAACATTTGCTCTTTGTGGGTCACCCCCTTCCTTTCCTGCTGTCTCCCTTCTTCACCCCCTCCTCTCATGCTCTCTTCTTCACCCCCTCCTCCCCTCCAATCATCCTTGCATCTTCCCACCCTTTGACTGTATTTGTATCCCCCTGAGTGCTTATATTGGACAGGACTCTCCAGCCCCCTCCCATCATCATCATCTCTGCCCTTCTTATCTTGGATTGTGTGCTTTCCTCTTCACATCATACACTGTGAGGTCTTTCTCATCTGACCTGTGCTCATCAACAACCTCCTCCCCTTGCCTTTTGTTTGTTCAGCTAATTGTAAAAACACTTTAGCATGTATGTTCTACCAAAGAATATATTGATTATGGTTAGAGGCTTGGATGCTTTAATTACCCATCATACACTGCCAGGTCCTTCTCATCACACTGTGAGGTTTTCCTCTTTTTGCTGACCCCGTTTACCTCATCTTGTTGTTCCAGCAAAGCCTTTATTGATTGGATTATTAGCCATGAGCCAGTCGTTGGGGTTGCAGGTCTTCTGAATTGTTGTATGTGGATGTGCCCAGTCTACAAGGAATTGTGCTGGTTCCAAATACTAACTTGCTGGGCCAGTGATTTTTGTGATTGTTAGCAGACTAGGAAAAGCTACACTTGCAAGTTAATGGGGAATGAAAGCTTTTGGAGAGATTACAATTTTCTGGTTTTTCAGGATGCTTTGATGCTGATTTACAGTCTGGGGCAATTCAAGAAAGTGCTCTTTAATTTGTACCCTTGAATTGGGGCCTTGTTGACTATATTAAGGGCCTCTCCCTAATGTGGCTTTTCCCCTATTCTACAGTCAATTTATGAGCAGATTCTTGATATACTGGACACATCTGCACCCTCCTTTTCAGAAGTAGCCCATTGAGCGTCTTCATTTACAGTGTTCATAAATGTGGCACCCAGTATGGAATAGTACAGACAAACCTGTGCCCACCTATTCAGGATATCCTGCCATAATTAAGAAATACCTGACTAGTTGATGATTAATTCACTTCACCACTGTATAAAGGGGGTGAATTGGAATATCTAAAATTCTCATCTATAAGTTGCTCTAGTTCAATGAATCGCATAATATGCCATATATATTTGCCACCCATGTATTTATGGAGGTTACTTGGTTAAATTACGCCTCTCAGTTTAGCAGTGTAGGGTTTAATCACTGAGCCATCTAAAGAGCTGCTGCCTGGATGACAGTAACATCACTGACAAGTGACAGATGCTACTTGTAGCAAAAAACAACAAAGTCTACACTATAGATATTTTCCTGCTTTATTTCTGTAGGTGTGTTCTGGACTGATTCATCATCTACACTGCTATTTAGTGGAAAGGGATAATTATTAAATGCCTTTTAATGTATTGCAGGCTATGTTCTGACACGTTAGGTCTCCTCAGACTTCCGGCTATTAACTCAAATGTAATTGGAATATACAGTGATTCCTTAATACACTATTGTATAGAGAGAATGGGCTGATAGGAGATTGACCCCTAGCTACGCCCCCCCCCCCCCCTCAAGCAAATGACCTTAGTAAAAATGCTCATGATTTGACTATTTTCTCCAGGGCTCATACGAAACCAATATTCAGTGGGGGCAGCAATAAGTAAGGAATGATATTTATTTATTTATTTATTTTCCCTCTCGAACATCTAACTTAAAAGGGCTGATCCTTAATGGTGATATTATATCCTGCTGCCCTAGGCACTGGTGCCACATGAATCCTCTGTTATTAAAAACAAAACACTTTAATAAGCTGCCACAGACATCTGGATGTGTGTAATAAGAGTGTGTTTATTTTCGACACATTATCCTAAAATGTATTACAGCTTTTAGCAAGGAAAATATTTTGTCTAAGATAAGAGAGATGCTTATGGTAACACAATTACTGACGCTGTATGCAGCGTCCCACTCATGTGAATGTATTTAACATTTACATTTTGCTGTTTAAAAAAAAAAAGGTCACTATTAAATCAATAAATCCATTAACCTAATGTGAGAGCGTGTGAACGGCAAGTATATTCTAGGGTTTTATTCTGACATGCTATCTTTGGGTGTAAAAAGAAGTGACATCCTAAGATCCATGAGCGCCCTAAACGCCTGCAAGCTACAGATGGCCTTTTATTCATTTATTACACGGTTATGATTGAGAAACACCGCTTTTGTGCATATCTTCTCTTTACAATTCTTGGACTTTGCTTTTGTGTAAGGACTGTAATTGTCTGCCTTTTATAGGGCACTGCCCACGCCATTCTTGTGAAGAGCAAAGAAGCCTGATAATTTCATAATTGATATTTATTGTTTTAGGCTCCGCATCAGCCAGCTCAGCCCTTCAAATTCACCATATCCGAATCGTGTGATCGGATTAAGGAGGAGTTTCAGTTTTTACAGGCTCAGTACCACAGGTAATGCTGTTTACTTTAGCTGATCCTTGTATTTGCTTAGCTCTTGTTGTCAGTCTATTTTTTTTTCTCTGTGTACATAAGGCGTTAACTGTTGAAAGAGTTTGGTCTTTTCCTATAGGAAATGCGAGTTAGAGCTTTTAGAGTATATCTAATATCCATGCTTGCAAGCATGTGCTTTTATAAACTATTGAACTGTTCTAGTGTTGGTCCAAATGTGCTGCTTGACGTTTACCTGAAGGTAATGTAACAAGTGTGTGATTTACCTTCACGAACGCTTGAAATCGCAGGCAAGTGGTCTTTGGTGCTTGCTAGCTTTGTAAATACTATGGACAGGAGTGGGGCTTGTTTGTCATCCATGTTATGGCCTTAAATTGCTTGCATAGCTAAAATTTTATGGTAGCTAAAATGAATGTAGCATTTCATGGCTTGTTAAAATTAGAATGTGGTAGAGGAAGCGGTGGGATTGATAGCCAGCTTGCCTGCCTTTACTGTGATGTCTGTCAATTAAAGGCAGAACTGTCAGCAAGCAACTCCAAATATCATGCATGAATCGTGATTAATCATTGATTATAATTCTGGATTACCCACTTGAATCCACTTTCTTAACCATTATGCCATTGCAGTGGTGAATATATGTGCCCAGTATAAAATATAATATCAATTGATTTATAAAACATGTTCATGAGGATGTAGAAGCTAGTAGCATTTAATTAAAATTTAGAAGCAACCAAAATGTCTAGCAGTTAAGGCATATGCCTTGTACAGTGCCACAGAAGATGGAGGTTTATAAATAATGTGTCTCTTGAAGTCTGTGTAGAGCGGTTTAAAAAAAAAAAAAAACTCGGCTGCTGGTTAAAATGTTTTAGTCCTTATGCTGTGGAAAATAGTCAAAGCGTAATATATGCATAATTACCTGTATAGTTAGCAATACTGTTTATTATATATGTGTCTTCTGTGTCGATAATGTCCAATTTGCCATGTCTTTAATTGACTTTGCAGTCTCTTATAGTCCATTTCAAGCATTCATCTTTTATTGTGATGATCTGAAACCATGAAAGGCATTTACTATATAACAGCTTGTGTTCTTAGAACGTTTAAGATTTGAGGCTCTGGTTTTTGCTTTATGATTTTAGCCAGTAAACCTTCTTTAGTGATGTTTGTGCTGTATGACAACCTTCTAGTGGTCGAGCATGCATTGGTTATTGTAGTAATGGCTGTAGTATGTAAGTTCTATCCTTGAGCTGTGTTTGGTGCCAACAGAAGAACATGCCCCACTGGTTTTCTCCAGCCAGGAATGTGTTAACCGTACACTGTTCTCAGAGGCGCGAATCTGAGATGTTTGGAGCCAATAGAACAAGCTACCTCCTAAGTGCTTCCCAGGAACATAAACCAGCCCTAATTCTGTCTTGATGGCTGCGTTTACATGGTTGTGGTAAAAGTCAGCACAGTGTAAATATGACCATTTTTGTCATTGCTTTGTGCAGCCTCAAACTGGAATGCGAAAAATTGGCCAGCGAGAAGACGGAGATGCAGCGGCACTATGTCATGGTAAGACAGCCTGCTAAAAGATGTCCTTTTTCATTTCTGTTTATAGTCTTTCTTTTTTTTTTTTTTTTTTTTTCTTTACATAGCATACTTGTCTTGCTTGAGGCAGCATCAAGGCTATAGGTTAAAGGACAGGATGTTCCTCTGTCATATTAAAACATTTCTTTTTGCCAGTGCAAGGCTGTCTAATGGCTTTTTTGTTCTATCTTCTCTAGTACTATGAGATGTCATATGGACTGAATATCGAAATGCACAAACAGGTATGTCCTCTGTCTTTTGATCATGAAAAGCCTAAGCTGTATTTCATTTGTTTGAAAACGAAAGCTATAATTCAGGCATTCATAACCTGTATGACAAATATCACTTTGGGGGTTGATACTGAGGCACTTATTCATGTCGCATCTCAAGTACTTTTGATCATCCTTTTGTTATTTGACCTTTCTTTGTTGGCAACCGTCATGTGAAAGCTGGTGATAGAGACTCCTTTAATGTGTAAGGCGTTTAGGCTGGCTTCACAGGGTTTATGGTTGCGTACCTGTTGGTCGGTCTATGGACATTGGGATTTGTTTTTGTGGTGTGCACTATTTGGCATAGATGTGTTTCAAGGTCTGCAAATAAAAAAAACGAAACAAAATGAATTGTGCTAAAAATCAAAGCAATCACGCTGGCTGGTTGATTTCTAATTCCGAGTGAGTGAAATGCTATTTTAATTCCAAGCATTGTTGGAACAATTATGTGAAGGGTTGCATGTGCACTTTTAATGGGAAGTTGTATGTATAATTGGAATCAGAGTTGAGGATTAGGGAGGATTAAGTTTAATTAGAACATAATTTTTCATTACTGTCATTTTTGCTCAAATTAGTAATGTAAACAACCCAGTAATACTTATGGACCTTATCAATTCCTGGTCCCAGTAAATTGCTGCTCCAATCTTACTTGGTAATTATCCGTATTTAAATGTGATACCATCTTACAAATGTGGGTGTCCTTGTTTGCATACAGTAAACTAATTAGTCGCTCTGAAGAGTTTAATGATTTAAGATTTAGTGACTACCACTAAATGTCAATCTGAGCCTTTATTTTTTTTTTTGTGGTTTTAATTTTCCGTGTGTTTATGTTCATATCTTTTATAAGGGGGATTTGTGGAGGTTTATGGGCTAGATTATGCTGTCATCCTTCCACTGTGTCTTTTTAAATTCTTCTTGAGAACCTGCGTAATCTCCCTCCAACTTCAAAATTGATCTTTTATACAGCATTCCTTAAATGCAATCTTACACAAAATCCTGCAGGCTGTTTATCGCATTAGGAACTAGAGAGAGCCCTGCACAAACCCACCTACATATATATATTTCCTTTTAATCTCCTCTACCTCCTCTTTTTCAACAGAGCAGAAGAGACAAGGGAGGGGGTGGGGGGTGGATATCTGTCTTTGTTTTCATCCACTAGACAGACGGCCTTGGTTCCTCTCAGGCGCTTATCCAGATGTACTTACTCGATACCCTTGTAATAGAAAGCAGGTTTGAATCCTGTGAAGTTGCCCTGCAGCATAATTGGACAGAGTGCTACAGATCGGGTTAGGTTTATTAGATTTATGCCTCTTGGGGTTCAAGAGCAGGTATCTCCTGAGACAATGAACGTACCCCTAGTAATTGTCAACCCTGCTATTTTACACCTTCTGCTTCTTTTAAAATAGTTTTTTTTTATTATTCATTGGCCCCCTTGTGCACTTAAAAAATTAAGCAATGTTATTTTATTGGAACAGAAAATGAATACTCTAAAGCAGATATCTGTGACTTGGCAAATTGATGAAAGGATAAACGTGCTCAGCTGTAATTATGTGGGGGTTGATGTTTTGAACCCGGGCCTCCTTGTTTTGATGCTCATCATCAGTCATCCAGTGTTGATTTTGATAGAAGACTATTAAAGCAAAATCCACGGGGAATTTGTCATTCTGAAAGGAAAGCTAATGTAATTAGTACCAATTAAAGTACATTTAGTAAATTGGATTTAATCTTAATTAAGCCTGTGTAATGTTGCCAATTTTTAACAATTATGTTGAGAACATAATTAATTTTACATTTTGGTAACTGAGTAAATAGCTGGAGTCTAGAAGCTTGATGCATATATGATAATGTTTTTTGTCTGTGGGTGTCAATGCTATCGGATAACGGTTGATGACGTATGTAATGTTAATGCATGAGTTATTTTATTGTCTTGTAAATGCATAATCGGCGTAAACAATTGAACGGTCATAGCCTCTCCTTTGTTGGAGGACTATTCTATGCACAAAAGGGTTAAACATAACTGTGCATATTGCGAATGAATCTGTTGCTCTCGCCATGTAAATTTTATTGCTAGACCTGGGCAACAGCCATTTTGAAGTGCTGCTGAAATATTAATTGCGCAGACATGAAAGGGCTCGGCAGGCTGATAGGATGTCATAATTGTAGATGCAGCAGTCGATGGCAAACGATGATAAATGGCATTAGAATCCTTTTAGCAAACTGTAATAACTTGAAGGAGGGGGTCTGTATGGATTTGCTTTATCTGATACCCTCTAGTACCAAGTGGATTGCCAATACTGCTTGTTTAGCATTTTCTAAGGGCTATAGGATATTGATTTTTGACTTACAAGGAATGGCTCTATTTTCACCATTGAAAAGTATTGCAGGTTGTTAAGTAGAAATTGACTTGAAGAGGGCTGACTGCTGCCCATCATGGAGCAAATAAAGCAAAACTGCCGAAGCATGGTGAAGCAGCGAGCTGGGCCCTCAGCAATTTGTTGCTATTAATTTACCATGCTCGACAGCAAATCAATCGGCATCTACTTCATCTGCTAGAGAAAATGCTGTCCAGGGCAAATAAAAGGGCCCGATGTTACACTGAATAGACTGGATTTTCCAAACTGAGGCTAAAGTTAATGTGTGAATAAGCTAAATCAAAGCCGTGGCTGCAGAAGAAGCTGTTTTTAATTAGGTTGGGCCTTTTTTTCCTCCCTCTCCCTTTTTTTTTTTTTTTTTTTTTTTTTTTTTTTTTAATGGATCACTAGGGCTGCCTTGTATGCGTCTGAAAGATTTCTAACAAATGTGATGTTTTGCATTTCTTTAAATTTTATTATTCACATGGCTGATAGGATGTCAGAATTATAGCATGGTCTATGTAATCCTTCTGATAACTACTCTTACATAAAATGTGCAGAATAAAGGAATTAAACCTGACCTCCCTCCCATTAAGTGATCTGGGCGAGGTTTCTTAGTTAATATACTCTAACTCTGACCTGTTGTATGAAGCTGATAAATATCCACAAATATACGACTCGTTGTTCATTATGTCTTTGGGGCCTGCATCTGTTTAGTCCAGTGTAAATCATTACTTTCAGTGGACTACAATCTATTGCTCATAATAGGATTCAACTTGATCCTAGAAGCAAAAGCAAATTGGGGAAGCCCTTTAGCTGTGGCCTCAAATAACTCTAAAGCAGCCCTATGCTCACAATTGAAGCATTAGTTATCGCCCCCTAGTGTGGCAAAAAGCTATTATTTAAAAATTGTGATTTCTTTAATATATTATTTACTGGAAGTTGCTTTTCGCTCCATCAGCTGCTGGGGCACCCCCGCTTGTAAAGTTGGGCATCCCCTGCACTGGAGGTGCGAGCTACTGTGACCAGGAGTGTGCATGATGCTGCTAGACATTGTGGGACCTAAGAAGGGTTTCTTCTGACTGATTCCCATTTTTAAAGGGGCACTACCCTTTAGCAATAGCAATAATACATGTATGCATAGCATTAGATTTTAATACACATTTTCCAAGTTTGTATTTTAATATTGTGTTCTTGGGAACAGAATTTTAATTTTGTAGCTCATTTTTGTTCCAGATAGAAATCCCAAAACGTTACCATCTAGTAAATCATGTGGTATGCTAGGGAGTAAATTCTACGTGTGTGTGTGTGCTGTGCAATGAAACCTGATTGCTGCTGCACAACTGTGTTTATTGTATGAGGTTTCTCTGTGTCTGATCCTTTAGAACTCTGAAGGCTATATTAAATGTGTGATATATACATACTTATATCCCTACCATTTTCTGTTGCTGTGGTTACAAAAGTATAATCTACCTGCCTAGTGATACAAATAGCTAGCGGATCTAACCCATGGGACTGCTACCGATCTATGCTTTACATGTTTCCGAATAAAACATTTTACATAGAGTAGCTGGTAAAAACAAAACTTCAGCCTAAGCATAGGTAGTATATCACTCTAAACTCTGGAGCTACAACCGCTTTATTGACATATTGCTGATAAAAGTTGTAATAATGATCGGCTCTAGGATTTAACCTGCACACACTGTGATACAACCTGGCCAGGCCACCCACTTTCAGTATGGCCTTATTCACAAGTTAATACCAGAGCTTCCTATAACATTAAAATGTACAATAACCTTGTTTGTTGCTCCCATACGTAGCCCTTTCACACCTTTTGTTTTGGCCTGTGCTGTGCTACAACCAGAACAGCTGAACACAATGCAGGTAAAGCTCTCTATATACACCTGCCCTGTGTTGTGTTAACACTTACTTTGCAGGCCTAACGCTGCATGCAATGTTCCCATAATTCAGCTCAAAGATGTGATGTCGAAAATTCATGAGGCTGCTTTCATTGTGATGGTATTTTTCTCCTCTGGCACAACGAAAGTGGGAAGGTGTATCGGGGCCCTTGCACTTCATGTCTGTAAAATCATTGTCTTATCAGTTAAAGAATGACACTGCTGTGTGCACCAAAAAGAAATCTGCTTAAAGATGTCCGGAATTCAAAACGTCTCTGGATTCAGTGATAAAAATAATAGAATCTAATGTGAGGTTATAAAGCACAGCAAGGTGTTGTCTTAAGGCTTACTGTACTTTTGGTTTGCCATTGTTTTTATTTATAAGATTCTGTTACCGGCTACCAAAATAAACGTTTAGCATGTAGTGGGGAAACCCATATTTTGTCAGAAAAGGTGTTAGACCGTTTCCCCACTCCGCAGTTGTCCCTCTTGCTGTTAACTTCTTTTTGAAAGGCATTAAGCAGATTGTGCCAGTCTGCACCATGAAAAATAACATACTGTTTGTCTATCTTTCTGCAAGTCATGTGTAGGCTGTGCAAGGATAATAGCTGTACTGTAGTTATTAGAGCAGAAAAAAACTTCTTACATTATTGCAATGTTCTAGACTGCGAATAAATAGTATTGTAATAATAGTAATGGTTAAAATTGTAGTATGTGCTCCCAGAGTATGAAATTGCTACCCGGGAACATTCTGATTTGAGATGCCCTGCAGTGTGAACCCCCTCCCATTTTTTCTCAAAACATCCTTCGGGCAGCATACACCTGAGACCTCCGGGCTCCTCCCATCGAGAGGAACACGTGACCACCAGCCAAAATAAAGTCTTGACTCCTCCCTCTCGTCCCCAGTTGTTTTTGTGTTCCTCCATGAGGTAGGAGCCAGACCACTAGCTCCTGGACTGATTGGTTCAGGTAAGTATTTTTTCCGGTACTATGGGCCTATTGTAGCAGGGGGCCCATCTCTCGGTCCCGAAGGCTATTCTTCTGCCTGGGGCCCGGGATACCCTATGGGATTATTTGGCCAGATCCCATTCTTTGGTAATATCAAAGGGGGGTAAGTAAGATTATTTCCCTCTTACTGAGGATACCTTGAATTTTTGGGATCTAATTTATTTGGAACAATCAGGAAGTCCCCTGATGTTTTGGTTGCACTGGTACCTTTTTTTTCTACTCCTTTTTTTTTTTTTTTTTTTTTAAACAATTTTTTTGACATTTTTAAAAATTTTTCGATTTTGTACCTTTTTAAGAGGCGGGGAAGAGAGGGGAATGACGCGTTCTCTCACTCTCTTCCCCTCCTGGCCGCTACTTCCGCATTCGGCTTAACTCGCTGCGGGCGGCAGGTGGGGGGATCGGCTTCTGCTCGGGCTGCCTCCGGGAGTCCAGCGGGCCTGGCAACATACATTCAGCTGCGGCCTGCTTCCTCTGAAGCCAATGGGCGACTCGGGCGGCCTGCTTCCTCTGAAGCCAATGGGCGACTCGGGCGGCCTGCTTCCTCTGAAGCCAATGGGCAACTCGGGCGGCGGCACGGCGGGTCCAGCGAGCGTCCTCCGGAGTGTCTTAAAGGTACCACGCACGCGCACCGTCATTGTTTTTCATAGCATGTTCCCGGAAATTAGATCCCAGGCTTCTTCCTCCCTGGCTGCTGACGTCACATACCGGAGCCCATGGGAATTTCCTGCTTCCCACAACACGTGGTTTTCTTCTTAAAGTGACAACACAGTGTTTTGGGGAAATGTATGTTATGGCCTCCCCTTCTATTTTCAATATGAAGGGTTAATATTTTAATACGGGATTTAGCTCCTACCCTATTTAGGCGGGCTCAAGAAGCAAATCTCTTGGTGCCTCTATCCAGAAGCATGGCAGAACAGGCACAGGACGGGTTTATGGATCCTATTGAAGATTCTTCCACTGAATTAACTTATGTGGACCAGGTTTCTTCCAGCATTCCGCCGACTGCCGATTCTGGGAGGAGGAGGCCCAGCTCTGCCCCGGTAAGTCGCCTTTGTTACTGTCTTTGGGGCTTATTTTATCATAGAAAGGGAGGTGAGCTATATCCCTATTTTTTTTGCTTATGTCTTTTAGTCTAAGACCCCCGACAAAGCTTCCAAATGTGTGCCTAAATCCTCTTCTTCCGGATCTAAATCCAGTAAAAAGAGTAGAAGATGCCCCTTGTCTGATGTGAAACTATCGGATTCCTACGTTAAACCTCTTTGTCAAATTTGCACAGATAAAGTGGTTAATATGGAACATAATGAGGATTTAATGAGGATGATGAGGGAGCTTAAGGACCAGATCTCTTCCTCTCCTATGACATAAAAGGGCCCCAGAATGTGCGGGTAACCAGGTGGTATTTTCACATCCAGCAACAGGTCCCTTTGATGCTTCCCTGTTTCTGGTCGGTTGGGGAAACCCTCTTTTTTTCGCCACTCAGAAATCATTTATTCCTGACGACGAATCGGAGGAAGGGGAGATGTCTTCCCTGGAGGAAGAGGACGAACAGGCCTCAGGTTCTTCTTCGGCCAAGACCAGGTATTTGTTTCCGCCAGGAGACTTGCCTTTTTTCCTCTTGCACATGATTTACCTATCTATGGGTATAGAGGAAAAGGTTGCAGGTCCGAAATCAAAACAGGATAGCTTTTATCCAGATTTGGCTCCGGATTCCTCCTATTCTTTTCCTTTTCATGACTATTTGAAGGACATGATTTTGGAGCAGTGGAAGGATCCGTCTAAGAAGGTATTTACATCACGGGGTCTTAAACCGGACCTTCAGCGTGATTTAATGAAAAGCCCAAACTCTTAAAAAACAGTTCCCCAGCATGTAAAATTAATATATTTTATGTTTTTAGTCACTAACTTATTATTCTTTCCCCCACTGGGCTGCAACTCTGTTCAGGAATTTAGGATACGGGCGCCGCCATCTTGACTCAGAAGCATCACACTTACTGAGGAGAGGAGAGCGGGATAAGGTACAGGGGGGCGGGTTATAGCTGTGCTTTGCTCAGACAGAGCAGAGCTGGGGTCAGGTAAAGGTCAGCAGTCCCAGAATGCAAAGCAGCACAGTCAGGAGGCACTTCCTGTTTGCAGGCTGCCTGATAAGATGGCGGCTTCCATAAGCCGCCATCTTGGATGTTTAAAGGCTCATAACATGCAGTAGATGCAGGTAGGAAGATTTTTAATGTGGACAATCTGTATGTACAGGGTGTGGGAAACATATAAGATAGACTCTTATTCAGAGTGAAGGTCCGCTTTAAACGTAGATATCCTTTTTCGGAGGAAGATTCTCATCTATGGGAAAAATGTCCCAAGATGGATGCCCCTTTTGGCAAAATTTTTAAAGGGGCAGGTTTAGCTTTTGAGGATTTTGGGGTTCTTAATGATCCTCTAGATAAGATGGATTCACTGCTTAAAAAGGCTTGGCAAGTAGAGTCTAATGTATTAAGGACAAATTTGGCATCCAATTGTGTGATCAGAAATTTGGGTTTTTGGCTACAACTGTCTTTTGGAGAGAACTAGTCTGGATAAAATTTTAAAAGCTTTGCCAATTCTCTTTTCAGCTATGGCTTTTGTTATGGATGCCATGGCTGAATCAATCAGATTTTCGGCACAAAATCTGGCTGTAACCAATTCCGTGCCGCAGGACTCTGGTTAAAGACCTGGTCTGGCGATATTGGCTCAAAGATGAGGCCTTGTGCTACGCCCTTTAGGGGTGAATGTCTGTTTGGGTCAGACCTAGGTTTTGGATATGACGGCAGACAGGAATAAATGTTTTCCGTCTCGTCCTAGAGCTTGAGCTAATAAAATGTTTTTTCCCAGGAATTCCTTTAGGCGCCCCTTTCTTAACAAGGGTGCTCCTAAAAGATCCAGGGGGGCCTCTTCCTCTTCCAATGCTTCTAGAAAGGGCAGCTTTAAGGGTTCCACCCTGTTTGGAACCTACCAGGCAAAGCCCAACAAGCAATGACGCCAATGCCTTAATTGGCGCCAGGCTAAGGAGTTTTTGCCCCGCCTGGCAAGGCCTGTTGGATTGCCCTTTCATTGTAAGAGGAATTACGGAGGGCTTCCACATAGATTTTTCTCAAAGCCCTCCTTCAAGATTTTTGATTTCTTCTCTACCCAAGGGCACGGAAGAAAGAGAAGCGTTTTTTTTTTTTTTTTGTCTGACGGACATGAGGTTATTGTTATTGTTCCAGTGCCCCTGCAGGGGACAGGGTTCTACTCCAGCATTTTCTTGGTAAAAAAAAGCTCAGGGGGGGTTCAGGTTTATTCTGAACTTAGAGTGTCAATTTATTTGTCCAGTACAGAGACATTTCAGGATGGAAACAATTTTTTCGGTAAAGAATATGCTTCTCAGGGGTGCCTTCATGGCATCAATAGATTTGAAGGACGCTTATTGGCAAGTTCCAATGAGTCCCCTGGCTCAATCTTTTATGACATTTGCAATAAAAGACGAAGATCAAATTTCGCATTTCCAGTTTGTCTTCCCTTCGGTCTGGCATCAGCTCCGAGGATTTTTACCAAGGTTCTGGCAGAGCCTTTGGCATATCTGAGACGCAGAGGGATAGGTGTGGTCGCTTATTTAGATGACCTCTTACTGTTTGCCCAATCAAGGGACAGGTTGTTGGAGAATCTTCATTCCACCATGAATCTGTTATGCCACCTAGGTTGGATTGTGAATTTCAACAAATCAACCCTGGTGCCCTCACAAATTATGACATACTTGGGGTTCGAGATCAATTCGGTCTGCCAGGTCCTTATTCTGCCTCATCAAAAAGTTGTGGCTCTCCAAGAGGCATTCGATGTATCTGCTTGGACACAGTCCCTTCGATAAGACAAGCGATGAGAGTGCTTGGGTTCCTGACTTCATTATTCCCGGCAGTAAGATGGAGTCAGCTTCACTCCAGATCCCTCCAGGGGCATATTCTGAAGAACTGAGACAGAACCCAGCACGGACTGGAACAACAGCTCCCAATTCCAAGTGAAGGATTCTCTGAATTGGTGGTTAGAAGAAAATCGGTTCTCAGAGGGATTGCCTTGGGGAGTTCCCAAGGAAGTGATTGTAACTACGGATGCCTCAGCCTGGGGCTGGGGAGCACATTGTAAGACATGGACGGTTCAAGGAAAATGGTCAAGGGCCTTGAGTCAGTCCTCATCAAATCTGAGAGAATTAATTGCAATAAAAGAAGCATTATGGGCCCTGAAGACACACCTACAGGAAAGCATGTGCAAATCAGGACAGACAACGCTACATCAGTAGCTTACATAAATAATCAAAGAGGAACAAGATCCTCGAGATTGATGACCGTAGCAGCAGAAATTTTGTTATGGGCAGAAATCAGTTTGAAATCCCTGACAGCAGTTCACCTGAAAGGAACCTTAAATCAGGTGGCGGATTTTCTGAGCCATCGCAGATCAGAGAATCGGATTGGTCTCTGGATCCAGAATAGTTAAGAGATTTTGCAAGCTAAGAGGTGTCCCGGAAGTGTTCCCCTCGATGGGAGGTGCCCTCAGGCGTATGCTGCCCTTTCGGATGTTTAGAAAAAAAGTTACCAGGTACCTAACTTACGTTTTTTTTTTTTTTTGTACTCGTTTCGATCCTTGGAGCCCATGGTCCATGTGCAGGCTGGCAACCCCTGCACCTTTTGCTCCTACCCATGCCAGGCTTATCTCAATGGCTGATTGCAGGTGTGCACAGACTTAGGCATGCAACAAAGAAATCACTGTACATTCTTTGCCACCCATGGTGGTGGCCTCATGCATGTACTGTGGCAGTGAGGATCGATGAGTCCCTGGGCAAATTGGGGGCATCCCAAGTCAGAAGCCCAATGGGTGAAAATACCAGGTTTTAGCTTCTGATAAAACCACTAAGTGCACCCCACTTGGACTAAAAGACAACCAAACGTTTTGGGCAGCACAATGCTATTTAAAATAAGGAAACCTTGCCTAATAAATGGGTGTTAGCAGCAGAAGAGGGGTGTCGCTAAGAACAGAGGTGTCGTTTTTTGGAAACCTCAGTTGCTGTGAATTTTTCTTATCTCAACAGACCCCTTTTTCTAAAGCTGAAATTAACTCTACAGTAGGAATGTATCATGGAAACAAATTGGTATAATATGATGTGACCTTTTGAAATCAGAATCTTTATTAAACAAAAGCAAATCCGAAAGGGGTTTCCTTTCAGTATATTAGTCAGGCCAATAGCAAAATAACAATTTGGGTAGAAGCCTTCATAACAAAAAAAAAAAAGATTGAGGGAGATGTTGCTTTATGATTTGGTTAGCTAATGATAGCATTGGCAGAAGCAGTGTCACCACTTTGAGGGCTGTGTGCCTTTTTAAAGGGGGGCAAAAATCAGTTGGTGGAGAAATACATAAAATTGGTCTAAACTGCTCAATTTGAGATTGTGCATGGTGTGTATGGCATCCCTTTCTGTGACAATAGGATTCACCAGGCAGACATCATGCACAGTGCTGTACACTGTGTGTAACCCCCCCCCCCCCCCCATCCAACCTATTTGTTTCCTGACTGTAATGGGAATACCTGACCCAGGAATGTGAAATAACGGGCACATTTCTAGGGTTCATTCAACATATTTCTCTGATTCAGCATGCCCCATATGTAAGGTGATAGACAACCCCTTGGAATTAATTTCCCACAGCCCCTCTTCTTATTATATGAGCCCTAAGAATGTCACTGACTCGTGTGAGGGGGTACAATGGCACACACACATTGTTGCTCTCTAGCTTCAGAGTTTGAGTACCCATGCTCTTTAGGATGTGTGTTTTAATTTATATCAGGGCTGTCAAACATCCGTATTCTGTTTGCTTTTAAAGGGCCGGTTAATAACACGCCTAAAACAAAATGCAAACATGACCATTCAATTGTATAGCTACAGACCACATTAATGTGCACAGGGCAGAAACAGAATCATTTTGCCCAGGACAGATGTAGAAGTTGAAGAATCTTTCCCAGGGCAACACTACAAAAACTTTTTACCATCTCACCTGTCCCTTTATGCTGTGGCAGTACGTTGGATGGGTTAGGCAGGCACCCCTTATGTGGAAATTGGTGCACACCAGCTTCTTTTGTAGGCACCATGCCTAGAGACAGGGTTAGAGGTGGTACTGCACTTCACAGTGGAGCACTGTGTAACAGCTTGTTACTTGGCAGAGTGTGGCAGCTGTCCAACGGTCACTTAAAATGGCTTGGAGGCCCCCCCCCCCCCGCCTTGAGTTTGACACGTGATTTATCTGGTATGTTTTTGTTTTCTGTTGCTGTGGAATATACAGAACATATTCCAATACTTAGGGACATGTCAAACTATGTGTTTTGTTGAAAGAAATAGTTGTGTAGGGTACTGGTTGCTACATTTTGTGGTCCTAGTTCTGAAACTCAGACAGGGAGGCATACGTTTCTATTTCACCTCTAGACAAAGGGCATCTGAATGCCACATGGTCTCTGTGGCAGAGAGCAATATGCAGGGAAAAGCAACTACAGCTATCTATGAGTGAAGCAGCTGCATTTGTGCTTTTGCCTAAGTTTATTCTCCAAAATGGTAGTTTTTATGTGATTCATTCTAGGGGTTTATATTCTTGCCTGCTTTTAGTTGCTGAACACAGATTTTTGCAGAAGACCATGGTTTTGTCATCAGGTGAGGTAAAAATATTGTGTAATACTTTATTAGTAGGGGGTTATACAACTACTAATAACCCCCACTAAATAATAACTTCCTGGATAGTTATCTTTTCTTCAGCAGTAATAGCCCTGTTCTGTTTACCTAGGAGACTACTGAGACTGATGTCAATTACACCTCATGTCCTGGGCATAATGCAGATCGCCTGTCACCTCAAAGATAGATCAGATTTCTGGGTTTTACCTTGATGCTAATTGGTGGTTCAGTGTATTCTGATCAACCTTGGTGAATATTTGTTGTGCAGTACTGTATATTGACTATATTTGGCTAGGACTTTGAGCTAAATCAAATTGCCAACATTTGGGTTAAAAATAACCATTGTTTGATTTTGAAATTTAACAATAACGCTTTAAAATGTACAAACCTGGTATTTTCTGGATAAATAGGAGAAACGCAAATTGCTTAGCTTTAGATTTGCATATGTGGAATACATGGAGTAGAACGTGGAAGTCCCATCTGTCCTCTGCCCTGTCCTCCCTCCCACATCGCTGAGAGAGGATGGGGGGGTTAAAAAAATAAAAATCTCCTTACCATTACTGGGAACCCAGTGCTGTTACCGGTGCTAAGGACTTTTACTTTAAGCAGTGGCATGAATAATTTCTCAGTAAAGCGGTACCTTGCAGTCTTGTCACAAGGGATCATGTGGAGCAGTAATTTAATATGAATAAATATGCAACATCAGTGTAGTGAATGATCACACATCGGAAGTCCTGAGTGTGTCAAACTCGTTTTGGAGGGAGGAGGAAATTTTGACTTCTATCAGATATATTTGTGTCACACTTACCGGGAGATGCTCTTTAATAGTTTCAAAACTGGACTCCCTTAAATTGCACCAACACCTATTTTACATAAAATAGGTGTTTGTCAACCCAGTGAGATATCTTGATAGCTATCCCCCCTTCTATTACCCCCTGCAATCCTTGTAAATCTTACCTTAACCTGCGCTTCTTGGCAAAATATGGCCACCCGATTGGCCAGTGGGGGTCACAGTTCCTTCTCAACTGGCACAGCGGAAGCTGGGGGAATGCATATACATGTAAAATTTAGAGAGGCTTGTCAGGAGTTAAAAGGCCAATCTAGCCAGACTACATGTTTTTCAAGTCCACCCCCCTCCTCCCCTAGAGCTCTGCAGCAAGGCAGGGGGATTACATGAAAGATAAACCCCTTGCCCACAATTCAGTGCTGACATCAAACAGCGTCATTGTTTCCCCCAGCCACCTCATAACTTCGGAAGTGCGTTCCCCACACTGTGCGCTCTCTCGTCTGCCCGTTCAAGTAAATGGATGGTTTAGTCTGGAAACATTCTCCCGGTGGCATCAGGCATCCAGAGAAAAAGTGGCGACACTGCAATCGGTCGTCGGTGCTGGATTGTGGTAATTGGGTTAATTGTCTGTTTTTGTAACGTAAGCCACTACCCCTGCCGACTTCATCACTTTGGGGAGGGTGGCAGAATGAGGGGACTTGAAAAATGCCTCCTGGAGTGAAACACCCATATTCTATGTCCATTTAGCTTAATTTGTATAGGATGGGTTACAAACTGATCCACTGTTTACATAGATATTGTCATGCAAACGAGTTCATATTAATGCAAAATATGCTTTGGTTGTTTTTTCGTATTGAAGTGGATTACGAAACCATTTAGTGTCTGTCTGAAGGTTTTAATTTGCGTGTTTCTTTTAAATAGACCCATACTATGCTAATTTGCATGATTCTAAGGATGAACACACACGGTTGGTAAACCATAAAGACCGTGTTTTGGCTGTGTGTTTGCTCAGATATTTGAGGTAGGTTTTGTAGTCTGCTTTGGGCCGCTTTAACCACAGCGGAACGCTAACTACAGGCTACAGCGTCTTCCCAGAACTGCTGTAAATACGAGGCATGGCAACCACACCAATATAACATGTCTGTCATCCCTTGCTAATATAACCTATTTTTTCCTCAACTTAAATAAAGCCACTACACAACAAGTTGATTAGCTGTATTTTTGTTAATATTATTAAACCATATGTTCACCAACTATATGCAAATAGCAGGCAGCTATTTAGTTTAATGTGACTTTATAAATTAGTTGTTCACCAAGTCTTAGTCACTGATATGCTGGCAAGTCTCTTCGGTAAACATAATAACTGTAATTTGTCTTGGCTATAAAACTGAGGAAAAAATATACATTGAAGCAACTCTGGAATTAGAGGGCACTTCCAGCTGCCTTTTGGGAAGAAACTGCATGTACAGCCCTTGCACCCTTTTTTTTTTTTTGTTTTCTCTCGAGTTGAGAGGTCTGGAAAATGTAAGAGACCCAGACAAGACTGTTTACTGCATTTTGGTAAACCAAAGTAGTACTCGGTGGCTTTGAGCCACATCCATTAAACTGTGCTGAAATGTGGTTTTGCAGTCTTCAGCAACCAAGCAAAACATGTTGCGTCTTTGAAATCTTGCCTTTCAGTTCCTGTTTTATTTTTTTCTATGCAAATAAAATACTGTTTAAGCTTCTTTTTATTCATTATAACTATTCATTATTTTAGTTTGTTAAATGCATATCAACTAAAGCTTATATATAAACTTTAGGCTGTGGTCACCCCACTGCTTTTGCACGTAGAAAGTGCAGTTGAAATGTGATTGTGATTTCTGAAATCGATTTGCTCTGGAATTAATCATGAAAATAAAAATAATCAGACACACATGAAGATCCAGTTTCATGTCCTGTAGTGCAAAACTACTCCAAAACTTAAAAAAAAAAAAACTGTTTTGTACAATTTGGGAAGAGAGGCTCCCCAGTGCTTAAAGTGGACTAAAACCTAGCTGGATCGGCCCGGGAATCTATAAAATTCCCGGGCCGATCCATTCCCTCCCCCTGTGGCATCCAAAATCGAGATGCCCCTTTGTGTGAAACCCCCCCAGGTCGCCCCCTACACTTGCCTTAATCCCGGTCCAACGGCGCATGTGTGGGCCGCATCACCGCTATCCTGGGTTTTGGTCCACTTTAAGTGGCCATTCGGGTGGAGAGGCAGAAGCAGGAAATGTATGCAGAGAGCTACTTAATATGTACAAAATACCCCCAGTAGGCACCGCAACAGGAATCCCATTGGCATATTACATTTTGGGGAAAAAAAAACACTTGTACTGTACAGTGTCATTACCTGTTCAACAATTGCAAGGGATATGATTGGCTCCTGGATGTATACAGAAAAGAGCAAGCGCAAAAGCGCTGTTTATCAGCACCTTTTGATAGAGTTGATTGGGGCAGTGAATAGCTATTTGATTTGGTCAAAAACGCTGCAAGCAAGGCTGATTCTGGAAAAGTTCAGTCACACATGTGAAAGACCCTATTGATTTACATTAGGTGCATTTTGCAGGATGCTTGCTTAGAAAGCGCAATTGCCTCTGTGTGAATGGAGATATATATGTGTTTCCAAACTAAGACCATACCTAGATCTTGGGACACCAAGCTGAATGTTGTTTATTTGAAGACCTTCTTCATATCGAAAGTGACCTGCTGCATTCCATTACAGAATTATTGTTAATCTGTATGGAACATTCCTAAACTGACAAATAAGTGCTGATGTATATAGCACATAGTTTCCTCATGGAAAATGTAGCTTACACTTCTTAGCAGGTCTGGATGACAGGCCAACTCATCATATCGTTGTTGACTTTACTGACTCTGCTGCCCCTGAAGACTTGCTTACCTCTCATGATCTTGACAAGTGAAAAAGCAAAACTTCTGCCTGCAGGCCAGCACTTTTGATTTACTTGATCTGTACTGAACTAGTTAGGGAATAAGGTAGAGATATGGTCTTATATTTATAGCCTTCTGCTACAGAGTCATGTGTTTTTCTTAATAGGTTTTGCCTTCAAAGTATACTGTTAGTAGAGAATGCATGTTATATCACACCATGCGACTGACTAATGCACACGACTGATGTCTCTGAGGGGGCACATAAAAAGGACTGGTCCATCAAATACAAATTCTTCTCAAAGTGTCCTGGTTACAACGTTGACTGCCATGTATTGCAGCACGGGCTGATTGGTTTGCCCTGTTACTGTAAACTACTGCACACAGGGGTTATTTATCTGGAAATCATTATTAAAGGGAGGTCCACTTTTGTGGACTTTTTCTACAGACCTCAGTTTGGGGATGCCAGAAGGGGACACTGCTCCTTTGCTTTCCTTCACCAGGTCCCCCGTCATCGATTGCTTTCCCACAAGCCAAAACACTTCTCCCTTTATCCAGGCTGTAGGTCGACAAGTGCAGCCTCAACTGAGCTTCATACACCTCCAGCTTGACACATAAACTGTGGCACCTAGCTTCAGAGCCTTGACTGCAATGAGACCTGGTGAAGGTATGCAGCCTAAAGTGAACTTTGCTTTTAAGGACCATAAGGCCACATTAGCACAGGCTAGAGTTGCAACCTGACCATCCAAAAATGTGTTTAAGTGTTTATAGTGTACATATAGTGTAGCAAAGTATCTATCTTCTTGTTTTATGTCATGCTATGTTAAAGCACTTACAGTCATTCCCTTGTAGTGATTTGCAGTATCGCCATAGGGATCTCTAGATATTTTGCATAGGTGGAGGAATCATGAATTTAAATGTGACAGGTCTGACTTGCCCTGGGTTTTTTGTATAAGATCTGTGAATATGCTGCAGGCAAATCTGATAGCAGAGAAATTAATGAAGCCTCCTGCTTTTTATTTATTTTTAGGCTGACAAGACAAAGCATTTGCTATAGCCATTTTACGTTGCTTCACAATGGTCTTTATTATGAATGTTCCAAGGTTACTTGATTCTGGTGTTTTCTATAGAAATGTATGTTTCCAAATTCACATTAAGGAGTATTCTTGCATCCGATTCAGTGGCCCTGTTATGATATTTCTTACTCTCTTCAGGCCTAAAAAAATAGGGATGAAATTTTCGTCCTTAGAATAACTCAAAATATCTCCCTTAGAATAGACCGTAAATCCTCCCAGAACATTTGGTTGGCCTAGTATACTACCATCCTGAGATGACTAGGTGAACTAGGCGATCCTGTGCAGAATAACTGTACCCCCCCCCCCCAACTGCATTTTCATTGCTTTGCCTGTGTTGTAGTCTCTCACCCTCTCTCCCTCTCCCTCCCTCCTCTTCTTGTTTTTTTTTCTTCTTCTCTTCTACCCCCCCCTCCCATTGTATGGAGGGTGACAGTGTTGTTGACCTCCTCTTCCGATTGTCCAAATGGGCCTGGTACCCTAATATTTACATGCTGATTAAAGCAAAAGTGGGCGTTTTGTTCCACACTTTTTCCCAAGTTTACTTCTTCATCCCACATTTTTGGTTCTCCATAGTCTGTATTAAATATCTATCTTCAATGTAAAATGTGAAAACAAAGGTATGACCAAACTCTTGGCTGGTACTGCACATTGTGCCTGTTGGCTGTTTAATGTAGTGTTAGCCTTGTTACAAACTTGTTAAATCATTGTTTAAGGAGAGTTGTTCTCATGTATGCTGCGTCTGTATTGTGGACTGGCCTCCTAGTTTGATTATGGGGTGAAAGGGATTTTTGGATTTAGGTCCACCATCCACCAGCTACCATTGCTATCCTGAGCTGAATTGTATGCTTGCTGCCTTGGTGAATTAATATTTGGCAAACCTCTGACTTGGGAAGCTGAATCTTCACGCATGCACGCTACACAAGCATGGTAGTAAAAGATTCTGCAACGTGATGGTTGGTACTTCATGCTGGCTGTATAACAAGTTTTTCAGAAGTAGCCCTGCAATAGAAGGCCATGGGTTTATAGACTTTCCATAAAAAGAACTGTATAGTTTTTGTATCCTGTCTTATTATGATCAGTACACAAAAACCAAAACATAAAAACCTTTTACAGTGTTTCTATTTAAACTGGTAAGTATGGAATATTGCACCTAAATTACTCTATTTATTATGCTGGAAAGATAATAACCCTCATTGTAACAAGGTGAACCTTCTCACTCAGTCCGGGGACTAGATTTCAGGGAAATTTTAACTGTTGCTGCCCTTCACACCAAAGTGAACAGCAGGCAGTCTGTATGAATCAGACTTGTTTTTTGTGAATTTTTAAACCTCTGAAGGGATACAGAATGTTGGTTTAAATCAATAAATAGGTCCAGAAAAATCATTATGTAGTGGGACACACTACCAGTCATATTTAGCATCCACACCTGGCGTACCGGGGCAAGTGCCAGTGCCCTGGGTATATTCAAATGCCCACTGACAGCTGATTCAGCCAATAAGCAGTGTCCCTGACAGTGACACACAGTAGGTCGACCTCAACAGTTTTTCGTCTGTCTTCTGAGATTTGGCATGGAATCCACTTCAGCTGCTCTTCAACCAGAGGATTTTATGACCACAGTGACTATAAGTGACACCTGTCTACCTATCCCTATCTTCCTGAGCCATCAACCTTTTATGTGTTTTGTAGTAGGTGGCCTACACTTTTTAGTTCGTGGCTCTGCATTTTGGCCTGTCTTTTGGCTCCAAGGTTGTTTTTTTACCAAGTTTCTGTCAGGCCTTGGGGCTCTTTTAAGGCATCAGGGGATATGAATTACCAAGATACAGACACAGAGACTGTCATCGACTTTAGATGGCTAGTTAACTATCCTAGGTCGCATATCATGGTCTCCTTTTTGGGAATGACATTAGACACAGCTCAGGCCAAAAGTCTTTCTCCCAGAGCAATAGAGACTCTCTCTTCAGGCCAGGTTACAAACTCTCTTGACCTGCCCTCACCCGATGATCTGTCAAGGAATGAGTCTCTTGTGCTTGATGGTTTCTTGCTTCTTGGTAGTGCCATTTGTGAAGTTCCACACAATACCCTGTAGTCGGAATTACTGTTTTAGGATCAAACCACAGGGACACTGGATCATCCCTTGTGGCCTAATCCCCAACCTCTTCAGGTGAGCAAATCCTTTCTTCCGGACAATGTGCAAGCCAATCATCTAAGCAGGGCAACTTTGGATCAGGGAAGAATGGTCCCTCAGTTAGAGGATTTGTTGAGCCCTATGCATGCACTGGGGGCTCCCAGACGTGGATTTTCTTGCATCACGCCACAACCAGAAAGTTCAGAGTTTGCCTCTCGGTCCAAGGTCCCTCTGAATATAGCTGTAGATACCCTGACCCTTCATTGGTTAGCATTCAAGCTTCTCTATGTGTTCCCTCCGTTTCCACGTCTGAGTCAAATACTAAAAAAGGTGGTTCACAAGGGGATCCTAACCATCCTGGTAGCTATGGACTGGCCATGGAGAAATTACTTTTCAGACATGGTAAGAATGTCGGAAGGTGGCCACTGGTGACTGCCCGCCGATCCAGATCGCCTCTACGACACCCCAATTTACGAGTTCTGTTTTACGGTCTGTCTATTGAAACCTCCATCCTGGCAGAAAGAGTCTTATCTGCCAGAGTCATCCGGACAAGATTCAAACCCGAAAACAGACTTTGTCAAATATTTATCACAGTCTGGCAATCTTTATCGCTTGGTGCGAATCCAGGGATTTTGTTGCAGGGGGTCACCCATGTGCAACCTCCCTGAAAGCCTCTAATGCCTACTTGGGACCTGAATTCCCTGGATCGGATTCAGTGACACCCTGGAGTGGAATATGAGAGAAAATACAATTCTGTGATTCTCACCAGTAGAACTGATTTCACTCTTCTTCCACTCCAGGCCGTCACGTCCACCCTATCTGCTAGGCTACTAGATCCATTCCTTAGATGCCATAGTCGTAGTGAAGCTTGTAAATATGTAAATATTTTGAGTTTTAGCATTACAAAAAAAGAGAAAAAATAGGAAAAGAGAGGTTCTATTGTGTCTCCTGGTTTTCCAAATAAGCGTGGGATCTCTTAGGATGCCTTCATCCTCCCGGGCAGCTGTGTCTACTGCTTTTCATTTACTGGATTGTAGAGAGCAGCAGGAGGTATATATAGGCTGGGAAGAGCCACACCTTATTATCTTGCAGTCCCGTTCTTCGGACGGGAGTTAACCCATTCGTTTTTGATTCAGTGACGCCCTGGAGTTGAAGAAGATGGAAATCAATTCTACAGGTGAGAATCACAGAATTGTATTATTTCTGGTTGCTTAGCACAGATAATTGGTGGCAGATCTCTGCCCGTAAATATTATATAAACATTTCAAAATTCATATTTATCTTTAAATATATACACACTTTTTTAATCTTGGAAATAAACTGCTCTCTTTAATCCTCTCCTTGACATAATATTTAATATGTAAGTAGCAGTCATAATACTGGCAATGCTTTCTTCATACTTCAGCGTTCAGCTAATTTGACCTTGTATTAGCAAAGCTGGTGTTAAACTGACATCTTTAACCTTGATAATGCTCCATATTAGGCTCTCAGTCATTCTTAACCTTTGTAACATTATTTGAGATCTGTAACCACAGTCAGTCTCAAGGATATATTTAACATAATAAAGATCACTTCATAAAATGCAGCACATAAAACTGTGGTTTCCCGCAGTATATATTGTAATACTGTGGAACTATATATCCTGTTCTGAGACCATGTTAAATGTTGTCTTTTTTTGCCTTTGGGGACTGTGTTTAACCAGTGTTCAATGTCAAAATCTGGCAACTTCACCTTTTAGTTGTATTCCCCCTGCCCTTGAAGAGTGTAGCTGTGCTGAACTATGCTGAACCTAGATGGACAGATTAAATACTTAAAAAAAAAAAAAATAAAAAAAAAAAAAATAAATGAGCTTCCCATATTTTTGCCCTATAAGACGCACCTATTGTCCTCCAAAAGTGGGGGGGATGTCTTATCGGCCGAATGTGAAAAAAGTCAACTCACCTTTCCATCCTTCCTATGTGTGCTTTCCCTGCTGTCTTTGCTGTATCTGCCTACTCTTCTTCTTCTTTTCTGGGGCATGCATACACAGACACTCGAGCATCGGCCGCTCCCACCGCTGTACAGAGCCGGGTGTTCCCTGTGTGTGCTGGCGCGGCGGAGGGAGCTGTATCTGCCACTCACACTGTCCCTGCTGCTTTTTCTCAGCGCGCCAGCACACACAGGCACCCAACTTCATACAGCGGGTGGGCATGGCGGGACGATCGAGCACTGGCTAAACCCACTGCTGTACGGATTCGGGTGTCTGTGTGTGCAGGCGGCAGACACAGCGAAGAATTAGAGAAAATACAGCAAAGACGATGGGTACAGCATGGGGATGGGAGGGGGGAATGCCACACTGCCTATATGGGGATTGGGGGGGGAATGCCACACTGCCTAGGGGATTGGGAGGGGGGGAATGCCACACTGCCTAGGGCAGGGGTACTCAACCACTTCTCGTAAAGGTCCATTTAAAGGCATCTGATGGGTGGTGAAGGTCCAGGCGGAGGGCTGTTGTGGTGGGTGGTTAGTTAGAAATCAGCACACTGGGGGAGGGTCTATAGATTCCCCAAGCAAATATAAAAAAGGCTGCTTTATGTGTACCTTGCAATGCCACTTCCCTCACCTGCAGTACTTTATATTGCAGTGCTAAGTGCCAGGGAGTTCTGAGCACTGCAACACAGAAGCAACTGAGTGCAGGGCTGTCAGGCAGGGGTCCGGAAATCTGTCACCGAGGTCCGCATTCGGACCCCGGTCCGCCAGTTGAGCATCACTAGCCTAGGGGATTGGGAGGGGGGAATGCCACTTTGCCTATTATTTGGTTCTTGGGGGGATGGTGTTTTAGCACATTTGGTTCAGAATATTTTCTTATTCTCCTCCTCCAAATCCTAGGTGCGTCTTATATGGCGAACAATACGGTATATAAAGCTGTTAATCTATAGTTAATTTTAAAAATGGCCAACCTTGCAAGTGTCAGAGCATGGTGAGAAGATCTAGCAACTTGCATGGTTACTGTATGCTTCTCCACTCCTTTGGTAAACCCCTACACAAGACATACATTTATATATAGTTCCTGTTAATTTTACCTTTCTGACTAAAGGGTTTTTACTTGAACCTAGCACAAATTTGTTAGAAAGTCTACTAACATGTAAATTAATTTGTATTGATACCTGTAGGTTGCTGAGCCTCTTCTGTCTCTCTGGAAAGTTTACCAGATCTTATTTGCTTTTGGGATCAAAGTACAATATCCTATACACTCCCAACATTCCCATTGTGCAGCCATAACCCAACCAATTGTCACGGGCGTCTCAACAATTGTCAACAGTCTTAAACATACATTCACACCTTCCCGCTTACATGGTAGGAATACACCAATGGAAGAATTGTGCCCATTGAATCAAATGGACTCACAACTTCACAAATGGACATTACAACTGTGTGCAGTGCATTTTACGAAATGTTACATGCATTGTGTGCAGCATAGCCCATAGTGGAGGCAGTGCAATTAAAGCATATCCAGTGCAGTTTGGGACTCTGTCTCCTCCTGTTTTATTGCTGCTAATAATCCTCTGGGAGTCTGGGAATTATCTTCACCAGTCCTCTCCTTGGGTCCTGCCCCAGCTGCTGATTACCTCCTGCTCCTTCAGTGCTTCAGTTATCAGAAGTACATTGCAATAGTGGAATGGACCATAAAGTCATTCTTATTTGTGGAAGCAGTGGTAATTCTTGGTCAGATACCATTTGTATGTAAAAGGGTTTGGTTGAGAGTCTACACCCCAAAAAGAATGAGAAGATAAAGAGGCTCCTTGGTGAGTTTTATTTAGGTAGCCACTAAATCAGTTTGGTAGTTCGTGTGTGTATTTTGTTGCTTTACATCTTATTCCATTTACGGCATTTAAAAACGTATTGTTTTCAGTCCACTTTTTTTTTATTACAGTTGATAGCCACATAGGCCTATATACAGAAGCACAGTTAAACTGTGTTGCACCTAGTGAACGTGTCGCAGAAGCCATTAAAGAGGCCATAAGCTGTAAAAAAATAAAAATAAAAAAAAAATCTTGTTTTAATGTATGCTGGCTTGCCGTACATCTAACAGTGATTGTGACTATGTCCACCCCTGCACTGCAATGGAGGGGGTGAGCTGAAGAGAGAACCGACCTGCATGCCATGGGACTCGATCTTAGGACCAAGTATGTAATTCTGCCTGTTGTGGTAGGTTGCAAGGGAGAAAGGGATTATTCCTTCCACTACTAGCTTGGATGTCTTTGTGAGGCTAAATATCTGTCAATGAGTCAATAGGAGAATTCAGTGAAAATCTTTTTACCAATAAAAAGGGCATGTTGGGGCCAGATGGGTACACTGGAACTGGAATCTGTTATTTTGCACTGGTAATTACCTTTTAGTCTAAGTGACAACCAAGGATGTACAGCCTAAACCCATGCCCTCAAATTATGGAAATTAAAGTTAAAAATGACTCGCCTGCAAGATGATCCTATGGCAGATCCCCCCCCCCCCCCGCCCACTCACTCATTCACTGCGGCAACCACAGTGTAAGCTGCTTCCGTGAGTATGAATGACTGATTAAAGCTGTAGTCCACAAGCTGTCAGTTATGGACCCTACATAAACTCAGAAGGTGTAAGTGCTGCACCAGTGCATAGAAGGTATGTCATTTTAATTTTTTTAATAGGCTTGAAGTTTTTTCACATTTCAAGAGTATTAATGTAGCTTAAGCCCTCACAGACTATGGGGAAAAAACACTTTGAGATTCATAATGCTGTAATGCTTTTAGTTATACTACCCTAATGCTGTAATGCTTTTAGTTATACTACCCTAATGTTGTAATGCTTTTAGTTATACTACCCTAATGTTGTAATGCTTTTAGTTATACTACCCTATTTTATATAATAAATAGTCGATTATGTTTATATCCATTTCAAAGGTGTGTGTAGGTGTATTTTCCCCCTTTACCTCCTAGAGAAATGTTTCACAAGGTTATCCATTTCCTTCAACATTTTTTTTTCTCTGCTTCTCGTATGACATTGTGATAAATGTTGGTTTTATGTCCTTTTTTTTTTTTTTTAACTGAACTTTGACTTACAAATACTGTAACTGTTCATTTTAGCTTTGTCAAGTTGTTTGGCTTACGTGTACCATTTACTTCCATGTTATCTTTTTATGGTATGTTAATCTTGTGTGATTAAAGGTATATGTTATTTTTCCTTCCTCCTTGGACATTGATTGACTTTTAAGTAAACAAAGACAAAAGCACTTGAACACTCTTAGTTTAATCAGTTTGCTCAAGCACTCTAACAAGCTGTCAGATTAGAAAGTTTAAGTTCAACCATTTGTCCTTCACTTTTCAGTGTGGTTAGATCTCTCCATGACAGCTTGTTTTTATGATGTGTAAATTAATCTGCAAGTTTACACCATTTACGCACTTGAATTAATCAGTAGGCCATAAGCAATATTGGTCTAACACAAAGGGCCAGGCGCCACAGATCCCCGGATCAAGGGAAAGGCTGTGGGATAGACAGAATATAAACTACCTTCTATCTTGTATTACTGCTAAAAGAAGTATTGTGTACGTTTCTGACCTTTATAGCTGCCTTGTATTAGCAAGCCCTTAGACACTTTACTTAGTGGTTGTGTTTTTCCCTCAATACACCAGTGTCAAGGAGTGCTCAACATGCATCGTGTCCTGAGAGCCATTCTTTGATGGTGCATACATGAACCGCTAAGGCACCTCTGTTTTCTATTTGGAGCCCTAATCTATTTGTTGTCTTTACAGCTAAAGCAAAAAAGCTTGCCTTTTATACTATAGTATTCTTAAGACAGGCTTTATAATTGATTATTATTTTTGTAACTGTGTCTTATACCTTGTGTCTAGTTAGGGTGGTGTGGGAATCTCAAATAAAACGTGTAAATGCACACTAAGGGCTCGATTCAACAAAGGTAGAAATAAATTGGTGTCACTCGAAAAATCAGATCGCAAGCACAAAGTTTTAACTTTTTCGAGTGATTCAAAAAGGGGTTGAATTAAATACTTGCACTTGAAAATGCAATCGTAAAATGTTCTAATCACTCGTAAAATTTTCAAAATGCTTGTAAAAAGGCTGTCGCAAGCGAAAATTATTGGAAAATGTATTCACATTTTTTTTCTATTGTTTTCTGACTGTTGCATGGTGTTGTAAGGCTTTTTAATGGATAAATGTAAATGCATAATTTTTTTTTTAACTTTGTACAATGTACATGGCTAACATTGTGGATACATGTAATAAAGAGGCAAGGTATGCTGTAGTGGAAGTACTAATTAAACAGTAATATTTGTAAGAGGCATATACCGTATTTTTCGCCCTATAAGACGCACCTGCCCATAAGACGCACCTAGGATTTGGGGGAAGAAAATAAGAAAAAAAAATTTTAAACCAAAAACGCACCATTACAGACAGTGTGGCATTCCCCTATCCAATTCCCATAGGCAGTGTGGGATGCCCCTATTCCATAGACAGTGTAGCATGCCCCCATCCCATTCCCCGTATATCCAGTGTGGCATCCCCCCTCCCATTCCCGATATACCCATTGGCTGTGTGGCATCCCCCTCTCCCCCCATTAGTATAGGCTGTGTGGCATCCCTCTCCCCACATTCCCATAGGCTGTGTGGCATCCCCCTCTCCCCATTAGCATGGGCTGTGTGGCATCCCCCTCTCCCCATTAGCATGGGCTGTGTGGCATCCCCCTCCCCCATTATTATAGGCTGTGTGGCCACCCCCTCCCCCATTCCCATAGGCTGTGTGGCATCCCCCTCTCCCCATTCCCATAGGTTGTGTGGCATCCCCCTCCCCCCATTCCCATAGGTTGTGTGGCATCCCCCTCCCCCCATTCCCATAGGCTGTGTGGCATCCCCATCCCCCCATTCCCATAGGCTGTGTGGCATCCCCCTCCCCCCATTCCCATAGGCTGTGTGGCATCCCCCTCCCCCAATTCCCAAAGGCTGTGTGGCATCCCCATCCCCCCATTCCCATAGGCTGTGTGGCATACCCCTCCCCCAATTCCCAAAGGCTGTGTGGCATCCCCATCCCCCCATTCCCATAGGCTGTGTGGCATCCCCCTCCCCCCATTCCCATAGGCTGTGTGGCATACCCCTCCCCCAATTCCCAAAGGCTGTGTGGCATCCCCCTCCTCCCATTCCCATAGGCTGTGTGGCATCCCCCTCCCCCCATTCCCCAAGGCTGTGTGGCATACCCCTCCCCCCATTCCCCAAGGCTGTGTGGCATACCCCTCCCCCCATTCCCCAAGGCTGTGTGGCATACCCCTCCCCCCATTCCCCAAGGCTGTGTGGCATACCCCTCCCCCCATTCCCATAGGCTGTGTGGCATCCCCCTCCCCCCATTCCCAAAGGCTGTGTGGCATCCCCATCCCCCCATTCCCATAGGCTGTGTGGCATCCCCCTCCCCCCATTCCCAAAGGCTGTGTGGCATCCCCCTCCCCCCATTCCCAAAGGCTGTGTGGCATCCCCCTCCCCCCATTCCCATAGGCTGTTTGGCATACCCCTCCCCCCATTCCCAAAGGCTGTGTGGCCCCTCTCCCCCCATTCCCACCCCCTCCCCCCATTAGTATAGGCAGGCGCCATATTAAAAAAAAAAAAAAAAGTTAAACTCACCTGTCCGCTGACACCGCTGCGCTGAGCGGCTGGCTCCGTGAATGGGGTGGGCGTGGCCTGCGCCGCAGCGTCGACGCTGGCCACGCCCACCCCATTCACGAGCTGGCTCTGTCCCGGCCCCGCCGCTGCGATCGCTGTCTTTTCAGGCAGCGATGACAGTGGCGGGGCCAGAGACAGAGCCCCTGCCGCTCCTCCATCTGCTACTGTTCTGGGCACATGCAAGCACGAAGGTCCGGGCAGCGGGTGGGCGTGGCCTGCGCCGGTGCAGGCCACGCCCACCCACTGCCGGGACCTTCGTGCTCGCATGTGCTCTGAGCCCGGCTGCAGATGGAGGAGCGGCAGGGGCTCTGTCTCTGGCCCCGCCGCTGTCATCGCTGCCTGAAAAGACAGCGATCGCAGCGGCGGGGCTGGGACAGAGCCCCCGCCGCTCCTCTGGCCTCTCGCAGTGTGGCAGACAACGCGGGAGCGCCGGGGACGGGTTTTTTTTTTTTTTTTTTTTTTTTTTTTTTTTTTTTACATTCGCCCGATAAGGCGCACTGACATTTTTCCCCCGCTTTTGGGGAAAAATACGTGCGTCTTATAGGGCGAAAAATACGGTATGTCGTTTTTTTTGGGGGGGGGGGGGGTTGGTTGGATTGCCAGGGACCTGTATTAAAAATGTTTCCTTTAATGCAGAAATGTGGCCATTGTTTTCTATACAAAGCTTGCTCACATAGCACCACGTGTCCCTGGGTGCAGGGAGCTGCTCTTTGCTAGCTTTAACCTCCTGGTACGCCATTCTTATGCTTACACTATAACGTGGACCAAAAGCCAGGATTTTGACTATTCTGGGTTTTGGTGCACCGCAATGTAAAAACCCAAAGGTCGACCAAAGATCTTCTACCAGTTAATGGTGCCAAATATGGATTCCAAAGCTGCACGATTTAGCCTAGCAAGCTGGAAAAGTGCTTGATATGGCAGCTGATCCACTTCCAAACGTGTCCGAAAATATGGGAATGGGTAGTGTGCGCCTTCTCTGCGCCACATCATCTGCAATATGTTCGAAGTCAATGGCATCGATTCACAAATCATTGAAAAAAATTCTCATGGTAGTAAAAAATTTAATTCATGAGAAAAAAGCCTGAGAATTTCACTGTTACCAAATCACCAGATAGGAAGACACTGAAAGTCAATGGAACTTTTTACTACTAGTAAAAAAGGGTAAAAAGTTCAGTATTTTTTTCAGGAGCAAAAAAGTGCCATTGACTTTCATTGTCTTCCTAACTAGTGATTCACAAACAGTGGAATTCTTAGGCTTTTTTCTTATGAATTGAATTTTTTAATACCATTAGAGTTTACTACCATTGCAAAGAAAGTAGAAGGGCTCCATTGTGAGAGAGCAAAATGAGTTTTCTCCTGCTGAAAGCTGCATCAAAAAACTAGTGTGAAACACTCTAATTTATATCATGTGTGTGGCTCATCAAGTCCACCTGAATCAGTAGTAAAATTTTCGAATTGTAAAATGCAGTAGTAAATTTTTCGATCCACTAATTTAATTTGCACTTTTACAATCGCACTCGAATTTAATTCAAGTGACTCGTGTTTTACAATGGTTCCAGGTAGCTGAATCACTCGTAAAAAAATATAGCAAAGTCGCAACTTTTTAAGCACAAAACACACGAAAAATCCATTTTCGACCTTTGTTGAATCGAGCCCTAGATTTTAAAAGAAAAAACGTTTCTGCTACTGGTATCCATAATGTATAAAGGAAAAATTGTAGTATTGTATTATTCTACTTCTGACACACAAAAAAATGTGATGTCTACACCTAGCACAAATTAAAGATCATCAGTATTTTTTAATTTTCTTCAGAGGACTAAGGAAAGATTGAGGAGAAATATTTCCCTGCTGCTCTAGAGGCAGAAACTAGCTCCTAACCTAGTCTACACCCATTATGGTGCTGCTACACTGATTGGCTGACTAAGCAGTCATTCTGGCTGCTTATAACGGGGGAAGTGCTTTTCTCCCACTATCCTTCAGCACAACCCATGGAGAGAGGCTCCACTCATTTTGCTTCTTAATCCTTTGGGGGTATGCATGCTAAACATTGTTCTTTTAATTGTCCTCCAGCCTAGTTCGCCTAAAGCAAAGGACAAGCAAAATGACAAAGACCTCCCCCCCCCCAACCCCCCCCCCCCCCCTAAAGATAAGCCTAAGGATCCTAAACCCACTAGGCGCTGTGAATCTTGCAGTGTTTTACTTTTGCATTCCTGGCAGAAATCTGTGCCAAACAAGTGGAAAGGAGACCTTGGCTATGTACAGGGTGATCCTAGCTATGAGAAACGTGATTGCTTGGTTTTTTTGACTCTCGCTATTCTCCCGGATCAACTCCTGGGGTACTCGCTGCTGACTCACTCACTCCCCAGAACCCACCATTTTAGGCACTAAACCTCCTTGCATCCATACCTGTCATTAATCTACCCTGTCCAGCACCTGTTAGTCATAACATGATCTGACCTAGTGGGAAAAAGTGATGGTGAACTTTCTCATTAGATTTTCTTAATGAGGGAATACAGGATAAGCCCTCCAGGGGCCAATACCAGAAGTTTTGGCAGGATTATTGGATGATGTCTATGGAACATGGGGAATTAAGTGTGAGAACAACCCTTTATCTATACAGGACACAATATAAAAAAAAAAACAATTTTTCAGAAAAATTCTAATGCTTTTCTTGTTTACTCGGCTCCCGGGACTCAGACTTGCTGTTGCTGTTCACCTTCTGCTAACACCTAGGTTTCCTTTTGTTAAAGTGGACCTACTGTCCCTGTAGGCCATACTGGTGTTTCTTATCGGGGGGTGTGATATAAACCATTATACAACATTTGTGTAACTGATAAATTATGAAGTTTTAACTCCAATGTGCAGTGATGTTCTGAGATAAGGTCAATAACAATATGGCAACCTGGGTAGATACCAGACACATAACCTGTGGGATAAATGTTACCGTATGCGTTGCGACAATAACTGTTCAACTTACACATTAAATGAGCTGCCATTGAGGGTAACAAGCTGATTGTACAGATTGGCCATACTGCCACACACTGCTTTTTTTAAAAAAAAAAAAAAACCCAGTGCCACAGTCAAAAATGCCTCAAATCACTGTGGAATTATTCCTTATTTCTAGCCAGGAGTAGAAATCAGCTGTAATGACGACACATTGCTCTGATCAAAGCTGGGATCACCTAGATACATTGTTTCCACTCACTGAATGCTCTGCAGCTGCAGAACCTGTTGAGATAAATTGGTACAACTCCCCTCTCTCCAAAACATTATTTCTCCAAATGCTGGTTATTTTAGTGTGTGTGTGTAAGTAGCATGAGGCTGAAGATGAGATATGTTAGCCTTCAGTTCCTGTCGGATATTTTGATCTGTATCTCAACATATTACCTCCCTAAAGTAGCCCCCCCCCCCCACTTCCCTATGCCTGATTCAGTTTGTTTATTTTTCTGTTCCCACATCCGACAACCTGGTGCTTTGTGGTATTAAAGTGCACCCATTACTCAGAACATTTATGTTGCACCTTCCATCCCTAGCCCAGTGCCCCAAATCGGCCTGTAGTACAGGAAGTAGTATTATAGTGAATGGCCTGCCATATGCTAATTACTTTAGTTACAACTAATCTGTCACATTAGGGCTGATTCAAGACCACAAGGATTTGTCTTCTCACTATTTTCCACAAGAAAGACCTTTTTGCTAATGATTCCTTTCTTTAGTAAAATTCGGCACATTTTAGTTGTGTACATTTTTAATAATTTGCACAACTAAAAATTATGCTGAAATGCAGGGAGAAAAAAAAAATTCTCACAGAAAAAGGTGAGAAACAATGGAATCTTGATTTTTTTTTTTCCCCACAGTGCAATTCAGTATCTTTTTTTTAGCTTTTCAAATTTATAAAACCTTAGCACAGGTAATCATGGTTGAATTGCATGAAGGACAAAAATCAAGTTTTTTTCCCTACAAAAAAGTGAAGAAAAGTATTCACTGTGCTGATTCAGGCAGTTAGGTTGAAGTGCTCCCTATTGCTGATCTGTGAGTACTTCTCATCGCGGGGGGTGTGGCTGCTCGGCCAGGGAGCAATATGGCCGCCTACATTCAGTTCATGTTATGAATAGTTGGCTATTAGTAAAAAAAAAAAAAAACACAGGCTGTTTTAGGGCACTGGGCTGGGGATGAAAGGTGACCATATAAACTTTCATCTGAGTATATGTGCACGGGGGAATTAACAGTTACAAACCTTCAGTCCAGAGGTTGGAGGTGTTTGAAGGAAAGTTTTAGTGTTCTGTGATTGAGGACATTTAGCTTTGCTGCCTGGACATGGGGCTTTATATTAAACAAAAATATTTTCACAGTACACGAATACCATGCCTTTTTTTATGCTCATCTCAAACTAAAGTGGTTCCTACCTTTTCCCACTGCCAAAAACTAAAATGACATTTTGACTAGAATGTGTATGCAGACTAATGAGGCCAGAGCTATATACTTATACAGGAGTTTTCTAATGTCTCTATATGGTATTCCGCATAATGATGAGACAACAAATATTTAGTTTAGTCAGTCAACATCTGGGCATTCATTCAAAGAAGTTATAAACCCCTACATCTATAGTATTGGGAATAATCCTTTTGGATGGTAGTAATCTATGATCTCATTGGCATACGAGTTGGGAGATTGATGTTATCGTTATATCCTCTGATACAGGAAAGATGAACTTGGCAGATGCTGAATAATCTGTGTTTGCCAGAAGGTTTGAATCTGGTAAACTCTGCATGTTTGCTTTTGGACCAGCTGCTGTAGTAAAACTGGCCTCCAAGCCCCCTACACACTCTCTCTTCTGTGGTGGTTAGCCAAGAGGCCTGCTTTGTTCCTGCCTATAATCAGAAGCCAGTATTTTTGAGATGAAGTTGGTCCTTCTCAATTTGAGGCCATGCTATTCTTGCCCTTTTCACATTAAGAGGTATGAGAATCAGGACTTGGACAGCTTGGGCGGTTTATGTAACCCTGTGGTTTCCTCTTTATCGCCTACCCCAGATCCCCACACTTGTATTTTTGTATTGTGCCTTGTGTAATGGTGCCATACTATATAATTTTTTTTTTTTTTTATGAAAGCATGATGCTGAGTCTTTTCATAACTTTAGACGTGTAAGCTGTTTAATGCATTAAACAGCGTTGTAGCATGTATCGAGACCTAATGGCTTTTTTGAAAATTGTAGTGGGATAAACAGAGCCTTTATGAATGTATGTGTTCACAGATGCATGACCCACATAGCCTCCAAATTTGATTGGGTTGGCCTCAACTGATGGATAGCAGATTAGAATCCGGCAGTTTGCAGGCTACAAATTGTCAAGCAAGATTTATCAGATGCAATCAGAATTTCAAGTGGGCATATAAAAATTCCAAAGCATTTACCCCCCCCCCCCCCCACACACACACACACACACACCCACACACCCTTGTTTTATTCATTCTCCTTCAAAATGTTGTAGTTGTAAAGCTTTTTGTGTGAGGGTTGTAGGGAGAGAGGAAATATATGTATATCTGATGAATCTTTCCACGTCCCTAAAGCTGCCTGTCTGTTATTCATCAGAAAGCAGGTCGCAGTTCAGAGCAGGTCGCAGTTCAGTGAGCAGGAGAAGAGATTTTAATAGAAGTTGTGCCAAGGGCTGTAATGCATCATTTTAGGGCCCTAATTACATTACAATGACAAATATCAATGGTGACAACAGCAATAACCTACATCCTTTAATGGCTGTGCTGGAAAAGGAGTTTGGGCGCTATGCCATTAGCTTAGACTCACTTTCAAAAACCTAGACTATTAGGAACGTGTTTCCATAGAGTTATTGTGTAATAACCGAAGCACTGTAGTGAAACCTATGAATGCTTTTCAAAGGCCTTGCTCCCTTGGGATAGAGAAGCTAAATTTGATGAGTCTAAAGGAAGCCTTTGTTGCTATGACAACCTTCACTGTCACTTTAAGTAGATTAGATTGAAAAAGTCTTGGAGATAAAAAATCAGCTAGATATCATTCCAGTTTTAAAGGCCTGGTCTAATGAATGACAATATTAAACCTAAACCGGACCAACCGCTTTGCACAGTTGAAAAAAATCACTCCCCTAATCTTAATTTCCCTACCTGCTTGCATTATATAAGTCATTGTCAGCACTTACATTTGCTCCTGCATCCACTCAAAGCTGAAATGGTGTCTCACAGACTTTTCTCCTGGTTCTGGCCATCTTGAAGCACCCCGAGATGTCCTTTTCACACCTGTGCTGCTTTTGGGATTTAACTGACATAACCCACAATGTACACTGGCAGGAAACCTCTTTGTGGGTTACTGGCAGACCCATAGGATGCCATTTTGGTGGTGTAATTGACACAGTAGCCGTTACAAAAAGGTCAATTTATTTATTTTGCATGTGAGCACTGCTTCTTGTCAGGGTGTTGGTCTGGTTTAAAGCAGCTTATAGAAAAGTCAGCCAATTTCCTACTTCATCCTATGACTACCAGTAACCAATTGAGTTTGCCAAGTAGGCTTGCTCATGAAATCTAAGTGGCTGCTGGTGGTGCCATGACTGGCTGCCAGGCATGTGAATCATCACCAAAATCATCAAGGAAATTATTTTTTGTGACAAGCGTTTTGCAAGATTACTATAAAACAAATCCAACATGACTTAATGCTTTTCGGCCAATACTTGTTTTGCTAGAGTTTGGGGCCTTCACATCAAGCCATTGAGCCATTTTTAGCAATATATGTGACTAGCTGGATGGCCCACATGATATGGTTTGATAATCGCTTTACATGTAGTAAAATGGTGATAACTCGTGTTTCTGCTATGACACTTTGGGAAATTCACTGAAGACTTCTTCCCTGATGACTCTTTTTGAGCTTAAAGGAAAATCAATTGTCAAAGTTGGCTGGGTAGAAAGGGGCAGCATTTTATTGATGGTTAATGTGACATTTTAACACGCTAAATAAAAGTACAGAATGTTATTTTGAAACGTTGTAATGCAATGTTTTTCATTGGCTTTTGTGCCGCTATCCGTGTCAACCTAAGAATTGCTATAATAAATATCTCATTTTAAGAGAAAACTGTTGGGTCTCCTCATAGATTTGAAATCAGAGGTGCCATAGGGGCATGAAGCTGCCTGGTCTGCCCTTTATACCAGCTCCTGTGGCATAGATTGCGTTCCCTTATCGCAGTATCTGAAATGGAATGATGGACTTTCAGGTTTTGACTGGCCCACCAGAGAGGACGTTCTGGTGGGTCCCAGGCACTGACCAGAGGCCACTGTCTCAGTAAAACAGATCAATTCCTAAAACAGTGTTTCTGGCTTGCTTACATTTTGTCATTTGGTTGATAAATATCTGTTTATTATTTATTATGCAATCAAACTTTTTATCAAAAGGGTAAAAGGGTCATTTCCTCTGCTGAACCCAGAGGATCATATCCTTTGAGGGACCCAAGGGGTTACAGTTCGACCTTGCTCATAGCCTTCGAAATTCTGAGTCCGCTGTAGAGGATCTCCTGTGCATGGGCTATTTTATTACCTTGACAAATAAGAAAATATATTTATTTTTCTGGCTCTGCTTAGCAGGGTGTGGCATGTGGAGATCATTTCATGGTTTTAATAGCTCTCCATGTGTGGGTAGATTAAATGCCTCTAAACTTCATTCACCCGCACTTTTCTGATTGTGCTACTGGATGAAGCAGCTTCTACTGTTAAAAATCTAAAAATAAAAATCTTTTATAATTGCGTTTAAACTATACCCTGCAAGTATGTTGATGCAGGGTATAGTTGAGTTGATGAAGAAAAGCCCTGCTGAATAAATTGAGATAGAATATTGAGCAGCTTAACTTGTGATCACATGATTTATTGTGCCTTCAAGATTTTGGTCAGGTATACAGTTCCAGTGGTTTGTTTTCTATTATTGCCTTTTTTTGCCAAATGGTCGACACCATTTCAAAGAACAGCAGCTGCCCTGTAAATGCCTGGGTTACTCGCCTTGGTGTAGAAAATTCTGTGCATGCAGTTAGTCATTTTGTAAATGCCCTTGTGCCCTTTCAAGAACTAAATTGGCTGCCTAAGCCATTAAGTAGCTCATCGTTTTGCTAGTATTATTTTGCCCATGTGTTTTGAGAGCCTGTTTCCTCTGTGCAATCTACTAGTGACATGCTTGATAAGCTATAGATACTTGAGTAGTTAACTCGTTAGATGGTGTCAAATGCCAAGCGCATGTGCCCATTAATGAGTCGCTGTCAGGTTTCAAGGCTGACTTGGCAGCCTCTGCATGTTGCAATGGTCTACTGATCTAGCTGTAAAAACCTGGGGGGGAGGGGGGTTATGCAAATAGTGAATGGAAATTTTTGCTGTGCTTTCATCACAACAAAGTCTTGGAGTTGGCTTTCTTATTAACATATTGCTGAGCTGAATATTTGTACTTGATCCTCTTGTCTATTGCAGATTTGTGGTTCTCCCTTCAGATTAAGGCCCTCTTGCATTCATTTACTGCGTGTTTATTTAAAGACTTTCTACCTGGTATACGTTTATTCAGTATATCAAATGTTTGATACATTCTGTCTCTGGGTAGAAGGGTGTTTTGTTTAATAAATGCTCTTTATATATATGTATATTTTTTTTTTCTCTGCAGGCAGAAATTGTCAAGAGACTGAATGCTATCTGTGCACAAGTCATTCCTTTTTTGTCCCAAGAGGTAAGATTGCTTTATTTGTAGTCGCTGAGCTAGGTAATGGCATTTAAATGACATACGAGGGCTTAAAAAAAAAAAAAATTCCCTACCTTGATCTGTGAATCTTCTGGTTCTTCTATTTCATTTTCTCCCTTTTCTTTGCTTTTCTCATTTCTACCTCCGCATCTTATTAAAATTCCGAGCAATACAATTTAAATGCACTTATATAGTGGAAAATGTTATAATGCGCTAAGCATAATGCAGCTGTTTTCCTGTCATGTTCGCTCCGTGTTGCTGAGAATTATGACGGTTTGTCAGGATGGCGTCTAATAGAGTAGATTGAAAAATTGCCAGAATAGACAGAGAATCCCACTTCTATTTTGTGATCGGCATTAAATGTGGCTCAGCATATTAAATGCAAGTGCTGTTTAAAATAAACAAAATGCAATTTGGCTAAAGTATCCCTACAATGCTTCATAGACGCACGGCCTTATGTACTTGTCGTGAACTGGCCACCATTTGAATGGCATGTGCCATAACTAGCTTTTCGAGCAATGCAACAAAATTTTAAACTGGACCCAATTAAATTGGGGATTTTAAAAAGCATTTTGTTGATGGCATAAGCTGTTTTTTGCAAACAATAGTATGAAAGCTGGGCTCCTGCAGTACTGATAAGACCATTTAAGGGAATGTCTAGCTTTGCGCCTTAGATGCACGGGATAGTTGTGGCCTTTCTCTTCTCAGATCAGGGTTACCATAGGGGCACTAGGCTCCACTGCTTAATCTCGCCAGATCCTGTAACGACAACTTCTCTCCGGCAGCAGTATATGAATGTGGGGTCTAACCAGTTGCCAACTTTTTGGAGGTGTACAAAGCTAAGCCAAGATGCTTTATAGAGAATGGTCCCCTCATCCAGACCTTAGATGCCAACCTACAGGTTAGAACATGAAAGAGGGTGCTCGCTGCTATTATGTGAAGGTAAGCAGGGGGACCTTGTTGCTTCTATGGTAGCCCTCTGTAGGGAAAGTGTACAGTAGTAGGGATTTCCTTTAAAGCAGACCTTCACCTTGAATAAGAGTTTCTTATGTTTTCCCCTCCCTGTACATACAGTTTGCTCATATTAAAAATCACCCTACCTGCATCTACTGCATGTTATGAGCCTTTAAACTTCCAAGATGACGGCTCATGGAACATCAGGCAGCCTGCAAACAGGAATTGTCTTTTGACTGTGCCACTCTGCATTCTGGGATTGCTGTCCTTTTCCTGACCCCAGCTCTGCTCTGTCTGTGCAAAGCACAGCTATAACCCCGCCCCCTGTACTTTATCCCTCTCTCCTTGGTAAGTGTGATGCTTCTGAGTCAAGATGGCGGCGCCCATATCCTAGAGTCCTGAAAAGAGTTGCAGCCCAGTGGGGGAAAGAATAATAAGTGACTAAAAACTTAAAATATATTAATTTTAGATGCTGGAGAATCATTTTATAAGGGTTTGGGCTTTTCAATAAATCATGGTCCGGTTTAAGAAATGTAACCCCCCTTCCCCTCTTGAATGATTTGTTGCACGTATCCATTAGGCCAGGCTTTCAATACCTGCTTTTGTTTCTCTAGATATATTATGAATCAGGATGCATCAAACGGTGGCAGTGGCCGCACAATACATACATTTTGTGAGTTGCAGCATTACAAGTTGCAGGTCGCCCCCTTATCTTCAGCTGTAATACCCAAAGCTAAATCGAAGAGGAGCTAAAGTAAAGGCAGTTAATGCTTGTCACTTATTCATTGTATGGCTACCATTCACATGACTAATGGGCCAAAACCCGGGATAGTGAAACTCACTCGTTTTGGCTCATTATAAAGTGGCACTATAGTCAAGCCAGCCTGTGTGACTGAAAATCACATGACTCCCAGTAGCAAATCAGGTTTGCCAAGTGGGCTTCAACATCAAACCTGATTATATGCTTGGTTGCCATATGAGTGGGGCCTTGTCTTTCGTTGTATAAATGAAGCATTGTGAAATGCTTGCAGTGACCCCCTTCACGTCTGACCACTGTTCCTTATCCGATATCAATCCTGTCCTCCTAGTTTCCCACCTCCCTGTCCTGCTATAGCTTCCCCCCTCCCTGTCCTGCTATAGCTTCCCCCCTCCCTGTCCTCCTATAGCTTCCCCCCTCCCTGTCCTGCTATAGCTTCCCCCCTCCCTGTCCTGCTATAGCTTCCCCCTCCCTGTCCTGCTATAGCTTCCCCCCTCCCTGTCCTGCTATAGCTTACCCCCCTCCCTGTCCTCCTATAGCTTCCCCCCTCCCTGTCCTGCTATAGCTTCCCCCCTCCCTGTCCTCCTATAGCTTCCCCCCTCCCTGTCCTGCTATAGCTTCCCCCCTCCCTGTCCTGCTATAGCTTCCCCCCTCCCTGTCCTGCTATAGCTTCCCCCCTCCCTGTCCTGCTATAGCTTACCCCCCTCCCTGTCCTGCTATAGCTTACCCCCCTCCCTGTCCTGCTATAGCTTCCCCCCTCCCTGTCCTGCTATAGCTTCCCCCCTCCCTGTCCTGCTATAGCTTACCCCCCTCCCTGTCCTGCTATAGCTTACCCCCCTCCCTGTCCTCCTATAGCTTCCCCCCTCCCTGTCCTGCTATAGCTTCCCCCCTCCCTGTCCTGCTATAGCTTCCCCCCTCCCTGTCCTGCTATAGCTTCCCCCCTCCCTGTCCTGCTATAGCTTCCCCCCTCCCTGTCCTCCTATAGCTTCCCCCCTCCCTGTCCTGCTATAGCTTCCCCCCCTCCCTGTCCTGCTATAGCTTCCCCCCTCCCTGTCCTGCTATAGCTTCCTCCCTCCCTCCCTGTCCTGCTATAGCTTCCCCCCTCCCTGTCCTGCTATAGCTTCCCCCCCTCCCTGTCCTGCTATAGCTTCCCCCCCTCCCTGTCCTGCTATAGCTTCCCCCCCTCCCTGTCCTGCTATAGCTTCCCCCCCTCCCTGTCCTGCTATAGCTTCCCCCCCTCCCTGTCCTGCTATAGCTTCCCTCCTCCCTGTCCTCCTATAGCTTCCCCCCTCCCTGTCCTGCTATAGCTTTCCCCCCTCCCTGTCCTGCTATAGCTTCCCCCCTCCCTGTCCTCCTATAGCTTCCCCCCTCCCTGTCCTCCTATAGCTTCCCCCCTCCCTGTCCTGCTATAGCTTCCCCCCTCCCTGTCCTGCTATAGTTTCCCCCCTCCCTGTCCTCCTATAGCTTCCCCCCTCCCTGTCCTGCTATAGCTTCCCCCCTCCCTGTCCTGCTATAGCTTCCCCCCTCCCTCCCTGTCCTGCTATAGCTTCCCCCTCCCTGTCCTGCTATAGCTTCCCCCCTCCCTGTCCTGCTATAGCTTCCCCCCTCCCTGTCCTGCTATAGCTTCCCCCCTCCCTGTCCTGCTATAGCTTCCTCCCTCCCTCCCTGTCCTGCTATAGCTTCCCCCTCCCTGTCCTGCTATAGCTTCCCCCCTCCCTGTCCTGCTATAGCTTCCCCCCTCCCTGTCCTGCTATAGCTTCCCCCCTCCCTGTCCTGCTATAGCTTCCTCCCTCCCTCCCTGTCCTGCTATAGCTTCCTCCCTCCCTGTCCTGCTATAGCTTCCCCCCTCCCTGTCCTCCTATAGCTTCCCCCCTCCCTGTCCTGCTATAGCTTTCCCCCCTCCCTGTCCTGCTATAGCTTCCCCCCTCCCTGTCCTCCTATAGCTTCCCCCCTCCCTGTCCTGCTATAGCTTCCCCCCTCCCTGTCCTCCTATAGCTTCCCCCCTCCCTGTCCTGCTATAGTTTCCCCCCTCCCTGTCCTCCTATAGCTTCCCCCCTCCCTGTCCTGCTATAGCTTCCCCCCTCCCTGTCCTGCTATAGCTTCCTCCCTCCCTCCCTGTCCTGCTATAGCTTCCCCCTCCCTGTCCTGCTATAGCTTCCCCCCTCCCTGTCCTGCTATAGTTTCCCCCCTCCCTGTCCTCCTATAGCTTCCCCCCTCCCTGTCCTCCTATAGCTTCCCCCCCCCCTCCCTGTCCTCCTATAGCTTCCCCCCTCCCTGTCCTGCTATAGCTTCCCCCCTCCCTGTCCTGCTATAGCTTCCCCCCTCCCTGTCCTGCTATAGCTTCCCCCCTCCCTGTCCTGCTATAGCTTCCCCCCTCCCTGTCCTCCTATAGCTTCCTCCTCCCTGTCCTGCTATAGCTTCCCCCCTCCCTGTCCTGCTATAGCTTCCCCCCTCCCTGTCCTGCTATAGCTTCCCCCTCCCTGTCCTGCTATAGTTTCCCCCCTCCCTGTCCTCCTATAGCTTCCCCCCTCCCTGTCCTCCTATAGCTTCCCCCTCCCTGTCCTGCTATAGCTTCCCCCCTCCCTGTCCTCCTATAGCTTCCCCCCTCCCTGTCCTGCTATAGCTTCCCCCCTCCCTGTCCTGCTATAGCTTCCCCCCTCCCTGTCCTGCTATAGCTTCCTCCCTCCCTCCCTGTCCTGCTATAGCTTCCCCCTCCCTGTCCTGCTATAGCTTCCCCCCTCCCTGTCCTGCTATAGTTTCCCCCCTCCCTGTCCTCCTATAGCTTCCCCCCTCCCTGTCCTCCTATAGCTTCCCCCCCCCCCTCCCTGTCCTCCTATAGCTTCCCCCCTCCCTGTCCTGCTATAGCTTCCCCCCTCCCTGTCCTGCTATAGCTTCCCCCCTCCCTGTCCTGCTATAGCTTCCCCCCTCCCTGTCCTGCTATAGCTTCCCCCCTCCCTGTCCTCCTATAGCTTCCTCCTCCCTGTCCTGCTATAGCTTCCCCCCTCCCTGTCCTGCTATAGCTTCCCCCCTCCCTGTCCTGCTATAGCTTCCCCCTCCCTGTCCTGCTATAGTTTCCCCCCTCCCTGTCCTCCTATAGCTTCCCCCCTCCCTGTCCTCCTATAGCTTCCCCCTCCCTGTCCTGCTATAGCTTCCCCCCTCCCTGTCCTGCTATAGCTTCCCCCCTCCCTGTCCTCCTATAGCTTCCCCCCCTCCCTGTCCTCCTATAGCTTCCCCCCTCCCTGTCCTGCTATAGCTTCCCCCCTCCCTGTCCTCCTATAGCTTCCCCCCTCCCTGTCCTCCTATAGCTTCCCCCCTCCCTGTCCTCCTATAGCTTCCCCCCTCCCTGTCCTGCTATAGCTTCCCCCCTCCCTGTCCTGCTATAGCTTCCCCCTCCCTGTCCTGCTATAGCTTCCCCCCTCCCTGTCCTGCTATAGCTTCCCCCCTCCCTGTCCTGCTATAGCTTCCCCCTCCCTGTCCTGCTATAGCTTCCCCCCTCCCTGTCCTGCTATAGCTTCCCCCTCCCTGTCCTCCTATAGCTTCCCCCCCCTCCCTGTCCTCCTATAGCTTCCCCCCCCTCCCTGTCCTCCTACAGCTTCCCCCCCTCCCTGTCCTCCTATAGCTCCCCCCCTCCCTGTCCTGCTATAGCTTCCTCCCTCCCTGTCCTGCTATAGCTTCCCCCCTCCCTGTCCTGCTATAGTTTCCCCCCTCCCTGTCCTCCTATAGCTTCCCCCCCTCCCTGTCCTCCTATAGCTTCCCCCCCTCCCTGTCCTCCTATAGTTTGGAGCGGATGCTAAGAAAATCTTTTTGGATATATTTGTAGTTGTGTAATATTTTTCTTTCTTGGTAGCTAACATTGTATCCCGTTTCAAGAGGAAGACTGATTAGTGGGTGCTTGACAGCTAAGTTACTATTAAAGGGTGTGGTTTGGCAGACTGTGTGGCTGTGAAGCACACAGGCTGTTGACAAGGGAGTATGACAGACATAGCATGAGGAATGCTACAGTTAGATCAGCTATCTATAGAATCTGTACATGATCAGAACAGATCCTAGGGTAGGTAAGGGGTGTGTGTGTGTGTGTGTATATATATATATATATATATATATATATATATATATATTATATACTGTGTAATTTGTTCTGTTCTTCTTCTTTGTGTGTGTGTTTTTGTATTTCATTGAACAGATTGTACCATAATTCTCCTAATTGGCCCATGCTGACTTTAATTCTGCCTCATTAACCAGTACTTCAATCCCGTTGCTTCCAACTCTGATATGCTTGCGGAGCAGATAGCCTTGCAATGAGAAAAAGGCACCTAATTAGAATGACAGCAAATGTGTTATTTTTATTTTCTTCCCCACTAATATCTGGAATCTGATGTTTTCCATTTGAGCAGAGATATCAGGCAATTTGCCATTTCTGCTCCTGCTATTCTGAGCTACTGTTGTCTATTTTAGATCACCTTTATATCCACATGTAATGTTATCGGTCTCTTTTTTGGAAAAAAAAAAAACCCTGTGCCATCTTGCCTTCAGAAGACCTTCCCTACCAGGATCTGCTGTTCCTTTGGGGGGTGGGGATAGGGGGTGATTTAAGTAGGCCGGCTCTGGAGTCTAAAAGGCAGTACAGGTCCACAGGGACCTGTACTGTCACAGGGGTGACAATTCTGCCTTCAGCATGATTTAATGAAAAGCCCAAACTCTTAAAACTATTTGCCAGCATCTAAAATTAATATATATTAAATTTTTAGTCACTTATTATTCTTTCCCCCACTGGGCCGCAACTTTGTTCAGGACTCTAGGATATGGGTGCTGCCATCTTGACTAAGAAGCGTCACACTTACTGAGGAGAGGAGAGCAGGATAAAGTTCAGGGGGGCGGGTTATAACTCAGCCCAGTCCAAGCCCCTTGCCATGATTACACCCTTTGGGAAAGGGCTCCAATTGCCTTGAATGAAGAGCATGCACTGCTGTGTCCCTTGTATCCCCAGCAGCGGGCGCGCTTACGCCGTGGCCTATCCGAGTGGCTGGGTGGGCGCATACACATGCCGCCGGGGATCTGGCAGCATGCGCCCTGTTATAAGCAGTTTGTCAAAAAGGCATGCGCCGTTGGACCGGGGAAAGCTGGGTTATTTGGGTGACCTGGGGATTTCACACTGGGGGAAAGCCAGAGGCCATCCTTGAAATCTTTTAGATTTCAGTCCAGCTGCTGGTGGGTTTTATTCCTCATTATAAAAGTAACACATTTTTGCAACATTTCTGTATAGTATGACTTTTTTTCTTCTCATTTTAGCACCAGCAGCAAGTGGTACAGGCTGTGGAACGTGCCAAACAAGTGACGATGGCAGAATTGAATGCGATCATTGGGGTATGTTATCTTTTCATCATGTTTTTGATATATAAGAGATTCAATAAAGTAATATTTTTTAGCCTGGATGGCATTGTATACTTATGGCTGTATTAAGTTGATGCCTTTTTGTTTCTTTAATTTTTAATTAGTTTCCCTTTTTTATTGAAGTTAATGGACACAGGCCTAAATACTGTCCCCCGGCCCTACCTGTGCTGTAAACTGCTGTTGAACCCTTGAGAAGCTAGCAGAAACCATTCAGGTCCCGTTTCAGTAAAGTGTGCCAGTGCTTCTCTAAGCTGTGCTGGATTTTTTTTTTTTTTACATCTTATTGGAGATCAGTCCGGCACATTGGTGACCGTGGGCCGGTTTGCTGGTTCTTAAGGATTTAAAGACCATTTACAAGCAAAAATAAATCTAAGTAAATATCACCTTGTGTCCTACGCAGACCATTGCTGTTGGTCCGGGGATCCAGCTCTTACCTGATCGCTGGATCAATGTGCTGTGCCGCCTAGAGCGATTGCAGTTAATGAAGTGCCATGTCACAGTGACTGATGGGGAGACAAGCGAGGGCTGGGTGGTGGCACATTGAACCTGCGATCAGATAAAAGCTGGCGCCCCAGACTCGGAGCAATGGTCTACGTGGCACACTAGGGGATTATAGAGTTTTTATTTTTGCATTTTAAATTGTCTTTTAACAGTCATTTTATACATCGGGGAGGGGGGTTCCTAGAATGGGACTGGCGGGGGAACCACTCTCAGGTCAGGTGTACTGGATTATTATATTTACCATAGCTCCTTTAATATCTAAAATTAGAACTGGGGGCAACCAAGTAAGAGGTTTTCATTACAACATTATAACTAGTATTGGAGAAACCAGTCTTTAGAAATGTAGTCATATATTGAAGTTTGTTCTCATTTACTGATGTGTGATAGAGCTCTCCTTTACAAAGAATGTTCATATAAAGACTGGGGAGGGATGGCAAATAAATAAATCTTTGAGTTTCTTGGAAAAAGTGTGGGATTTTAAATGATTGCCCAAGACAGGTCTTCTAGCCTAATGGCAGAAGATGAGTTACTGAAAAAGTTTATAAGAACCTCCCAGTTTCATTATGTGACCTACAGGTAGCTCTCGCCACAGCTGATCTCCAAAAGCACAAGTCTACTATTAGAAGTAAGCTGCCTGAATAAGATCTACATGGGAAGTGTACAAAAGAAAACATTTGCTGCCCAGAAAACACCAGGAGAAGATTTAATTATGTTTTGAATGCCTACTAAAGACGATGGTTATTTGGCCAAAGTACAAAAAGGCATTTGGTAAAAAACAAAACAAAGACAAAACATCAGAATCCACTGTGGATTTTTATTGTACCAGAAGATTCTGAAGTATATTTCTTCATCTGTCAGGAAAAGGTCAAAGCAACCAAGCGTTCACATTGAAACTTACCAATGACGTAAACATTACAGCAAACTCTCTAAAGCCTTGCATAAAAATGGCCCTGGAATGAATAGGACAAAGCCTAGATGTAACCAGACCAGATTCTGTGTATGATTTGAAACAGGATGCCCCTTAAACATCATACAGCTTAAAAAGAAAAATCTTTATTGGAGGAATATGAAAGTCTCCCGGACTATGTCCGAGATCAGCGTTTTTAAGAAACTCTTGCTTGAGAGTGCATTTATTCATATTATAAACCTTCAATATGACTTTGTTGTAATATATTAGAAATAAAAATCAATGGGGTATATACTTTTTCACAATAGCCATTTTTAGCATTCTTTTCTGCACCATTGGCATGTTGGTAAGCTTTGTTTGTCTGTATTGTCCCTGTAAAATGTCTCTCTACAGCCTTGGCATGGTGCCAGATTCCTGCCAACCTTGTAAAGTGTGTATGGTCCTTGTTACCCCACGAGGCGTGTGTTTGTAGTATGACTTTCTGATTCAATACTACACACACAAACTTTATTGTATGTCTGCATGTATTACCTTCAAAGTGTTCAGATATACTTGAAAAAGTGCTCACTTCTTCAGTGGTAACAATTTAGGTTCCTGGGATCTAATGCCAAAACAATTTAGGTTCCTGGGATCTAATGCCAAAACAGATCCCACAATTAATAGAGATAGTGTGGCCAGAACACCTAACCCCCATTTATAAATTGAGGACTATTTGTCCACCATCCAGAAACCAGCCACAAATTAACAAGCAAGAGGTCACTAAATTGCCCCGGACACCACAAATAGTAAACCTAGTATAAGCCTGCCATAATCTTACAATTAATATGCTATACCAACAGATTTCCTGTAGACTTTCTGCCTTCTATTTGTAGAAGTCTTATATGTAGGCAAGTCATAGGCATACGGCATTAGATTCTAGATGCTATACCTGTTGCACAGCTTTTGATTTGTTGAGGCGAAAAGTGAAGAAAAATAAAAATACTATTTAGTTGTACTCGTTGCTACACTTATATATTTTTTATAACAAAGTGTATTAAAAACATGGGTTACTTTGGTGTCTGATTTGAATTTTTTTTTCAACTGTGCAAGACTGTTTAATATTTCATAGCTCCAAATGTGCATGGCTCCACATGTTTATACTAACCAGGAGTTGGGGATTTGAGCTACACAGCACAATTTATTCTTACTTTTAGTTGCTTTGATTCAATACTACACACACAAACTTTATTGTATGTCTGCATGTATTACCTTCAAAGTGTTCAGATCTACTTGAAAAAGTGCTCACTTCTGCAGTGGTAACAATTTAGGTTCCTGGGATCTAATGCCAAAACAGATCCCACAATTAATAGAGATAGTGTGGCCAGAACACCTAACCCCCCATTTATAAATTGAGGACTATTTGTCCACCATCCAGAAACCAGCCACAAATTAACAAGCAAGAGGTCACTAAATTGCTCCGGACACCACAAATAGTAAACCTAGTATGAGCCTGCCATAATCTTACAATTAATATGCTATACCAACAGATTTCCTGTAGACTTCTTATATACAGTAAGTCAGCCTGTGTGTCCACTGTGTAACCAGCTGACCTATGCTGGAGTTGACAAGTCAGACAAGTTGGTCAATATTGTGTTCTAACTATTGTGAAGCCCACTTCAAATCTATACCAAAGTCACCAGGTGTGTCCTTGCTCTAGAGTTAAACATATGTCACTACTATCTTAAATCTTTACTGCTAAAGGAGCCCAATCATTTTTGTTTTTCCAATGGCGTATATGGATTCTCAGTTAATTGTATGTTGCATTATGTTGACTGCAACTTGGCCATCTTTTATCGGTTTCTTTTAAGCATCAAGTAATACCCGATTCATTTGGAACTGCCACTCCCAAGTCCTATGCTTGGGGCTTATTTGGGCATATTCCCTGAAAGCATCAGTCTGTTCTTTGTAGTAGCTCTTGGCTAAAGCTTCCTGTGAGTCAAGTATTGGGGATCTCCTTATCTCCAGTGAGGTAGTACTTCCATATTATCGCCATATCCAACAACATGCCTCCACCAAGCTTTCTCAATAGAAGAAGTGGTCAGACCTTTAGTAGGAAGGATGGCCTTATAGGCTTGGGCAGCATGGGGAAGGTTTATTTTGCATAATCTTGGACTGTGGCTTTTTTATGAAACCAAAAAATGTAATGAACTTGATTCTCCCACACTTATCCCATATCTTAGAAAAGAAGTCCCTTTCTGTAAAGTTACTGTTAATTCCAGCATTTCTCGCCCTGTCCTGCCAGACTGTGTGTTTGGCCAGTCGTTTCTGCAGTTTACATTTCTGCAGCAAAGGAAAGCAAGCATGGAATATTGTCTGCTTCTCTTCACAATGCAGGGGTGAGAAATCATGGTTTAATAACACATTATTCACATCCATAATTATACGGCTGGTGCAAGCCGCTAAGTTATTCTAATGAAGGCACTACAACTGTACTTTCCTTCTTCTCCCCCTCCCAAAAGCTTTTTCTTTTGTGTATAGATTATACATAAAAGTCTTTTCCTCTTTATTCAGTGTATCAAACACACTTTGAAATGCTAATTATTCCATTTACTTTCATTAAAATTCAAATTGCAGAGTGAAGATGTGGATGAGGGTCGCCGAATAATCAATCTGAAGTGAAGATATTGCCTCAATTATGCCTCTGTCTTTAACAAGGAAATCAGCACTCTCTGATCCTTGCTGACGGAGGTAGAGTGCAATGTTCTGATTGTGGCCTGCATTTAATGGCCTACTTCTTATTCTGTCTTGTGCCCCTTTGACCGCAGGAGAATATTGGTAGTCAATTAAGGGTTATAAATGGAGAAAAAGTAACCTTTTTATTTCCGTGAAGTTCCCCAATAAAAAAAGACAAATCTAAGGAAGCAGTCTTCAGCCATGCATAACATTTGCCGCAAGCTCTTCTTTCACACACACTCACACACACCAGACGTTGCTGTCTCTTAGAAAGGGAGGGAGAAATATTCCATCATTATGTGACCTTATGTGTACTTGTATCTTGTTTCTGTTTACAGTAACGAACACAGATTATAGCGGCTAGAAATGCAGGTACTCTCTGAAAACTAAACCAAGCCCTTCATGCATGGATTAGGTTGACCTACTTAGAATCTATTTTGCTATGGTTTCAGCTAGATGTAAAAAGTAGTGGTGCATTGTAATTCCCTAAGGGATGGCAAACCAGGTCCACTTACCCCATGTGGTTATTTAAGAAAAATTAAAAGTTCAGGTAGGGGAGTGGATTTTGGGCTGTACCACATGTTGGAAGTTGACTGCCATATACGGCTGTACAGGGGTACCCCTGGCAACTGTACCTAAGGGTGAGGCGAGTAAGTAGTTGGTCCATTCTACTCAAAACTCCTGTTCATCTTTTAGGAAGAGTGGGGCCAAGGTGAAGGAAGGCTGCATTGGTATCCATTCAGTACATGTCCCATTTCATTTTAAAGCATGACTTTAGGGCCCTTTTCGTGCATTAGGTTGTTTAATGTCCCTGTGAACCGGGACCTGCTTTAAAGGTGACTCTTTCAGCCAGCTAAAGGCAGATTACAAACAAGTTCACCCACACGTGGGAACTACTTTCCCTGTTGCATTTGATGGTCCGCCAGCAACAACTTATTTCAGCACTACATTTTATTGATTCAAATTAAGCTTTGACACAGGTTTTAAACCTTTTACACACATTACTGCAGGGACCTGGCTTGTGACCTTTCTTCATTTACCAAGGCTCCTCCCGCAATAGCCAGTGTTTCCAGGATTCTGTACTTAGGTGAAGTCTATACATTTTTCTATATTTCTGTCTTTGTGGGAAATCAGGACATTCTATGGATTTCAACTGTACTGTGAGGATGTTGCTATTTCTGCAATGGGTATTATAGTGCCCACAGTCCTTTCTTGCCCATTTGTTCAGCGAGTTACACGTTGGGCTGCACAGATGTGTGCGCTATGGTTCCAGGGTGGCCAGATCTACAACATCTGCTATTTTTTGGCAGGTAGAGGCCAATCATACTTACTGGTATACTGGTTACAAGACAGGCCTCATATTTCTACACCATGAAAGTATAATGATCTTTGATCCTGTGTGTTCAGACTCAAGGGGTGTGTGAGATCAATGGAAGCACCATTTCTCCCCCCCCCCAGACAATGTTCGGCCATGGTGGTGATATGATTTAGATTACTGGTGGTGAGACAGGAAGTACAAAGGATATAGAATACAAAGGATAATTTTTGATGCGCACTGTTTAGCCAGTAGGGCTGCAGGCCAGAAAATGTGGGTTTGGAGAGTCACACATGCAAGGTGAGGGGCAGAGACAGCAAACTGCTATATGAAACCTGCTGGCAGCCACCTTAAAGTGGACCAACACCCGATGCTGTTCGGCCCGGGAATCTATAAGATCGGGGGTGCCCCGCTATGTGAAACCCCCCAGAAAGCCCCGAAATCCCTACCTGCTCCTCGATCCAGCGGCGCATGCGCGAGCCGCCATTCGCGCATCCCTCTGATCGGGGTGCCCCATTGAAGTGGACCAAAACCCAGGATAGTCAAAATCCTGGGTGTTGGTCCACTTTAATAAGCTCCTGTACTGCCCTAATGGTGGCATTGGGTCCATGCCTGGGATCCACCTGAGCATCATCCTGGTCCTCTTGTGGGCCAGCCCAATGCTGTCTACAAATGTCCTTTTTAAATCCTCAAAGAGGACAACCTGATGCCTACATAAATCTAGCATGTACATCAAATGTCATGTTTATTGAATCTTGTTCCAAATATATATAATTTTTTTTTTTTTTTTTTTGATGGAAGGGAGTTCATGCCATCCTTCTACTGCACCTCCATTTTAAACAGTGACATTTTAATGATCGGAAGGCTGCAAAATTATTTGCCATCAATTGTGAAGGCAATAACAAGCCTTGGTGGTTTTTCACACTCTCTGTGTTAAGTGCTTTCAGAATGACAGCGTAAACTGTGTCAGAGAACTCCAAGGAAGTAAAACTGATTAAAATGTTCATGCTTGAATGCGGCAGATGGAATAGTTCATTTGGACTTTCCATACCTCCTGCAGCTCGAGCTGAAATATTAAAATTCAGTGGATTTAAATCACGCTCTCCCCTTAGCTCTGGAAAAAAAACATTACATTTTAATAGGTTTTAAACTCATAATTCATTGGGTTGAAGCAGCACCTATTAAATCTATTTAAATATTACTTAGGTGGTGACTTAAATTATTTTTACCTCTTAACATTCCTTGTTTAACATTAGAACATTTATGCCCCCCCCCCCCCCAAAAAAAAAAAGAAAAACGCTGACCTTTGTGCCTGTACATATTGCTCATTTCCCCCCTAATTTATTCCTGCCTGATGTATAATGTGTGGGTATTCTAAAGAGAGATTTAAAATGCTTCTGTGGAGACATGGCAACTTGCATTGCTCTATGTTCCATACACTGTGAAATGTGTTGTGGGTCTCTTTGTGTGTATTTGTAGTAGGGCGCAGGCTGGGCATAACGACCTATGCTAGTAACCTAGATAATCTTCCTAGGGTGTGCATCCTGTGCTATTGCCATTCTATTTTTTAAAAGGGCACCTGACCATGTAAGTGCATACTCCAATAATTCAAGATTCTGCAGGATTGACCTGCTCACCAGTTTACAGGAAGTTTCGCATTCCTGGAGAAGCCCGGTTAGCCAGATCCTCCACATGACTCCAGCATGGTCTGCGTACTCTGAGGCACAATACTTCACATGTCTAGTGATAACATGACCCTCCTAAGCCTTCTTGGCCATGCCCTACATCCATTGAGCTTTAAAAAGGGACTCTGCCCTCTCCCTTCCTGTCAGAACTCAGCTGCTTCTGAAAGTAAAAACAAGGCAAAGATTAGTGACACACACACTTTACTTCTTTGCCATAGACCACCAATAATGGGGTTAAGCTGGTGGTCTAAAGCTCCGTATCAGACTGAGGAGAGGGAGAAAAGCCAGGGTGATGAGAATGCCTGTCTTACCGACCCCGCCTATCATGCTGATCATTATGCAGCATCACAGGTGCAAGGGCCACGCCCACCTGCTTCCGAAGAGAGATCAAAAGGTGAAACGTAAAGCTCGTTATCTCAGCCATTTCTTCTTCAGTTTAAAAACTGAATATCTGCTGACTTTCATTGTTAAAAAGGGATACAAAAAGGTTTTAACTCTCTTTTTTTAACTCTAACTTTACATTCTGGTGTAATATATAGGCACTCTCCCACTACTTCGGAACGATTTCTGGGTTAACACGTAAGCTTGGTCGTCCAACTTGTGACAGAAACATTTGAGTTTAATGTTCTTATTGTTTTTATAGCACCATCTTCTTCCATACCACTGTACGAGGTAGAATTAATGGCAAAACCTAGATACTATTACAAACTAGATGCTATGAAAACAGGAGAAAATGGAAATGAGCTCTGCTTGTGCAAGCTTGCACCCTAAAGGGAAAGAATCACAAGTGGTAGAGCTGGAGTTTGGTGGCATGCGTCCTGTGAAGGTTATAGGAGTTGCCTAAGCCAGGTTATGTTCTTGTTTGGAGAGGTCTTTTTTGAACACCATTAAAGGCTTGGAATAATGGGGTGTCAAATTGAGTTTAGGTATGTGTTTCAAAGAAGTGGAGAAGCACAAGAGTGAAGAGAGTGACCAAGGAGAGTGAGAGAAGTCCTGAAGGTGACCAAGGAGGGGGACAGGAGGATGTCAAAGGTTGCATTGGGGTTGGTATCACTGGGGAGCAGCACTGGAGAACCGAAAAAGTCGAGAGGCAAAGTTCAGAATACAGGATGCCAGTCAGTTGGTAAACCATAAAGGATGGTGTTGCAAAAGTCAGGGTGTGACGAGGGCAAGCACTTACATTCTAGTGGTGTTCGGCGAGAAGAAGCGATGGATGCAGGAGTTGTTTTAAAGTTGGAGACAACAGGGGGTGGCGAAGGAGTAAATGAGGTGTGAAAGAGTCTTCAAGCCATCGAGCTTGGGGAGTTGCAGTTATTGTGATATTGGTAACAAATATTGACATGTTGGAGAGGAATTGGATAGTCGGAAGATGACTAATTCTGTTTTGTCCATTTACAGTTCAAGGGAGCGAGATGACCTAATCAAACATGTAATCAATGTGTTTCAACATTTTTTGCACATATTTGCACTCCCAACAGGAGACTGGACCTGGCTACTAATGTAGCCAAATGCACCAGCCTGCAACAAGTCCTACACTCTGTTTACATTTGTTAAAAAACAGAGGATTTCGTTGCCCACATTAGCAAATGTATGGGAGGTTGCAGGGCCCCGTCACGGCACCTTATTTTCCTGCAGTCCTAATCTAAACAATGAAAGCTCCACAATTTTGGGACATACATAGCAATTAATAAACTGAGAGATAAATTTACTGAGGCTGCCCAGGGATGTAAACTTTTACGTTTGGTGATTCACATGTGGTTGGGGGGGGGGGGGGGGTGTTGACTCCATGGCTGAGGACCCCACAACATATACTCACATGCACCCATCACAATACAGCAGATGGGAAGGAAATGGCAAGCAGCATCATCAATTTATACCTGAACTGGGGGATTCACACTGGGCTGGGTGATTAGTCACATCTATTCTAACAAGGATACACCCCCCCCCCTTCAGCAAAACAAAAACACTATTACAAAAACCAGTTTACAAATTTCAAAGGTTTAAATAGTATTAGAAAGGTATCATTAACACATACCTGCAGCATATTTTTTGCTTTCTTAGAAATCAACCATGTGATATTTGAGATGGCTGCCTGCGTGCCTTAATGGAACCTTGAGGTGTTTTCATGTCCTGGTAGTGTCTAATTTGAATTCCGTGAACTGACTAATTTAAACCAATGATTGGCTACAAAGAGAGATTTTCTGTAGCCAGAGCAAAAAGCCTTCTAGGTGTCTATTACTGCCATGGACAAATGCAACTGTATGTTTGCGGGCAGCATTCATGCATTACAAAAGGCAAGTTGCTACTTAAGGGCATGTTGGGTGTGAATGCCCCTGTGATAAGAACCTTAAAGCTTTGCAAAATTCTAACATTGACAACAGAAAAGAGTATGAGTAGTGGCTGCAGCAAGTCTTGCTTACATGGTGGTATATGTAGTTTCTTTTTTTTTTAGTTTCAAAGAACCGGTACATTTCTTTGACTAAATAATTTGCCATGTTCTGCAGTGACCATTGGTCGCCAAGCCTTTAGATAATTAGGACCCTAAACCACTTTTATATCCGCATACTTAAAGTGGGCCAAAACCCAGGATTTTGACTATCCTGGGTTTTGGCCCTTGCCCATGGGGCATCCCCGGAACATCCACTCAAACTCGCCTTTCCCCGGTCCTGGGGCACATGCGTGGCCTCCGGTCCAATCGGTGCGCTCGACTTTGCTGACGCAGGGGCAGTCCTTCTAACCTTTAACAGGGAGCATGCCCAAATCAGCCATTCACAAATGCCCGGTGCGCGTATAGCAGGGAGTGGCCACTGCTCGCGCATGGGCAGTTGGTTTAGGGGAGAAGTTGAGTTTACTGGCGACCTGGGGGGTTTCACATTGGGGGGGGGGTCATCTTATAGATTCCAGGGCCATCTGGCCTGGGTTTTGGTCCACTTTAACATAAAAAGCTTAACTTCAATATAGTTCCGTTAGCATTCTGTGTTTTGAGTTTATATAATGGGGCATGTGCACTTATGCACATTTTAAAAACAAATTGTTTGCCAAAACCACTGGTGCAGGTTTGGGGTGTAATGTCGACCACCACCCCCTTTTGAAGAATAACAAATATTGCAGAGATCAGATTAGATTAAAACTTTAAGTGTTTTCCTGCCTTTCATGGTTTTTGGGAATTCTAAAAATCATTCTTAGTAAACACGCAGTTACTCACCTCTGTAGGGAATGGTTTCATGAATGCTATAGCCTATTGCATAAAAAAACTGCATGTTAGAACATGTTTCCCCCCCAAAAAAACTCTAAACGTCCATTTACTAATACTACTTAACTGACCGATCCTGCTCTTTAGAGTGATTTATTTCAGATCTTCTCAAATAATGTATAGAGCCATATGTCTACATGGCAGGTTTGAGTCCTCGTTTTGTAGCTTTAACAAAATGTATCTAAATGTGCAGGAAAGGTACATGATAACTGTCCATGTTTATCAAGCCATTTTATGTGTTGGGCAGCTATCACATGTGTCGATGGCAGTTTATATCTGCAGGCCTATTCAGATGCTGTCAGGAAAATGCGTTTTTTGTGAGCCCAGCCTGTGCCACATCTCCCCCGGACACACTTAATATGTTTTTCCCTTGTCCCAGCCTGTAACTTGCCAATAGCTTGTGTTCTGCCAAAAGGCCAGACCAGTAAGTTCACAATCAAAGCAAAAGAGCCAGCTCAAATTAAATATATATTTTAATGCGATAGGCGTACACTAAGACAATACAAGTGATGAAATTTATACCAGTCTGAGAAAGCTGAATACAATGTACAGGTAAGTAACTACAAGCAGACCTACAAAAGAACGTCAGATTACCTTAGTCAGCAGACAGCCTCTGGAAGTCCCTGGTTCATCCAGCACATATGTGACCTGCCCTGGACAGTGACCACAAGCTTGCCCAGGGCCATCCCATTTATGCCTAAGGACTCTCATGCCCCCTCCTTTCTGAGAGGGGGATGGTTCCCTCCCTCCTTTGGTGAGCCCTGGTGCTGGGACAGATAGCGGCCCAGTTCCGATTGGTGCCGATAGTTCCTTTCAAGTCTGTGAGATCAGACAGCTCTCTACAGGTGGCCATTTGCAGCCCAGACACTTCGGACTGTTTTCCAGGCCAGAGGTACGAACCGACCTTTTCAGGCTGTAGCTTCCTGCTGTGCCTTCTTGGGCTGGCCTTACATATGAGATTAGGTTTTATGGAAGGCAAGCCAAATGTGATGGGGTGGAAATAAAGGGGAACTCTAGACTGGTATCGGGCTTCAGACCTTTTTATTTGATTAACCTGGCTATTCCCTTTGCAGATGCCTAGAAAAATATTCTTAAAGTAATGTCTGGGTACTACTCGAGGCATAGTTACAGAGGTTGAAAGAGAACTGGAACTTTCGCCCTTTATGGTTAAGTGTGCCCCTGACATTGTAAGTAGCTTTCAATTTATTCCACATTGCCTCGAGTGATTGAATGTTCTCAGAATATAAGTAAACTTCTTTCTGCTGCAGGAACCCTGTTTTGCTCCTCTTTGACTGCATTATTATCAGGAAATTGTTGCCCTCACAGAAATTTCTTCTAGTTATGAAAGAGAAAGTAGCCATTGTGAGCCAGATCTGGATAATATAGAAGCATTTCTCAAGCATTTCTAGATTCTTTTGGCTGAATTGCTGGCTACATCTTTTTTTTTTTTTTTTGCTCAGGATCTGTGGCACCCACCAGGATCTGACCTTTTGGCATAATCAAGACGACATGAATGACACAGGAAACCATGCCAACTGATATGCCTAATTAAGGCGCTATAACACTGACTTTGACCTGATGATCCTAAAGCGTGTCCCCCACCTTATCACACTTTCTCTGATAATTGTTTGACACATTTCCATGAATGAGGGTCATTTTTCAGTTGATTCCCTACTATATTTAATCTGCTTGGCCCAAAACATTACTTGGTGGTAGGAAGGTCTTCACTGATTTCTTTTTTTTTTCTTCCTATGGAAGGAATTTAATCACAGAATGAAATTCCACCCCCCCCCCCCCCCTTACTTTGTAGACTTGCACAGTGCTGCACTTGCCATCCTGCCACTTACAAGGCTTTTATTAGACTAAACTGGTGTTTGTGTTGTGTGTGAGAAAAATAAAGTGTCAATAGTTAATACAAATCAACAAAATGCAAAGTTAAAGAATAGAAAAAAAAAATCTAAACTTATGTTTCGTTTGACCTCCGGTTAAGTTGAAAACTACATGTTTTCCTCTTAGATATACTTAAACACAGTTTGTGAAGGAACTAAGTATATCTTTGTGTATGTAGGATTACATGAAGAAAAGTATTTAATCATGTTGATATCAGGGATCTGGTGGGGCCATATCATCCAGGACCCCTTTTTCTTCACTGGCCAGATATTTCTTCAGACATTGGCTTTGTGTCTGGGGCCATTTTCATGCTGCAGAATAAATTTAGATTAGATGCATCCCTGCTTGGTACTACATGGATGATATCTGCTTGTATTTCTCAGTCCTGTTCACCTTATTAATTGTGACTAGACCCTGCAAGAAACCTCCAACATGCTTCCCTGTTGCCTGTAGAAACAAATTACTGTGCTGCTGTTCATCCTTTCAGCGACCAAGCTGTTTTTGACTCTTTAGTACAGTCCAACCTGCAGCCATTTTTTTTTCACCAGCACCCAAATTCCTGTGCTTTTGGACCACATGACCACTTTTGGCAAGACTTCTCAGAATAATATTTTTCGATATATTATTCTAAAATGTCTCGGCAAAAGTATTCAAAAGAAAAATTGCTGTCCAAAAGCACTGAGCTGATGGCACTGCTAGCTAATTATGAAGAGAAGTAAGCATGCTTTGACTTAGATCTGTTGCACTATATTTAATTGACTGACCTGACCTCTAGATCTACTTTCTTTGTGCTTCTTAAAAAGAGCTTGAACAGCACACCTTTAAAACATCAGCTACTTTGAAATCTTTGCCTGGGAGAACCCTATAAGTACGTTGGGTCATGTTTTCTAGCCATTTTGATGACATGTGGCGTGAAATGATCATCTGTAACCTTGTCTTGTAGCAGAGATTGGCTGTTACTCATCCAGTTTTAAAGTGGACCAACACCCAGGATTTTGACTATCCTGGGTCTTGGTCCACTTCGGTGGGGCACACCCGATCGGGGTGCCCCGCTGTGTGAAACCCCCCGATCACCCTAAAAACTCACCTCTCCCCGCTCCCAGCGCCGACGGACAAGGGATTTGACAGCCGCGGACAAGCGGCTCCTCCGCCGCCGCCTCCCGCGCGTCCCTCTTGACGCGCGTGCGCCTAGAGGGGCGCGAGGGAGGCTAAGGTAAGGGGTTTTGGGGGGTTTCACCCCGCGGGACATCCCGATCTCGGATGTCCCGCAGGGAGGGAGGTGATCGGCTCGGGAATCTTATAGATTCCCGGGCCGATCACCCGAGGGTGATGGTCCACTTTAAGTCTCTGCACAGCAGTTTCAGTTGACGTCTGTGTTTCAACCTACATATGCAATCATTAACACCTAATTGGTAATTTGTTAATCCTATGCTTGATTAAAAGCTACAAAATCCTGACTTTTTGAAAGTATACCCAGTGTTTTTACATTTACGTTGTATTCCTTGACATAAAGTTTAACACAGAATTGTGAAGTAGTGTGTGTGTTAAATGTATATCCTTTTCTAGTGGAGGCTTGCTCCGTTGAGACCTCTCCTCCCTGGACAATGTGCTGGTAGGAATGACTTTAAACTCTTGTCAGCACAGTTACTGGTGCATGCATCAACGTAGCACTCAAATAAACCTGTCACAACACAGATCAGCAGCAAGAGAAGAGTACAAGGGCAGGCCTCTAGCTTTTCATTCGAGCATCACTAAACGTGCACAGAGTGCCCAATTATTTCAGCATTATTGAACAAGCCTACAGGAGAACCCATGCCTTGCTACATTAGATTTTCTTTAGTAATTTGTTCAAGTACCGCTGAGGACACTTAAAGAGCTTAAAATGGTGGCTGCATCCAGTTCCTTTTCTGAGTTGTTAATTCAGGTTTTTGCTTTCAAATTAACTCTCTCTGCATGCCGTGCAACAGGCCTAAAACTGTGCAGTACTAATTTGCTCAACAGCAGCTTCTTTCTTTTTTTTTTTTATATTGTTTCGGAAACCTTTTTTATCTTAATATGTCAATTTTTTATATTTTTGTTTTCCAGAAAACCAGTACAGCTATGTTAAAAAAATTCAAATATACCCCACTGTATTTTGTATTTCTTCTTCAATAGATTAAAAAACAAAAAATAATTCAAACCTTATTTTACCAATTGTATTTTTCTATAGCAAATATACACAATTAAATTGTTGCCCTCAGTTGTATATTATTTAAACAAACTCACAAACTTACTCATTGTGTATGTTCATCACGTTTAGATGAGAAGGCACAAGTGCAGCGCAGTACACTTTTGTGTACTGCACTGTGTCTCCATTGTGTTGCAGTGCTTGTCCTATATTCCACCCTGTAACACCCTCCTATTTGCTGTCCAACATGGCCCATACATGCTGCTCTGCACCACACCATCGTTTTTTGCCCCAGGCAGCGGCATCTTGATGGAGACTAGTGGTTGGACTGCAGCAGTTGCCCAGCAAACTAGAGTGCACTGTGCTGTGCTGCACTTGTGCACTGGAGGAAATGAACCATGTGTAAGTTTATACTACTGCAAATCCATAAAAGTCTTAGCTGCAGCAAAACGGGGGCAAAGGATTAGGATATCTTTTACGGAGAATATTTGAGTAACGTGACATTAACCTTGGCAAGTTCGTGAAATCACCGTGCCTAAACTAGAAACACTCATAGTATCCTTCATGAAGACAATATTTGCTGGGCAGATGATTAAAGACCACATTTCACTAGAAGGACCTTCCACATATATATGCAAAAGTATTATGGTTGGAAGATGCTTCATTGCATGATGGCCAAGTATCATAAGAATACATTATGATACTATCTGTCAGAAAGTGGTTAATTCAACTTGAGAATAAACACCAAACAACTCAAACATCCAAAATGTAAGTAAAGAAAAACCTAGGAAGCAAGCCATAGTATTAATCTGTTGAAAATCCGCAAGGAAGGGGGGGGGGGGGGGAACTCTGCAACTCCGCATACAGAAAACCCCATTCCCTTAACTTCATTGGAAAAAGTACAATTTATTTTTACATCACCTTTTGTCTATCAATGTTAGAGTTGGGTGCTTTTAAACCTATAAATGGAAGTTTAGTAGGACAACTTACCTACTTTATTTCCATAAGTTCCTTTTTATTTATTTTTTTTACTTTTTATTTATTCATGCTTCAGACTGCTGCCGGGGTAGAAGTAGGGCAGACTAGATGTATAGCAGGTTTGATATGGTGCGGAAATCCGCTTAACTGCCGCCGCACTGTGTTTGAGTCCAGTGGCTTTGTACATATTTGATGGTGCAGCAGCTGACAAGCCTTGATTGCCAACCTGCTCCTGCTGCCTTGGTCCATATTTGGATGTAATATTAAACAGTATTTGTTCAATGGCAGATTAAAGTAAAGTGCAACTTTGTGAACATCTGGACTATGTTAAAGTCAGACTGTGACAGCCCGTAGGTTTGTTTTTCTGTATTCACAAGATATATAGGCAAAAAAGGGTTCAGTCGGTTTGTGTCTGCAGCCTGTGGTAGAGGGCTCCTGGCTCAGACTTCCACTGGAAAGTTGAAAACAAAAGCAAAAAGACGCTAAATGGATGTTTGTGGGTATCTCTGTAACCTTGTACCCCTTTTAAATTGAACCTCTATTTTAATATACCGCCTTGACTGGTTGTCATAGTTGACAAATAATCATGTTCCTAAATTTGACAGGCAGCTTAAATTACCCAGGTTTAATCCTCTGAGTTTTACGTAGATCCATTTTATGTTGTTATGCACTGCCCTTGAATACTAAAACATAATAATATTTAATTACAAACATAATAAATGAATGTATTATTATTATATGGACAGGCAATATTGGTTTTGAAGGCTCCAGTCCAGTGGCCGGGTAAACCTCCCCCGCCGTCACCCTCCCTTGGTGCTAAAGCTGGGCAGGGAGTTACAATAAAAAAGGCCTTGCCTCGCCCAGGTCCTGCGCAGTTTACCTGTTGATCCTGACACTGGGTGCCGCCATCTTGGATCTCTCGCCCGCCCATGGTGTGTCTGCTGCAGGAATCCTGGACCTCGAAGTATAGGAGTGTTATATATATATATATATATATATATATATATATATATATATAATTTTTTTTTTTTTTTTCTATTGTAATCCAGGGCAAGGTGGGTTACCCGGTCAATGGGCTTCTGCTTTAAATTCCCTTCAATGTTGTTCTTGACAATATTTATCCTTTTAATAAGCTTGCTATCCCTAAGATGGCTTACAGTTCTCAACTTGTTTTAGCCTATTCAGGTTTTCTTTTTTTTTTTTTATATCGAGCAAGTTCAAGATCTAATTTTAATTTCCCACAGCAGCAACAACTCCAAGCTCAGCATCTATCACATGGGCATGGTCTCCCAGTGCCTCTGACGCCACATCCCTCTGGCCTGCAGCCTCCTGCCATCCCACCAATCAGCAGCAGCGCAGGGCTGCTTGCACTTTCTAGCGCCCTATCCGGACAGTCACATCTTCCTATCAAGGACGAAAAAAAGCACCATGACAGTGATCATCAAAGAGGTTTGTATAGATATTCTGTATCTATTTTTTTCCTTTTGCTTTTCATGTTGCGTTACTAACTAAATATTCTTGTTGTCTTGCTTTTATCATGTTGCTGGATGGCTACTTTGCAGACAGAGATTCAATTAAGGTAAGGCTTCTGTTCTTTATGTTGTTCTGCCATTACTTTTCAGTGCAGCTAGCCCAAGTTTAATCATACAATACATTTGTAATACTAGGTGCTTTAATTATTTAAAAAAATGCTTTATTCATGATTTTTCAAAGCTAAAAGTAAATGTACTACTTGCTGGCTACTTGTGAATCTAAAAGGTACAAGAGCCAGTTGCATGAGATTTTCTCTTGCTTTTGGATAATGAGATCTGGACTCTGGATTATGCTGTTTCACTCTTGAATTTTTAAACCAGACCTATATTTAACATTTTTAGTCACTTATTATTCTTCCCCCACTGGGCTGCAACTCTGTTTAGGACTCTAGGATACGGACGCCGCCATCTTGACTCAGAAGCATCAGACCCACTGAGGAGAGGAGGGTGGGATAAAGTGCAGGTGGGCGGGTTATAGCTGTGTTTTGCCCAGACAGAGCAGAGCTGGTGTCAGGAAAAGGACAGCAATCCCAGAATGCAGAGCGACACAGTCAGAAAACACTTCCTGTTTGCAGGCTGCCTGATGCTCCATGAGCCACCATCTTGGATGTTTAGAGGCTCATAACATGCAGTAGATGCAGGTAGGATGATTTTTACTGTGAGCAATCTGTATGTACAGGGTGTGAGAAACATATAAGATAGGCTCTTATAGAGGGTGAAAGTCCACTTTAAGTATTCCCTGGCATTGCTGTGTCATTTAGGGTCCATATTTTCCAGTGCACGGCATATTTAAGGGGCCAGAATTGGCCACTTACCTTAGCTAAAACCCTGCCTGCTATTGGAAAGGTATGGCTGCTGTCTTCAGTCTCTGTCAGGTGAAAAGGGGGAGTTCTCTTATACAGTTTGCCCTGGTGGTATGAGGGGGAAGGTTTGTCTTAGTGTTTCTCTGGGCCAGACCCCGCCCCCCCCCCCCCGCCCCCTGGCACAAAGTTGCAGGGATCGCTCAGGCCCAACTGAAGGAAGGGAGCTCTCCACATGATGACCTGGTTGGTTAATTTTATGTAAACCATAAAGCTATTCAACCATAACGCTATTCAACCATAACATTTTTTTTTAAAGAACATAAAGGGCTAAGTGAAATATCTTATGTGTACATGCAAGATAATTCTGCATATACAAATGCAATACATACATAAGCAACCAAATCAAGTCGATAATTAATCATCTGAAAACAAGTCATTTTGATCTGCTAAAATTGAAGTGTGTTCCGATTATTTTATTTATTTTCTTTTCATTTTGATTTGTAATCTGCACAACCAGTTGATAAAAATCCTGCATTATTTTTGTCTCTGGTGAAGCATTGCTCTAGAAAAACTCTGCCCAGATATATAGGCAATGAAGCATGATGAGCAGCATTGCAACTAGGCTTCTACCATGTTTACAATGTGGTCAGCAATGTCTGCTTTCATGTCTTCCTCACCTAGGTTTACTGGAGCAGCATTACATTTGCTTTATTGTTGCAAGCCTGCCTTTACTTCATTACATGTGGGGTATATGCTCAGCCTACCAGGATATTGGACACTGCAAGATTGCTATAAGCCTGCTGAGAAAGCGCTCTTCAGTTAAGCTATTGTGGCTATAGGAGATTGATGCTTATAACCCACATATACAGACAAATGTATGTTCTGAACATTTTTTTTTAATAATCCATATATAAAACAGCAGTTCTAAAGAGTATAAAATATTTACTCATTTTAATTGAAATACAATAGAATGACTGCAAATTTTACAGGATTAACTAATGTTAACTAAAATGGAAAACTATAGTTTACTTGTGTGGTGAGTTAAGGAAAGCAGCCTTAAGTCTGTGCAATCAGTCCCAGGATAAAGTTGTCTGCTGCCTCTACTAACTACCCGCCTGTATCTAGGGCTAGATCTGGTTCTACTTTAGAGTGAGCTTCTCCACCAAACAAGATGGTAGCATAAAGGGACTGAGCAATCTGAGAGGTCAGATACCATATTTGTGAGAATATCCTAGCACTTTTCTGCAACTTTTTAGTGAGATGTGGGGTGTTTTGGTGCCTCCTTTCTAAATTCTCCTAAACCGTGTAAAGTTACAGCTGGGGCGACCCCCCCCCCCCCCAGACCCCTTGTGCATCAGTCGGATAGCTATACTCTTACTTAGTGTATTGCTGCCCCACAGTTACTGCTTTGAAGGGGGGGGGTGAATTACCCATATTTTAATTCCTAATGAATATGTTGAAAGGCAAAATCCTGTTGCCCTATGTTTATATTCCCCTGCCCAAGCCTCCAATTTACGCTTTTTAGTTGCATCTTCAGAACATGCTGATTCAGATTTATCATATGTAAGAAATCAGTGCCTAGAACCCTGCACATCTTGATATGATTGGTTAGTCTTCAGATGCAAAATAAATTAAAAGTAGATTTGAAAGTTGTCCCTTTAAAGTTAATCTGTGACTTTAAGCCCAAGTCAGTTGCAGCTGCTTGGTTGCTCCTGCAGAATTAGGCTGGGGTACCTAGTGTGTAGTGTGTGTGATCTCAGGTTTGTGGATCTTATATAGACCCTTTGGTGAATAACTTGGTGCATCCTCTTGGTAGGCAGAGAAATAATGTATTGCCAGAAAAGAATTTTGAGGCATTGCCATTGTATTCTTAGTATACAGTACGTCCTGCTCCAGATAGATTACTTACACTTGGGGTTATCCTCCGCCAGATGGCGCTGCACTGCAGAGACATGTAAAACAGGCTCCCCCCAGCCCCTCAAATACCCAGGGACCTCCCACAAATCCCCTGATTTCTCTGCAGTGCTTACTGCGAAGACAGGAAATTATCACTCTGTCGCAGGTGAGCGGGGCTATTAAAGCCTGCGGCCCTGTTGGACTATTCCCACCCGTCCTTGATGTGATGTGCCTCCCAGCCTGGGCTGCGCTGGTTGGGTGAAGGTAGGCAGCACCGTGTGCGCTTAAGGAGCGCTGCTCTACTGCAGTCCCCCACCAAAGGGTAGGCGGTATAGGCTGATGATGAGCCTTTATGGGATGCCCCTCCCGCATTATTGCCCCATGCCCCGGTAGTGGTGGGCCCTGTGCAAAGGGCCGCCATCCTCCCTCATTCTACCCGTAGCCCTCGGGAGGAAAAGAAGGGGGGGGGGGGTGTGGATGTCAGTGTATTGTGATTACATGCATATGGCCCTCTTTGTAATGTCTGCTTGGACTGGTATTTGTGGTGTCAACCGCCGCGCTGACTTGTCTTTTTACACTGTAAATGCTGCCGCCGCGCGCGCCTTTTCCTTGATTGGGATGCGCCGGGCGGTGGCGTTACCTCAGACGCTTTTGCGTCCTCATTGGCTGCTTGTCTGTTGGACTTCGCGCTCTTCAGGGGGGCGGCGCCTGGCATGGCGCGCCCCGTGTCACGGCTCGCTCTGGCCCGCCCTTCGAGGTACTCGGCGCCATATTGTCTGGTCGCGCGCGTGTGACGTTCTTACTTACCGTGGTCCGTAAGTGCCCTCGCGGGCGGCTTTATAATTCACTGTAGTGTGTTTCGGTTCTTACACCCTTCTTCTCATTGTGTCTTTCAGAGGGTGAATCCATTGGCTTCTCCCGGCCCGGTGTAGCGGGCCTTGTAAAATTACTCCCACTCCCTAGCGGGTCATTGGGGCATCCAGGGTTGCTTTATAGCGTCAATCCCTACTGGCATATTGTGCCTAATAATCACCATATGGAGGCATCTAAGGATAATGTGACCAGGGTCTCTTTGGGACAAGACCGGCTGTGTATGGCGTGTGGACAACCTCATGCTGATGCTGACAAGGCATGGGTCTGCGTACCCTGTGCTGAGCAAGTGCTGGCTTTGCAATCTGGCCTGCCAGTGGCTGCACCTCGTTTCACTTCACCTTCTCCCCCAAGCTTAAATCTCACTCCTGCTGAGTTGCATACAAGTGGGGATTCTCAGCCTGGTGTGTCTTCCGGACTACCTACTGCTGAGCAGATTATTGCGAGGTCCTTAGCGCGTAAGGGCCCTGGTAAGAAGCGGCACCTGACGCCTTATGATACTGTTTTCCTTATGGGATCTCAGGAGTTTATGAATCTGTGTGGCTATACCCCTTCTGATGAAGGAGAGCTCTTTTCTGACTCGGGCTCATCTGATGAGAGACCAAGGGGTCATGACGATCGATTCTGGCTCTGACCCCTGGGCCCCGGATGACACTGACAGATTATTCACCCAGATCTTTGAGGTTCTGTCTATCTCTCTCCCTGGTGAGGCTCCCAGGCAAAGAGGGGAGTGCTTCCATACAGCAACTTCACGTTTGGAATTCCTAGAGCAGGCTCACTTCCATTCCCTGGTGCTCAAGGAATGGGAGTGCCCTAGTAAACTTCCCGGGGTCCCAAGGGATTGGGATAGGAAGTATCCCTTTCCACCTGAGGTGGTTAAATGTTGGTCATTCCCCCCCGAGGTGGATGTCCCGATAATTGGGCTATCTAACGCCCCTGTCATACATCCCCCTGATTCTACTACCCTGCGGGATGCTGAAGACTGGCGCATTGACCTGCTGGCCTCCCACACCTTTGCATGTGCGGGGACGGTGCTGTGCCCGGTCTGTGCCTCTGCCATTACTGCTGTTGCCACTAGAACCCTCATCAGAAATATGCTTGATAGTGCCTCTGATGATCTTCCTTGTGAGGTGTTTAATGCACTCTCCAGTTGTGATGTGTTTATAAAATTTGTTCTAGTAGCATTGGATGACACCATCAGAATGTGTGCAAGAACTTCTGCCCTCGTGGTGGCTATACGTCGCTTGGTCTGGCTGCGACAGTGGGGTGCTGACAATGCTGCGAAGAAGGCCCTTACTGGGCTCCCCTTTAAGGGGCTACGTCTGTTTGGGGCCCGTCTAGACCTGTTTGGTAAGAGAGGTAAGTTACCCCAGCGCAGACGGCTGTCTCGGGCCCTTCGGGGCCAGGGCCCCCCTTCCACCCCCCACCATGGTGTTAAACAGGAACCAGGGGTGTCCTTCTCGGGGGCTCGCGCAGCTCCCTGCCCCAGGAGCAGAAGACAACACCCTAGCTCCTCTGGGGGGGCTATGCCCAAATCCTCTCCCAAGTCCCCTCAAGCATGATGGGGCGCCCTCACCCGCCTGGGTGAGGGGACGGCTGCGGCACCTTGCTTAAGTCTGGAGGCATCATGCCTCAGACCGGTGGATTTAGGAGGTAGCGTCCTCCGGCTACAAGATGGTGTTTGCTGTGCGCCCTCCCCTAAGATTACCTGGTCCCAGGTACTCCTGGTCCCTGCTTCTGCTCAGGTGCTGGCGCAGGCCGTGCAAGGTCTGCTGGGTTTGGGGGTCATTTGCAGATTTCCCTTAACAGACAGAGGCAAGGGATCCTACACCAACCTTTTCACAGTTCCCAAAAAAGATGGCTCAGTCTGGCCCATTCTGGATGTACAGATCTTCAGCAAATTGTCAAGTACAGGCGCTTTCCTTATGGAAACTCTGCGCTCGGCCATCTGCTCCTTGCGACCCGGGGGCTTCATGCCGTTTGTGGATATCAATGATGCTTACTTTCACATCCTTGTGTTTTCAGGACACCAAGATTCCTTAGATCCACGTTGGAAGATCAACACTGCCAATTTGTGGCCTTGCCATCTGGCCTCTCTTCAGCTCCCAGAGTGCTCACCAAGGTGCTGGCGGGGGTGATGTCTCTGATGAGGCCAAGGGGCGTCCGTGTGCTGCACTACCTGGACGTCCTCATCACTTCCCAGCCTCTACATCTGGCAAAGTTGGATACTCAGCTGGTGGTGTCCATCCTGGAGTCATCTGGATGGGTGATCAGCCACCCCAAGTCCTCACTTTCCCCTTCCTTGGTAACTTCATTTCTAGGAATCAATCTGGACACAGTTCAGGCAAGGATATTCCTTCCTCAGCAGAAGGTGGATAATCTGCTTGCACAAGTTCAGTTCCTTCTAGCTGTCCCCATCCCTTCACCAGGCAGGGGATGCAGCTGGTGGGCCTGATGGTGGCGTGCTTCGAAGCGGCCCCTTGTACTCAGTCCCTCCTTGGGGCTTCTGCAACTTCTCCTATTGTCTGTATGGGACAAGGACCCAGCATCCCTGGACAGGGTCTGGGTGTCTTCCCCCCTGGTGAGGAGGTCCCTCTTGTAGTGGATGGACTCAAGGAACCTATTGGGGGGCGGAACCTTCTTGCTCCTTCCTGGGAGACGGTCACCACGGATGCCGGTCTATCAGGTTGGGGGGGTTCTTCTGAAGGTCCCTGCGGTTCCAGGGGAGGTGGGGCCCTTAGGAGGACTATTCACCTATCAATGTCTTGAAGCTGTGAGCGATCAGGTTGGTTCTGATTAGTTTGACTACTCATTTCAGGGCCTGCCTGCTCAGGGGCGCATGGTCACTCTGATGGCAGTTGCCTACATCAATCATCAGGGAGGGACCCGGAGCAAGAGGGTCCTCCAGGAAGTGTCTCTGATTCTGATCTGGGTGGAGGCCAATGTTCCTTGCATTTCAGCTGTATACATTCCGGGAGGGGTCCCTCTGCAACAGGGTGTTCCAATCTCTGTATCACCGTTGGGGCCAACCTGATGTGGATCTGTTTGCGTTCCGTCACAATCACAAGCTCCCGGCCTTTGTCTCCCTGTCCCAGGATCCTCTGGCCGTGCCCATGGATGCCTTAGTAATGTCATGGCAGGACATTCAGTTTCTGTATGTCTTTCTGCATTCCCCCTGCTAGGCAGGGTTCTGCGCAAGATTGCTCTGGAAGGGGTGCCAGTGGTTCTGGTGGCCTCAGGTGGCCAAGAAGAGTGCGGTTCGCAGACGTGGTGCAGATGGCAGTAGATCAGTGCTTTCTGCCTGGAGTGCCAGATCTGCTCACTTAGGACCACTTACGCCATCCCAATTACAAATTCTGGCCTTGACGGCCTGGCTGCTGAAACCTCCATCTTGATGGAGAAAGGTTTGTCTACCTCGTTGGTTGAGTCCATGGTGAAGACTAGGAAGATGACTTCTTCTTCCATCTGTTATTTGGTATGGCGTACCTACATTGACTGGTTGAGTCTTGGTCTCTTCCCTGTTGGGTGTTCTCAGTTCCCAGGGATCTGGAGTTTTACTGCATGGGTTGGAGTCGGTCTCTAACTCAGTACTTTGAAGGGTCAGGTTTCTACCCTGTCTGTCTTCTTTCAGAAGTCTTTTGTTCAGCATTCCTTGACTAAGACTGCTTTTAGGGGGTTGCTCATGTGCGTTCCCCACGACAACCTATGGTTCCTGTTTTTGGGTTTTGGAATTGGTCTTGCCTGCTTTGCAGGGTGCTCCCTTTGAACCTGTGTAGGATGCTGCCTTGGCCATTCTTACGCTCAAGGTTGTGTTTCTGGCAGCTATCACTTCTGTCAGGCGTGTGTCTGAGTTGGCGGTGCTATCCATTCAGCCCCCCTACTTTGAGAGGCACCAGGACAAGGTGTTTCGTTCAAACCTGAATTTCTGCCTAAAGGTAGTGTCTGCCTTTCATTTGAATCAGGATATTGTTCTTCCTTCTTTGTGCCCTAACCCTAGCAATGCTAAGGAGAGAGTTTTGCACTCTTTGGATGTGGTTAGGTGTCTGACGTACTATCTGGTGGCTACTGCACCTTTCAAGAACACTGATGCTCTTCTTGTGGTCCCTTCTGGTCCTAGGAAGGGTTTTGGCTCCTGCCAAGTCTACTATCAGCAAGTGGATTTGTCAGGCTATGCTTCATGCCTACTCTGCTAAGGGGAAGAGTCCTCCCTTCCGCCTTACTGCTCATTTTACTCGTGCTATTGATGCCTCTTGGGCCTTCCAGCACCAGGCTTCTGTTGAACAAGGTTGCATGGCAGCTACTTGGTCTTCTGTTCATACCTTTTCAAAGTTTTACAAGGTTGATGTTAGGGCCTCAGCTGTTGCTGTTTTTGGCCACAAGGTTTTGCAAGTGGCAGTGGTTTAAACTGTCTGCTGTTTCCTTTTTATTGGGGATCCCACCCTACTTTATGGACACTGCTATTGGATGTCCCAAGTGTAAGTAATCTATCTGGAGCAGGACGTACTGTATACTAAGAATAATACAATTCTGTGAAATACTCACCTGTAGAGTTGGTATTATAAGTATACAGTACGTCCTGCTCCACCCCACCCTTGGTTTTGCATTATTCTGGATCCCCTGTATGGTGATTATCATTGTTGTAGTTACCAGTTTTTGGTTGTTAAATTCTCCCGGCTTCTTTTTCACTGCTTTTCAATGCTGGGGATTTGTGGGAGGTCCCTGGGTATTTGAGGGTCCGGGAGGAGCATGTTTTACATGTCTCTGCAGTGCAGCGCCATCTGGCGGAGGATAACCCCAAGTGTAAGTAATCTATCTGGAGCAGGACGTACTGTACTTATAATACCAATTCTACAGGTGAGTATTTCACAGAATTGTATTTTTATGATGTTTCCTTTTGCTAAATGGGATTTTGACCAAGACCCCTGAGTGAAACCACCTGAGAACGCCATGGCGTATGTGATGTCCGATCTGTGTTCTATACCATGCATATTAATATGTGGCATAGAACTCTGTCAACACCGGAACTGACTGGCCAAAATAGTGCCTGGAACACTGTGTCCTACAATAAAGTATGTCTGATGTTGGAAGAGTTGTGGCTGCAGTTTGCTGTGCCCCATCAGATGGAGCGGTGATAGGTGAGCATCTCTTTAAGGCATATCTCACTGATGGCACAAGGGAAGGTTAGGTTAGTGTCCCCCTGAACCAGGAGTTGCCAAGGAGAGTGTGGGTCTGCTTAAAGAAAGATTGGGCAGTAGATCACATCCTCAGCAGATTAACCAGTGTGAATTGTGTTACTTTAAATAGCTAATAAAGGCTTCCCCATGCCGAGGCATGTTATTGAGAAATTGTGGTTTGACTTTTTTTTCTTTTTTTTTTATTTGCTGTATTGAATCTTTTTTTTTTTTCATTCTTCCTTACTGTGAATGGCAACATCTAAAGCTGGCTGACAGCGTTAAAAACTGAACTAGTTTTATGCTTATTTCCTTTAAATGTTTGTGGCAATGGCCAGAGTAGCGCTATTGATCTGCTCTTCCTTAAGTGTCTCTTTGTTAAGAGGCTACTCGATAATTGTCTACTTTGACACCCAGATATCCTGCTTTTGGACTAGACACCCCCCCCCTTCTCTCCCTCGGGAGATCTAGGTTTTTCCTCTTAGCATTTAGCAGGTAATACATGCAGCATAATTTTCCATGTTTTTAATTTATTACCTTTTCCTCCTAATGTGCTAAAGACAGTTTTGGCAGCCTGAATAATAAGTAATTTTTGGCCGTCTGTCAAAAGGAAATTTCAATACAAATTTAAATTAATGGTGCCTGAAATTTTTGCATCGCTCCTGTAAAAGCTTCTAATGTGCAGAAAATTCTGCATCGGCCTCTTGTAATTAGTGTTGCATGTAATGAGAATATAGGCAGTGTTCTGCGGCCTCCTGTGTAACATTTTGTTATGGTAGCAAAATCTTGATTTATACAAGACATCGAGCAGATTTAATTGTCGGAAGCACGCGTAATGTGTTTTCTTGACAATGTAGATTATTAAATAGGGCGTTTCTTTTAGGAACGCTTGTAAAATGTAAATTTAAACTCCCTGGATGGCTCGGGTAATTAGGCTGGATAGCTCATGTCAGGGGCATGTGGCTCTAAGCAAAGCGGAACTACTCACCTGTTATAGTTTCCAGTTACTTGAAAAATAGAAATAGTTACAAATGTGTCTGTTTTTTTTTTTTTTTTTTTGCGTTTTTATTAAAGGGTCAGACCAGCCACACTGCCCAATATTAAAGTACCTTCACTTGAATGGGCACAACACAGCAGGCTTGCAGTCTGGCAGTATCGTGAAGCATAGGAAAGATGGCGGCATCCACCTTGCTTTAGCACTAGCAAGGGGTACTTTAAATCTGGGCAGCCTGGATATACTGGCCCTTTAAATCTCTTATATTTTTGTCATTTCCAGAAAGTTTGTTCTTAGGACATAGGTTGCCTATTTGTGGCTAAAAGGGGAAGTGGTAATAATGAGCTGATGTGGCCTGGGTGCGGTTATAGACATGTTCCGGGTTTGACACTCTCCTCCAGCTCTTGTGTAAGCGTGATTTCCTCTTGAAGCTTTTTATTTTGTTTTAGCTTTCTCATATTTTAATTAGAAATGAAGGATAAAATATTGTTATGTATCTTGTCTTTTGCTGCTCTTTTATATTAACATAAGGCTTAATCCTCTGTTACTAATAGATACATTAAATAAAGGGTGTGTTCAGGCAAACAAAACTGTTGACTAGCAACATATGATATGTGGCTCTGCCTTCCACATCAGTCACATGCAAGGTCCTGGCAGCCACTATCTTGTGGTCATACGGTGAGATCAGCCTGCACAGCACAGGTACTATTTGATACTACCGGACAGACCCTTTAACAAAAGTCAACAGAAGACTTAGTACAGGTTTAGCAAGGGGTGGGCTGTCCTTTGGGAAACCTGGAAGCATTCCTGATGGCAGAGGTTGCATTAACGCCTAATGTAGCACATTATATATGTATACTTACTCTAACATGCATCCTGAAGCCCCACTGCGTATAAATACGCCTCCAATTAATGGCAGTGTAGCAATTTCTCTTGGCCTTGCACAGCTGACATTTGATACAATGTGTTATATGTGCTGCTGAAGTAAGTAAACCAACTCATACATTGTATCAAATTGTTAGATCTCTCCCTGAGAAGGAGGTTGCAGAGGTGGTGCAGAGAAGTCATGTCTTTTAACCCTTACTTTGTCAGCATTTTTTGTAGACCAGTTCTACCTAGTGTAACTGGAAAAGTCTGATTTATAAAAAGATTTAGTACTATAAAGAAATGTATTTAGGCGATTTCTAAATAGCCATTGTGTTCTTAGAGCTTTCCAGCAACATATATCGGGCATAATATATAAAGCTTTCCAGTGACACCCCTCTTCTACACATACAAACAGTCAGCACAGCAGCACAGCCTTTATTTTGTAACTGTGAACAGCCTACAAAATAAAGGCTGTTGACTGCTTCTATTTGTAGGGGTGTCACTGATACATATGACTTATACAGCCTATAAAATAAAGGCTCTGTATCTCTGTGCTCAACATTTGTATTTGCAGAAGAGGGGTGTTGCTGGAAAGCTCTAAGAGATTTATGCAGAATAAATCTATCTTTATATCGTCCGATTCATACACTTATTTAGAGCTTTCCAGTGACGCCCCTTTTCTGCAGATACAAGCTGTCGACACATCTGGTTACAGCTTGCCCTATGCTGATGGCAGAAAAGGCATCTTTTTTTTCACCAGCACTCCTTGGTAAACTAGTTTGCACTTTTCCTGCTGACTTAATTTTCAGGGCATTGCATTTGAATTTACAGTCGGCCATAAAGATTCTTGCAGGGCAGATGACTGATACTAACATGAGAGGTCCAGCACAAGGAAGAGAGTTGCTTGGTTTGTTAGAAAATATAAAGTGGGCTGAATGGAAGATTCCACCCCTGACAGAAAGCAGCTAAATTAACCCTTTGCCTGGAATGTCCCTTTAAAACCACCTATTCATCTGTTTAATTCCCGAAATGTGATACTTCTCCATGACTGAAAATACTTATCCAAGATAATGGGAAAGTATTTATACTCTTATACTATTTATACTCTTATACTATTTATACTCTTTTATACTATTTTTAGAAAAACGTCTAGTATGACCTCTTGCTGGTGGGCTGCACAGCTTTGGGGCCATTTGGGCTTCTGCTTCTAACACCCACATCCAATCCATGCCCTCTTAGTCTCCTTCTCAGCCTATTGTACCCACAAGCCAAGGAACCCCAGGCCCCAATTCTATAGCCCCAGCATTATGGTTGGGGGGGTCAGCAGGGGATGTCTATTGCATATTGTCCCCAGTTTGGCAGCAGGTCAAGAACATCAGTGTTTCCTAGGGGGCTATTGCTGTTTTTTGTGCATGTGACCACTGTTTTTTTTCAACATTTGTCCATTAAATGTGCAAAAACCTATCGCCAATAGCCCTCAGGAAACGCTGAGCTTTTTGACCTACTGAGGTCCTTGGCTATCTTTTTATCTTTTCTGTTTCAGTAAGAAATACAGCTCAATCGCTAGACGTCTAAAACAGACTGGTCCTAGTCCATTTGTGGCTGCCCACAGTCCTATGACCCAAAGCTAATGTTAAGCTTTATCAAGGTATAAGTTACAGCCTTGCCTTATTACATTTAGTCCAATTAGATAGGCCCTACATGTCCTCTCAGTCTAAATGACCCTTGCACCCATTTTCAGTGAACAGATTGGTGCTCTGTGAAAGTTTGAGAAAATTGTGTTTTTGTGCTGGAAGCTGACCAAATGCTATGGAACTAGCAGGCAAGTTTATGAATTTTCTAGATCTGAGTTGCTTACCACCATCGATAGTGTGTGTAAAGCTCCTGACCTTTTTACTTCAAGATCTCGAATTAAAAGGCATTGTGGTATTGAATCCTGGGATGACTGGGGCCTTTCTCTCCTTTTTAATAAAAGATCTTTGTTTAACTTGGATTACTGTGACTAAAATATATTAAATTACAGCAAAAATGTACTCGGCTTTCCTTACACTCCACTAATATTTCTAATCCCATTATATGCAATTTGGGTGAATGCTTGGGGAGCATGCATGTTACATTGTACATGGTGTTCTATGCAATTTGGTACTTTTGTAATATAGAAAGTTTATTTTTTCGTGGTGCTTCAAACACTACATTTTTCTTACACCGTATAAATTCATGTTACTGTTAAGGATCTAATCCTAATCTGTTTTGAAGAGTTGCTTTAGATGGAAACTTTAGAGTTAAGGTTTATCAGTTTATGCTATTTTTTCAGGATCATAAACAGAGCTTGATATGCACATACTTACTGTGACTTTCATATGTAGATTACCTTTGTTTTTGCCTTTTTAAATAATCCAGTTATGTCTCCACGTATGGATGATTATGGTGGGTTCTGGATAGGTTAAGAATTGAGCTTGTGGGCTAGCATAAAGGATAAGGAGGGATTGAGCCTACAGGCTGCCAGGTAAGTGAGAATTTTATTTTTTAGTTAGCGTCCCGGAGCAAACTGAAAAGAATAAACCTCAATTACTTGCCAGTCTGAAGGCTCTATCCATTGTAGCCCTTGCATCAGTGAGCACTCAAGACTCAATGAGCACATGGGTGCCCACTGCGGATTGCACATTTCAACCGGATCTTCAGTCTCATTTAATGAAAAGCCCAAGCCCTTAAACTTTTCCCCAGCATCTAAAATTAATATATTTTTAATTTTTAGTCTCTTACTTTTTTTTATTCTTTCCTCCACTGGACAGCAACTCTGTTCAGGACTCAAGGATTTGTGCGCCGCCATCTTGCCTCAGAAGCATTACACACACTGAGGAAAGGAGAGTGGGGAAAAGTACAGGGAGGTGGGTTATATCTCTGCTCTTCATAGACAGAGCAGAGCTGGGGTCAGGAAAAGGACAGCAATCCCAGAATGCAGAGCGGCATTGTCATAAGACGCTTCCTGTCTGCAGGCTGCCTGATGATCCATGAGCCGCCATCTTGGATGTTTAAAGGCTCAGAATACACACTAGGTGTAGGTAGGATGATTTTTAAAGTAAGCAATCTATATGTACAGGATGGCAGAAGCATATAAGATAGACTCTTATTCAGGGTGAAGGTCTAATTTAAGTGCTGGACAGCAGAAAAGCGCTTTAAAGCCCTATCTGCCCCTGTAGCCAGTAGTTCGAAGACAGGACTCCAATTAGATTTTAAGGAAATGTCACTTTTTTTTTATCTTTCAGAGAACACTAGTGTTTTGGCTGTGACCTTTAACCCCCCTTCCCCACATCTCCATCTCTGTAACTCACTTAGTTGAAAATTGGTCGCCTTCGACAATATAACACAGCTGTATGGCATGCCCTTGCTCTATCTGTCCAACGCGATCTGTGTGTGGTTATACAGTGTTAATTGTTTGAGATGATAAAGTATCCTTTCAAACTCTTATTTTAAACTCTATTTGAAGATGTATATTAGTTGGGGTTATTTTACTCTCAATGATTATTTTTTTTTTTTTTGGGGGGGGGGAAGGGGTTGAATATAGTGGTGAATGTGAAATGGCCACTTGAAAACCAAAGCTGGCTTGGTGTATTGTGTCTGCTGTGCTCCTTAGAATAGTTTGGTAAAATCAGCTTTGGTTATGAAAAGCAGGTCATTGTTTAAAGCAGCGTGTTTACTATATGGAAATAGTGCGCAGTACAAGGGGGAGAGCAAGGCTTTTTCTATTTGAACATCCTTTACCACATTGATTCCAAAGCCAAAGCTTGCTCAGTCAAGTAGAACCGAAAACCATTTATAGGAAGCACCATTAATACAGTTGATACAGATTCACTACGAACTTTTACCATTTTTAACCCCCTTAACTGTCCCCATTCTTCTGCCTCAAAGCTGCTAACTACTGAATAGCAAAACATTTGGAAATTTGGAAAATTGGAAATGTTAATGTGTGGCAGGCAACTGGTAGAGAATTTGGTCGCCATGACAACAAAGCTACTTTCTCGATGCTTTGCTAAGATATAGCTGAACTGGAAGCAGATGCCTTATCTGAGTATTTGGCCTCCTTTTTAGTGTAAACAAATAACTTGTAGGCAGGTGTTAGAAATAATATAGAAATCCTATTAGGAGACACTGGGTTCCTGTCAGCCAGGAAGCCCCAACCACAAGGGGAACTGTTGTCTAAATGAGCAGCAAGTCCTTTCACATTAGTGCTCTGCCTTTTGAAAGGAAATGGCTGCCTCCCACAGTGTGGTCATTCATATGTTTGAATGGAAGATGTTAGTCATTCTACTGTCATTTCTACTTTATTGAGTTAAAAAAAATATAATAGTTTTGCAGATTGCTTTTCTCTAATTGTCAGGTTCTATAGAAATAAGGACCTATAAACTTCAGACTTATTTAAAGTGGGTCTAGAAGTGACTGTCCCTGCTGTAGTATGTTTAGGGTACTGCAAGTGGACCAACGCTCTCCCCGGGTGAGTCCTGGTTTACAGAGACCCTAAACTAACCTAACCTCTACCCCTCACTCCATCAGGGAGTCCTGAATTAAAGACATACTGACTATTGCCTAACAGAGCTGTGGGGACAGTTAATGGCTGCTCACATGTGCGGAAATCTGCATCTAATTCTATATGAGACATCCTTTTACAAAGTGCACAGCTATATCCTGTCCCTATCATAAAGGGCCGAATGCCCAATTCTGGCTATACCAAACTGGCATGCATGTGGGGAAAGTGTTAGAAGGGTCATAAAGTCGTTTTTGATGGTTGGTCTGCTTGAAGAAAAGTGTGCCCTACATTAACAGCCTCCCTCTCCATCCAAACTGTTGTCAGTCTGCTTTAAAATATCTAGGCAAAAAACGTACATCCCTTTGTCTCCCACAGCTGTTCTGTCCTGCCCTATGCCAGTTAAATAAAACTTTCTAGGTTCTAAGATGGCGTGTGGCATGCAGGTTAGTCCTCCTGTTCACCAGCGACATAGGAGACAAGCGGAATGGAGTAGGCCTGCTCCAGATACAGTGACTGGCGTACAACAGCTATTTGTCCCTTATGTCGCCATTAAATGGAGACACGTGGTTTTATCTAACTGGTGCATGGTATAAAAGGAATTATGGCTTTATTTTATTGTTTTAGAACGACTCGTTGCATTGCGCTACCATGGACGTCTGACATACACAGGCTGCCATTGGGTGCGGTCAAAGCGCACATGCTGTGCTATACAAGAACCCAGCTCAAAGCCTTACGAACACCTGATGGTATTAAAAAAAATATGTGATATCAGAATAATAAGAATGTTTGCTAGAATATGGTCCTTTTAATGAAGTTATACTTTTGTAATGCACAGTAGAAAGAGGAAGGCAACCTGGCTTCCCTTTAAATCCTGCCTCTTGTGAAAACCTTCAGTACCTTCATCATTCTAGTTCTCGGGATATGACTTTGTGTTCCTTTTTGTGTAGCTTGTCCAGCATGTTTCCACTGAGAAGTTCTAACAGAAGTGCTTTTTACTCTTCTAGGCTATTAACTCCCCTCAGAGCTGTCCTTTCTCTACTGTGAGTGCAAAAGTTCAATTACTGCCCTTAATTTGCATTTTAATATCTGGAGTCGAGTTCTTTGCTGAATATACAGGATGACAGTACATTGTGGTGGAGAGCATTAGAATGAAATGCACTATTAATATATCTGGCATACACAAGCCAATGGTGTTTCTTGCAAGCCAACTTGCAACTATCCACATTCTGTAATAGGGCATATAGCTTCAATATTGTAATTCTGTGCTGATGGCCCCTGAGATTGACTTTATAAAGCTATTAATGCACTCATTGGTGGTCGACTGTTGCCTTGGCAACAGACGATAGGGCACAGGGTATGAGAAATGCATGAACATCTGTGATTTTTTTTTTTTTCTTCAAACACTCTTATTTCTTGGCACTGATTGGGCCACTCTGGTTTGTGCTGGTGACATTGTGTGAGCCGGGATAAACTGAAGAGCTCCCATGGGCCCTGCCCTAAGTGGTTGGCAGAATAGAAAGTGAAGTGAGATTTATCCAGACAGTGCTTTCAGTGGTTGAGGGATTTAGCCTGACACTATTCTCCATGGGATGTTATTTGCTGGCCTCTGCTACACAAGAATATGAATAAAAAATGATCTGGTAAATCTAGGAATGATTGGGTTTATTGGTATGCCGCAGAATGAATAATCTATAGGGGGAATGAAAGCAATAGCAAATGAATATCATGCAATTTTATGACCATTAGTTTGCCTTCTTCTGGTTCCCATTGGATATCTGTAGATACACTAATCTCTCTGAAGTGTATCCCTTCTCTGTTGTAACACCAGAATCCGATACTCACCGCAGGCCTAAGGATGCTGTGAAAATGAGGCAGTCATTGGTCAGCATTTCTAGAATGTTTCAGGTTGTGTACTGTGTCATTTTGTAGCATGCCAATCATATCTGCTCAATAAACTGCATGGGTCACTGCCGTCGATGCCTAATATATTCTTAGTATACAGTACGTTCTGCTCCAAATCTAATACTTACACGTGGGATATACTTCACCAGATGGCGCTGGACTGCAGACACATCGAAAATAGGCTCCTCCAGGCCCCTCAAATACCCGGGGACCTCCCACAAATCCCCAGAATTTCTCTGCAGTCTGGCTGCGAAGGACGAGTAATGGCTCTCTACTCGCAGGTGAGCGGGGCTATTAGCCCGCGGCCCTGTAGGACAATTCCACCCGTTCCACTAGTAAATATGCCTCCCAGCCTTGGCTGCGCTGGTCGGGGGAGGGTAGGCAGCACCGCTGTTAGGTGCTTAGGAGTGCTGCTCCACCGCAATCCCCCATCAAAGGGTAGGCGGTTCAGGCTTATGGTGAGCCTCTATGGGATGCCCCTCCCGCACTAGTGCCCCCTTGCCCCTGCCCATCGGTGGGCCCTGTTTAAGTGGCCGCTATCCTCCCTCATCCTCCTTGTAGCCTTCGGGGGAAAAGAGGGGGGGGGTGTGTAAATGTATATGCTATGCATTCTGTGTTTTACACTCTTTTTCCATTCTGTTTAGTCTTGTGTCAGCCGCCGCGCTGACTTGCCTTTACTGTCTTTTTAAAAAATTGCCGCCGCCACACGCTGACTTTGTTCCGCGCTTGGCGGCGACATTACTTCAGGCGCTGGTGCGCCGTCATTGGCTGCTTGCACGTTCTGGCTTAGCGCCCTTCGGGGGGGCGGGCCCCTCGAGATATACCGACGCCATCTTTAACCTGCTTAGTTGGCCCATGCGCGACGGACCCCTACTTACCACGGTCCGTAAGTGCCCTTGTGGGCGGCTTTATATCTTTCACTTTTGTTACTGTGTGCTTACAGGTCTTGTCTGCTTATGTCTTTCAGGCGGGGCGAACCCTTTTGGCTTCTCCCGGCCCTGTATTAGTATATAACTTGTAGGACTTGTAAAAATAATACTCCCACTTCCCTAGCGAGTTATTGGGGCATCCGGGGTTGCTATATAGCGTTATTCCCTATCAGCGTATAGCGCCGCTATAATCACCATATGGAGGCATCCCAGGATAATGTAACCGGGGTCCCTTCGGGACAAGACCGGCTGTGTGTAGCGTGTGGGCAGCCTCATGCTGACAAGGCGCGGGTCTGTGTACCCTGTGCTGAGCAGGTGCTTGCATTGCAATCTGGCCTGCCAGTGGCTGCACCTCGTTTCACTTTGCCTACTCCCCCAAGCTTAAACCTCACTCCTGCTGAGTTGCATACTAGTGGGGATTCTCAGCCTGATGTGTCTTCTAGACTGGCTACTGTTGAGCAGTTGATTGCTAAGTCCTTAGCGCGTAAGGCCCCTGCTAAGAAGTGGCACTTGATGCCTAATGTCACTGTTTTCCCTATGGGAACTGAGGAGTTTATGAATCTTTGTGGCTATACCCCGTCTGATGAAGGGGAGCTCTTTTCTGATTCAGGCTCATCTGATGAGAGACCAAGGGGTCATGACGATTCTGGCTCTGACCCCTGGGCCCCGGATGACACTGACAGATTATTGACCCAGATTTTTGAGGTTCTGTCCATCTCTCTCCCTGTTGCGGCTTCCAGGCAAAGAGGGCAAAATCACGTTTGGAATTTCCCGAACAGGCACATTTCCATAACCTTGTGCTCAAGGAATGGGAGCGCCCCAGTAAACTTCCCGGGGTTCCAAAAAGTTGGGATAGGAAGTATCCTTTTCCTGTTGGTCATCCCCCCCCCCCGAGGTGGATGCCCCGATCCTAGGGCTATCTAACACCTCTGTCATGCATTCCCGTGACTCCACTACCCTGCGGGATGCTGAGGACCGGCGCATTGACCAGCTGGCATCCCACGCCTTTGCATGTGCGGGGACGGCGCTGCGCCCGGTCTGTTCCTCTGCCATTACTGCTGTGGCCTCTAGAACCCTTATCAGAAATATGCTTTATAGTGCCCCTGATGATTTGCCTTGTGAGGTGTTTAATGCACTCTCCAGTTGTGATGTTTTTGTAAATTTTGTCCTCAGCATTGGATGACACCATCAGAATGTGTGCCACAACGTCTGCCCTCGTGGTGGCTATACGCCGCTCGGTTTGGCTGCGCCAGTGGGCTATCAATGTCTTGGAACTGCGGGCGATCAGGCTAGTTCTGGCTCACTTGACTACTCACCTTCAGGGCCTGCCTGTTCAGGTGCGCTCGGACAACCAGACGGCAGTTGCCTACATCAATCATCAGGGAGGGACCCGGAGCAAGGGGGCCCTCCAGGAAGCGTCTCTGATCCTGACTTGGGCGGAGGCCAATGTCCCCTGCATATCAGCTGTGTACATCCCGGGGGTGGAAAATCGCCTGGCGGACTCTCTAAGCAGGGGGACCTCTCGCCAGGGAGAATGGTCCCTATGCAGCAGGGTGTTTCAATCTCTGTGTCACCGTTGGGGCCAACCAGATGTGGATCTGTTTGCGTCCCGCCACAATCACAAGCTCCCAGCTTTTGTCTCTCTGTCCCAGGATCCTCTGGCCTTGACCTCGGATGCGCTAGCAATGTCATTGCAGGCCTTTCAGTTCCTGTATGTCTTCCCTCCAATCCCCCTGCTGGGCAGGGTTCTGCGCAAGATTGCTCTGGAAGGGGTGCCAGCAATTCTGGTGGCCTCCAGGTGGCCAAGAAGTGTGTGGTTCGCAGACGTGGTGCAACTGTCAGTAGATCAGTACGCTCTGCCCTTTGTGCCAGATCAGCTCACTCAGGGCTCATTACGCCATCCCAATTTACAAACTCTGGCTTTGACAGCTTGAAACCTCCATCTTGATGGAGAAGGGGCTGTCTTCCTCGGTTGTGGATACTTTGATTAAAGCTAGGAAGAAGTCTTCCTCTTCCATTTATTACAGGGTTTGGCGTGCCTACATTGACTGGTGTGAGTCTAAGTCTCTTCCCTGTCGTGTCTTCTCTATTCCCAGGATTCTGGAGTTCCTGCAGCATGGGTTGAAGATGGGACAGGTTTCTGCCCTGGCTATTTTCTTCCAGAAGTCCTTTGCTCAGCACCCTCTGATCAGGACTTTTTTCCAGGGGGTCGCTCATGTGCGCCCCCCATGTAAGCCTATGGTACCTGTTTGGGATCTGAACTTGGTTCTGTCAGCCTTGCAGGGTGCTCCCTTTGAACCTGTGCAGGATGCTGCCTTGGCCATTCTTACGCTCAAGGTTGTGTTTCTGGTGGCTATCACTTCTGTCAGGCGTGTGTCTGAGTTAGCGGCGCTTTCCATTCAGCCCCCCTACTATGAGAGACACCAAGACAAGGTGGTGTTTTGTTTCAAACCTGACTTTCTGCCTAAGGTAGTGTCTGCCTTTCATTTGAATCAGGATATTGTTCTTCCTTCTTTGTGCCCTAATCCTAGCAATGCTAAGGAGAGGGTTTTGCACTCTTTGGATGTGGTTAGGTGTCTGAAGTACTATCTGGTGGCTACTGCACCTTTCAGGAAAACTGATACTCTTTTTGTGATCCCTTCTGGTCCTAGGAAGGGTTTTGGCTCCTGCCAAGTCTACTATCAGCAAGTGGATTCGTCAGGCTGTGATTCAGGCCTACTCTGCTAAGGGGAAGAATCCTCCCTTCTGCCTTACTGCTCATTCCATTCGTGCTATTGGTGCCTCTTGGGCTTTTCAGCACCAGGCTTCTGTTGAACAAGTTTGCAAGGCTGCTACTTGGTCTTCTGTTCATACCTTTTCAAAGTTTTACAAGGTTGATGTTAGGGCCTCAGCTGATGCTGCTTTTGGCCGAAAGGTTCTGCAGGCGGCAGTGGTTTAAACTGTCTGCTGCTGATTTTTCTTGGGGATCCCACCCTACTTTATGGACACTGCTATTGGATGCCCCAACTGTAAGTATTAGATTTGGAGCAGGACGTACTGTATACTAAGAATAATACAATTCTGTGATTTACTCACCTGTAGAATTGGTCTTATGAGTATACAGTACGTCCTGCTCCAACCCACCCTTGTTTTGCATTATCTTGGTTCCCCTGTATGGTGATTGTTATCATTGTTATAGTTGATAGTTTGGATTGTTTAATTCTCCCGGCTTCTCATTAACTGCTTTTCAATGCTGGGGATTTGTGGGAGGTCCCCGGGTATTTGAGGGGCCGGGAGGAGCCTATTTTCGATGTCTCTGCAGTCCAGCGCCATCTGACGGAGTATATCCCAACTGTAAGTATTAGATTTGGAGCAGGACGTACTGTATACTCCTAATACCAATTCTATAGGTGAGTAATCACAGAATTGTATTTTCGACCATTTCAAGGTGTTTTCAGAAGTTATAGGTCTGCTATAAATCTTTAAACTGGATGTTTTACATTGGATGGAGCCCCTAACCACAATCCTTTTTAGGGAACCTTCTCTCTAATCACTGATGGAAACCAATTTTGCAGAAATGTTGGCACTTCAGTATGTTTCCATGTACAGCTTATCAGTTATCTTTGTGCCTTGTGGCAAGTCAAACCCAAGTTGAACAGTTCTCTACATCCTTTTGAAAATGTGAGCTTTGCCTAAACTTTTACAGAATGTATTTAAGGCTCAAATAAGGGTCATTTTTTTAATACTTTTAAGGGCTAAGGGCTACCCTCTCTTTAAAGCAGACATGCTGTATCATCTCTATTTGGCATGTCTGTCTGCTTACATTGCTTAGGAAAGACCCAAGATTGGGAATCCCTCTTCTCCCCACTTGCACATGTTGCTTCCGGCAGTTAGTGGGATTTTATCATTATTATTGGTCGGACCAAATCAAAGTTTTCAGTGTTTGCTACCTTTTTGATGCCTATTGATGGCAAGAGATTTGGCTAATTGACTAGCAGAAATAATCAGTACTATAGATAAAGACGATAACTTAATATTTGGTTGATGGTGTATCTTTATCTTCTAATGTATTTTCTAACCATGCTTACTAACATTTGTGTGTAAATGTGGTCTGGATCTGAATGTAATATCTATAACCTTTTTTTAACCTTCACCCCTATGTTTGTGGTGACAGTCATGGGGCCTAACTTAAGGGGGTGAGACCGCATCGGGGACTAGAAGGTTAGGGGGTGCCCCTTCACTGTTGCTCTTCCAGCTTATTTATCATATTTGTCATTAGTTGTCTAGCTGGATCCAGCTTAAAATGAATGTAAAATGAATATAATGAAACTTATTGCCAAGAACCTCCTTGGAGGGGGGTCCTCTTAGAGGTTGTGAGCATGGAATTGAGTGACAGGGCCATCCACTGCTGTGCTGTTATGGTAATGGCGTTACAGGCCTGACATTAGTCTATGGCTGCCCTGTAGATCCCAGTCCCCTCCAGGATAGGAGGAGGATTACAGTTGTTTTTAAATTTATTTTGGCACAAGGGGAGGGGGTGAGTTTTTTTTTTTTTTTGCTTCCTCCTAAAGTTTTTGACAAAGACACTTGTTACAAGCATTTGTCTACAGAAAGTGCAATAGCTGTTTGGAAAACCTATTCCCTAATAGGTCCCTCTACTTTTATATCCCAATGGCAGACATTTCACAAGTAGTTAGTGTAAGTTTCTCCTGCTTGTGACATCAAGCTGAAGGCTAGAACACTATACTTATGTATAACATGGTTTCAGTGGGGTTAGTACATTCCCTATGCTAGATCTGGGCATCATTACATGTACATTAACCATTTCAACTGGGCCAGAGCCAGATAACACATTAGGACACATCTCAGGAGGAGAAGGAAACGGACTGTCGTGGTTTAGTAGGGTCTGGACATAAGAAGTTAAGCAAAATATAGACCAATATAGACCAATGTTCCTGCAGAAAGTCACATCCCCATGTGCACCACTTCCGCAGCTGGGGAATGCAGAAGCCATATCCTGTTTGTCCCATGCTCTCTAGTGCACCCAGGCATTTTAACAGGGGGGGGGGGGGTGTAGGGGTGTTGCCCAAATATTTGAATGTACCATGTATCTGAATATTTCTTCCTCAATTACGAGTAAAAAAAATGTCCACTTTTATGAAAAAAAGAGTTCAGTCTGTTTGAAAATATTAAATCACATGATATTCTTATCCACCATAACTTCATAAGTCCTTGTTGGCTATTGTGTTGTATTTGTGTAGGGTTCTGCAGCTCCCTAATGGTTTAAGAGAGCTGTCTCTACTCAGCCAGCATGTTTTTAGCCCTGTGCTTATCCTCCTCACCCTCTTAACCTTGTCAGTGAGAAGTTTGAATAGACATTGAGCAGCTGGAATGTGAGTGAGCAGTTCACACTTGCACCAGTCTGTTTGTAGTGGGTTGTTTGCTTTTGATTCTTGTTGAGCTGTTGACAAAGGCTTTAGGTACAAATGGGAACAAGCTGAAATGACGCTGTGCCAACAAGGCCTGGCGATAGTGGCCTACTTTCATTTCCCAACTGTTGAAAAGAAACCGCATGAAGGAAAGCATCTTGTCTTCACAAGGCTTCCTTATCTTCCTCTTACTGGATATGATAAATTCTTGATGCCCAGTCAGGCTGCACTTAGTGCAGGAAGTATAATTAATCCTTTTACTAGCTCTTGGCTGCCAGGTAATTGAGACACATAAAAATAACTTGCTCTGTAATGATGCTCTGTAAATATCATACTAATCGATGCTTTTATATTTTCCTCAATTACCTGTAATTGTGTTTGTCCCTCAAATTGCATTGAAGCCTTGATGGTAAATAGGTTTACTTTCCTCCTTTTATAGAGAGCCAGTACATTCTGCACCAGGTGGAAACCTTTATATTGGCTGTACAGGATTGTTGCTTAAAGAAAAGCCATGTTTCTTTAAGGATTTATCATGATGTAGAAACTCCTATACTTATGCCATTCATTCATGTATCTTTCTTTTTACATGTAGACAAATGAATACGCTTGCCATCATAAAAATTACAAATGGCTGACCCCTTCCTTAGACTTGCAGCATGAGCATCCCTATTTTACATGCTCTGCTGCACGATCTCCTGCACGGAAGCCTGAAGACTGGGAAGCCCATACCCTCCTCTTCCATGTTTGCTTTCAAGGCTGTTCATGTGACTGCTGGCAACCATCCAGCTTTGATAAGCCAACAAGAACACTGCGATATTCAAGGCCACCAGTCAAGAGTATGAGTTCTCCGATCTCTCTGGCCTGCAGCGGGTGTGCAGCGTGCATCCAATTTGTAGTACCAGAGGAGGTCCTGGCATTTTTTATTATTTAGTTGCAGTACATCTTTGGTGACTGAGCAATTGGTTAAATATTTTTTTTTCTTACCAGATTGCTATATATTGCTGTTTCAGCTAGAGCTTCACTACTGGCCACTTGTGGAATTAAATGTAAAATGTAAAATAAAAATTCAGTGAAGCGTAACAAAACCCAGGACTTCACTTTTCTGGGTTTTGTTCTGCACCCCTAGGGCATCCTGATTTGGCATACCCCGGTGTGTGAAACACCCCAGATCTCTCGCCTTCCCCCGGGCCAACCACGCAGGCTCTAGTCCAATTAGAGCCGGCTGCTGAAGTGACTTAATTCGGAGAGAAGCTTTGATATATGTAAATGGGGAGTGAGAGTAGCTGCAGCCATCTAAGTGGGAGGAAGTGGGCACACATCTCGGGGCTGTGGCCGCTCTTGCTCCCCATTCACAACAATCGGAGCTGCCTTGCCCAATTATGTCAGTTCAGCAGGCGGCTCTGATTAGTCTAGAGCCCGCTCAGGTGCCGTTGGACCGGGGAAAGGTGATATGCCAGGCCAGGTGGGTTTTGTTCTGCTTTAAAGGGTAATTCCACTTTCAATGACCTTTTTTAAAGTTTCCAATCTAGTGTGCCAATATGATGTGCTCATTGTGCTGAGTTCATCTATTAATGTTTGACTTTTCTATGTTTTTGCAATTTCATTCTGGTCTTCAGATGTACATTTCAAAAGCTACCTTACTCTGGCTTGCTAATCATCTGACTGCATTATTTCAATCTCTGCAGATGGGGGAATCAGCCGCTAAAGGGGTTACTAGCAGCATTCTCAGGTGAAAAGGGTGATTGCTTCTGCTTTGTTTAGCCAAAGCTTCTTAAAAACCCACATGTTACAGTTGAAGGATTCTGGGATTTGTAGTGAGATAATGTACTAGAAGTTTTTTTTATTGAAGGGCAAGAAAGCCATTTTTACTTTACCAAGACCATGTATATATAAAAAAACTTGGACAAAGCAATGCCTATAAGTAAATCACTTTGTAACACGCATGTTTATTTTACATCCCAGAGGAGAAAACACCAAAGGCAGAACACCAAAAAACGTACAAAAAGGGAGTTTTCCTTTAAAGAGGAACATTGGACCAAAATTAAAAAGGGTCCGATTCCCCCCTCCCCCCCCCCCAATTGGTCCCTACTTTTTGGATGTCTTAGCTGCCTGCTGCGGCGACATCCAGCTGCTTCAGGGCCCGATCTTCAGCTCGCTGTCCACTTTGCAGTGCTCGTCATTGTCCTACGGTGACCTTGCAGGATTTCGGGTGGCCCCATTGTATCCCATTCATGGGCATTGTGCAGGCGCGAGATCCGGGGCAGCGCGCAGTGTCTGATGGGATGCAAGATGGCGCTGCCCATCAGAAGGTTGCCCGGAAATCTGGGGACCTAGAAGATGGATTCCTTGGCAAGGTGAGTAAATAATGCCCTATGGTAAAACCGGAGGGGGGGGAGCAGCAGATCGGGGAGGCTTGGGGGAGGTTTTAACCCCCCCCCCCCAATGTTCCTCTTTAAGGCATATTTTTTAGGCAATGTTTATTATAATATAAAAAAAAAACGCTCCCAGTAGTAAAAAACATAGTAGACACACAGTAGACTGCTGTAACTTGATTTCAGACACTATGAGGAGAACTAGCCAAGACTAGCCAATAACACAGAGTCTGAAGCAGCTTATCAGAAGTAAAGATTAATTCATTAGATTTGAATTTACCCAGCTTGACTGATAATCATTGTAAAACTTATGCAGAAATACCCCACCATTTTTATTGGTTTTAAACCTCTAGGAATAGTCATGGCATATGTTTGCAGGACCAGGCTCAGTGATGCACAAGAGCACCTTGAGTAACATAACAGGGTGCCATGAGTAACATAAAAGGCTTCCATGAGAACCATCTCCCCTGACAGTTTGGGAAGTGTAGCTATGGACTGGATTAGTCATGTGATCTGTAGTTGTTCTGCTGTATATAATTATGTGAAGCTAATATTTTAGTGAAGCACAGAAAATGTTTTACGCTCCCTTAACAATTTTGGCTGGGGGGTATCTTAATGGGATGTAAATCTATTGCTAACATTTCAATAAGCCACAGTTCAGTCTAAAGCAAGACCTTCAAGCCTATCCCGAAGCATAATCCTCTTTCATCCTGAAACTTGACCAGAGTGGCCTGTGCTATTTCAAATGGGGTATTCATGAAAATATGTCCTTCTCCCAAGGTAACTATTTCAAGTATAGATACTTAGTCCCAGTCCATGACATTTTTTTAGTTTCTCCTCTTTCTGTTGGTCATCTTTATTCCTTTTACCTAGATGAAGCCAAATCATGCAGCTTTGTGGGCTTACAAGATATGCGTGGTGTTTTCCTTGCTGTGAATGTTGCAAGCAGTACATTTGTACAAGGCAAATAAGAGAAAAGCTAGCTATATACCTGGCGAAACCGCTATCCATAAACTTTTAAATACAAATCTAAGAAAGCAACTATAAATTCTAGTAATGTTCTGCTCTTATGATAGTACTGTTAGTATCTTGTTAGAGAGAAAAAAAAACAGTTGAGCAGAGCAAGGCTGATATGCATCATTTTAAATATCAGGTTGTACATTTCATTAAGGGAAATGTTCTCTAATTAACTTAACAGGAATAAAGGCTGGCTTTCCCAGGCAAAAAAAAATAGTATAGGCAGTTGTCAAAGTAATGAGTGACTAAGGATTAAATGAAATTGTATACCCTGAAATAGAATAGCCATTTGAATTAGAAGTCATTTACTGGAACATGATTTAATTTGCATTAAAGAAAACTCTCTTCGTACAATAAACCAAGAGAGCCTTTGCCAATAGGAAGAAATAAAAGGAGACGGAAAGGAAGCTAAGCTTGTGGATGAAAAAGAACCTAACATTTAATTGCGGTAATTAAAACGTCACATTTGATTATGAAGTTGTGTATGTTTAGTTCTCTCTTTACATAATACAATCTAAATCATTTTTGTACACATGAAAAATATTAGCCAAAGATCATTGAGGATGCCTCCTGATCATTGGAAACATTTGCTTTGCGTCTGCTTTGCATAGATTTTAACGCGGTGAGCTGCATTTAGCAGGCTCGTGGAGCATCTCCATGTTCAGGAGAAACACCACTTTAGGTGTGGGATTAAACTGGGCTCTGGGCTGAACATTTGCTCAATACTTCAACAGAACTATTTTATCAAAAACCTGTAGTATAAGGGCCTTTCTTTAGAATAAAGGAATGCAGACTCATAAATAATAACAATCAGCTATGTGTAATAAAACTGGTCATGTCAGGTTACACATCCAATTTTTAAGTGCTTAATTCCTTTTTTTTTTTCACTTGTTTTAGAAACTGGAGACTAGTCCCTCCGCTGGTGTCCACCAATATTTTGTTTTTTTGTCTTGTATGTTGGGAACCTCTGAATGTAGCAGTTTTCTCCATACATCTGTGTAGCTAGAGATCCATGTACTAAGGGCTGTTAATAGGTTAAACACATGCTGCACACCCTTCTGGGCTGCCATTGTTGATGCTATGTAAATATAATGAGGGAAGTTGCCTAGGAATGTAAACATAACCTTGATTATTATCTCGGCTGGTGCAGTTTGTGCTTGTTGTGCCTCTGATGAAATAAATGTAGACCTGGATGATGTGATCTCTCCCACCATATGTGCTGCAGTTGCTCTGACACCATATAGCTCATTTGTACAGAGTCTGAGGTAGTTGCAGCAAAGCTGATTCTTCAATTTCACTTTAATACTCTAGCATATGTCATTATAGCCAACAAAAAGCCATCCACAGAATGGCTCATAGGAGCGGTGTCAGTGTAGTGTGTTGCCACAGGGGAACAGAGTGTGTCCTGACATGTCTGGATAACATGGAAGAGCTGCTCATTGTAACGTGATAGGCTTAGCTTTGTTCGTGTTTTTTTTCAATGTCCTTTTGACACGTCTAATGAGTGAGAATATAAAACGATACTATATTGACAAGCTTGGTCTACTCCCAGAGTAAATTGCAGAAGTTATTTGAGATGGTTGGATAATTCCTCCCCCAGCATTTAATTGCTTGTATGAAAATGTGTCTTCATTTCGTAGGCTGGTTGGAGGCATAGATTGCACACGCCAGGCTCTTCCAACGTACCCGTCCCAGCTAACGCTTCTGTTGACTAAGTGGATGTTCCTGAATTACAGCCCTTCGGTCTCAGATTGCCACCCACATCTCTTATTAAAAGGGTGACGGACTTAGGGAGTGTTACAGGCTGCCAGTTATGGAGTGATGCAATCCCTCGTGTACACTGTATACATTGGAGACTGCTGCCTAGAAATAATCAAGCAATTAGTGGATTGGATAACAGCCTGGTCGGCTTTTTATTCTTTTCCTTTTTCCCTTGCAGACATTATCAGAGCTGAAGCAGCCATTTTGCATCACAGCAATGCAAAAATGTTGTTTTATTCCCCCAACTATTGGCTAAAGTAAAAATGTACCTTTTATACTGAGCAAATGACTATTGGCAACTCTCTGAATGCTGTATGTTTGTGTGAAAAAAAATTAAAATGCTGGTTAAGTTGCTGGTCACATGTACTAAGTTTGTAAAATACCTTGTACCCATAGGATGGCAAAGGCAATTTCTAGGGGTGGGGCAAACAAAGTGATGGACCTGGGGCCACGGCCATTGTTTATACAAGCTCCTTTATCTTAGCCATCCGGTCGTGTATCCCAAACCCAGATTTTTGGTCCGCTTTACAGGGGGTTCCCCTGTGGGATGCCTTTGTGTTTGTCTGTAGGACTCTCGGATTTGTCCATTAACCTTGATTCATGTACCAATTGACATCCCTGGGAACCAGGAATAGGTGAGTTATTAATCAATTCCCGAGGGATACACACAGCGGGGGGTTGCCCCACAAGGAAGGAACAAAACCAGATAATGCAAAAAACCAAAGTTCTTGGGGTTTAATTATCTTATTGCATCCACTAGAAGTTTATTTCACACATCTACTTCTGTTCCATTGAATTTCCTTCCTGTTAGTTTGACGTAATCTATTCTGTGTATAATACTAGATTTAGAGACTAGAAGTTAAAGCATATTTTGCTTAGTCAGGTTTACTCTGTAAACTGGTAACTGACAGTAGCAAATAGAAACATAGAAACATAGAAGGATGACGGCAGAAGGAGAGCATACGGTCCATCTAGTCTGCCCTTATGTATATAGTGTATGTGCTCTTTATCTTAGGATAGATGTGTGCTTATCCCAGGCATGTTTAAATTCAGTGACTGTGATTTTTCAACTACCTCTGCTAGAAGTTTGTTCCAAGCATCTACTACTCTTTCTGTAAAATATTATTTTCTAACATTGCTCCTGATCTTCCCCCCGACTAGCTTCAGGTTGTGCCCTCTTGTTCTATCATTGAGTTTCTTCTTAAAAACACTTCCCTCCTGAACCTTATTCAATCCTTTCACATATTTAAAGGTCTCAATCATGTCCCCCCTCTCCCTTCTTTCCTCCAGACTGTACAAATTAAGTTCTTTAAGTCTCTCCTGATAAGTTTTAAGTTTAAGTCCTTCCACCATTTTCGTTGCCCGCCTTTGGACACGTTCTATTTGAATAATGTCTTTTTGCAGGTAAGGTAGTATATTCTCGGATTGATCTCCTGCATCTTGATACATAGCTTACAAAGTAATGAATCCACAATTACTATAAGTTACAGTAATGATGCTGGATACCTGTCTGGGCAACAATAAAACAAAAAACAACTCTTGCCCCCTGCAGTCTGGCGGAATAAAATATGCCGGGTATCAAGTGGAGTCTCATGGCGTGTAGGCTGTAAGTGGCGGATGAATAGGGAACAGTGTTGCGCACTGCGGGGCTCGATTCCGAGACCCTTTACTGTTCTAACCTCTAGTGTGTGTGTGTGTGTGTGCGCTATTACTACTACTACAACAACTTAAACTACAGTCCCATTTCTTTACACGAGAAATCTTTGTGTAATATAATTTCTCACACATAGCATCCCAGTTGACCCCATCCTGCAGCCTCGCCATATACCACCAGTTGGGTAGCCCTGTGCTATACAGCTTTTCTTTTACAATATCTTTAATGCTATAGTTTATTCATCTAGTATTTTTTTTTTGTTAAATTGCACTTGTCAAGCTTTGTATTAAACGTAATAACCTTTTGTGGAAGCACAGCTGCTAGGAAAAAAACAATAATCTCGTCTATTCCTGATACCTATATTAAAGGAGCACGATCGCGAAAAAATGGGCCAATGATAAAAATCCATATAAATATGCTGGAAAGCAGGAGAAGAGGCCACTTATACACCCGGTATCGAAAAATATTCAGCCAGGCTTGTTTTTTATTTTAATGGAAGGAAGGGGACATCTTGGGTGACACAATTTCGCGATAGTGCTCCTTTAACCATGTAGCACCATAGTACCTTGAGATTTGTTCACCTAGTTGAATATAATATACCATGATTTACTCACAGGAGTATAAACTGCTCAGTCACATAAGTAAATGTTACAGCAGCGGTATGGTGCTAGTGTGAACTTTGTTCTCCACTTTTGTGGCAATTATTTTGGTATATCTTATGGCGGAACAAAACCCGCAATTTTCACTATCACGGGTTTTGGTTTTATTTGGGATAGCCCACCTTATGATAAAAAGGTTCCTTCCCCACCCCTACGACACATGCACAGGCTCTCGTCCAAATAGACATTTCTGACTGGTATAATTTACCATTCTACAGGACAATGATTGCAGGCCTATAAAATGGGATGCATTAAACAATTCATGTCATAAAAGCCACTCTGCAAGCACCTTTTGATAGGTTTACATGGCCAGGGGACAGGACTGAGAGCTGATTAAAGCTCTGCCAGACTTGTAACTGGTGCTACTGGTGGGAAGTTGCTGAGTGAAGGTGAGGTCAATGCAGGTACCTCCAGGTTCCCTCACCTCACAGCCTTGACTTTAAACAGTCGGAATGTTTATAACCTATCTTTGATAAGCATTGCTCATGTATTTGCAGCTAGATTTAACGTTTTTTCCATTAAGAGTGATTAGTTGGGCTAAAAATATTTACACTGGGTCAAAATGAAAAACTTGAACAGAGTCGCAGGCCAACTTTGATGCTTATTGAAAAAATGTCTATCCAACGGCGCATGCATGCAGACAAATCGGCATGCTCGGCTCCATTCAGCTCATCTTGGGCGTCTTTTCTTAGTCTTAGCCGACAAGAGTTTTAAGTCTTAAGAGTTATAAGCCCAAGTGCACTACCTGACCGCATCCCATCCTATGCTTGAGCTGAGGGAGTGCTTGAGGTGGCTATTCACAAATACTGAAGGTACAGTGGAGCCTTATAGACTCCAGGGACGCTTTTGGTCGACTTTAATAGTCTAGACGTGATGGCCAGCCAAATATAGGTTTGGTCCCCTTTGATGCAACATGCCATTTTCCATGATGGGATGGAAAAGGGTTCTCTGCCTTCCCTTACGTCACGCAGTCACTTTTCGTCACTGGCAGGCTGAGCTGGCTTGACATCATCCTGCATAGAGGGAGGCGGCAGCCAGCTCACTGGTTGGCAGTTGCATTTTCCAACTACTGGGGGAAGTGTTTCCCTACTGCATCATCATAGGGGTGGTGTTTTACATCAAAGCCCCATCCCGCAATTGGCCAGCGGGCTGCGATCTTGCAGTGCAATCCGGTCACAGGACTAGTCTCTCGGGGACTAATCGGTGCTGGGCAGCAAGTGTGCCGCCTGGTTTAAAGGCAATACCCGTATCCGCCCCCGCTCTACCACTTATAGATAACCGAGTGTGAAAGGGGGACAGGGCTCACATACCAAATCTGATGACACCATGGGCCAGAGTTTGACACGTGTAACCTAAGACATATCAGACAACTTCTATTGTCTGTTTCACTTTCACTATACAGTCCTGTTTCACTTATTCCTTACGTCTGGACTATGTCCGCTTCATTTACTTCTGGGTCTCCCCCTCCCCTCCCTAGCCATGGATACTCGCCACTGCCTTCCCTCGTCTCCCTCTCTTCTCCCCCCTCCTTGACTCCGTTCGGGGGGGGCGGGGGGTGGCAGTGGTGGTGAGTGGTGTTTTTTCTGAGGTAATTTGGCGATTTTGGTGTGTTGTTTGATGTTTTTAGCTGCCGCGCAGCTTTGTACTACGCTCCGCGGCTATGGGCGCTATAACCTGAGGTAATTTTGGTTTGTCATGGCCCCAGCCGGGTCACGTGAGCACCGTTTTTGCACTCTTCGAGGGGGGCGGGGCCTGGTGATGCTGTGGATCGCACTGTTCCCCTGCGGCCCGCCCCTCGAGGTACCTCAGCCGGCGCCATTTTGTACAACCTGCGTGTCTGGTTTTCTTCATTCCCGGCTGCAGCGCTGCTTTCCCTGGTGTATCGCTTTACCTAGCAGTCTGTGCTTGAGTGACCCCGCGGTGTCTTTGGTGCGTGAGTCCCCCTTGGGGGGGGGGGGGGGGGGGTTTATTGACCCTGGGATTTTCATGTGCTGCGGGATGCTCATGTGTATTTTTACTTATGTCTTTCAGGCGGGATACCATTGGGTTGTGGTTCTTCCGGCTTACTCCTTCCTCCCCCTCACTCCCCCTTCACAAAATAGACTTCTGGGGGCATCCCGTGGGAGGGCATCTCGGGTGGCTTCTGTCTTAAGCCTTTACCCACTACTGGTCTATGGCGCCTGTGTTAATCACCATATGGAGGCTTCAGTGGATAGCGTGCTTGGGGGCCCTGTGGGGCAAGCCCGGCTATGTTCCATGTGTGGGTATCCCCTGTGATTAACAGTGTCACGGTGTGCGAATGCCGTGTGCTGACAGTGTCAGTGCGCTACAAGCTGGTTTGTCTGTTTGCTTCCCAGCTCTGCGCTTCCCTCTGCTTCCCCTGCTCCCCCGCTCCTGCAACTAGGCCCCTGTGAGGGCACGGTTAGCAGGGAGTCTCATTCTGATTTGGCTCTGTGGGAGGCTAACATTGAGAGGCAGCTTGCCAGGCCTGTTCCTAGGAAGGCCTCTGGCAAGAAGCGGCACCTGGATCCCAGGCCCTCCCCCCTTGCTAAGGTGTATGTGGGGATTGATGAGTTTGGTGGCTGTCACCCCCTTGAGATGGGGGGATTTTCCCAGGATTCGGACTCCTCTGGGAACCAGCAGGAGGGTTGCGATAGTGACCCTGGGTCGGTGTCCGGAGAGGATTCATGGTACCCTGAGGACACTGATAATCTGCTGTCACATATTTTTGATATATTGCACATTGCTGCCCCTGAGGTGGCTAAGAGAAAGCAGGGGGAGCTCTTTCGCCCTGGTAAACACCATTCAGAGTTCCCCGAGCAGGAACATTTTACCATTTTGGTACTTAAAGAATGGGAATGTCCTAGCAGGCTGCCTGCTGTGCCCAAGGGTTGGATAAAAGGTATCCCTTTCCTGCTGATCTTGTTAAGAAGGCTTGTCCAATACTTCGGTCATGCCTTCCCCTGACACTACCTCTCTGAGGGATGGTGAGGACCGGCGCATGGATCAATTGGCCTGCCATGCTATTACCTGTGTTGGGGCTGGATTGCGTCCGACCTGTGCCGCTGCCATTACTGCTATTGCCCTCAAAAGGCTGCTCAAGCGTCTCCTTGATGGTGCTACAGCTGGTAGCGGAGGGGGGGGGGACTATAGTACTCTCTTACTTTGTTCTGATTTAGAGGCCATTTCGGGGGTCCTCCATCCTCCTCCCTTCCTTTCGGCTCCCAGAGGAGGTCGTGGCTCCCTCTTCTCTAGTGGTCGCAGAGATTCTTGCGGCCGTGGCAGATCCCGTGGTCGTCCCGGTCTCTCCTGAATACCAAGCCCAAACCCTCTCACAAGCCCCCTCAGGCATGAAGGGGCGCCATCACCCATCCGGGTGGGGGGGCGGTTTCGGCTTTTTGCTCACCTCTGGGGGCTTCATGTCTCGGACCGGTGGATACAGGAGGTATTGTCCTCCGGTTACAAGATCTGAAGGGACTTAACAAATTGTCAGATTCAAGCATTTTCGTATGGAGATGCTACGCTCTGCTGTCAGTACCCTTCGCCTGGGCAACTTCATGACCACTGTGGACATCAAGGATGCTTATCTTCATGTGCCTATCTTTCCAGGTCATCGGAGATTTCTAAGGTTCCCGCTGGAGGATCGGCATTACCAGTCTGCGGCTCTGCCCTTCGGTATCACCTCGGGTGTTCGCCAAGATACTGCCGGGAGTGATGGCTCTGCTACGGATCCAGGGCATCCGCATCATTCCTTACCTGGACGACATCCTGATTGTGGCCCAATCCTTTCCTTGGGGCAAGCAGGACACTCAGATGGTGACCTCCACTCTGGAGTCCTTCGGCTGGGTGTTCAAGTTTTCCAAGTCTTCTCTGTCCCCGTCCTTGGTGAGGTCCTTTCTGGGCATGACTCTGGATACCTCTCAGGTCGGGGTGTTCCTTCCTCAGCAGAAGGTGGAGGATCTTCAAATGCAGGCTCGGGCTCTGCTATCATGTCCTCATCCCTCCATCTGTCAGGGGATGCAGTTGGTGGGCCTGATGGTGCCCTGCTTCGAGGCAGTCCCCTTTGTTCAGTTTCACATAAGACATCTTTAGTTACTCCTCTTGTCGGTTTGGGATCGGGACCCTGTGTCCTTGGATCAAGAGTTTGCTCTGTCCCCTCTGGCCAGACGGTCCCTCTCGTCGTGGCTGGACTCAAGGAACCTTCTGGTGGGCAGGACCTTCCTGCCCCCATGCTGGGAGAAGGTCACCACAGATGCCGGTCTGACCACAGATGCCGGTCTGACCGGTTAAGGGGGGCTTCTGGAAGTCCCTGAGGTTCCACGGTCAGTGGAGCCCACAAGAGGCCTATGCTTCCATCAAAGTCCTGGAACTGAGGGCGATCAGATTGGTTCTTTCTCGCCTGGTTGCCTACATCATTCATCAGGGAGGAACTCTGAGCAAGCGAGCCTTCAAGGAAGTGTCCCTGATCCTGTCTTGGGCGGAACAGCACGTTCCCGGCATCTCAGCGGTCTACATTCCGGGGGTGGAGAAGCGGGAGGCAGATTCCCTGAGCAGGGGGACGTCTTGTATGGGGGAATGGTCCCTCAACAACGGGTGTTCTCTCCCTGTGTCATCGCTGGGGGCAGCCGGATGTGGACCTGTTTGCGTTTCGTCACAATTACAAACTTCACAGATTTATCTTTCTGTCTCAGGCTCCTCTGGCCTTTGCCACGGATGCATTGGCTATTCCTTGGAAGAAGTTTCGGCTTCTCTATGTATTCCCTCTGTTTCCTCTCCTGGGCAGGGTCATGCGCAAGATAGTCCAGGAGCAAGTACCCGCCATCCTGGTGGACCCCTTGTTGGCCAAGAAGGGTTTGGTTTCGCAGACGTCGTGCAGTTGGCAGTAGACCGGTACGTCTAGACCAAGGATCCAGATCTCCTCACTCAGGGGCAGCTACGCCACCCCAATTTACAACCGCTGGCTTTAACGGCTTGGCTGCTGAAACCTCCATCTTGATGGTAAAGGGGTTACTTGCTTCTGTTTTTGATACCATGATTAGGACTAGGAAGAAGTCCTCATCTTTTATCTATTACAGGGTCTGGCATGCTTACATTGCCTGGTGTGAGTCCAAGTCTCTTCTCTGTAGGGTTTTTTCTTTTCCCAGAATTCTGGAATTCTTGTAACAAGGTTTGGATTTGGGCCTTCAACTTAGTACCCTCAAAGGCCATGTTTTCAGCTCTGCCAATTTTTTTCCAAAGATTTTTTGCCAATCACCGGCTGGTTAAAACTTTTTTCCAGGGTGTTTCTCATGTGCGTCCACCCCGTAAGCCTTTGCTACCAGTCTGGGATCTGAATCTGGTGTTGTCTGCTATGCAAGGGCCTCCCTTTGAGCCTATCCGTAAGGCCGCCTTGCCAATTTTTGATTCTTAAGGTAGCCTTTTTGGTGGCTATCACTTCTGTAAGGTGAGTTTCTGAGCTAGCGACGCTTTCCTTCAAACCTCCTTATTTTGAGTGGCATCAGGATAAGGTGTGTTTCGGCTTAAGCCAGATTTCTTGCCTAAGGTTGTGTCTACCTTTCATCTCAATCAGGACATTGTCTTGCCTTCATTGTGTCCTAATCCTACTAATTCCAAGGAGCGGACTCTGTATTCTCTGGATGGGGTCAGGGCTCTGAAGTTCTCTTTGGTTGCTACTGAGACTTTTAGGAAGTCTGATGCTCTGTTCTCACTTCTGGGTCTAGGAAGGGTTTGCCTCCGGCTAAATCTACTATCAGCAAGTGGATCCGTCAGGCGGTGGTGCAGGCCTATTCTGCTAAGGGGAAGGATCCTCCCTTCCGTCTTACTGCTTGTTCCACTATTGTATTGCTTGGGTTAATCCAGCAAAGACCCAAGAAACCTATCTATAAATAGCCGCACTACCAATGAATTAATTAAATATAGTAACCCTTTATTTCATATCTGGGTATGTACAAAAAAGCAATAATATTAAGTCACACTTCATTAAAAAACCTTAAAAACATCGGACCATATGTCTATATGCTCTAAAAAGAAAAAATGCTAACATATATAAGCTGTTCCATAAATAAAATGCTATTGGTGTGGTTGTGATCAAAATGTGTCCACATGTAACTCAAAAAATGCAAATAATCAAAGTAATCAAAAACAACAAATCGTAAACAATAGTATGGTCAATTATTCCTGTGAGAGACAATCATAAAGTGACAAGTGCTCTAAATATAAAAATGTTCTCTATCTAAAGTGCCAAGTGCTAGCCATGTTAACCGGAACTATAGAATATCAAAATAACATCACCGAATTTGCAGAGCTATCATCCAGAGGACCGGGCAGGCAAGGACAACGACGCGTTGCGTGGTCGCTCGTGGACCACTTTGTCAGGCTGTTACTGCTCGTTACACTCGTGCTATTGGTGCGTCTTGGGCCTTTCAGCACCAAGCTTCTGTTGAACAAGTTTGTAAGGCCGCAACTTGTTCTTTTGTTCATACTTTTTCCAAGTTTTACAAGGTTGATGTTATGGCCTCAGCTGATGCTGCTTTTGGCCGCAAGGTTCTTCAGGTGGCAGTGGTTTGAACTGCCCACCGTTGCTTTTTGGGGATCCCACCCTACCTTACGGACACTGCTTTTGGATGTCCCAGACGTAAGGAATAAGTGAAACAGGACGTGCTGTATACTTGGAAAAATACAATTCTGTGAGTACTCACCTGTAGAATTGTTTTTGTAGTATACAGCATGTCCTGTTTCATCCCTCCCTTGTTATTATTATTCTTGGTCACCTCTGTATGGTGATTTGTTCAAATGTTCATTTTGGGATTTCTTTCATTATTGTTCTCCTGGCTTCTTGTCTAACTGCTTTGTAACACTGGGAATTTTTGGGAGGTTCCTGGCTTTTTATAGGGCCGGGAGATGCCACAAGTCTTTCTGCAGTCCACTGCGCCACCTTGTGGCTGATAAACCAGACGTAAGGAATAAGTGAAACAGGACGTGCTGTATACTACAAAAACAATTCTACAGGTGAGTACTCACAGAATTGTATTATTCTATTCTATTTAAACATGGGTTCCTTGCTATGGCTAGCACCACACACATGTTCTCCTGTCATTTTATTCTTCTGTGAAATGGTTACGCCCTTGCATTGAACAGCTATTATTGTTAAACCATTTAAAAAGGCTTTAAAGGTCCAGATTAGCAACATGCTTCTCCTACGTGCTTGTGCTCGGCTGTACTTAATGGAGTACAACATATTTTGCTTAACAAATTGGAAGTGGTCATTTCAGCGTGTTATTTTATCAAGTTAAATGGAGCATAGATATTTCTCTCGAACATGTCAGTTTCACAATTCTTCAGTAGAGCAATTTGACATCTTTTTCAGTCCATTATGAATAATGTTCCCTGCTGAATTATGTCACCAATACTGCACTTCATTAGACTTTAGAATTCTTTTTATCCGCTCTTCAACTTGTCGTGCCAGAGTGACAGAGCCAAACTGTTTAAAAAGAACTTGAGGTTCTGAAAAATGAAGACACTTTTAAAGATAGCGACTAAGGAGGATGGAGCAGAAAAAGATTCATTAGTCACTAGTGTCAGAGCCAACCTTTAGTCATTTGCGTTTCACCATCATAATTGTGTAAATTCTAGTTTGTTAGATTTTAGATTTTGCCTAATCCAGGCAACCGCCTATGGGATTTTTCTCCCATTTTGCAATATAAATAATCAGGTTTGCAATATAAATAATCCCCACATCTCAATGAATATGAACATTAAATACATTTTGCAGGAAGAATAACGTAAGAAGCTATACTTGCCTTGTGTCTCATGCAGACCTTCGCCCTTAGTGTGGGGCTCTAGCTATTACCTGGTTGCAGGATCCATGCCCCACTCGGCCCGATCACATGTAATGCCCTTCTAAGCATCTTTCCATTGTCGTGAATGGAGGGGGGTGTGCCAGCTCACAGTGACTGATAGCATGGGGCGTCTTCCCCTTGGAGAACCCGAAAAAGATGGCGCAGGCCATAGATCAAGAGATTAGATAAGAGCTGTAGCCCCAGCCTTGGAGTGATGGCCTGTGTGGGACACAAGGGGAGTATAGCATTTTCTTTTTCATTTTGCCTGCAAATGTCTTTAACACTGCATTGCATTTTAAATGATTTATTTGCAAATGAAAACTAGCCAGTGATACTTTTGACTGCTTTTAAAATTTGATCGCTGCATATAATATTTTAAATTGATATAGGGATAAAACTGTAGTGTTTCCATGTAAAATCCAGCATTTGAGTGCACTTTTGAAGGGCTGGGGAGCGGACAATTATGTGGAGTGGGACAGAATGTCATGGCCACATATAGGTTACTAATCTTTTGGGTTAACGATTAAATAAAGAAAGGACCTTTGCTGGAGAGATCTTTGTAGCTTAGTGGAGGGACTGTAAAAGGGGAGCAAGGAGAGGTGGATGAGGTAAGCAGCAGAGTTTAGAATAAATGGAAGGGTTTCCTATCTTTTTGGTAGACCAAAGAGGATAGTGTTGCAGCTGGGTAGTCTGGAAACAATCAGGGCACATTGTGGTGGTGTGTGTGATAAAGCAGTGGATATAGTAGATGAGTTGGAGATTACAGATCCCATAAACCTTTTGCTTGTGAAAGATAACAGGTTTTATTATCCATGTAATGCTTATAGAGAGCAAAACCATCCTTTTTAGGGATAGGTTATGTAATATTTTGTGAATTTTAACCACACCTGTGGTAATGCATTTGAATTACACAGGTTTCTGCAGTGTAGTCTGCTTCTAAACGTATTGTCAAATATTTATCTGTAAGTATTTAGAAGTGTCATTCTGAGAATCGTTCTGAAACACTGTACAGTTGCCAGATGACCTTGTGTGTCGTCTATTTGTGTACATAAAGGATTACTTTTCTGCTCTAACCATTTTGATACAACTTACCTTGCAGAGTTCATCTGTTTCCCCATCTGCAAGCTTCAGAGCAGCAGAGAAGCACAGAAATTCAGCAGACTATTCTTCAGAAAGCAAAAAACAAAAAACTGAAGAAAAGGATATGGCTGCTCGCTATGTAAGTGTACAATAATATATGGTGTTTCAATATCCATTACAGAGGCATACATTAAAGTACCCTCACACCTATTACAGTAATCCTTTTTATTGTATTTCTTGCCTTTGTGTACTTTTTCCTGGTTGAACGTGACTGGTGACCATACATCTTATCTCTGTGGAGCAAATATGCTTAAAGGATCATAAGAAAGCATAAATATTTCCTAAGGGTGGTTAAGCTAGATGTTGTCAGCTGTTTGTTTAGTGAGACGTTAGTAAAGTTCATGTGGGTTAGATGTTTTTTACTTAGTCATCAATATGTTGCTGTGGATCATTGTTGCCTTAAACACTAGTCTATTCCCTTATTCAAGTTGTACTAAAGCTTCCCTTTTAACTGTGTTGAGGTAGTGAAATGTTTAACTCAAGAGTTGGAGCTACCACTAAAATTCCTCTGTAGGCATTTCTCTCATATTCGGCCACACCAATACTAGATACAAACGGGCTTACTCTTGGCCGAAGGCGGAACTGCAAGATAAAAGGTGTGGTCTCTCCCGGCCTACATATACTTCCGGTTGCCCCCGGCCCTCCAGTTTTATTCTTGCAGTTGGACTGGACTGCGAAGGTTATGTACGGATTTATTTGTTTGTCTCCTTTTATTTTTCTTTTTAAGAGCCATTCTTTCAGGAAGCGGGGGATTTTAACTCTGTCTGTCTTCTGTGCCATTATGTTCCCGCTGATCTGGAAGGATCTGGAGGTGGCCAGGGCAATCCCCCTTAGTCAGACAGCGTGCAAATTGTGTGCTGTCCACTTTAAATCCCAGCCGGTATCGCCGGCAGGTGCTACTTCACTTGCCTGGTGGATCCAAGGCTGGCTTATAGAAGACTCCAGTCTTCTGTGTTTTTCCTTTTTTCAACTGAAATGCATGGTGAGGAAGGAGACTTACTGCTGCTGACCCGGCGACGCTCTGACATCACTTCTGGGCATGGCCTCTACACATGTGGCGACCTGGAAGTATAGCCAGCATTGGTCCTCACAGCCACTACACAGGCTACATGAGATTCCGAAAGGAGAAAGGTGGTGGCAGCGGCTCACCGGCAGCCCACAGCAGTATGAAGCCGCAGTGTATCACCTAGCCTTGACACTTTATGCAAAATTCCACAGGAAAAGCCGGTAATATAAAAATCCTGTTTTTATATTTTGCCATTTATGCTGATATCCGGGGGTATGTATACATAGTTTGAATCCTTTGGGTTGCAACCAGGGGTATCCACTGCTTGCACATTCTTCTCTCAACCAGTGTTGTTAACCCAGGATCCTAGACCAATAGCATCCCTTACTGCTTCTATTTCTTCTGCAGACCCATGTTTCTGGGCCTGTTCAATTTGAAACAGGATGAAAGGTAGCAGCGGAGAGTAAGGGTGAACTATCATTCGACAACTCCCTAAACAAGGCTATACAGTTGGATAAGAGGCCATCCGGTTCCTCTGGAGTCTTGGCAGGATTATTAGATGACATCTATGTTACATGGGGAATTAAGAGGGAGGATAAGCCCTTATCCATCCAGGATACCATGTATAAAGATTTTGGAGAAGAAAATCTAAAACATTTTCTGTCCCTTCAGCACTTAAGGATATTAAGCCTGAATGAAAGTACCCAGAGAAAAAACATTTATACCGAGCTCACTCAAACATAAATTTTCTTTTCAGGAACAGGACATGGAGCCTTGGACCAATGTCCAAAGATGCACCGCTGGGTCCGATATCCAGAGCGGCAGACTCAAGTTTCGAGGATATGGGGGCAATGCTTTCACCAATGGTTCGCGGACGGAGGGTATCCTGAAGAGAGCTTGGGGTGCTGCACACATTCAGATCTGCCCTGGCAGCTGATGGTGTCATCAGAAGTATGGAAATATGGCTTAATAACCTGAAGGGTTATTTAGAGAATGACATGCCTAAGGAGAGTATTCTTGAAACCTTAACCACTCTTTAGAGCGGTTTCCTTCTGAGCTAATGCCTCAGAGGAGACCATCAGAGCCACATCTAAGTCAACCACTCTATTAGCCTGCGCCAGAAGGGCACTTTTGCTTAAAACATGGTCAGGAGACCTGGTTTCTAAAGCTATGTTATGTGGGATTCCATTTCATGGTAATCTCCTGTTCGGAGAAGACTTAGATACTGTTCTGACTCGTTCTAATGAAGCAGATAAGACATTCCCAAATAAGAAAAGGAAGTTTCAAAACCGTACTAATATTAAGGCCAAAACTTCCATAAGCCTTTCAGGCCAGATAATATGAGCAGAAGAAAAGATGGACCCAGACGAGGCCACAGAGAGAGGTCAGTCTGCTCTGCAAACCCCCAGAGGGCCCCAAGACTCAGTCCTAACAAAGTCTACTCGGTGTGGGGCGCCTGGTATGTAGCCGCCTAGAGAGCAGTCTCCCAAAGTAACATTTTGTTTGGGGATACCGCTTAGAATTTTTTTCCATCCATCATTGTTTTTAGTGACCAAATTACCAAGGGACACCTAAAAGAGGGAAGCCTTTCCGCTAATCTTAAAATAACTATTGCAAAAAATGTGATAGAAGTAGTTTCACCGCATTCCAAGGAGCCGGGGTTCTATTCTCACGTTTTCCTGGTGCAAAAGCAATCAGGAAGTTATCAGATGATTCTGAACCTGGAATGATAAAATATTTTTATCAGATACAAATGTTCACAATGGAATCTATTTATTTGTTAAGAAACATCCTCATGGACCAGACTCTTATAATCAATTTAGACCTGCAGAATGCTTACCTGGATAAGGGAAGACGGTGCCCTAGCAGTTGATGCCCTGGCTTATCCCTGGAACTTTCACCTAGCTTATGCCTTCCCTCCTTTCAGAATTCTGCTGCAAGTGATCCAGAAGATGGCACAAGAAGAGGTCAACGTTATCCTCCTAGCTCCTCTTTGGCCAAGAAGATCCTGGTTTTCAGAACTGAAAAGGATGGTGAAGAAGGGGGTCATGGCATCTACCAAATATTCTGAATTTGCTTCAACAAACTGAAGAAAAATTATGTACCTGCAGTCCTCGAATTCCTGCAGGAAAGGTTTGAGAAGGGGCTAGCAGTAAGTACGCTAAAGACTCAGATGGAATTAACTTATTAACTTATTAATCGGTTATTTAAGGCGATTACCTGTAAAAAGCCAGCACATTTTTAAAGGTTTTCCGATGTGGGACTTAACCATAGTGTTGAGAGGGTTAGTGCAACCTCCATTTGAGCCAATGGAGGAAGTACCAGGAAAGTGATTGTGTTTTAAATTTTCTGTTGGCTATTACATCAGCCAGATGGATAAGTGAGCTGCATGCTCCATCAGTGAAGGAACTCTACTGCACAATAAGGCCATAATGAGACCCGATCCTTTATTTTTGCCTAAGATTGCCTGCTACGGCAGGAACAGAAGAAGGTCTTTCAATATTAGATGTGAGAAGAGCTCTAATCATTTATTTGGAGAGATCTAGAGAGTGGTGAATAGTGGAACAGCTTTTGATCATTTTCAGCGGCAAGAGAAGAGGACTAGCTGTCTCTAAATCCAATTTTTTCCAGGTGGATAAACTGACTATTGTGCAACTTACACATCTAGAGGAGTTCTCCTCCACAACTCTCAGCATATTCTACAAGAGCAATATCGGCGTCCTGGGCAGATAGGACAAGTGCCTCTATAGAAGATATCTGTAACACCAGCAATGTGGTCTTCACCTTACACCTTCCTTAAGCACTATAGACTTGACCTCCTTTCTGCAGTCCTTTGGTAGAAGGGTCTTACTAGCAGCTTCCCATCCTTAAGATATAATTAGTTGCTGTTAACAGGTTTTTCTAAGAGTCCTTCAGGACGACCCCCTAGTTTTCTCCTATTGTGTTACTTGATTAAGACTTACTGGTAAGTTAACAGGATTTTTTTGGGGAGTGGTCATTAGTCAGCCCTGTTGATCTATCCTACTGCCCTAAATAGACTGGCGATCTTCCTCTTGCGTGGTCCTACATAGCACCCTCTGGTCATTTGGCTGCCGGAAAACCAGTTTGCTCTGGCACAAAGCAAACTAGATCCCACCACCACCTGTTTTGGACGTGCTTTGCTATTTTGATAAAACAAAGTTTTTGGTTTGGTTGAGCAGATGGTGGACCGCACCTTGCTTCCTCATCCTGTGCTGTGCTGTGTACCAGGACCCCACACTTTACACTGGGTGACTGGAGCTGCCCCTGGAGACACATTTTTGGATGTTTCTGAAGTTATTTCTATTTCACTAGAACAATTAGGGGGTTGAAGGCCCACATATGGCTTTGAAGTCTGCAATTAGGCTTGCACTAGCCCCTGGACCTGCACCAAAAGTGGATGTAGTGTTTTAAAAAATGAATGTACATGACATGTAAATATGGCCTTAAACTGATATAATGTGATATAATATGATAAGAAATGCAATGCATAAATAAAAAGCATGATAATGTTTATTTCAATATAAACACTAGAAAGTGCATTTACTCTGGGATTATAGGAAGGGCAGGGAGCAATTTGGAGGCAGCTGTTGTCTATAGATTTAGATTCTGTATGCATACAGTAAATCTGATGTCTTTTTAAAGTAGCATAAAATGACATAAATATGTAATCTAGTTTAATGCTAGGCGCCCCAATTGCTTCTATACCCATTATTTGGTGCATATATTTAGCAGTAACAGTCTATACATTGGGCATGGTTGATGAAAAACATATGTAATTCATATGAAACAGAGAGGGCTTTGTATAAGGATCCCATCTTTTAAGGCTTTGTATGTTGTTATCTGTGACTTTTCATCCAACTATCATATTCGGTGTTTTACTGCAAAGCAATTACAATCCTTGGTTGGACACTCTTCAAATAGCTGTTACGAAGTATGAACGTAAAGCATTCCCAGACCTTATAAGCTTGCAGTTTAAATAAAATAGAGTAGTTAAGGGGGGGCTGTGTATAATGTCACAAAGGGCATTGCCTTCCATGAAATGGAGAGAATCACTGTGATACTTTTCCCCTAATGTAGACCTAGGGGATTTTCTATACCCACCGGGAAAAATAAGCTGCCCTAAAGAGCCAGGGCTTAGGCTGCCAGTACTAAGTTCAGATTTCCCTGCCACACAGACGTCACTGCTCACTCCTTTCACATTTTCTTGTCTCACTGGCTGCTGTGCTTCCAAGGAAATCTGAATGGAATGAGTGCTGCTTATTGGCCTAGTGGCCTGCGGATGTGCCGTGGTAGCGATGGAAGTTTTATAGGTGTTCTTGGGATACACACACCAGAGGCCAGAGAGGAGCAAAACCCAAGTAATTAAGCAAAGTCAATTTCCTCTTTCAGGCTGTTAAGCAAAAGTTGACTGAATTTGGCATCTTTAAGGGTGTGTATCCTTATGTTTTTTCTTCTGTTAGTTTGTGTTACAGCTTTGGCCCTGGCATCCCTTCTGTGTGTATTCACCACAACTGGCTGACTTGTGTGACTACTAGAGCAAGTGTGCATGGCAGAGGGAACATCCCCTACTCCCTCTGCCATGCACGCTCACACTGACAAGCATTCAAGTCTGTCGGGCCAAGATGTGCATGTTCCGTGGGAGAGAGAAGGTGAGATTATGGCATCACCAGGGGGTTTAACAATCCAAAATAGGGATGCCACAGAGACGGGGAATCTCCTACAAATATCCAAAGTTGAGTAATTTTGCCTTGATCATGCACTCTTCGCCAGCCACATAATTTTTGAAGGCCAGCAGCTCTCAAAAGCAAGTGACTATAGCTTCACCTCCCATGATTGATGATGGTCAGTTAGCAGACAGCAACAATCTCATGTGTTAACTAAAAACTGTGCTGGTATAAATGAAGATGGTTTGCAATTTTTTTTTTTGCAACCCACAGACAATATAGTGAGTGAAATGGGCAGTTTGAAGTACTTTTAATAAAGGTTATTTTAATTATCAGATGTCTTTTTAAATATAATGCAAAAATAGTTACATTTTTCTGTTCTGTTACTCAGCATGTTTCATGAAATGTGCACTATTGATTTAAGAAAAATATATTGTTTCATGTTCCATACAGGACAGTGATGGTGAAAAGAGTGATGACAACTTGGTGGTGGATGTTTCCAATGAGGTACGTACTTACCTTTTTCCTCCTTTGCGTTTAGAATATTTGTTTAGTAGGTTTTCAGCACATATATGAAATAACATAAATGGCTGCTTAGTTATGGTTTTCTTTTTATTGCAAGGACCCCTCCTCTCCCAGAGGCAGTCCAGCACATTCTCCCAGAGAAAACGGTTTGGATAAGGCCCGATTAAAGAAAGATCCACCAATCAGTCCAGCCTCCATTGCATCTTCAAGCAGTACACCCTCATCTAAGTCCAAAGAACTCAGTCTGGTAAGACTCTCCGGATTTTTGTACTTGAATGCATACCCTTTTTCTAATGTCAAATGCAAGTTTGGTTTAGAATTGCATTGGATGACTGAATAAAAATAAGTGGTTCTATACATTTTTTAATTTTATATCCAATTTAATTTTGTTATAGTGGTGTTAAGAAAAATAGACATCCTAATTCATTAACTTGTTATTGCTGTTGTTGCTAGACTTGTAGAGTAATAAAATCTTTCATTTAAAGTGGACCAAAACCCGGGATTTTGATTATCCTGGGTTTTGGTCCTTGCCCCAGGGCACCCCGTTCGGGGAATGAAGGACTTCACCAAATTAACACCTCACTGCTATTGCTGTCAACAATCCGCTTTCAAGTGGACCAAAACCCACCCTGGAGTCTGAGACTCCAGGGAAGGCATTCTTCCTCCCTCCGCTGTGTAAAACCGCCCAGGTCGCCCGAACAAACTCGCCTCCTCCCAGTCCTACGTCGCATGCCCAGCCACTCATCCAATCAGCGAGCTCGAATCCGCTGGCGGGGAGAGCAGGTATCTCATAGACTCCAGGGTGGGTTTTGGTCCACTTGAAAGGGGATTGTTGACAGTAATAGCAGGTGTAAAATTGGTGAAGTCCTTCATTCAGTGGGATAATATTTGTTTTAATTTTTTTAATTTAAAGTTTTTAATTTTTAAGTTAAAGTTGTAGGTTGTCCAGTGTTGCACATGTTGGTTATACAGAAATACTTTAACTTTAAAGAAGAACTTTAAAGTGGTCCAAAACCCAGGATAGAGCAGCCTTTTCTACACAATGATGACCTGAAACCCCAAAGTAAACGAGTAACATCTTTGTTACAGACAAACTGTGTTCAGGTAATGGAGTGGCCAGCACCAGTGCAGTCCCATAGAGAACTTGTGCAGTGACATTACAAATGTGCTTGAGAAAATGCAGAACAGATGTGGGCCAGTCTTTGGCTTTCAACATGAACTGGTCTGACGCTTGCTCTGACTGATGGGTATTAACTTTAGTTTGTGCCCTTTGAAGGTTTGGGGTGGAGTGCTTGGGACTCTCCAAATGCAGTCATTACTTATTGATCTCCTTGGGGCTTGAACTTTTTCTTAGAAAGTAAAGATCGTTGAACAGCTTCCCCTTCCTTAAGTTAAGAATTCATGTGATGCTTTGGTGTCTGTTGGAGATGCTGTTTTTCCTGCTCTGTGGTTTACCATGATTGGCAATCTTCTTTTTCTTTTTGGAGAATATTTTAAGATTAAGATAAAGATATGAACCCTTATGGAATTCTCCTGTGTCCAATATGTTATTATTGTTCAATGTGTGGAACCCCCTGGATTCCCAATAAAACTTAGAAATTCTCCGATCCAATGACACATGTGAAGGCCGTGGCCATGCTCTGCTATACCTTTAGCCAGACACATCCCAAATGCCTGGCGTCGGCATGCCCCCAGCTCGAAGCTAGTGGGGAACGTGCCTGCCGACATGTTCTGCTATATTTGGCCCTTAGCCAGCAAGACTTTCACCAGCTAAAAGAAGTGAAATGGAGCTGAGCAAGCTACACACCCATGCCCACCCATGGAGCCCAGTTAAAAAGTCTAAGCCGAGGCTGGAGTGAATGTCAAATAAAACGAAATTGCCTTTCTCCAGGATGAGTGCTAGTGTCTTTTTGTTTTTCCTCAGGGTGTGACCATACTTGTATATGGTCCTTCCCTTGCTTTGTTCCTGAATCAAATCATGGCTGAATTTTGAAGGTTTTATTTTGCATTCTACTATTTTAAGTAGAAATGTTCTTGACGATCCCTATGGGTTTTGCATAGCTTTCTTCCCCATATGTTGAGTAAATAAGGGTTATCTTCTTTTTAGCTTACTGGGTATTTTCTTATCTGGTCTTTCAATCAGCCTTAGAATCTTACCTTATGCCCATTTCCATGGGGTTTTCCTTGTCTGGTTTCAGGCTATTGGTGTTGGACCCTGATTACTAATTAGGTCTGTGTACACCTTTGGATAGGTTGTCTTACAGCCTGTTGCCCCTCTGAGTTTGCAGCGAAGGTTGTTGCGTAGCTTAGATCATGACGCTTATCTTACTCTTCTGTGACCTTTGTGTTCATTCTCCCTCCCACCTCTTGGTTCTCGTGTTTAGGAACTACATTCCATAAGGAAGGTGGTGGGATCTAGGGTGTAACATGATAAAGACAATAACTATATTCTAGAATTGGCTCAGGACTACCTGCCAGGGTTTATTTAGGTGAAATTAGGGCCCCAGTTACCAAGGACCTCGAGTTCCAAAATCCGCCAATCTATTATAGCAATGTACTTGAATGAGGTAGAGGGTGATGTCTTTCTGGTGAAGTAGCCTATACCACCTGCTCTTCATTCACCATAGGAAATGGAGCTTATTGAACTATCCATTTTCTAGTTTACTCATTCCTTAGCATTTCTTAAATTGGACCTGAAAGAAGGGGCATCCCTTTTTGTGAGAGGGTGTGTAAGTACAAAGTAACAAAATGGCTACTGCATGGCTTATGCTTAAGGGGATTGCTTTGAGATTCAAGGGTGAGAATAACGGACTAACCGTTATCTCTGGGAATGGAATGTGCTGACTGCAGAACATAACAATCTGTTTTCTTGGAGATGTCTCTGGGAAGGTTAAATTCTGGAAGATCCTATGACACACAGTGAGGTGATGTACAGCCACTCCCATCACACATCCAGGACAGCAAGGTGTTACTCCAATTAAAATCAAAAGTTCACTTTAGAACCTTATTTGGAGCAGAATCTTGTTGTTTCCCCGCCTATACCTTATCATGCTTTATATACTAAAAATCGTGATGTAATAAACAGTTCACACCGAGAATAGCTGTTACGTGTCTTTCTTGCGCTTGGTGTGGGCTCCAGACGTCTGCGGTATGAAGGTAACTCTGGTCTACAGACAAATAAGGTAATCCCAGGCTCTTACTAATCTGCCGGGGCAATAGGGGCAGATTTTTCAGGACCTGGTCTAGTCACTGAATTATCTTTTTTGGTAGGCTGTCTCTTTGGCTTTAGCTTGAACAAAGGCGTAAAGATTGTGTTTTCCACTGTTAGGGTTAAATCTTCTTACTCGTTAGCTGAGTTGGCTGGAGAAAAAGTAGTGACAAGACTCCTCCTGTCTGTAGTGTTAAGCTCTGTCATTTGTTCCACTGCGTAATGTATGCAAAAAAGAATTCCAGGATCTTGCAGAAAATGAAAGTGGCTAATGCACTTTATAGAAACCCCCACAGAGCCATCCTCCTGTAAAGAATTGTAGGGGTAATGCAGAGATGACTGTTAAACCATACATTTCTCTCTGCACCCAAATGGAGCCCGATTGGGCAGGCAACTTCAGACACAACTGGGAAAGATGTGGTACTAGCTGCTGTACTACTCTTACCAGTTACTTTCAAGAACATCAGTATGGAAAGGGGAGGCCAGTTGGATCAGCCCACTTTCTGCCCCCCCTCCTTTTGGGTAAAACATGCTGGAGTGCCCACTAAGCTTGCAAGAGATATTTCTGTTTCTCAAGCCAATGTATCCTGTATACCCAATGTTGCTTTAAAAATAATATTAATAGTTGAACATTTCAATTTCTTGTGGAAGTGGAAATCCTTGTGCACCAGAAGTGGATGCATAAATGTCACCATCTCTACATTCTTGATCAACTGTTAGATGATACTTAGAATAAAATGCCATTTGTTTGTATTTAACCTGAACCTACATAGAATACGCTGAACACTAATCCCCTGGACGTGTTCTATTTAAACATTCTTGTATGCAGTGCTCACCATGCACAACCTATTCCTTACAGGTGTGCTTCCATTCAAGCCTCCCTGGTTACACAGATCGGCTGTGCACTCCTATTATGAATAGATACTTGAAAGATATGATTGTGAAAGCACATATGTTATGACTCTTCCATTAGGGTTGTTGACTTTAGCAGGGTGAGTATTTGAGCTTTGCAGCAGAGTAAACCATAAAGTCAATAAGCTGTTTACATATGGGAGGATTCAAGTCATTTAGCACGTTGTATCTTTTGGTTCAGCCACAGTTTTTTTTTTTTTTTTTCTGATGTCTATGTAGGGCTGATGCAACTTAGTGTTTTCATTTTCCACAAGCATGTTTGCAGATAAGAATTTGAACTGACCTTTCTCCATTCATTCTCCTTATGTTTACCTTAAAGAATGAGAAATCCACCACTCCTGTTTCAAAATCCAGCACGCCTACTCCACGAACCGATGCCCCTACACCTGGCAGCAATTCGTCTGGACTGCGGCCCGTGCCTGGCAAACCACCAGGGGTTGATGCATTAGGTAAGACGGATGTGTTTTTTCATTTCCGTTTATCTGGATGTACTTTAATATATTGCCAAATGTTAGCTATCACCCCAAAACTATCTATCAGAAGAAATGCTGTTGACTGAGTGAAGATTAAGAGAGTAATTATTACGGTAAGTAATACTAAAATTCCTTTTTCCTAAATCCTCTTAGCTACACACACTACCCGTTTATAGATTATGTACAAATACATCCAAACTAAATATATACCATATTTTTCACCCCATAAGACAAACCTGCCCATAAGAAGCAACCAGGGTTTAGAAGAGGAAAAAAATAAGAAAAAAAATATTTTGAACACTATTGTATGCTAAAATCCCCCCTCCCAACCAACCCATTACAGATGGTGTGTAAAATGCCCCTCCTCATCACACTATTATAGGCAGTGTGCGACATCCCATGTTACAGGAATTATGTGGCATCCCCTATTGCAAGCAGTGGGTAGCATGCCCCATTTCAGCTAGTGGGCAGCATGCCACATTACAGCCTGTGCGTCAAAATTTCCTTAGACTTCAGGTTTAACCAAGTCACTTTGGGCACGTATGAGTATGATTTCAAGTCCTTTTTGCTGTATGTATAATGTTTGTACTGTTTTTGTATCTTGTTCAGCAGGCCTTAGGACTCCCATGGCAGTTCCATGTCCGTATCCAACGCCTTTTGGCATAGTGCCACATGCTGGTATGAATGGGGAGTTGACAAGCCCAGGAGCTGCTTATGCCAGCCTGCACAATATCTCTCCACAAATGAGCGCGGCAGCTGCAGCAGCTGCTGCAGCCGCAGCTTATGGAAGATCCCCAGTGGTATGCTTTTTTATCTGCTGTTCTTTATTTTCTGTAGTTGGAGGATGTTTGTTTCTGTAATTTCCAAATGCAGCTCTCAATGTGTATTCTCTGTGCAACCTGTATGAGTATGAATACTTTTTGAACAGTTTAAAAATACATTGTGTGGTTTAAAGAGCCTGAGGGCAATCTCAGGTTTTTGTAAAAATGTTCAAATGTACAAAACAAGCACAGTGTGTAAGTAGTATGCAAACCACCTTGCCCTCCCCCTTGTTCTGAGCCCAATTTGGGTATTAAAATATTAAACCACCCTCTCCCGTTTCTGGAAAGGGGCTATACTCTGAATGGCAGCCATAGACCTGAGTGGCATTTGGACTTGAGTAAATGACCAGTACAGTCACACTGCTGTATGTGGGTGACAGACCTACCACTCCGAACATTCTCTCCAAGATGGCTGCACCCCAGGACCCAAGGCTACCTAGAGACTTGACTTTCACTTTAAAACCAAGTCAGTCAAAACGTAACACTTCCTCATTCATTGTAGGACTGCCAGTCATTTGACCTCCCGATTACCAACTGGGTTAGCCACAGAAGTCACATGATTGGCTGCCATTTGATGTCAAGTGAATGAGGATGCGTTGATTTAAGGTTGCTTCCTGTTTTAGTTACTGAATTGTAAGCCTCTTTGGGGCATTATGCAGCATTTCCAGCAATAATTAAGCTCTGAAACTGGAGCCTAGGCAGACTTACAATTAGCAATTTTAGATGTAGTCATTATTGTCATTATTCATTTATTATAAGTAAAGGTGGTGCTCTCATGTGTTTAACATTTTATCCCGATCACATTTGTGGGAAACTTCCTTTTAGCTTTTTAGAGTTACAGATAACATCCATTGGCTAGGTTGAAATTTTAATTTCTGAGATTCTGTTTGCAAACTCCCAGTAATGAACGAGGCCAAAGCAACAGAAGTGCCTGTTGTGGGTCCTGTTCATTTAGGGGAAAAGGATGGTCATCACGTTAATCATTCAGGCCATGGAAAAATATTATATTCCAAGTATGCATCACACCCTGCTTCGGAATGATTAATCACTTCTGGGTTATAGTCCACTAGATGGCGCTTTTCTGCAGAGATGGCAAAAAAAAGAAGCCCCTCCCGGTCCATAAATACCTGGGACCTCCCACACATTCCCCAGTATAGTCTCTGCAGAAGGCGACGACAGTCAAGATGATGGCTATCTCTCTCCTTTTCAGGTAAGCCGGGTAACACCCGGCCCCTCTCTTTCCTATTTCCACCCGGACCTCTTTTATAATGTCTTTAAGCCTCCCAGCTATGGCTGCAGGGTCCGGGTGAGGGTAGGTGACACCTTTAGAGGTGTTTGACTAGGAGCCATGCTCCACCGCAAACCCCTCATTAAAGGGTAGGCGGTCGTCAGGTTCTAGTGATCCTGACTTGGGATGCCCTGTCCGTTCTGAAGCCCTCGCTACATCTTCAAAATGTAGATATCGGCTTCTCCCCGTTCCCGGTTAATAGGGGGGGGGGGTCTGTCCCTCCATTTTGTTCTACCCCCCCTTATATTGTTAGTGTGTGGTCTGTGTGCTTGGTGCAGTACTGTCACTTTTATTGATTACTACTGCCAGCGCGTGTGTTGTGTGTGTGTGTGTGTGTTTTTTCATTGTCATGCTTTTACTAGGCGCGGCCCACACGCTCGCTCTCCGGCGGCGGCGGGCCGATTTTTCACTAAATGGCCGGCTCCGCAACCTTGGCCGGGGAGCGCGGCTCGCTTCTTCTCAGTCAGGGGCGGGGCCTGACGCTCTTCGCGCCTGTGACGGCCCGCCCTTCCCCTGGGCGTGTCGGCCGGCTCTCAGCCCTATTGGCTGGGAGCGCGGCGGCGTAGGTTTCCCGCGTTTGGGGGGGGGGCGGGGTCATGCGCAGGGCGTGATCCACTTTGGCCCGCCTCTCTCTTCCTTCCTTCCCTCGGGTCTGCGCCATCTTCCAGCGGCTTTGTGAGTGCCCCTCTGTGTTTTTCTTTGTCATTGTAGTGTAATGATGTAATATATATATATATATATATATATATATATATATATATATATATAATATTTTCACTGTATGCTGGGGGCCTTTAGATATTGCCTGGTATACATACCTATTGGTATATCTATATACATATATATATATATATATATATATATATATATATATATATATATATATATATATTCTCTTTTGCCTTATGTATTTGTTGTATGCATTATGGAGACTTTGTATGCATGTTGTACTAAAGGGGTCCCCCTGTGGTGTCTTTCAGGTGGGACAACTGAGGCTATTAAGGTCCCTTATCAAATTGGGGTTCCCTTTTGATTCTTAAAAAAAAAAAAATCCTCCCACCAACGGGACTCTAAGGGGCATCCTGGGTAGCTTTATAGCGTAATTCCCATTGGTCATTGCGACTACCTAAATATCACCATATGGAGGCTTCCCAGGATACCGGGCTCGGGATCCCTTCGGGGCAACCCCGGCAGTGTGTGGTGTGTGGGGTATCCCTTGTGGGCGACAATGTGCAAATTTGTGTAACATGTGCACAGCAGGCGATTGCGCGGCAATCCGGGCCCCGTGCGACCAGTTCGGCCCCGCTGGCCTCATCACCTACACCCCCACGCCTGGTCTTGACCCCAAGTGACGCTGTCAATAGCTGGGAGTCGCAATCCGATGTCTGAGCCAGACTGGCCAACATTGAGAGAATGATTGCTAGCTCTGCGGCCAGGAAGGCCCCAGCTAAGAGACGGCGCTTGGCGCCCGCTGCGCCGGCCCTTGACCATGATGATTTTGAACCTTTTGTTTGGTCTGATTATTCCCCGCTTGAGGAGGGGGAATTGTTTCCTGACTCCGATAGTTCTGAAGATCAGCAGTAATTGGATGCTGATGCCGGTACAGAGCGCGGGGATACCGTTGATACCCCCAGGCTCCTTACCCATAATTTTGAAGTGCTTGCCATTTTCCCTCCTGCGGAGGCCCCTCCGCAACGGGGGGGAATTTTTTGGTACCGCCAAGCCTCGTTTGGAGTTTCCGGATCAGAAGCACTTTAACAATCTGATTTTTAGGGAATGGGAAAAGCCTAGCCGGCTCCCTGGTTTTCCTCAAGGGTGGGATAGGAAGTATCCCTTCCCTGTTGATGTGGTTAAGCGTTGGTCTACACCCCCAGAGGTCAACGCTCCCGTCCTGGGATTGTCCAATACGTCGGTCGTGCATTCCCCGGATTCCACTACCTTGAGGGATAGTGAGGACCGAAGTCTCGACCAACTAGCTTTGCATGCCTTTGCTTGTGTGGGTTCGGCCTTGCGCCCGGTGTGTGCTTCAGCTCTCACGGCCGTGGCTACTAGAGCTTTAATCAGGGGCCTTCTGGATGGTTCCCAATCTAATCCTTCCAGTGAGGAGTTTAGAGCTTTGACTCATTGTGATAGGTTCATTGCCTTTGTCTTATCAGCCTTGGATGATACCATCCGTATGTGTAGCAGGACCTCGGCATTGCAGTTTGCTATACGCCGATCGGTCTGGTTGCGCCAGTAGGCGGCCGATAACGCTGCAAAGAAGGCGCTTACAGGGCTTCCCTTTGCGGGTCTGCGGCTGTTTGGTGATTGACTAGACTCTGTTGCCAAGGGAAGTAAGTTACCTCAACGCAAGAAGCAGCGCCAGCCCTTTCGGGGTTCAAGCTCATTCAACCCCTCCTTTCCTGGCTCTTGGACGAGCAGGGGAATGTCCTTCGTTGCATTCAGAGGAGATTCCTGGGGTAGGGGCAGAGGACGTGCCCGACCTGGGTCTTCCTGGGGTGCTAAACCCAAATCCGCTGCCAAGCCCGCTCAGCAATGAGAGGGCGCTCTCACCCTTGTGGGTGGGGGGATGGCTGCGGCTCTTCGCTCTGGTCTGGACTCAAGAGGTCACAGACAATTGGATCCTGGAGGTGGTCTCCTCCGAGTACAAACTGTAGTTCGCATACCGGCCTCCCCCCAGATTCCTCAGGTCACGGGTTCCTAGGACCCACGGGCGGCACAGGGACTTCTTCTGGCGGTGCAAAACCTTCGGGATATGGGGGTCGTTTGTCCGGTTCCCCCCATAGAGAGAGGTCAGTGTTACTATTCCAACCTCTTTACTGTGGCCAAGAAGGATGGCTCCATAAGACCCATTTTGGATTTAAAGATTCTCATCCGGTTCATCTGAACCTGAAAATTTTCCATGGAAACCATGCGCTCTGCTGTCAATTTCCTATGCCCAGGGGACTTTATGACCTCGATAGACATTAAGGATGTGCCGGTTTTCCCGGGACACCAACGGTTCCTCAGGTTTGCGGTAGGCAATCAGCACTACCAGTTTGTGGCTCTTCCCTTCGGGCTGACTTCGGCGCCCAGGGTGTTCACCAAGGTTTTGGCGGGCGTGATGGCCCTTCTCAGAGTCCAGGGCATTCGCATTTTTCCTTATCTGGACAACCTTCTCATTAAGTCATCCTCTCTCCACCAGGCAGAGCTGGTGGGATTGAGGGTGGCTTGCTTCGAGGCAGTGCCCTTTGCTCAGTTTCACATGAGACCTCTTCAACTCCATCTATTATCGTCCTGGGACAAATGTCCTCTGTCCCTGGATCAGACCTGTGTTCTTTCCCCTTGGATCCGGCAGTCGTTTCAATGGTGGCTGGACTCGAAGAATCTTCTGGGGGGCAGATCTTTTCTGGCGCCCCGCTGGGAGACGGTCACCATGGATGCCGGCCTGTCGGGCTTGGGGGGCTTCTGGAGAGACCATCAGTTCCAGGGGCTGTGGGGTTCTCAGGAGGCTCACACTCCCATCAACTTTCTGGAGCTGAGGGCGGTTCGGTTGGTGCTGTCGCACCTGACACATCACCTCCAGGGCTTGCCGGTTCTGGTTCGCTCCGACAATCAGACCGCGGTCGCTTACATCAATCACCAAGGAGGGACTCGCAACAAGAGTGCCCTCCGGGAGGTGTCTCTGATTCTTGCATGGGCCGAGAGCAATGTGCCATGTATCTCGGCAGTGTACATTCCAGGGGTGGAGAACCTGGAAGCGGACTCCCTGAGCAGGTGGACCTCTCGCCGGGGGGAATGATCCCTCAGCAACGAGGTATTTCTATCCCTCAGGTGGGGGATGCCGGAGGTGGATCTGTTTGCTTCTCGTCACAATTACAAGCTCCCGGCATTTGTGTCTCTGTCCCAGGACCCTCTGGCTCTGGCAGTGGTTGCCATGTCCCTGTCCTGGCGGGAGCTCGGTCTTCTGTATCTGTTTCCTCCCTTTCCCATGGTGGGCAAGGTGGTACGCAAGCTGGTTCACGAGGGTGTGCCAGCAATTCTGGTGGCCCCAAGGTGGCCAAGACAGGTGTGGTTCGCAGACGCCGTGCGGTTGGCAGTCGATCAGTACAGGCTTCCTCTGGTTTCGGATCTGATCACGCAAGGTCAGTTTTGTTACCCCAATTTACAAACGCTGGTTTTGACGGCGTGGCTTCTGAAACCTCCATTCTAAAAGAAAAGGGTTTGTCTGAAACTGTTGTCCAGACGCTTGTCAGGGCTAGAAAGTAATCTTCCTCTGATATCTACTACAGGACCTGGCGGACCTACATTGATTGGTGTGAGGCTAGGGCCTTTCCTTGTCGGGTGTCCATCCCTCGAATTCTGGAGTTCCTTCAGCATGGACTGGACATGGGTTTTCAACTTAGCACTCTGAAGGGGCATGTTTCCGCTCTTGCGGTTTTCTTTCAGAGGTTTTTCGCGCTTCATCCTTTGGTTAAGACTTTTTTTCCAGGGGGTCACTCATGTGCGCCCTCCTCGCAAACCCATGTTACCTGTTTGGGATTTAAATGTGGTGTTGTCTGACCTTCAGGGTCCTTCTTTTGAACCAGTGCAGGATTCTGCTCTATCCATTTTCACCTTAAAAGTTGCCTTTTTGGTGGCTATCACCTTTGTTCGACGTGTTTCTGAGTTGGCAGCTCTGTCCATTCAGGCCCCTACTTTGAGAGACATCAGGACAAAGTGGTTTTCTGCTTTAAACCAGACTTTCTGCCAAAGGTTGTCTCTGCCTTTCAACTCAATCAGGACATTGTGCTTCCTTCCTTGTGTCCTAAGCCTAGCAACGACAAGAAGAGGGCCTTGCAATCTCTGGATGTCGTTAGATGTGTAAAGTGCTATCTGGTGGCTACTTCACCATTCCGGAAGACGGACGCCTTTTTTTGTGGTGTCCTCCGGGCCCAGGAAGTTTTTGGCGCCCGTCAAGTCTATCTTTAGTAATTGGATTCGTTAGGCCGTTATTTGGGCCTATGCTGCCAAGGGGAGGGATCCCCCTTTTCAGATCACTGCTCATTCTACTCGTGCTCATACTTTTTCTAAGTTTTATAAGGTTGATGTGCGGGCCTCAGCGGATGCTGTCTTTGGACGCAAAGTTCTGCAAGCTGCTGTGGTTTGATTTGTGCATTATTGCCTTTTTGGGATCCCCACCCATTGTTGGACACTGCTACTGGATGTCCCAGAAGTGATTAATCATTCCGAAGCAGGGTGTGATGCATACTTGGAATAATACCATTCTGTGATTACTCACCTGTAGAATGTATATTATAAGTATGCATCACACCCTGCTTCGTCCCACCCTGAGTTGTATCTTGGATCCTCTATATGGTGAATTTTCCCTTGTTCATGTGTTAATTTTATTATTGGCTTCTCCTGGTCCCCTTACTGCTTTCATATACTGGGGAATGTGTGGGAGGACCGGGAGGGGCTTCTTTTTTTGCCATCTCTGCAGAAAATCTCCATCTAGTGGACTATAACCCAGAAGTGATTAATCATTCTGAAGCAGGGTGTGATGCATACTTATAATATCCATTCTACAGGTGAGTAATCACAGAATAGTATTTTTGTATGTGGAGTATTGCACTACTTGGCTTATATTTATTAACATGTCGATAGCAGAAAGAAACTGACGAATATATTTTAGTACCTGATTAGTAAAAAAAGTATACTTCCACTATCGTTTTAGACCTATTTCATTCTGGACTCCTAGAAGCCAGAATGGGTACTGGACCGCCACGTGTGAGAGGTGGGGTGAAGGTTAGGAGGGAATTTAGATTGCTGGAGTTCCTTGCACACACGCCTTCTTAACTCACCGGTTTCACTCACCTGCACCGTGATCCCGTGAATTGCAACCTCATGATTGGCCACCGCTGGTTAGGTGGTATGCATTTGCATTGGTGTGCAGAAAGCATTAGACGTTTGTCTCCGGGCCCGAATCGTAAGGTAAATGTGGCACAGGTCAGTGAGACGAGTTGGTTGGGGACGGTCCAGCAATCTGATTCTGCCACAGCCACCCCCCCCCCCCCCCCCCAAGCCACCTGTCTTTGCATTCCAGCACCTATTTTGTAGAATATGGGTGTTGGACCACTTTAAAACAAATATTATGAAACATTTTAATTGAAGTTGATTTTCTCTGATTTTCATTAAACATTTAGGTTGGTTTCGATCCTCATCATCATATGCGGGTTCCAGGAATCCCACCGAATTTGACCGGCATCCCAGGAGGAAAACCGTAAGCATTTTTCTTTTCGATTTTCTTTTTGTTGTGTGTATCATACTTTTTTTTTACTGTAAAATAAAACTCCATCATCATTTTGTACTTTACAAAAGTAGTGTGATCTTTTTTTTTTGGCTATACCTTGTTCAATGAATTACAACGTTAAGCACTAGTGTATGACTAAATAAAAGCAAGGGCTGCTCAAAATGCTCAAGAGGGTCATTCTGGTTAGACTATCATTAGGGAGGGTTATAGCATGAAAATATGATGAGTCTTAATGAAGCTCTGTTTCCTTTCAAAAGGAAATGACCATCAGAAAATCAATGATGCCTTTCTTTCTGATGCTCGACCAAATATTGTACATAGAACATTCCTGCCAAATTGGACATTATTGAATTTAAGCTAAAATATTTCAGTTGGCAGCTGCTAAAAAAAAATGTAGCGCTTAACTGCAGTCATAGATCTGTAGGAGCAGCATACAGAGTTTGTCACTTAAAGCAGACCTCCAGTCAAAAAATAGTAGTAAATTGTTTCCCAACTTGGGACTCTCGGTGGCCTATGCAGTTTGGCAGATATGGAATATATTTGCAGATGCTGTGCACCTGGGAGCAGCCATCTGTATACGCAACACAAACCTAGACCTATATGCCTCGAAATTGTGGGGCCACACCTGTCATGCTGCACATATTGAATCAACAGCTTGAAAAGGAAAGGAAGTGTGTGTAGCTATATAACTATGTATCTGTAAAGAGTCAGCAGCAGCAGCAGAAAAATTAAACAGTTGAAACAATGTTTCCATGCGCTCTCTGCTCTGAGCAGAGCAATTATGCGTTATTTCTACTTCTGACTAGTAAGAAGGGATGATTGCACAGAGGTGAGATTTAAAGTAAATTTAAATGCGGGACTTTCAGAAACAGGACTGTCAGGTATGCTATTCCACATCTGCATAGTGTTAAGCCCTCTTAGATAGCTTACTGCACTGATTTTGGTGGGGGAGGGGGTATGCTAGGGGATTGTTTCTACACATTGGCCCTGAAGATGTTTGGTTTCTAGTGGTCTCATACGTAGTGCTGTTTTTTAGTCTATAAAATAAAAGCTCCATGTTGGACGGCTACATATGCTTTTGCCCCCCTTTGTTCCCCTCTGCCATCTATGTGAAAAATCTGCCTGTCAAGATGTTGGACTGTGGAAGCACTTGCCCATCCTAGATAGTCTTATCAGTGCCCTACCTTCCAGGTTCATAACAAGGACAATTAGGTGGATTCTAAACAATAATTTTGGATTGTTTATCCACCAGCAGAAAATTTATATTTGGCTTACTTGCCATAAATGCTGTTTTGGGGCTTTTTTTTGTTTTGACTGATTTCTTTTGGTTTATGGCTATAGTATGCATATAGAAGAACAGTTAAGCTTATACTGAGAGGAGTGACATCATGCATTAACCCTTTAAACGGCAGCCATGTAAAATTTACGTGGCTGCCTCCCCTGCATTTAACCGCCAGCCACATAAATTTTACGTGCCTGACTTTCCCCACTAATAGCATAGTGATACGGCCGGGTCTCCTCTTTAACATGGTGGACTCCGATCGTCTGTCGGACCTCCTCCGGCTGCAGGGGAGGGCTTGGAATAGGGTGCCCCCCCATTTCAGCTGCCACTGGCTTTCCTGTAAAAAATAAATAAAAATTACATTTACTTACCTCTGTGTGCGCTGGCTCCCTCCGACCCTCCTCTTCACGGGGGGGGGGGGGGGGGGGGGGACTCCGATCACCCCCCCACTCTTCTGTCTTCTGGGGAGGGCCTAACAGCCCTCCTCCTTCGGATCTTCTCGATGGCCGCCGCCATCTTTAATTCTAGCCCCGCCCCTCCTGGGGGCGGGGCCGATGACGTCACTGCCAGGTGTCGTCTAGGCACCCGGCAGTTCGGCTGTCAGATGCCGGTGACGGCTGGGCAGAGAAGGAGGGAGGTAAGCGATCCTTTGATCGCCTGCCCCCCCTTCTCTGCCCAGCTGTCACCTGCATCGGATCGGATTATTTTTTTTTTTTAATAAACCTATTTGGAAACTGTGTCTGTGTCTTTTTTTTATACTGTTAACCCTTTGTGAACTGGTAAGGGGTCCATGAGACCCCTTATACCAGTTCACAAGGCTCGGGGTCTGGCAAGTCACCTGCGGCTAGCGGGTGACTTGCCATTAACCCCTGGCCCCCCAAATTACCTGCCTCCCCAAAGCCCAGGGGGGGGGGCAGAAGAGCCGTGGCCCTAGGCTATGACGGCTTGTAGCCGGCAGGGCCAGGGGCCACTAAAGCTGGCCCCTGCGCCCTATTCTACAAGCCCCCATAGCTGGTCACAGGCTGATTACACTGGGTAGGGGAGCCTCACGACATTTTTTGGGGGGATTTTTAAGGGTTTTAACCCTTAAAAATCCCCAAAAATGGGGGAGGGGGGACCCTATGTCATTTTTTTTTTAATTAACCCTATGTTACCTGTAACCCAGTAGGTATAAAAAGCTTCCAGCAGCAGCAGGAGAGCAGAAGCCTAAGTGATCAGCGTGGGACACAGGGATAGATGGGAGGTAAGTATTAAAAAAAATATTTAAAAAAACATATATTTTTTTAATAAAGTTATTTTTAAAAAGTGTGTCTGTGTGTTTTTTTTAACTTTTAACCCTTTGTGAACTGGTAAGGGGTCCATGAGACCCCTTATACCAGTTCACAAGGCTCGGGGGTCTGGCAAGTCAACTGCGGCTAGCGGATGACTTGCCATTAACCCCTGGCCCCCCAAATTACCTGCCTCCCCAAAGCCCAGGGGGGGCAGAAGAGCCGTGGCCCTAGGCTATGACGGCTTGTAGCCTGCAGGGCCAGGGGCCACTAAAGCTGGCCCCTGCGCCATGTTCTACAAGCCCCCATAGCTGGTCGCAGGCTGGTTACGCTGGGTAGGGGGGACCTCACGACATTTTTTATTTTTAAGGGTTTTAACCCTTAAAAATCCCCCCCAAAAATGGGGTCCCCCTCCCTGGGAGGGGGGACCCTATGTCATTTTTTTTTTTAAATTAACCCTATGTTACCTGTAACCCAGTTGGTATAAAAGGCTTCCAGCAGCAGCAGGAGAGCAGAAGCCTAAGTGATTAGCGTGGGATACAGGGATGGATGGGAGGTAAGTATTAAAAAAAAAAAATAAAAAAAAAATAAATATTTTTAATAAAGTTATTTTTAAAGTGTTTCTCTGTTTTTTTTTTTTTTTTACTTTTAACCCTTTGTGAACTGGTAAGGGATCTATGAGACCCCTATACCAGTTCACAAGGCTCTGGGTCTGGCAAATCACCTGCGGCTAGTGGGTGACTTGCCATTAACCCCGAGACCCCCCATTACCTGCCTCCCCAAAAACCCTTAAAATTCCCCCAAGAAATGGTGTTTCCCCCCCCCCCCCCCGTGAAGGGGGACCCCACACCAATTTATTTTTATTTAACCCTTTATTATGTGGATAGTAGTTGTATTTTATTTGTAAATGTTATAAAGTGCTCTTTTCAGGGGATCACCTGGACAGGAACGGGGGGCTACCGATACATATGTGGTATCATTGTAATCGGGAGAAATAGGGCTTTCACATGCAATATGGTTTTCTTTAATAAAATATATGTTTTTGTTAAAATAAAGGAGACAATTTAAAAATATATATTTTTTTTTTTTTTTTACTTATTTACCGTATATACTCGAGTATAGGTCGACCCGAATATAAGCCGAGGCACCTACTTTTACCACAAAAAACTGGAAAATTTATTGACTCGAGTATAAGCCTAGGGTGGGAAATGGATGTGGGTTCTACCCCCGCTGCCCCCAACTTCATAGTCTGTCTGCAGGCTTCCTGCCTCATTCCATGTGCAGACTTAAGGGCCTCATTCCCTGTGCAGACTTTAGGGCCTCATTCCCTGTGCAGACTTTAGGCCCCCCCCCCCCACCGTACCTCAGCTCCTGTGTCTTGTGCAGGGAGGCGGGGATGATCTTCTCCCCCTCCACGGCCGCCATCTTTACTGGTCTCTGCAGCCCTGCTTCTTCATTCATTATGGGCAGGGGAGCAGCTCCTTCGCCGTCCCCTGCTCTGCTGCGCTGTGGGCTGGGATCGGCCGCCGCTCCGCTGGAGGCAGAGGGACCGCTCACCGCCGCCTCATGCATACTGGGAGGGGGGGGTGTTCACTCACCCTCGATGTCGGCCGCCATCTTGGCTGCGCAAGCCGCGTCTGCCGTCGGCTCCCCGTGGGTCGCTGCGGGCGCCGCCGCCTCCTTTCTCGTCATCGGCAAACCCACCAGCCAGTGTGCGCTCTTCTCTCCGCCATGCAGGTACTCCTCCCAGCACGTAGATGCTTCCGATGAGGGGGATGATGAAAGCGCAGCTTCCCGCTCCCTGCCTGCGCGTTCTCTCTGCCCGGCCGCCGAGCCTCTTCCCGCACTGCCACCACCTCTATGCCATTCGAGCGCCAGGCCACGCCCCCCTGTGTCCAAATCTCCACCTGCACTGCTGATTGGCTGTTGGGCCACTGACTCGAGTATAAGCCGAGGCGGCTTTTTTCAGCCCAAAAAGTGGGCTGAAAAACTCGGCTTATACTCGAGTATATACGGTACTTAAAAATATATTAAAAAAATTGAAAAAATACAAACAAGACATTTCATGTTAAAGCCTAAACTCTGCCACAAAAAGAAAATATGCCATTTTCTTGGTAATTCCTGCAAAAATCACGGTTAAACATAGCGCAAAATGGTGAAAAATATCCTGTCAGCAGAGGGTGACAAAATCTCAAGTAGGCTGGCAGTTAAAAGGTTACAGGTACCTATGCATGTTGGGTATTGTTCTGCTCGGGGGTCCTTGCACTTTCAGATTAAGCTTGTTTTTTCTTATTTGCATATTGATATTTTGGGAAAAGGTGTTTTTTATTCTGCTTTTTTATACATTTTTTTGTGAAACCCTGTGCAACCTAAGAATTCTTCGAGATATTACTTCCAGAAAGGTGAGCCCACTACAACAAGCTGGGTACGCTTAGAAAGCTTACCATGTGTACTTTCAGGGAATATATGGTTTATCGGTGATATTCCAAATGTAAAGGATTGTTTTGGTAGAAAAAGCACAAGGTGCGCACTTTTTCAGCAGAGCTGAAATTTTGAAGTAAAATTACCGTTAAGCGCATGCTTTACTTTGGTGTGTTTGGCAACTCTTTCCTTGACAGAACCTAGGCATGTCGGGTATTGTTCTGTTTGGGGGATGTTGCTTTTTCAGATTTTCTGTTTTTTTCTGGTTTGCATATAGTTTTTTTTAGGAAAATGTGGTTTTGATTCTGTTTTTTTATTCATTTTTAGGGAAACCCTGTGCCACCAAAGAATACATTGAGGGATTACTTCCAGAAAACTGCACCCATGTCAACATGCCTGGTACGCCTAGAAAGCCTGAGGTGTATACTTCTAGGGAATATATATTTTGTCAGGGGTATTTCAAATGTAAAGGGTTGTTTTTCTGGAAAAACTGCAAGGTGCGCATATTGCATAGCATAGTTGAATTTTATCTGAAAATCTCCTAAAGCATTGTTTCAGTTTGGGGGAGTCTCCTGGGCAGGAAAGGGTGTCTACCTATACATATGTGGTTCCGCTGTAACCAGGAGAAATTCGGGTTTCACTCGCAATAAGATTTTATTGACAAACTTACATTTTTTTATTACAAAAAAACACTACAAATTGTAAAAAATAGTTTTTTTTTTATTTCTTTGCACAATTTTCACCCAAAAGTATTGAGAATACACTTAGAAAATGACAAACAAGACATTTCATGTTAAAGCCCAGGCTCTGCTACAAAAAAACAATATATCACTTTCCTGGGAAATCCCTTCAAGAATCACAGTTGGACATGGGGAGCGCAAAATGGTCTGGCAACAAAGGGTGACAAAATCTCAAGGTAGGCTGGCGGTTAAAGGGTTAATACTGACCGCAATAGGGTCCTAGACTAAAGCTTGCTAGTATACCATTTTGTATAATCTCTGTGCTGTTTGCTGGTGTCATTGGGACTTCCAACTTTTTCAGAATCTGTGTTAAGATGTAAAGGCTTGGTCACAGAGGTAGAATGCCCTGAAAGTGTCCCAAAGGGGTCTAATAGAGTAGAGTTAACATACATAGTCCACATACATCTTTCAGATTTGTGCCAACCGAGGGCTCTTAAAGCGGTCCTTCACTTTGAATAAGAGTCTATCTTAAATAGTTTTCCCCGCCCTGTACATACAAATTGCTCACATTAAAAATCATCCTACCTGCATCTACTGCGTGTTAAGAGCCTTTAACCCTTTAAGTGCCAGCCTACCTGGAGTTTTTGTCACCCTTTGTTGCCAGACTATTTTGCACTATTTTGCGCTCCCCATGTTCAAATGTGATTTTTGAAGGGATTTCCCAGGGAAAATTATATATTGTTTTTTTCAGCAGAGTCTGGGCTTTAACATAATATGTCTTGTTTGTCATTTTTAAGGTGTATTCTCAATATTTTTGGATGAAATATGTGCAAAAAAAAAAAATTTGTACTACAATTTGTAGTTTTTTTTGTAATAAGTTTGTCAATAAAATCTTATTGCGTGTGAAATCCCAATTTCTGCCAGTTACAGTACAATACAATACCACATATGTATAGGTAGACGCCCAGGAGACTCCCTCAAACTCATGGACCCCTTACCAGTTCACAAGGGGTTAAAAGTAAAAAATAATGACACGGACACAGATATAAAAAATAGACATTTATTTATTTTTTTTTTACTATACTCACCTCCGATCCTGGGTCCCACGTCGCTGTCCCGCGCAGCTCTCTCAGCTCCGGCATCTGTCAGATGCCGATAGCGATCGGCGCAGGGCGGATGAGATCAGAGGAGACTCCGATCGGAGCCTCCTCGCCTCACACCCGCCCTGCCCCGATCACCACCGGCAGATGCCAGATGCCGGTGCTCGGTCAGGGTATAGAAGGAGCGGGATGACGTCATCCCGCTCCTCCCACAAAAGGCGGGGCCGCCATTAGAAGCGGTGAGGACCCGGAAGAGGGTCCTCACCCGAAGCCTGCGGAGCCCAGGGGGGGGATCTGACCCCCCCCCCCCCTTGGTGAAGAGAGGACGGCGCGGAGGGATCGGGCGAGGAGGTGAGCGAGTGGCTGTTTTTTTTTTCACAGATAGCGAACGGTTTCGCCCCCCCCCCCCCTGAAGACGGAGGACGACGGGGGGGGGGGGGATCGGATGCCCCCCCAGGAAGAGAGGACCCCCAGCTTGACAGGGATACCAGAGGTAAGTGTTTTTTTGTTTCTGTTTTTTAACTCTTAGGGGGAAATGCCAGGCACGTAGTTTCTACGTGCTTGGCACTTAACGGAAGGAGAAGCAACCACGTAGAAACTACGTGCTTGCCATTTAAAGGGTTAAACATCCAAGATGGCGGCTCATGGAACATCAGGCAGCCTGCAAACAGGAAGTGCCTTCTGACTGTGCTGCTCTGCATTCTGGGATTGCTGTCCTTTTCCTGACCCCAGCTCTGCTCTGTCTGAGCAAAGCACAGCTATAACCCGGCCCCCTGTACTTTATCCCACTCTCAACAGGGTTGTTTTGGTCAGCAGTGGTTTTAATATTTTGCCTTTCAGCTGACTTTCACTTTTTCTTGTGCATCTATATTGTTTCTATTCTTTTCACACTGCAATAATCACTTTTTTTACATTTTTATTTCAGAGCCTATTCATTCCATGTGAGTGCTGATGGCCAAATGCAGCCTGTCCCATTCCCTCCTGATGCCCTGATTGGTCCAGGAATCCCTCGGCATGCACGGCAAATTAACACACTAAACCATGGGGAAGTGGTTTGCGCTGTGACCATCAGTAACCCCACAAGACATGTGTACACTGGAGGGAAGGGGTGTGTTAAGGTCTGGGACATAAGTCACCCTGGGAACAAAAGCCCGGTTTCTCAGCTGGACTGCTTGGTAAGTAGCAAAAAGAAAACCATAATGTGGTTAAAAAGGTTTTATGCTTTAACATTTTGGCTCTGTTCACACTTTTCCACTTTCTTTGCATCTCGATGCACCGAACGCAAGGGGTAACCTTGTCTATTACTTTCAGTGGGCAGCTCACATTGTGCTTTGTGTAGTTCATTGGGTAGTGTTGCATGCAGCATTTTCTCTTCCATTTTACTTCAGGCCATCAGATTTAATTCAGAGACAATTGGTTAACCTCTCCCGAAGGGTGTGGTCTGCAAGAACAAAGGTGTGTCTCCACTTCCCGGGCCTATATCCACCTGGCTGACTTGATGGCACTACAGTTTCCTTTCTTGCAATGGTCACTGCAAGGACTTATCTGAACTCCTCTCCCATTTACTTTTTGTTGTAAAGGAATTATGCCTTGGAAGCGGGGGTAATGGAAACCTGACTGTTCCTTGGCCCTTATACTCCTTGGATCTGAATGGACCCACTTTGCCTCCGCAGCTAAGCTGCATTCGGATCAGGATGCTAAGGTAAGCGCCAGGGTCTTGGGGCGCTGTGGGGTGTCACCTTTTTGTTTTTTAAAAAGAGTGACAATCATGGCTGAGAATTCCGCCACAGGAAAAAGCAGCCATAAGGCCTTTGTCTGGTTAGCCTGATTGAGGGGAATCGGGTGAATTAATTTCCTCTTTATTGTTTTTCCCATGTGTTTTTACTGGTTGAAAAATTTGCGCCTGCCGCTATGGAAACATTTTCGGCTTAGCATAGCAGTGAGCACCGGTGTGCGGCTCTTTTCTTACCCCGCTCGCGCTGGAAGATTTTGGCCGGGTGAAACGGCAAGCACCACTAACATCGCGGTTCTCCTCCAGCCGCTCGCACTGCAATATTTTCGGCCGGGACTAAGCAGCAAGTACCGCTAACGTCGCGGTTCTCCTCCAGCCGCTTGCACTGCAATATTTTCGGCCGGGACTAAGCAGCAAGTACCACTAACATCGCGGTTCTCCGGCCGCTCGCACTGCAATATTTTCGTCCGGGGCTAAGCGGCGAGTACCGCTAACATCACGGTTCTCCTCCGGCCGCTCACACTGCAACATTTTCGGCCAGGACTAAGCGGCAGGTACTGCTAACATCGCGGTTCTCCTCCGGCCGACTTCAGTGGAAGATTTTCGGCCGGGCGAATCGCCGAATACCGCTGAGATCTCGGTTCTTCTCCGGCCGCCTTCAATGGAAGATTTTCGGCCGGGTGAAGCACCGATTGCCGCTGAGATGGCGGGAGAGATATATAGATAGATAGATAGAGATAGATAGAGATAGATAGATAGAGAGAGAGATAGATAGATAGATAGATATAGAGATATATAGATAGATATAGAGATATATAGATAGATATAGAGATATATAGATAGATATAGAGATATATAGATAGATATAGAGATATATAGATAGATATAGAGATATATAGATATATATAGAGATATATAGATATATATAGAGATATATAGATATAGATATATAGATATAGATATAGATAGATATAGATATAGATAGATATAGAGATATATAGAGATATATAGAGATATATAGAGATATATATATATAGAGATATATAGAGATATATATATATATATAGAGATATATAGAGATATATATATATATATATATATATATATATATATATATATATATATATATTATATTATATATATATAGAGATATATAGAGATATATATATATATATAGAGATATATAGAGATATATATATATATATATATATATATATATATATATATATATATATATATATATATATTATATTATATTATATTATAGAGAGATATATATATAGATATATGGTTGTGGGATAAGACTGGCAATATATTGATGTGGTTCACCCTCTGAGCTCTCAGAATAGTCTTGCGACTATTGGGAACTGTTCACATACTAGGTTTTAGACCCCCTGGGAGGTAATCTAGTATTAATCACCATGACGGAGGCATCTGGGGCAATCGGATCTGGTCCATTAGCAGATAGATTCACCCCATGTCAAGTATGCAAACAGACACTGGACAAGGATAGCACGGTGTGCAGGGTTATGCTACTGTAGTAGTGGATATGGAAGACAATTGTCTCCTCCCTGCAAGGGCTCTGACCCTTGTTGCCGGTGCCCTGTGAGCTTAACCCCCCCCCCCCCCCCCCGGCAGCCTTCAAGCAGACCTAAAACCTTTTAAGACATATGAGCTACGAAGAAGGTTTTGAAAAAAAAAATTCTTCTGAGTTTTGAAGCCGCTGCACGCCCACCCTCAAGCGGACCCAAATCTTTAGGTAGGTCATTTTTTAATTATTATGTGTATTAATATGATATTTATTCATATATACATATTAATGTTTTTTAATAGTTCTTGTTTAAAAAAAATATATGGTTGTGGGATAAGACTGGCAATATATTGATGTGGTTCACCCTCTGAGCTCTCAGAATAGTCTTGCGACTATCGGGAACTGTTCACATACTAGGTTTTAGACCTCCTGGGAGGTAATCTAGTATTAATCACCATGACGGAGGCATCTGGGGCAATCGGATCTGGTCCATTAGCAGATTCACCCCATGTCAAGTATGCAAACAGACACTGGACAAGGATAGCACGGTGTGCAGGGTTATGCTACTGTAGTAATGGATATGTAAGACAATTGTCTCCTCCCTGCAAGGGCTCTGACCCTTGTTGCCGGTGCCCTGTGAGCTTAAAACCCCCCGTGGCAGCCTTCAAGCAGACCTAAAACCTTTAAGACATATGAGCTACGAAGAAGGTTTTGAAAAAAAAAATTCTTCTAAGTTTTGAAGAGGATATTGTGGCTGCCATAGCCTCCTTCTGAGTCTTTAAACTCTGTTGGCAGCCCTCAAGTGGTCCTAAACCTTTAGAGAGTCATTTAGAAGGATTGGCTGCTAAAAAGGTTTTTAAAGAAAAGATTTATCCTTTAACTTGAAGAGGATATTGTAGCTGCCATAGTCTCCTAGGAAATTATCGGTCAGGAGGATTTATCCAGTAGGGACTCGTATTCAGAAGTCCTCCACACAAGGGGGTGCTCATTTAAGATGGATGGATGGTTTTGATTTCCTCGATTCTGGAGGATGTTGCAGAGCATACGCATTATTCTAATCTGATCAATTGGGAATGGCAGAAGTCAGGTTGTCTTACGACTATTCCTAAAGTACTAGATACTATGTATCCCTTTCCTTCAGATCAGATTGAATTATGGTCTCACCCTTCTGTGGTTGATGCTCTGGGGCCAGGTCTTTTTAAGATTTTGGTTATGCCATCCTCGGATAGTGCTTCTCCAAAGAATCCAGCGAATAAGCGCGTGGATCAGCTGGCATGTCCTGCTTATTCTATTATGGGGTCGACCTTGAGGCCGGCCTGGGCTACATCCATAGCATTTTTGGGGAGCAGGAGGTTGTTAAAACAACTGGACTTGAAGACTCATAGGGTTCATTCATGGAAGTCATGCTCCCAGGTGATCAAGACCAGTTTGGCTACAACAGGTATATGATACGGGCTATGGAGGATTGAGCAGGTTAAGTGCCTGAGGCCTAACTCTGGTGTTAGCCTTAAGGCGTGCTTTATGGCTTAAGCAATGGTCAGCTGACATAGCCTCCAAAAAAGAATGACAGGACTCCCCTTTAAGGTGGGGTGTCTGTTTGGGGAGTGTATGGTTGACATGGTAAAGCATGCTGCTAGTGGTAAATAATCTAATCTGCCACAGAAGCCGAAGTCTAATACTGCTTCCGCAGGGCCTCTAATACTCCGAGGTTCCGGTTAGAGGTTCGGCCTCTTCGGAATACCAAAGAGATTTTTGGAATAAGACAAAATTCCAAATGAAGGCAACAGGTGTCTAGCAGAATAAAGCCAGACCTCCATCAAAGCCTGTTCAGGCATGAAGGGACGGCCCCGCACTTGCAGGTGTGAGGGGACCGCTTCTGCTCATATTTGGAGGCTTCATGTAACAGATATTGGATACAGGAAGTTGTATCCTCAGGTTACAAGATCAAATTAGGAGCCAGACCCCCTTGGAGATTCTCTTGGTCAGGGGTATGCCGAATTCCGCAGAAAGCAGAAGCATTGAGATCTGCCGTATCTCGCCTTTTTACAGATCGGAGTTGTTGATCCACAGTGAAGTTACTCCCGCCAGGCAGTGTATATATAAGGATACATACCTACATTGCTGTAAGTGGCCTACATCTTCAGTTTGTGGTGTTACCCTTCGGTCTATCTTCAGCACCAAGGGTGTTTACCAAGGTGTTGGCAGGTCTCATGTTTTCTCTAAGAAGTCAGGGTATACATATAATCCCTTATTTAGACTATCTGTTGATATAAGCCCCATCATGTCAGGGGGCCCAGAAGAATACACAGACTGTCTGATCGACATTGGATAATTGACTATCCAGTCGAATTCTTAAGTCAAATATCATATCATAGCTTCAAGAGTTATTCTTTCTGGGACTGTCATTAGACACATCTCAGGCAAGGAATATGTCTGTTGGGCCTGATGGTATATTGCTTGAGTCTGTACCTTTTGCACTGTTCACACAAGACCCCTGCAGATGGAATTGCTCACAATCTATGATCAAGACCCACACACTCTGAATCACTCTTTTGCATGACACCGTCAACAAGGCAAGTCTCTAGCCTGGTCCTCAGCCTCTTCAGACTGGCAAATCCTCCCTTCAGTACAGTGGAAAATCATCACCATGGATGCCAGTGTATCAGGTTGGGAGAGTGTCATGAAGTCACCAATGCTCCAGGGACAGTTGAGTCTGAAGGAGAGCAAACTCTCCATAAATATCCTGGAACTGAGAGCGATTCTATTGTATCTCAGACATTGGACATACCATCTGAAGGGGCATCCCGGCCTGATTCAAACAGACATTTGGACGGCGGTGGTATATATCAACCACCATGGGGGCACCTGAAGCAGTGAAGCCCTCATGAAAGTGAGCTGGTTTTTACTTTGGGGTGAGAAACGAGTTTCATGCATTTCGGCTGTACACATACATGGAGTGGACAACTTGCAGGCTGATCATCTCAGCAGGATGGTCCTGCATCAGAGAGAATGGTCTCTTAGTCAGAGGGTTTTTTCAATCCCTATGCATGCGCTGGGGGATTCCGGACATAGATCTCTTGTGCATCATGACACAATCGGAAGGTTACAAAGTTTGTGTCTGGGTCCAGGGATCCTCTAACTATAGCAACAGATGTCCTGACTCTTCAGAGGTCAGCATTCAAGCTTCTTCATGCATTCCCTCCGATTCCACTCCTGGGTCAAGTACGAAGAAAGGTTAGCTCACAAGAGAGTCCCAACCATTCTGGTGGCTCCTCGGTAGCCAAGAAGAAGCTGGTTCTCAGACATAGTAAGGATGTCGGAGGGCAACTCTTGGAGGTTACCCGACGGATCTTCTCACATAGGGGCCTCTAAGGCATCCCAATTCACATGTTCTGGCTTGGACGGCCTGGCTATTGAATCCTTTATCTTGGCAGAAAGGGGGTTCTTCTGACATAGTCATGCAGACTATGATTCAGGCCAGGAAGAAGCCTTCATCAATTATCTACTATAGAGTCTGGCAAGCATTATCGCTTGGTGCAAATCCAGAAGGCTCACTGGTAGATTTTTCTGTTCCCAGAATATTTGATTTTTTGGGCAGAAAGGTCTTAATGAAGGTTTTCAATTGAGTACTTTAAAGGGACAGATATCTGCTTTATCTATCTTTTTATTCAGAAACCCATTGCTGTGAATAAATGTATCAAAGCTTTTTGTATAGGGAGTCGCTCATGCGCGGCCTCCTCGTAAGCTACTTCTGCCGGTTTGGGAACTGAATTTGGTTTAATCAGCTCTTTATCAGAGTCCTCCTTTTTGAACTATTGGCAGATGCATCATTACGTTTATTGACTCTTAAGGTTATCTTTTTAGTGACATAACCTCAGTAAGGAAGGTTTCTGATTTAGCAGCTTATCAGTTAAGTCTCCTTATTTAGTGTTACATAAGGACAAGTTTGTCTTCTGCTTTAAACAGGATGTTCTTCCTAAGGTGGTTCCCATCTTAATGAAGAGGTGAATTGTCTTCCTTATGTCCTACTCCAGTGTCCGATAGAGAAAGGATTCTACATTGCTGGATGTAGGGAAAAGCACTAAGATACAATCTCACTGCTACACAATCTTTCCGTAGGTCGGACTCCTTATTTTGTCATACCTGAGGGTCCACGGAAAGGTCTTCCACCATCTAAGTCTACCATCAGCGATGGATTAGACAGGCAGTGGTAAGAGCCTATATTCCCTAAGGGGAAGTATTCTTCTTTTAGGACTACTGCTCATTTGACAAGAGCTATTGGAGCTTCTTGGGCTTTTTAGCATCAAGCTTCAATAGAACAAGTATACAAAGCCACTACTTGGTTTTCAGCTCATACATTTACCAAATTCTATAAGGTAGAGCCTTGGTAGGAACGAATTACATACAGTGGTAATTAGATGTTTTTGGAATGTCTTATTCCTGGAAGGAATAAGGGTTTTTGGAATGTCTTATTCCTGAATTGAATAAGGGTTTTTGAGATGTCTTGTTCCTGAAAGGAATAAGGGCTTTTGGAATGTCTTGTTCCTGAAAGGAATAAGGTTTGGGGATCCCACCCAAATTCGGGTACTGCTTTTGGAGGTCCCAATCGTCTCTGAATTAAATCTGATGGTCTGAAGTAAAATGGAAGAGAAAAGAGAATTCTGTGAGTACTCACCTGTAGAATTAATTTCTCTTCCATTATTACTTCAGGACATCAGACCCTCCCTGTCTGCTAGGTTACTATGTCCATGTGTTGGATGCCTAGTTTTTAGTGGAGTGGTAAATATGTAAATAGTTGCTGTAAATAATGATCAGCATAATAATAAAAAAAAAAAAGATTAAACGGAGAGGAGTCTTGTATTTTGTCTCCAACCTTTTGTTTCCAACAGGATAGGTATGCCTCCCGGGCGGCTGGTTCTACTGCTTTTTAATTAAACTGAAGTGCCAGGTGGATATAGGCTCGGGAGGTGGAGACACACCTTTGTTTTTGCAGACCACACCCTTCGGGAGAGGTTAACCAGTCATCTCTGAATTCAATCTGATGTCCTGAAGTAATAATGGAAGAGAAATTAATTCTACAGGTGAGTACTCACAGAATTCTCTTTTTAACAACACTAGCACAGGACATTAGATTTCAATGATAACCCAATCGTAATGCAGGTATAACACAGTGTACAGTGTTTTACCTTTGTTGTACTTGAAGTTTACTATTTAATTAGCATTTTTGTGAAAAAAATGCAAACGCTCCTCTAGCACAGCTAACCATAGACTGCGTTTAGTGCAACAGATAAATGTAAAGCTGGCCTTAAAGATTTTTCCAGTCAATTTGAAGATTCTTGTAGTATAGAAGCATGTTATGTTATTTAGCATGTCGTAGTAAAGGACATATAAAACACTTTATTACTACTCCAAGTTTAGCTGTGGAAACTTTAAATTGACTTTGCAGCTTCTCATGGTATTGTTTAATTAAGGTTCATTCTCCTACAACGCTGAATTTTCTAGATCAGCTTTAACTGCTTGCCTAATGTCATGTAATTTTTTGTCATTAATCTGCTTTATCACTGTCATAACTGTAATTGGCTCATTACAATCCGAAGGGAGTGTTTGTGTTTCTACAAGTCTCCAGTTTGGTTTTTAACCCAACAGCCATCAACAGGCTGCAAATACTTATTTTCGAGCATAACTAAAACATTCAGATATGCTTTTTAAATCGGGTCTCAATGTCTTTTGTCTCTGCAGAACAGAGATAACTACATCCGCTCCTGCAGATTACTGCCTGACGGACGCACCCTTATTGTTGGAGGAGAAGCCAGCACATTATCCATATGGGATCTGGCAGCCCCTACACCACGGATAAAAGCAGAGCTGACATCATCTGCCCCTGCCTGCTATGCATTGGCCATCAGCCCTGACTCCAAAGTCTGCTTCTCCTGCTGTAGTGATGGCAACATTGCGGTATGGGACTTGCACAACCAGACTCTTGTGAGGTAGGTGTATTTTCTGTTAGGAAACATGTGTACTCTGTTTTCTTAAAGAACCTGGTTGCTATCTAATTGTTTTACCAGGACTATGGAGTTGCGATGAGTCTGATCTAGTTATGGCTGGAGTCAGAGCCTCCAGCATAAAAGGACAAAAATTTCAATAGTATTGTAAAATCAATGTAACTTTTAAAGGGAGAGTTTAGACATCTTAATCGTATATGTATTTTATTTTCTATCGATCCAGGGCCATTGTTTATAAAAAATTAGCAGCAGCATAGATGAGTTCTTCATTCTCTCCTGTACCTCTATACCTTTAAGGTATCTTCATGCTGCCCCGTGGCCCTCCGTTACAATGCTAGAAATTGTGCTGCATGTGCTCAGTAGTAAGTTCTTCCTCTAAAGACCAGAGGGAGTTTGACTGTGCCTGCATTATTTTCAGAAGTGCTAAATAAAACAAAGTATTAACCTATCAACAAACATAACATAATCAATAGTCCAGTTTTTGTGAGGAACAACCCTACTTCTGGCCATTGCATTACCCGTATCTGGCATTTTAACAGTTTTCTTCTGCGCTTGCTGAACATTTAGTTGCAGTTCTCTCAGACATGGTTGGTGGAGACTAGCAGCACCATCCACTGCACAGAGAGTAGATGTAGTCTGCTTCCTAATCTTCTCTTGTGCACTCAGAAAAGCGCCATCAACCTGAAGAACATTACAGTAGCTGTGTAGTATTTTTGGGGTATCTCCGGGAATCCTGTCTGACAAAAATTTGTTATTACTAATTGTTGGCAATTTATGAAGGGCTCTAAATTGGACCCTAAGAAAATATAGTCTTTAGCTTACCAAGTCCACTGCCTGGTTTGTAATATCTCTTCCAGTCTAGGGTCTCTTTATTCTCATAAACGACTGCTAAAATAACATAACTTTACTAGTATTCTTATATATATATATACGTCTGTAACACTTGTCAGCCAACCAGCATTCTCATAAACCTACCCATAAAACCCTCTTCTTGCATATCTGTCTTGGTATAATCATAGAGACTCTTGTGATTGGGTGGCTATGATTCCCTGTAGAACCAAGTTGCCAGTTAGTATTTGCGTATGTTGCTTCACCTATAGTCATGCTTTGCCACTAACTTGCTAACTGTAGCAGAAAAATGGTCCCAGGTCATTGGCCTCCAGATATTGATACACGTGGAGCAGCATGTTAGTCAAAACGTATTTGCTAAGAAAATTAAACATTATTCTGACTTTCAGTGTGCTGATTGTGATGATTTGTTCAAACACTTACTATGTTGCCATACAGTTTTTTTTTTTTCCTTTACATTTCAAGATTTTTAATGATTATCTTCAGTGTGCCATATGCTGATAACTCCTGACCTCCTTGGCTCTAACTTTTACCACAATTATTGAAGGTGTTTTTTTTGTCTATAAACCAGGAATCAACTTAAACATATAGATGTTAGTAAAGATTGTGTCGGCTGTCTGTTTTTAAAACGTTTATCATGTAAAAGTAGAATATCCACATTGAATGTAATGCTGGGCAAAGCCATTGATCTTTTATAAGCATCAGAAATCCTGCTGGTCATGTTTTCAGTTTTGTTTCTGAGATTTGTTATATCCTGGAAAAACTAAGCGACTGTATGTAAGCATAGCTACTGAACAAGATACATAGTCTCTTGGTGTGAAAGAGTGCATGTAAATAGATGGAAGGAAAAAGGTTTAGGGATGTTTGTGCATCTAAAATTTACATAACGGTATGTTCACATCGCTAGGCGAACAAAGCATGAAGCTCTAGTGACTGACTTGCCCATGGCCATGGTGCTTTAAGCATTCGAGCAGCCTCCAACAAATGGCATGCTGAATATATGGAAATGTATATTTATATAGGCTCATAAATGATCCTTGCAAATTTCTCAAATGTCTTGAAGCTTTAGCTGCTTCACATTGTGGTGAGAGGCATATTGGGACTGACTAATTATCTAGCTGTTTTGCCGCCCCACCAACATCATTTGCTCTACATTGGACTTCATAAAATACAGGGGTGCAGTCAAAAAAACTAGTGTGGTGTGGCCCTGTGGTGGTATACACATAATCTCCCAGCACTGCTCCCTCCCAGTATAAATTGCCCCTCCCTGTGGGGGGGGGGGGGATCGAGCAGTCACTGAGAGCTGGAGAAGACTGTTCCAGTGCCTGCCGAGCTCTCCAGGCTGTAAGCGACGGACGCCGCAGGACACCCTTTGGATTTCTACATAGACCAGGTAAGTATAAGATTTTTCAGCTCTAGGGTCAGTGTGTTTCTTACATCTCTGAACTGGTTAGGGGTCCATGAGACAAGGAACCATTAAGCCCCGGCCCCATTACCTGCCTCCCCAAAGCCCCGGGAAGGGGGACAGAAAAGCCCCTGGCCTGCGGAAGCCTTGGGCTACTAGAGCCGCATAGCTGGTGCCTGGGCTAGGTTTACTGGATAGGGGGGACCCCATGCTGTTTTTTAATTTTTAAAGAGAGGGGGCCTATATCTAAAAAATTAGGGCTCACAGCGAATCGAACTTTCCCTTAAATTTAGTGCAAACTCCTGCTCTAGCGAACTGGTTCACTCATCTCTAATCTTAGTTAGTGGTTAGTGTCCCTAGTTGTATATTGATTTTTGGATGTGTTGGAAATGTACCTTGGCTCAGGGAACAGATCTTACAGCCTATTGTAAAACCTTTATTTGTACACTCGCTCAGCTTGACAGAGAAACTTGGGATAATATACTATGATTTTATGAATTTTAGTAAATGTTTTGATGCTTTGCAATCCATAACCATTTTGTGTTGACAAGCTTGTTAATCAACTGGATTTGGTTTATCTGTTCTTAAAGGAAAAGTCAGGTTTTTGGTGTTTTGCCTTATTGTTTTCCTCTTCTGGGATGTAAAATAAACCTGTGTGTTAGGATTGTGCAGCCATTCCTGTGATTTACCTTTCAGCATGCTGTTTCCAAGTTTCTTATGAAACCGTGCATCTGTCTTGGTAAAGTAGGAGTGACTCTCCTGCCCTTCAGTAAAGCTGTTGGTGCTTCCAGGTGAGCTTGTTACCAGCTTTGGCTAAACAAAGCAACAGCAATTACCATTCCACTTGACGCTGCCAGTAAACATTTAGCTACTGGAGCACAGGGCTGTGTTTCCTGAAGAGGCTGAATTAATGCAGATAGGGTTAGACTTGTCTGTGCCACAGCCAATCAGATGATTGTCAAGCTAGAGTCAGGAAGAATTATGATCTTTACATCAAAACACCACTTTGATGTACATTGTAAAGGTAAACACATTGTTGCTAGGGAGCATGGAGTTGCAAAAAAGAGCACATCATATTGCCACATGATAATGTAAACTTTTACAAATGCCATCAAAAGTGGAATTACCCTTAAATGTCAGTGTATTTTGTGGCTGTCTGCTCTGTAATCTGCAAGTGTTGCAAATCAATGAACACCACAGTTTTCCTTCGTGCAGACTTTTCAGTACCGGAGCCAGTGTCATCTGATGAAATGGCTGATTTCTTCCCTTTTTTTGGTTGCAATTAAAAATGGTTGCCCTTCACTCTGATTATGCTTTAGCACAGGAAGAATTTTTATGGCTCTCCACACAAAGAATTGACCTAGTTCATTATGGTCCTTTGATAGAATCCTCATAAATATATGTGCTGTAGGACATGCCCAGGTCCCTTTGGCTCAGCATTCCCACATTGTTCATTGCAGGGTCTGGCGCCAATTTATTTATTGTTTCTGCAAGTTTCACACATACAAGAAGCGGGTAAGATGAGTTCAGTGAAAGAGCCACGCTGAGAGATTTACAGTGCTGGGAGGCTAACATGCTTTGAAATTGCTAATCCCACTAGCTTCTGGATGTTCTAGGTCAGCACAAAACTGGTTCTTTTGCTTCATCATCTGATGTCCTAGTTGATAATGGGGAAGAAAAACTGGTTTTCAGTTATCGCAGAAAAATAAATCCGTATGACAGAAAAATATTACAGTTAGCTTGTTTTCTTTGAAATACGCCGGATTTTGTGTTTCTTAAAATATCAGATTGATTCACTCATTTAAAAACAAAGTTAAATGTGTTACCTAGAAATTCTTAGGCTATGCTTGTGATCATGTGTCTCTTTTATCAGCTCCAGTCTGTCCAAAGCTAGAATTTCATTACCTGATTGAGTATATGGCTAAAAATGCAGCCAGTTGATAAAAGCATTGGGGGAGGGTTAGTGTTTCTGTTTTTAGTCTGTCTGTCTTATTTACCTTGCTTCCTGCCCCAGGCGCATACGGTCAGATGAGACATAAAAGGAATCTCGCCAGTAATGACACAGCAGAAAATACTTATTCTGTTCTAGCTTTACAGTTGTTTTTTTCCTCCTAAAAAAGCAATAATTTATTTTGGCTGCATCTCTTCCATGGATTTACTCCCTGCAGTAGGGTGTTGGTTTTCATTCTATATGTAATTACATTGTAAAAGGAGCTGGTAAGCCTTGCTCCTCTGGGTTTGGGGCATAGATGCCAACCCAGTTGATGCAGTCAGCCTATTCTGTAGTTCGCGTCATGTTGAGCTAACTGATGGTTGGGTAGGTTGGCTATCCAATAGAAAAAGAAATGCAGTACATTTTGATTGTATTGTAACTTGTACTTTTTCTAAATGTTGAAATTGGCATAATAAAGCAAAGTGCTAGAACTACAGTTCAGTACAGTGGGTGGGGCCGAAAGGAAAGGAAGTGGTCAAACCATTCTAGGATGGACGAGTAACTGCTTTTAGGGAGTCTTGAATTGTATATTAAGGCTCCTCTTGGTATGTTAGAGGCATTTAAATAACCTCCCAAGGGATGCCATGTATGCCCCTTGTAAAATCTGGAAATCCTTTTGCATATTAAACATTTTACTGAAAATAAAATGTCAGAGGAGCACTTGAGCTTTAGGAGATCCGTCTCTGACATTTTCTAGGTCACATATCAAGTTAGAAATGACTACTTTCTCTCTAAATGGTTGGTTTTAGATCAGTGGCAATCTTCTTACAAGACTTTTATTTGGCAAATAGGCTGCTTTAAAATCTCCAGCATCCCACATAACTGACGTTCATGCTTTTAATTGTTGCTGTTCTATATTTACATATTTCACACCTCGTTTGTTACGGTTCTACATGCTTATGCTTTTGTTCAGGAATTTCCCTTCAGTAATTTCTGTTTATCACACAACACTATAAAGCTGCTTGTTGGCAAAGTTGCAGACACGTACATGGTAGGTGGTTTGAAGTAATCCAGCGGATATACATATATATTTATTTTTTCCTAAAGAGCCATTTTATATTTTTCTTCTTTAATGCAAATCTATCTGTACACCACTTTTTACCACTGAGCGTGCTATATATTGTCATTTACAGGGGGGCTTACAAAAGTCTTGTAACACTTTTAATTATTTTTATTTGTTTAATCCTATGACACCAGAATTGGGGGAACTCCCTGGTGATAACCTTCCAACCAGTCACTTGCTAAGTGGGATAAGGAAATTCTGCCATATCCCAGTAAAGTAAATAAACATGTCTGGGTCAAGCTGGAAGGTGATCAGAAGTTCTTTGATCAGGTAGAATAATGTCTTAGCTGAGTGAAGCAAATTCGTTAAACCAAGTGTGTTGGAATAAACAGCTCTAAGGCTGACAAATTTACAGTTGTGCTGGCATATGTTAACAACATTGTATATACATAAGCAGATGGAAAATATCAAAAAGGTATTCCATGATACCCTGTATAGAAGAGGACATGCTTTACAGACTCAAACCCTGTCAGTCATCGGCCCATCCTTTAATCTGTCTATAAAATCTGGTCATAAAGATATCTCAGTTGCACATATTTGCAATGCAAGCTGCATGATCATTAAGGCACTCCTAAAAGTTCCATCCTCTAATTTATGCCTTGTTTGTGAGCTAGCTATAGAAGAGCAAGATAGTTCTGTTTACTTGCTTACCTTTCCACCGGTCCCTCTCCCCGGCCCCATCCCTGGCAACTCTGAAGCTAGGTCCTGCCATTTAGACAGGCGGAGGCGTGCACTCCACATGGACTTCAGGTATGCGGTCACTGGCGTGCCCTATGCAGTCGCACAGTCCAAAACGAGAAGAGAAAAACGATTCAGTTCAATATTAAACAATAATGCATCAACATGTATTAATGATCTGACTTATCCAAATATCTTTTTTCCATTTTTGTTGACCAGTCCTTTAGTCCTGCACCCTGGTTTGGGATGACCCACTGTATGAAACCTGATCGATCTCCCATAATCTTGCCTTGATTTCCACTCCCATAGAGCATTCACAGGCCTCCAGCAACCTCCCTTGCACTCCTCCTACAGCTGAAAGGAGGCACCCTGGCTAATATAGATATAGAATAGATTGTGGGGTGTAAATCTGCACCTTAATCGAATCTGATGGACTGGAAGCCTATGCATGCATAGTGGGAGCTTGAAGCGCGGTAAGAACTCTGTCAATCTTCATACAGACACACAGGACTGGACCAAAAACTGGGGTGGAGGGGAGCAGATAAATTGGGTTTTAGCTCTCTTTAAATAAAAAAAATTGTGATTATATTTTGCACAGTATAAATTGTTTGCTGTGGCTTGTGTCAAAACGTTGTCATATGTGCGAATTTCTCCTTATTTGTGTATTTTAGGCAATTCCAGGGCCACACAGATGGGGCCAGCTGTATTGACATTTCCAATGATGGTACCAAGCTCTGGACAGGAGGTTTGGACAATACAGTGCGATCCTGGGACCTGCGGGAAGGACGACAGCTACAGCAACACGACTTCACATCACAGGTAAAATGAATTAAAAAAAGAAATGAAAGGTGCTGGCAGGTTGTGGCCTTGCTGCTGTTCTCATTCTGCCATTACAGTTCACATGGATCAAAGCTTTTAAATAACTTTTAAGGGCATCTTTAATACCATTTCTTTTCATGTCTGCCTTTAACATTTCATTATTCTTTAATTAAAGCTCTAGTGCTCTCAATGTTGGCACTAATTTGTAAGAGTTTTTCTGTTAAGGACAAGACCTGTCAGTTGCTTAGTACTGCATATGCAAAAAAAAAAATGAAAGAGCATTTTTAAGCCATTTTAACTGTTTCTGGCTTTGAGGATCTTTTTGGAGTGTATTTCTCAGACCAATTAGCAAGGGCAGTTCGGTGTCTCTTGCTAAGCTGTAGGTAATGGTGTATTTAGAGTCCTAATAATGGCATATGTACTGGTAGTAGTGGGACATACCATTTATTGGGTATATTTAAAATGTATAACTTTTTTATGATTAACATGTGTGATTCTCTGCAGTTACTGTATAAATGTTCAGTTGTCTTACTGCCCTGTGATTCAGCCATTTTCTCTTCACTGAGTAATTGTGAAACCGCATAAATAATGATAGTAATGGTAATTATTTTATGTAGGAAGAAAATAGAGTTTACTCCTTTGTTAGATGAATTGTAGTAAATATAATTTTATTATCAGCAGGTATATAATGTAATGTTATTAAACAAGCTGGTGCCTTGTATTTCCATGCTTGCAGATCTTCTCTTTGGGATACTGTCCAACTGGTGAATGGTTGGCAGTGGGCATGGAGAACAGCAATGTGGAGGTGTTGCATGTCACCAAGCCGGATAAGTACCAGCTACATCTTCATGAAAGCTGTGTACTGTCCCTGAAGTTTGCCCATTGTGGTAAGCACTTATTTGATTATTCTGCCTGTAAATCTGATCTGTTTGTGTGTTCTGCTCGCGCTTGGTGTCAACTGTTGCTGCCAACGTGTTGATTTCTTGCTCATTAATTTTTCACAAACTTACAGGAGATAAGGTGGCTTTATGTAGAGTCAATGTAATGTAAGATTGCAGTAACCTTAAAGAGCCTTTTAACTCCTCTCTGCTCCATTTATCAAATACCCATGAAATGCTACAGCAAAGGAGAATGAAACTGGATATTTTAATAGAACTAGTTTAGGTATGCATGGCTGCCCATGCGTACCACTTTTGCTGTTGGCTCTAGTACACAAAGTAGCAAACATGGCTTATCCAGGCCTCGTTGAAAAAGTGTATGTATGTCTTAGGCAGATACACTTTGGGACCATCATAATCTTAGACGACACTAAGGCCAAAAACTACAGAATGATTTCGAAAAATTCTCTTCTTAAATAATTCTGTCAAAATCTGAAGTGGCCAGATGTTCAGGCCTGGTGAAGAAAGCAAACTGGCTAAGCCCATGGGACTAGAAGGGATCGGGTCCTGTGCTGGCTGTCATATAATTTAGATTTGTTTCTTGCCCAGCCATGAGCTTTAAAGTGGACCAACACCCGATGCTGATCGGCCCGGGAATCTAAAAGATTCCCGGGCCGATCAGCATCGGGCCTGCAGGGCACTCCTGAAACCCCCCAGAAAGCCCCGAAATCCCTACCTGCTCCTCGATCCAGCGCCGCCGCCGCCGCTATCGCATCCCTCTAGCAGGGCGCGCACCCACGCCAGCCTTTTGTGAATGGCCGGAGTGGGTGCGCTCCCTGTAAGAGTGACGCGCAGGAGGCGGCGGAGGGAGAGCTCGCTTGTCCGGCGAAGGACCTCGCTTGTCCGTCGGCGGGGATTGGCTGCAGCGGTCAAGTGGGAGCGGGGACAGGTGAGTTTTTGGGGCTTTCTGGGGGGTTTCACACAACGGGGGTGCCCCACCGAAGTGGACCAAAACCCAGGATAGTCAAAATCCTGGGTGTTGGTCCACTTTAAGCAGTGTATACGTTTCTTACTACTGTAGTGGTTTGCTTTCCCTGGGGTCCATTGACCACATAGGCAGTTGTCAAACCGTCTACAGGCATATTTTTAAACACACAACTGTCTATAGCTCAAGTTTATGCAGCAAATATCTGTCACTTTTATTTTTAGGTAAATGGTTTGTCAGCACTGGAAAAGACAACCTTCTGAATGCCTGGAGAACACCATATGGAGCCAGTATATTCCAGGTAAGGATGTTTTTAAGTTTACTTTCTCTTTCTTCCTAATGCACTAATCATTTTAGATGCACGTACCTCCTATACATTCAGTTTGCATACAAGTACTTATGTCTTTTAACGCTATATAAAACATAAGTCCTACATACAACAAATGGTTAAGGGTTCCAACAATTATAAAACATATTTCATTTTACATCCAGTCTTACCACCACAACTGAAAGGTGGTGTTTTTGTGACTCTCTGATCTTGGTGATATCAGTGACATCTGTGGTTTTTCTGCTTGGTGATCCCTGAAACAGGAAATACACTAAAACCCCTGAGTTGTCAGTCTTCAAAATGTAAAAACCCACGCCTTTTTGAACCTTTACATTCTTTTCTAGCATGATTTGGATTAATTGCACTACTTGCCCAACCGTGGGTCATGAGAAGCTGCATTAAAGCGGACCAAAACGCTCCTCAGCAAGGGTAAAGGCTAAAGTCCAGAATGCTGCACCCCCCATCCCAAGGTGCCTGTAATCATAACATCACTCCCCAGCGGGGTATCCAGTTCCATGTTTGGTTGCCTGGTGCTCACTTGGGCAGTGACATTCCGGCCACATGAGTGCCTGGCAGCCAATCGCAGCGCTGGATTCCCGGTGGGGGAGCAAGGTTAAGATAAAGCTTACGGCTGTCTTGGCGTGTTATGTCCGGGGAGGGGTCTCCAGAATTCTGGATGCCCCTCCAGACTGTCATTGTTGCAGAGGCGCTGGCAACCACCAACACAGTCTCCACGGGGGATGTTGGTCCTCTTTAATAGACCAGTTAATAAGTAGTTACTGATGTATACTTTTGGATTTGGTGCAACTTTTATAGAATATGATAGGACAATATGCTCCGATTACATTTTCATTTCAACTCCTGGTATCTTTCTTATGATTTTCTAAGCATGTGCAAGCTTTTGAAATCAATTTTGAATAATATCCGCTTCTCTCTGAAATGCACAGCTAAGACTATTCAAGGACACAGTGGTAATTTTTTTCCCTTCTAGATAATGCTTGTATATGTTTAAGCTAAGCGGTTTACTGCATAATCATTGTCAATGGATCCATGCTATTTATAAATTAACATTGTGCTGCAGCGAGCAAGAATATCTAGAAATATAATACTTTAGAGCTGCACTAAGATGTCACTCAGAATGCCATACTGTATGTCGGACAGGATAGACACTAGTTTAATAGTACAAAGGGAATCCAAGCTCTCATACCTATTATTATTATTATTATTAATAATATTTTTTAATAAACATTATATCCATATGAGTATATAGTCATTGGCGTGCAATCTGAACAAAGGCGAGTGTGCCACAAGGCTATATCCTGGGCCCCATTCTTTTTAATATGTTTGTAAGTGACATAGGAGAAGGCTTGGTAGGCAAAGTTTGCCTGTTTGCTGATGATACAAAGGTTTAATGTCTCTAAATGCAAAATCATGCACTTGGGTAGAAGGAATCCCTGCTCCGACTGTATGGGCAGTACTGTGTTAGCTAGGATCTCGGAGGAAAGAGATTTAGGGGTACTGATTACTGAAAGCTGCAAGATGAGTGGACTGTGGGAAAAGCAAGCAGGATGCTCGGCTGTATAGCTTGAGGCATCACCAGTAGGAAGAGGGAGGTTGTGATGCCACTATATAGAGCCCTGCTGAGGCCACAGCTAGAATACTGGGTGCAGTTCTGTAAATCTTGCAAAAAGACATTATTCAAATAGAGCGGGCAACAAAAATGGTGGAAGGACTTAAACGTAAAACTTATCAGGAGAGACTTAAAGAACTTAATTTGTACAGTCTGGAGGAAAGAAGGGAGAAAGGGGACATGATCGAGACCTTTAAATATGTGAAAGGATTCAATAAGGTTGAGGAGGGAAGTGTTTTTAAGAAGAAATGATAGAACAAGGGGGCACAACCTGAAGCTAGTCGTAGGGAAGATCAGGAGCAATGTTAGAAAATATTATTTTACAGAAAGAGTAGCAGATGCTTGGAACAAACTTCTAGCAGAGGTAAAAATCGACAGTCACTGAATTTAAATATGCCTGGGATAAGCACATCTATCCTAAGATAGTCAACATTTTGGGTTTGATTTATCGCTGGATGATGAACTTTTTATATACTTCATATTTGGTCCATCATATCAATATGTTAATATATAAAAATGTATGCTGAGGTCAATTTGTTTTGAACGTATAGTCCAAGTCCAACATTGCTTGGGTTGCCTAATTCAGGAAAGTCTATAAAAATTGTAGTGGAAATCTTACCATCTGACAGACCCATTTTTACATCAGAGAGGTCGGTTTTATGTGACTGGGAGAAGCCACCCCCCCATCCTCGGTTGGTAGCAGCTTAAAGTGGACCAACACCCAGGATTTTGACTATCCTGGGTATTGGTCCACTTCCCCGGGGCACCCCGATCGGGGGTGCCCCGCTGTGTGAAACCCCCCAGAAAGCCCCCAAAACTCACCTCTCCCCGCTCCCACGTGGCCGCGCCGTCCAATCGGCGCCGACGGACAAGCTGATTGACAGCAACGTACAAGCAGCTTGCCCGTCTGCGCCTCCCGCGCGTCACTCTTGATGTGTGCGCGCCCGCCTAGAGGGGCGCGAGGAAGACCAGGTAGGTGGATTTGGGGTGTTCAGGGGGGGTTCACCCTGCGGGACATCCCGATCTCGGATGTCCCGCGGTGTGTGAGGTGATCGGCCCGGGAATCTTATAGATTCCCGGGCCGATCACCTCAGGGTGTTGGTCCACTTTAACACCATAATAACACCTGTCAATAAGTAATTGATGTGTAAGGCAAAACCCAGGCTTTTAGGGCCCGTTCACACCAAGGCAATTGCTGGGTGATCATGCTTTCAAGTCAAGAAACTCACCATTGCCTTTGAAACGCTGCCTGTGTAAGCCTATAGGCACATTCAGGGAGGAGATTGAGATTGCTGAGCGATCCAAGTCCGTGGAAGCAGTATAGCAATCGCTTTCCAAGTGCCGAACACCAGCAATTGCAGGGCAATCGAGTTGTTTAAAAAAAAAAAAAAAAAGGAACCAAACTGCATGTAAGGTTTAAACTAAAATGCTTGGATCATGGACATAATAAAGTTATATGGCTTTTTAAAACTACAAGGCTTTAAGCTAGGTGTTAGGACCAAGGTGACCTACATGTACTAACTCTACAAGTTGCATAATACTCAATAAAACATGTTTATACATGAAACAAAGTTTATATGTTTACAGAAGTAACATCCACACATAATATACACATGCTCAAGTATTGTAGAGATACACCCTTTTTTAAATCCTTTAAAAGTAAAAGGTCCAAAGGCAGTCTAAGAATATTATTATAGTCCCTGCTTTTAACAAATTCTGGCCAGCTTTGGAATAATTGCGTGTCTGCAACCTGCCTTCTACAGAAGCTCAGGTTCATTATATTATATGTCCCGAGTGCACTAACCTGATTCTTAATCAAATCTGTGTATGCAGAAGGTAAAGTCCAACCAGGGCGTCTGCAACCGTTTCACCTTTTCACTAAAAGTGCCATTTTGTTTGCATTTAACACACACTTATCAACAAAATGTTAGAATTAATGTGACCCATGATCACAGGTTTATCCAGCCATGGCATCGGGGCTGATGAATAATGTTATTAATGGTTAAAGTGATCCAGCAGCCAAATTCAAAAAATTAAAAGGGTACTGATCAATGCTGTATCCGAGCCGCAGAACCCCCCCCCCCCCCCCCAAATACACACCCTTTTCTTAAATTGCAATGGAGCAAGTATCCTGAGACCTGACCGGCCTCCCCCCCCCGCCATTGTAGTGAATGGGGAGGTCATGGTCCTTCCCCTGGGACTGATCTTGGACTGGGCAAAAGCCAGACCGGAAGATCTGGTGAATGGAGGTATGGCCCTGGGGTGACGTGGGATTAGATCCTATGATCAGACGAATTACTGATTGCTGGACTAAATCGGATCAGCTGCTCGGGACAAAAGGTAAGTACCCATTTAGTTTTTTTTTCTTTTGCCTGTTGAATAACTTTAAATGTTCTGACTGGTCACCGCCATTTTTTCCCTAGAGGACAGTTTTTTTTACATATTCCCTGGTACGGACAACAAACAATGAAATAAAACGTTTGAGTGCTTATTAGTGCATAGTTCTAAACTAAAATCAAGGGGTTTTAAAGCAGACCTACAACCTAAATTGAACCACGCATGTCAAACTGTACCTCCTGTGGGGTTTCCTGTTTCAGCTCATTTTCATTTGGGGGACCAGAAGCTGCTGCTGCACATGCCCCCTAAAAAGAAAGCTATTCCTCAATCGAAGAGGATTAGGGAATTTTGAGTAAGGGGGTGGTGTGGGAGGTCTGGACCCCCCCCCCCAACCTTTCTGACAAATGTCCCCTGCAACATAAGTCTAGTCGTGCTTATACCCAGTCTAGGGAATCGTAATCCATTATTTCTGCTCATTCCATTCATACGTGAGTTGTAGACACGAGGGAGTGCTGCTCTTTAAGGCTATAACATTAGGAAAATATTATTAAGCATATAGTACTCTAGAAGACACAGTTATATATCATGGTATCATGTTGTATCAATGTCATATAGAAGTGTTATAGTGGTTGGTACACTATAGCAGTGATTTGATGAAAGTAGTTGGAAGAAGGTGTGTCCAGGGTAAATGGCGTCTGAGATTTTTTCAGCTTGAGATTTAAGGTAATAGAGTAGGGTAGTTGAGTAATAGGTACTTAATGGATGGGAAACCTAGAATTCTTTCCGCTGTTATTTATCTCATTTAGATGCACCTCCATTCCACACTGTATTATAGAAGCATAAAACTTCCTCCAATAACCATGTTGTAGAAGTATTAGGTGCCAACTGTTGGGTTCTATAGCAGTTCTAAAAATACATGCACATTACTTCTATTAACTCCTTCTAAACCCTTAGACAGCCTTCCAGGAAGTACGTTTTGAGAGTCCCGTTATTTCTGCTTTGATTTTTTTCTCTTTTAATCTGACAGTGTTTACCTGAGCTAAACAAATCTGGAGAATTAAGCTGTTTAAGAAGCATTTCCTCTGCCTGTTCATTGTCTACTTTTACATTTCTTGGATAAAAACTTACATCTCAATGTTCATTGTTTATTATTTCCCACAGTCCAAAGAATCTTCATCTGTGCTGAGCTGCGATATCTCTGTGGATGATAAATACATTGTCACTGGATCAGGGGACAAGAAGGCCACAGTCTACGAAGTTATTTATTAGAATTGCATTCAGACTGCAAATGGGATGCTTACTATTAGCACTTTTCAGTAAAAACACTTTTTTTTTTGGAACAAGGGCCTGACCCATCACCTAAAGTTCCTGTTCTTTATTTGCCAAATCGGTTCCTGGTTTCCTTTTTTGCTGTAAATACTTTTAAGGACTAGAAACCAAATGCTTACGCAAACGTGTGGAAGACACACAAGAAGAGTGTACTTAATCTTTACATTGGACTCAAATTCTTGGATTCTGTATTATAGTTGTAACATTTATTTTGTGCAAAGAAGAATTTTTAAAATATGAACTGAATTGAGGGACGTGTTTGCTCCTGGCTGCAGAAAAGAAAGGTGAGTTTGTTTTTTTAGCATACCCTATGTTGTACGTTGCATAAAGGATTCAAGTAGAACTATGCCTAGTGCTAATGATTTTGGTTCAGTTGTATCCAAGACCCTACTACTGCTGTCATGTGCCCCTAATGATTGTCCTTCACTTTCTACTTCTTAGCAACACACAGATCAGTTTTGGAGGTTTTTTTTATTACTCAATAGTATTTAATTAGGCCAGAACCTCTCCTTGACTTTGAAGCGGCTAATTTGATCCATTAATAAAATGTACATTTAAATACTTTCTAATATTTATATGAATTAAAAAATAGCTGGTTAAGTTTGGTAAGTGAGTTGTCCTACACATTTAAAGTTGTGTGTTGGATATAGTCCAATATTAAACTTTCAATGCAGTTCCAGCATTCAGCATTCAGTGTGGTAAGAAGAAAAACCCTGTCCCCTCCTCACCCATCCTTTGGTGCTGTATCATGCCTATCCTGAGTGTTAAAGTGTACCCAAACCATCCCTAGCAACTTTAACACACTCCTTCCATCCTCCTAAAGCCCCCACAGTGCTACTGCGCTGCCCTACACAAGAGAAACCATTCCACTGATGTGTGAAACCTTTCCCAGGTCTTTGTTTGGAGCAAGCCACATCAAAGTTGAAGTATATATCCACTGCCGGGCTCCTGGTAGGAAGTGGGTTAAAGGACCATCTAGTGGCAGTTGCCAGGGAGGGGTTGGATCCAATTTAATGATTTGTGGCCTGTCAGTACTGGGACCATTTCAGCCCACAGAACCTCAAGAGGTCAACAAGTGGTTGGTTAATAAAGCAAACCTTTTGAGTTTTTTTTGTGGACAAAGCCCTTTAAGTGCTATACATACCACTTACTCTACTTTTTGTGCCATTGCTGTCTAGTGATATTTACTCAGGGAATTCTATGACTGGTTCACTTCCCAGAAGCCAACGAAATTCACTTATATTAAAGCTTTTCATAATGCAATGGGGATCTTTAAAACTGTAAACACATATGCATAATCTGGTTGCTACCTAGAGTGTGACAGTTAAGTTAAAAGGAAACAAAAATCAAAGGAGGTTTAAATCTCTAACTTTGACTTTTGTTTTGTAATCTTAGCATATGGCTCAAATGAGCAAAATCTTCATTTTTCACTGCAAGGCTGTTAATAATTCAATCTGTGCTACAAGAAATGAGAGGGAATTAAACATCAAGTTGTTTGCATGTAAAAGTAGAGGCTGCTAACATTTTACTTTTAACATACATATTTGATTAATGAGAACTATTATTAAACTATACTATCAGACCCTTTCCCATAGAGGTGAATTCTCTACCTTGGCATGCATTCATTCCCTTCAATCTTGAGTTTTGAGGTGGGGACCCACCATGTGTCCCTTTGGTTGGAGCCACATCAAAGGAGAAGTATATATCCGCTGTCACCCTCATGATAGCATGTGGGTTAAAGAGGCAGTTGCCAGGGAGGGGTTGGATCCAATTTAATGGTTTGTGGACTTTCAACGCTGGGACTGTTTCAGCTCACAGAACTTCATTTATAGACTGGACTCTATAGTGCATTGAAAAGCTCCCTAGTTACTTTAACACCAATAGAATTGTCTTGGTCCCGTTTGCAGAGGCATCCCAATTTGCCATTGAAACCCCCAGGAATCTCTTACCTCCCATGTGTGAACCTCATCTGCATGCCCTGCAATATGTTCTCTCTGCGCTAGGCAGCCTTAAATCACCTCAGTGGAGTGGACATGCAGCCAGATGAACAGAAATGAGGGCTTTACTGTGCAGAGGCGGCCCTGCTTATGAGGTACACCACATTATTCGGAAGCATACAGCAGTCTACATCAGGGGTCCCAGCCCACCTCCCCAGGCACCACTAGCAGGTCATGTTTTGTGGCTCTCCATATAGCTGTCTCTATAGCTTTGCTGCTGCATTAATTACTTCACCTGTGCATCTGTGTGGAGATCTGCAAAACCCGGCCTGTTGGTGGCCCTTGAGGTGGAAGCATGGGGACCCTTGGTCTACATGACTAAAGAAAATCAATTTAGGACCCTAGTTGAGAATTTGCTTGCAGAAAAAAAAAAGACCAATTAAGTAATGATATTCATTCTCCCGAAGAAGCCTTTATAGTGAAACACATCTTATGATGTGGCAGCCAATTAGGAATTAGGAAGAAAAGAAAATTTCATTTAGTGTGGGATAGTTTGGATTCAAATGCAGATATGTTTTTTATGTCTGAAAATGTAATTGAAAAGTAAAAAAACACGTTGGCAATTTATAACTTTATGGATTTTAGTAAGTAATTTAGTAAGTATGGATTTAAGGAAGTAAGGGGAAAATAAAAGTCAAGGGTGGGGGTGGCTAAAGGCTTGGGGCATGTAGTAATCCAGTACAAAGTGTTTTTTGTGGATGGTCACAAGGCTAGACTAGCGATGTCCCTTTTTAATTACTAATCACAAATGAGCCACATTCTTGGGCCATGAGACTGCACTACTTATTTACCATATATGACTTGCTTGAATAAAAACCACTACAGCTCTGTGCATATTCCTTGTTTAAAAGCTGCTACGGGCATAACATTTTAACCAGTTATTCTTCTGGGAATCTCCTCAAGCAAAGACTAATTTGAAATGTCTGAAATGTTTATCACACAAGAATGTGAATACAAGATTATGTTCGTATTGTACAATGGTTACAACTTGTGACCTCTCTCCTCTCGACGAACTACCGTAAATTCCCCTCTGGCCCATTCAATGTGCAGTTGGAAAAACGACTGCTGCGATGAAAGATTCTCATACCGATTATTATGGAGGATTAGCGGCCAGTAGGGGCAGCTCCAGCACAAAGGCCACATTTGAGCCATGCCATGCTTGTCAGATTGTTACTGTGTTATGCTGTATTTCCAAAACAAGAGAGGCGCGCTAGGCTACAATTATGTAAATAAATAGGCTTGATAATGTGTAATCATTTTTAGCTTGTGTCAAAATAAATTCTCATTCTGACAGAATTACCCTAACCAGCAGGGGATATCTTCCATCTAGGCTTTATCGTACAACAATCCCTGAGCTGGGTAGTGTTGCTCTTGTATTTCCATTTTTAAAGTTAAACAGGAAAACTAGACTATTATAAGGAATTTGCATTTTATAATTAAGAGGATATTCAAAGAGTCTTAAAATTATATATCCATTGCCAAACACATTATGCTGGTTCTTTTTGGTATTATTTAACTAAAATTGTATTTCCAGTCTACATTAACTACACTGGTACATTGAGTGTCTCCCTTATGCACTTTCGTATCTTCCTTGATGCATGGGGCTCAGTTCCGGGCCAGGTGAGAATTTTCACTCTTTTTAGGAGAGAAAACCATTCTCATTTGCTACCGGGGGTAATGTTCCACTTGTCTCTGAATCGGCTCAAAGGTAGACCATGAAAGTGTATGGCAGTTTTCTCTCATAAAGGAGTGAGAATTCTCACCTGGCTCGGAATTGACCACATAGTTGTGTCAATATGTCTTGCCTGGTCAACCTTTAAGCACATGTCTAAACCAAAAAAAAAGCCTATACAGCTTTGCATATTAAGGCACCATTCTTCCACTGCCCGCTCCAGTATTGGTCATCTTTTGTACTTGCTTGCAGTCACAGGGGTGCAGGCTCCCTCAATGATTGGATGAAAGGGCACATCACATAGCTTTCTATTGTGAGATACTCATCTTGGCAGTGACTGGTCATAGGTGCTGAACGTGAGCTGGCAGCAGAAGAGCTGTGATGAGTTAATGGCCTTTCCATCTAGTCATGCAATCTTATAGCACAGAAGAAAGAAATGGTTCTACATGGGCTACAGTACTTATTATTAAATAGGTATACATGTATTTTTAATAATTCAATGATTGAAATAATTAACAAATTAATAATTCAATTCTAAAGTCCCCATTAAAATATTCCTAAGGTGCCCCAACATGCCTCACAGGCAGAACTCGGCACATACACCTCCTATGCTGGCTGCAAAAAATGTACAAAAATACAAATTATTATTATTCAATGATGGAATATATATAAAGGCCCTGCTCAATGGAGGAGCCCAAAATACCCGAATATCTAGAAAAAAGGAGCAGAAAAAAATTCAAAAAAGAAACCAAACAAAAAAAATAATGCAGTATACCTATTCTTGAGATCCGTTCCCACAGTATGCACATGCCTGGGGATTCCTTGGCGTGCTTTACAAATAAACTGATAGATAAGACCTTGGCCCCATCTGTCATAGTGATGCACATCCTCTGTGCAAGGCAGAGTGACCAGATGCCACAGGACCTGATTTCAGGATTCGGGTATTAGCCAGACCATGACTAAGCAGCTGTGGGCTACAAGAGGTACACTAAGCATTTTTTTAGTTTTTATGTTTGCCAGGACACTGCCTATCCAGGGATTGAACCTGCTAAAGGTCAGGTAAAGATTACGTTTTTTTTTTTGTTTTTTTTTTAAACATAACCTTTAACCCCCCTCTTGTTTCAATTTTGCAACAACTTTGTATTGCTGCAGCCTCTGAATATGTTGAAGCAGTTCCTGCATTGCGTGGTGATCAACACCTTAACACCAGTGCAAGAAAAGTAGGAAAAGTAATATAAACCTTTGCCCAGAACAACCACACAGATTCTATGGTGTAAATACTATAAATAAAATGTGCTGATTTAGCATTTAGCAATAACAGACTCATTTTAAAGCAATCTTTCATTATTTTGCAGATAAATACAGACCACCTCACCCAAGCAATTCAGTCTTTTAGCCCTGGATAGTTTACAGTGTGCCCACTTTCTACGGGAAGTCTGTTCTTCTACTTGTGTTTCTGGCTCATTGGGAGAAATGTGCCACTACTAACCAAGAAGGAGTCCTCCTCACTAGCCCCTCCAATATCAACAACATTGACATCTGAGAAGATGCAAAAAGAAGTAACAATTCTGCAGAGGGGATCTTTGATTCAGTCCTTCTCTTAGATCGTCATGAATCAGAGATACTCTGAGCCACCATGCCTCAGACAATACTTTCACTTTTAATGTCATTGTTGCTGTTTTATGAATATGTGATATTTTTTTTTGTATTTTCACTTTTTTTTGTTTTGTTTCTTTAATGTTTTAAAAAAATCTTAAAGTCTGTGGATCTGCTGATGTACAGTGCCTTTGCTGCTATGGATCAAAATCAAAAGGACATTGTAGATAAATTTTACCGTATGTGTAGAAACAACTTAATTTCCTACTAGAAAAACAAATCAATACTGAAAGTTGGACTGTTTTACCAAACTTGCTAAATGTGGTAGCAAAAAATGGTGTTTTAAGTACACAGTGTTTGATGTCATTAACAGTTTCGTAATAATCTACAGTGTAGAAAGATTTTGATACTAAATTGTGTCATTGTACATATTATATTACATTGTTCACCACAAGTACATATAAGATATTAGATTGTTTGTGCATTCAGACTTTTAAGCATTAAAAGGATGTACCTTCTAGTTGTTTTTTCTAGTTGTGAGCTTGTGTTTTGTAAAACCTGTTCTAATGTTAATCTCTTTCAAATAATTACTGATTACAGTGTGTCTTTTGGACACTTAACGGTATTGGAAGATTCCCCTATAAATCCTCCACTAATTGCACTTTTTCCCTTTGACATTATCTGGATCTTATCCCAGGAAAATTTGGGTCTTAATTTTTTAATTGGGCTGCATCATTAGAGTCCATCTGGACACTGCAAACCCCAATCATTTGTAATTGTTGAAGTGGTTTAAAACGTTCTGTGACAGAAGGCATACGTCAATATCAAATGCGCTCATTTTCTTTTTCTTCTATTTCCTTATCAAATGTCCGCTTGTTTAACTGTTTTGCCACTGCAACATATGAACAACCAATATATACTTTTTAAGCTCTTATTTAAGTATGCGTTAAAGGCATTGTCCACCCAACAGACAAAATGGCACATAAAGCTGCCTACCCTGAGCATTAGTCCCGCTGTGTGACAAGCTGCCTTCCCCTTCCTCTCTCTCTGTGAATAACCGACATGCATGATCATGTTAATTCTCCCCATGTTCCTAGCACATCCACAGACTGAAAGTGCCCTGCTCTTGCATTTCACATGCTCCTGCGCCCAGCTGTCCATTTCTAATTCTGGCGTCACACACTCCAGAGCACAGAAAATAAATTAGTTTTTAAGGAAAACAGGGCATCTTTTCTAACAATCAAAACTGGGACAGTAAGGGCTATAAAGAAATTCAATTTAGCTACTTGTCTGGGCAAGGACTTGCCCCCCTTTCTAAGTGCTGAGCTTGTGCACTATTTGGGTGCCCCTCATGCTGAAGCACACCACCTTGCCCACTCCAGTACACAAAATAAAAGTGAGTTTTTATGAAAAACATTAGGACATTAAGGTATGGATGTGATTTAAACAGACCTTCACCCTTATTAAGAGCCTATCTTATATGTTTCCCACACCCTGTACATACAGATTGCTCACATTAAAAATCATCCTACCTGCATCTGCTGCATGTTATGAGCCTTTAAACATCCAAGATGGTGGCTCATGGAGAATCAGGCAGCCTGCAAACAGGAAGTGTCTTCTGACTGTGTTGCTCTGCATTCTTGGATTGCTGACCTTTTCCTGACCCCAGCTCTGCTCTATCAGCACAGCTATAACCCACCCCCTGTACTCTATCTTGCTCTGCTCTCCTTAGTATGTGGTGCTTCTGAGTCAAGATGGCGGCGCCCGTATCCTAGAGTCCTAAACAGATTTGCAGCCCATTGGGGGAAAGAATTAGAATAATAAGTGACAAAACTTTGAAATATATTAATTTTAGATGTTGGGGAATCGTTTTTTAAGGGTTTGGGCTTTTCATTAAATCATGCTGAAGGTCCAGTTTAAGCGCTTGTATGGTCATTGATTTACTATAGCTTTATCCCTGCTCCCTGAAATAAAGCCATTCTCTAAAATCCTTCACAGTGGGTTAACTATTTGCTCTTATAGTTCATAGATCTTCTGATTGGTAATGGGGGCTTGGAATGCAGTGGTGAATGTATTTCAGGTCCTGGGGTATGTGCTCATTAGTCAGGTAATTTCAAATCAAGTTTATTGAGAAGCGCTTGTGCATCACAGAAGAGGGGTCACGGACGTTCAAAAGCATGTCCTCTTGTTAACACGTCCCTTTTAATCAGAGAGAGAGCTCCATTTTATTAATTTATCAAGCATTAGCTGCCAGACTATGCCAGATCCGTGCAAATTAGAGTGGTGCATGTTACTGCACTGCTAGACACATTTACTAGAATATTAGAATATCAGTTCAGCAACATGCTGAAAAAATATCAATTCTATTTTGCACTATTCTAATGTTTACCTAGTATGACTGAGGTGTTTAATAAACAAGGTCCTAAGTGTCCTGCTTGGAGATGGATGCTTGCTTTGCCTTGGTGTTTTTAGATTTTTGTAAATTGTTTTTGAAGACTTATTGCCTCAGCCCCTGGAATGCAGGACTTATCCCTGATCAATCTGGTCGACAACAATGAGGCTAGTTTGAATGTTAATATTAGGGATGAGCGAATCGATCCGGACGAACCCGAATTTGTTCCGAATTTCAGGAAAAATTTGGATGGACATAACCCCTGGGGCAAGTTATCATGGGAAGGTCACATGCAGCCTATCAGCAGCCAGGAAGCCCGGTGACGTGTCAGTGCTATATAAACGGCAGCCATCTTGCTTGTGCGCATTTCAGCGTTGTATTGCGGCCAGAGCGGAGCTTGCTACAGACAGGGAAAGACTAACAGAGAGGCAGGGAGACCCACAGAGTGCCAGGGAGAGCCAGGGAAAGATAGGGAAAAATTGGGAAATATCCAGGCAGGGACAGCAGAGAAAGTGACGGAAACTTTTTTTATTTTCATTTCACTTTATTTGCCAGATCAGTTTTAAATTGCTTTTGTTTGTGCTGTAAAAATTCCTGGCCACTGTGCATCCCATCTTGGCAGTGGCATATTTAACCCTATCTGTTACACACAAGCATTTCTTATAACTTGGTTGGTTTTAATTTTTTTTGTGTCTGCTGTAAAAACCCCAGCCCACATGGGCATCCCATTTCAGCACATTTGGCCCTATCTGTTACACTAAAGCAGCTTTTAAAGCCTATTTCTCATAAATGTATTGCAGTTTGAATTGTTTTTGTGTGTGCTGTAAAAACATCAGGCCGCAGGGTATCCCAAACCTGCACATTTGACCCTATCTGTTACACTAAAGCAGCTTTTAAAGGCTATTTCTCATAAATATATTGCAGTTTGAATTGTTTGTGTGTGCTGTAAAAAAACAGCAGGCCTCAGGGTATCCCAAACCTGCACATTTGACCCTACCTGTTACACTAAAGCAGCTTTTAAAGGCTATTTCTCATAAATATATTGCAGTTTGAATTGTTTTTGTGTGTGCTGTAAAAAAAACAGGCCTCAGGGTATCCCAAACCAGCAAATTTCACCCTATCTGTTACACTAAAGCGGCTTTTAAAGGCTATTTCTCATAAATATATTGCAGTTTGAATTGTTTTGTGTGTGCTGTAAAAACACCAGGCCACAGGGTATCCCAAACCAGCACATTTGACCCCATCTGTTACACTAAAGCAGCTTTTAAAGGCTATTTCTCATAAATATATTGCAGTTTGAATTGTTTTTGTGTGTGCTGTAAAAACACCAGACCGCAGGGTATCCCAAACCTGCACATTTGACCCTATCTGTTACACAAAAGCAGCTTTTAAAGGCTATTTCTCATAAATATATTGCAGTTTGAATTGTTTTTGTGTGTGCTGTAAAAACACCAGGCCGCAGGGTAAACACATTTTTTAAAGTGTCTATTGCGCATTTCAAATACATAAAAATGTCAGGCAGACAAGTGCCTTGAAGTTCACAGAGTAGTGGCAGAGGCCAAGATTCAGCAGGCAGAGGTCGCAGCAGACTAGGGTCGAGTGGCAGCAGGAGTCGCGGTGAGAGACCTGATCTGCCAGTATATGCTACCGGTCGTGTCTCCACCAGAAACGCATCTGCCGTGGTAGATTGGTTAACGCGGTCATCCACATCATCACAAGTTACATCTGACACCCCCAGTCTAAGGTCGGTAGGTTCCTCTGACACAACCCTGAGTTGGCATGGCCCAAGAGCAGTCCCTATCCTCCCATTGCCTCTGTCCTACGCCGTTCCCTCCCCCAGCGACGTATCCTATGCTTTGGGTTCAGCTCCACTCTTTAGTGAGGAGGACGGTCAGATAGAGGACAGTCAGCAGCTACTGCCCAGCCAAGAAATGGAGGTGGCTTCTTTCACTAGGCAGACAAATAGTGATGTGGAGAGTGGCGTGGGTGTTGCGAGCGTTCCAGCTCCTGCACCAGACACTGTTGAGGAAACTGAGTGACGTGCAGCCAAAACTCGATGAGATGATGATGATGATGCCGATCGCACTTGGGAGCCTGGTGCAGAAGGGGCTTCATCATCATCATCAGGAGAAGAGGGGTGCAGGTTGCCCCGGAGTCAGCAGCTGAGGCAGCAAGGTGTTAGCAGCATTGTTGGCAGTCAGCATGGGGGCAGAATTGTAAAGCCTGGAGCCAAACGGGGCCGGGGTAGAGCACTTGCTGCATGGCAGGCTACCTTATCAGGAGGTAGTGGAGCAGAGGTTCCTGGAGTTGGCGACAGTAGCAGTGAATCAGTGTGTGCTGTTGGTGGGAAAAGTAGCTACTCTGCAGTGTGGCAGTTTTTCCTGAAGCATCCACAGGAGGGTAACATGACCACATGCAAGATATGTAGGCAGAAGGTGAAGCAAGGCTAGGGCCCAAATGTTGGCACCACGGCCCTGCGTCAACATATGATGCGTCACCATAAAGCGGCCTGGGAGAGCCGAGGCTCCGAAGAGGTGGTCCAGGCTGCTTCCTCACAGAGTGGCACGCCGCTCCGAATTTCTGCCAGCCAAGGCTCCAGCACCTCAGCCGAAGGCAGCTGTGCGTCATACCCATCCTCTGTCGCTCCTCCTCCTCCAAAAACTCGTCTGTCATCTAAAAATGTGGAGAGACTCACCTTTGTGAAAATGAATCAGGGATGGATCAGCCAGGATTTCCAGCCACCAATGGCTGATGCATGCGACTAGATTCAGCATGGTGCCACATTTTACACTTTCCAAATGGTGCAAAACATATTTATGTCTTTAGGCCAATTTTTGGGGTCCTGCTGATGCCAAATTCAGGGTGTGCCTTTCAGCCAATTTTTGGGCTCCTGCTGCTGCCAACTCCAGTGTCTCTTTGAGCCAATGTTTGGGATCCTGCTGCCAACTCCAGTGTCTCTTTCAAGCAATGTTTGGGCTCCTGCTGCTGCCAACTCCAGGGTGTCATTCGGCCAATTTTTGGGCTCCTGCTGCCAAATGCAGTGCCTCTTTCAAGCAATGTTTGGGCTCCTGCTGCTGCCAACTCCAGTGTCTGTTTGAGCCAATGTTTGGGCTCCTGCTGCCAACTCCAGTGTGTCTTTCAAGCAATGTTTGGGCTCCTGCTGCTGCTGTTGCTTGCAACTCCAGTGTGTCTTTAGTCCAATTTTTGGGCTCCTGCTGCCAACTCCAGTGTCTCTTTCAAGCAATGTTTGGGCTCCTGCTGCTCCTGCTGCCAAATCCAGTGTCTCTTTCAATCAATGTTTGGGCTCCTGCTGCTCCTGCTGCCAACTCCAGTGTGTCTTTCAAGCAATGTTTGGGCTCCTGCTGCCGGCAACTGCAGGATGCCATTCGGCCAATTTTTGGGCTCCTGCTGCCAACTCCAGTGTCTCTTTCAAGCAATGTTTGGGCTCCTGCTGCCAAATGCAGTGTCTCTTTCAAGCAATGTTTAGGCTCCTGCTGCTGCTGCTGCCAACTCCAGTGTCTCTTTGAGCCAATGTTTGGGCTCCTGCTGCTGCTGCTGCCAACTCCAGTGTCTCTTTGAGCCAATGTTTGGGCTCCTGCTGCTGCTGCTGCCAACTCCAGTGTCTCTTTGAGCCAATGTTTGGGCTCCTGCTGCCAACTCCAGTGTCTCTTTCAAGCAATGTTTGGGCCCCTGCTGCTGCCAACTCCAGTGTCTCTTTGAGCCAATGTTTGGCTCTTGCTGCCAACTCCAATGTCTCTTTCAAGCAATGTTTGGGCTCCTGCTGTTGCTGCTGCTTGCAACTCCAGGGTATCATTCAGCCAATGTTTGGGCTCCTGCTGCCAACTCCAATGTCTCTTTCAAACAATGTTTGGGTTCCTGCTGCTGCTGCTTGCAACTCCAGTTTGTCTTTAGTCCAATTTTTGGGCTCCTGCTGCCAACTCCAGTGTCTTTTTCAAGCAATGTTTGGGCTCCTGCTGCCAACTCCAGTGTCTCTTTCAAGCAATGTTTGGGCTCCTGCTGCTGCTGCTTGCAAATCCAGTGTGTCTTTAGTCCAATTTTTGGGCTCCTGCTGTCAACTCCAGTGTCTCAAGCAATGTTTGGGCCCCTGCTGCTGCTGCTTGCAACTCTAGGGTGTCATTCAGTCAATTTTTGGCCTGCTGCTGCTGCCAACTCCAGTGTCTCTTTGAGCCAATGTTTTGGCTCCTGCTGCCAACTCCAGTGTCTCTTTCAAGCAATGTTTGGGCTCCTGCTGCTGCCAACGCCAGGGTGTCATTCGGCCAAGTTTTGGGCTCCTGCTGCCAACTCCAGTGTGTCTTTAAAGCAATGTTTGGGCTCCTGCTGCTGCTGCTTGCAACTCCAGGGTGTCATTCAGCCAATTTTTGGCCTCCTGCTGCTGCTGCCAACTCCAGTGTCTCTTTGAGCCAATGTTTGGGCTCCTGCTGCACCTGCTGCCAACTCCAGTGTCTCTTTCAAGCAATGTTTGGGCTGCTGCTGCTGCTTGCAACTCCAGGTTGTGTTTTTCAAGCATTTTTTGGGCTCCTGCTGCTGCTGCTGCCAACTCCAGTGTCTCTTTCAGCCAATGTTTGGGCTCCTGCTGCTGCCAACTCCAGTGTGTCTTTAGGCCAAGTTTTGGGCTCCTGCTGCCAACTCCAGTGTCTCTTTCCACCAATGTTTGGGCTCCTGCTGCTGCTGGCAACTCCAGTGTCTCTTTCGGCCAATTTTTGGGCTCCTGCTGGCAACTCCAGTGTGTGTCTTCAGGCCAATTTTTGGGCTCCTGCTGCCAACTCCAGGATGTCTTTCAGCCAATATTTGGGCTCCTGCTGCTGCCAGCTCCAGGGTGTGTTTTTCAGGCAATATAGGGGCCCCTCATAGTGATGCCACCTCAACTATCTGCAATTGTGCCGCTCTGCGATTCTAATATGGTAGCGATGCCTCTGATCTGCATGTCATAATTATTTACAGTATTATTTCACTAACCCAGCACGCATCCTATGCGTGTTACAGCAAGGCAGAATGGTTTACAACCCTATTGAGGCTCTAGGAAGCTCAGAAATAGCCGTTTTTAATAGCGATTCGTCGCAAATAAATTCGGACCGAAACAAATTTTGACGGAAAATTCGGCGAATCGGCCGAATCGAATTTTTCAAAAGTTCGCTCATCTCTAGTTACTATTTTCAAAGCCAACAACAAGTTTCACCCATCACTTTATGGCATTTCCATTCAACCTGGCCAGGGCTCGGCAGACTAGCCATCCTAATGATGATCATGAAGAGGCAAGACGTACTGCCATACTTGGTTGAGGTTCTGCTCTATTGAGGAAACCCAAGGAAAACTGGCCCACATTGAAAGCCATTTAGAACCACCGGTTCCAAGGAAGGCATTCGAGAAAAGGAAGTATGTGGGTTCCTCTGCTTCTGAAGAGGATATGTATGCTTCTGTTGTTTCTCAGGAAGAGTTATCAGATGGTGACGTTTCTTCCGGTAGGGAATGATTCAGATTCAGGGTCCTCCACACAGGGAGGCTCGCAGTTTTAAGAGCAAATGGAGGGTCTTAGTTCCATTTTAGAGATTTTGGATATCTTGGCCCTCAAGATTTCCAAGAGGAAGAAGGGAAGTCTGTTTAAGCCAGAAAAACCAAGGCAATTGTTTCCTGAGCAAAAGGAATGGCAGACACCAAATAGACTTCCTCCCATTGCTAGAGTCTTAGATAATAAGTATCCTTTTTTTGATTTAATGAATTTATGGTCCTGCCCTCCTGTGGTAAATGAGTTTCAAGTCTCTTTAAGACTTTTGTGCCATCCTCTGATAGTGTCTTCCCAAAGGATCCAGTGGATAAGCACATCGATCAGGTGGCACGTCATTCTTTTTCTATTGTAGGGTCGACTTTACAGTCAGCCTGTGCCACTTCCATAGCATCTTTGTCAAACAAAAAGTTGTTTGCAACTGCATTCTAAGACTCAATCTAGGGGTCATTCACAGAGGGCATGCTTCCAGTTGATTAAGACCAGTATGGACATTACCCGGATGATTTGGTTAGGTTAAGCGCCAGAGGTTTAGTTCTGTTAGTAGCTTTAAGGCGCTCATTGTGGCTAAAGCAATGATTGTCTGACGCTGCCTCCAAGAAGAATTTCACAGGACTCCCTTTTTAGAAAGGCTACTGGAGATAAGTCTACCAGACTTCCACAAAGAAGGTATTTTCCTTTTTCTCACAGGTCCACTAATCCCCAGCCCTTTTGTTGGGGTAGAGGTTCCACCTCTTCGTGATACCGGAAGGATTTTTGGTACAGACCAAAGTCTCAAAATATGGCAAGATCTTTCTGGGGAAATAAGGCAAAGCCCCCTCAGGCAGGAGGGGATGTCCCCACCCTTGCGGGTGGTGGGTAGCTTCTGCATTTTGCTCCAATTTGGATGCTCCATGTATCAAATCTATGGATACAGTTTTTTTTTTCCGGTTTTTTTTTTGGAGGTTCTTTTGGTAAGGGGTATCCTGAAAACCAGTGAAAGCGGAAGCATTGAGACCCACCGTAGCCCATCTATTGGAGATTAGAATAGTTTGTCTTGTTCCCCTTTCAGTCAGGGTTTTTTTTTCCAAATTGTGCATAATTCCCAAGAAGGACGATTCTGTGCACCCAATATTAGATCTTAAGGGCCTCAACAAGTTCGTCCATCTGAAGAAATTTGACATGGAATCCTTAAGATCCACAGTGATGTCACTTCAGCTGTAAGAATTTATGACCACAGTGGATATAAAGGATACACCCTCAATTTGTATCCCACCACAATCGGAAGGTGGCGAGGTTTGTATCCTGGTCCAGGGATCCTCTAGCAATAGCGACAGATGCACTTACTCTTTCTTGGTCAGCATTCAAGCTTCTCTATGTGTTCCCATTGATTCCACTCCTGGGTCGTGTACTAAAAAAGATATATGAAGATGCCGATCTGCACTCCCATAAAATATCCATTCATTGTAGATAATCGTTAAAAGCAGCTCATCATTGCAAATGCAAATCAAACACGTTTCGGGTGCGACCACGTCCTTTCTCTTAAAACACCTAAGGTCGCAGCTTAAGGTCATCTTTCTAGTAGCAATTACTTCGGTACAGCAGGTTTCTGAATTAGCAGCTTTATCAGTTAAACCTTCTTATTAAGAGTTGCGTAAGGACAAGGCTGTCTTCTGTTTTAAACACTATTTCTTCCTAAAGCGTTTTCGCCTTTTCATCTTAATGAAGATGTGGCTTTGCCTTTATGTCCTGCTCCAGTTAGCCATAAGGAGAGGGTCCTTCATTCTATGGATGTAGTGGGAACACTACAATACTATAGCTCTGTTACACAAGCCTTCCGTAAGTCGGAGTCCTTCTTTATTATAGCTGAGTGGCCACGGAAGGGTCTTTCACCAACTAAGTCTATCATCAGTTGACGGATTAGACAAGCAGTGATGAGGGTCTATATCTCCAAGGCGAAAAATCCTCCTCATTCTACAAGAGCTATTGGAACTTCCGGGTCTTTTCAGCAGCAGGCCTCAGCGGAACAAGTATGCAAAGCTGCTACTTGGTCCACAGTTCATACATTTACCATAATTTATAGAGTAGATATTGGAGCTTTGGCAGATGCCGCTTTTGGTAGAAAGGTATTACAGACAGTAGTAAGCTAGAGGTTTGATTTTTGAATAGCTTACTCTTTGTTAGAAGAATATGATTTATTATTTGGGATCCCACTCTGAAGTAAGGGTACTGCTTTTGGAAGTCACAGTAGTGACTCATTGCCTGACAGCCTGGAATGGAATAGGGAAAAAATACAATTCTGCGATACTCACCTGTATAATTGCTTTCTCTTCTATTTCCACTACAGGGCATCAGACCCTCCCTATCTGCTAGCTTACCATATCCATTCTTCAGGATGCCTAGTCCTAGTGGAGCTTGTAAATAGTGATTCAGCATCAAAACAATAAAAAAGAAAAGAAACAGAGTCTTTTTTGTCTCTCCTTTGCCTCCAAGAAAGACATAGGGCTTCTTAGGATGCCTTATCCTCCCAGGCTACTGCTTTTTAATTACTGGATTGTGAGTTTACCCTGATGGCTTTGCTACCAGAGGACTTTTGTCCTCTTGGAGCACCTGGGTGGCTTTTTCTTTTTTCAGTTCCCCAGCCATGCTGATGCCTAGACTTTACCAAAATAACCCACAATGCAAGGCAGCAGGAAACTCTGTGGCACTTCCTCTTTGCAGGCCACTGGCAGATCTATGGGATGCCATTTAAGGTGGGGAATTGACCACAACAGGAGTTCCAAAAAGGTAAATTATTTTTTATGTGCAGCAATCTGAATTACCCTGGCAAAGGATGCATATGAGCACTGTTTCTTATAAGGGTGTTGGGCCGGTTTAAGTCATGCACTTAAAGCGGAATTTAAGCAATATTAGCCCCCCCCCCCACCGTCCTGCCACCCTGCCCTGACTTTGAGGCAGGACAAGGGGGTTACAAAGAAAAAACTCTTACCCTAACATAGGGGCCCACACCACTCCTCTGGCGCTCCGGATCCTGGATGTTGCCATGTTTGAAATAAAACACAGCCGCTTTTGTTTTACCTGCAGTCATGGGAGACCGGAGGAGTGGTGCAAGCCCCTTGATTAAGGTAAGGGATTTTTCTCTTCATCCTGCCTCAGCGCCAGGGTAGAGTGGCAGGGTGGGAGGGTTAATATTGACTGAAGTTCCCCTTTAAGCCTTTACTGCCATCCTGAGCTTTCTTGGTGAATGTTTAACTTTAGGGCAGAGAATACTTGACAGGCTGGTGTGTACAATCTCTCTAACCATCTTTTCTTTCTACAATCACTTCTGTATTCTATGTCTACCGCTTTGGTATTCATAACAGTTGGGTTATTCCGCCACAAGGTGGCTCAGTGGTACTGCAGAAAAGCTGTGGCTTGTCCCGGTTCCCTATAAAAACGGGCTTAACCATAGAGTTCCCAGTGTTTCCTCTGCAGTGGACTGCGAAGTTAGCAGATGGCTCTCTCTCTTGCCCAGGTGAGTGGGGCAACCAAGCCTGTGGCCCTGCAAGTCTATTTCCATCCGTTTCTGGACCCTCACTGCCTCCCAGCCTTGGCTGACAGATCGGGTGAAGGTAGAAGAGCACTAGGGTAAAGTGCTCCTGGAGTGCAGCTCCAAGCCGCAGAGCCTGTAACACAAAGGGTAGCCGGCCATAAGCTTTATGGTGAGCCTAGGAATGCGGAGTTTCTGTCCTAGCTTCTGAGGGGGTAATAGTTTGGGGGCTGTGTCCCCTCATTTTCCTTTGGGTCCCCGCTGCGCTCCCCTCCCTCCCTGACCATGGCTGCTCGCCACTGCTTTCTCGTCTCTCTCTCTCTCCCCCCCCGTAACTTGGTTGGGGGGGAAAGGGGGGGTGGTAGCGGTAGTCATATCTGTGGTGTTTTTTGGTGTGTTTGCAGGTGTTTTTAGCTGCCGCGCAGCTTTGTACTGCGTTCCACGGCTGTGGGCGGTATAACCTGAGGTGATTTTGCTTTGTCATGGCGCCTGCCGGGTCACGTGAGCGCAGTTTTTCATGCTCTTCGGGGGGGCGGGGCCGGGTGATGACATGCATCGCGTCATTAACCTCGCGGCCCGCCCCTCGAGGTACCTCTGCCGGCACCATTTTGGACGAGCTGCGTGTCTCGATTTCTCCCTTCCTGGCTGCAGCGCTGCTTCCTCCGGCGGGTCGCCTTATTCAGCGGTCTGTGCCTGTGTGACCCCGCGGTGTCTTTAGTCCGTGAGTCCCCCTTGGGGGGTTTTTAATTGAATTAGGGTATTTTGCTGCGGGATGCTTATGTGTGATTTTACTTATGTCTTTCAGGCGGGATACCAGTGGGTTGTGGTTTCTCCCGGCTCCACTCCTTTTCTCCCCCTCATCCCCCTTTATTAACTTCTGAGGGCATCCTGGGTGGCTTCTGTATTAAGCCTGTACCCACTGCTGGCCTATTGCGCCTGTGCTAATCACCATATGGAGGCTTCTGGGCACGGCTGTGTTCCATGTGTGGGGTATCCCCTGTGAGTAACAGTGTCACGGTGTGCGTGCCGTGCCCTAAAAGTTTCCTTGCGCTTCAAGCTGGTTTGCCTGCTTCGCTTCCCAGCTCTGTGCCTCACTCTGCTTCACCTACTCCCCCACTCCTGCAATTGGGCCCCAGTGAGGGGAATGTTGGCAGGGAGTCACATTCTGATTTGGCTCTGCGGGTGGCTAACATTGAAAAGCAGCTTGCCAGGAATGCTCCTAGGAAGGCTTCTGGCAAGAAGAGACACCTGGACCCCAGGCCTGCTCCCCTTACTGAGATGTATGTGGGGATTAATGAGCTTGGTGACTGTCACCCCCTTGAGATGGAGGAGCTCTCCCAGGATTCTGACTCCTCTGGGAACCAGCAGGAGGGTTGCGATAGTGACCCTGGGTCTGCGTCCGGAGAGGAATCATGGTACCCTGAGGACACTGATAATATGCTGTCACATATTTTTGAAATTTTGCACATTGCTGCCCCTGAGGTAGCTAAAAGAAAGCAGGGGAAGCTTTTTGCCCTGGTAAACAGCGTCTAGAGTTCCCTGAGCAGGAACATTTTACCACCTTGGTGCTTAAAGAATGGGAACGTCCTAACAAGTTGCCTGCGGTGCCCAAGGGTTTGGATAAAAGGTATCCCTTTCCGTTGATCTTGTTAAGAGGTGGTCATTTCCCCCTGAAGTGGACGCTCCCATGCTAGGTTTGTCCAATACTTCGGTCATGCCTTCCCCTGACACTACCACTCTGAGGGACGGAGAGGACCAGCGCATGGATCAAGTGGCCTGCCATGCTTTTACCTGTGTGGGGTCTGGCTTGCGCCATGTATGTGCTGCCGCCATTACTGCTATTGCCCTTAACAAACTGCTTAAGCGTCTCATTGATGGCACAACAGCTGGTAGTGTGGGGGAGGAATATAGGACTCTTACTTTGCACTGATTTTGTGGCCTTTATCCTTACTGCTATGCTGTGCGGCTGTGTGGAAGGACCTCTGCACTCTTGGTGGCTATGCGCCGCTCTGTCTGGTTGCGCCAGTGGGCAGCTGACGCTGCGGCTAAGAAAGCTCTCACTAGCCTCCCCTTTGTGGGGCTGCGGCTATATGGGGAACTGCTTGATGTTCTAGCCAAGGATGGGAGGCTGCCTCAGCATAGGAGGCAGTCTCGGCCCTTTCGGGGGTCCTCTGCCCCCCTCCCTTTCTTTTGCATTCCCAGAGGGGGCCGTGGCTCCCTCCTCTCCAGTGGTCGTCCTGGTCTCTCCTGGAATCCTAAGCCCAAACCCTCTCCCAAGCCCCCTCAGGCATGAATGGGCGCCCTCAACCATCCGGGTGGGGGGATGGCTTTGGCTCTTTGCTCACGTCTGGAGGCTTCATGTCTCTGACCGGTGGATTCAGGAGGTAGTGTCCTCCGGTTACAAGATAGAGTTTGCAGCCTGGCCCCCCCCCAAGGTTCATCAGATCCCGGATGTCTTTAAACCCCCTGTCTGCTCAGGGGTTGCTTCTGGCGGTTCATTGCCTGTTAGAGTCCGGAGTCATTTGTTTGGTGCCTCATGAAAGAGGTCAGGGGTGCTATTCCAATCTTTTCACGGTCCCCAAAAAGGATGGCTCTCTGAGGCCCATTCTAGATCTAAAGGGCCTCAGCAAATTTGTCAGATTCAAGCATTTTCGCATGGAGACGCTGCGCTCTGCTGTCAGTACCCTTCGCCCGGGCGACCTCATGACCACTGTGGACATCAAGGATGCTTATCTTCATGTGCCTATCTTTCCAGGTCATCAGAGATTTCTAAGGTTCGAGCTGCAGGATCAGCATTACCAGTTTGTGGCTCTACCCTTCGGTATCACCTCGGCACCTCGGGTGTTCACCAAGGTGCTGGCGGGAGTGATGGCTCTGCTAAGAAACCAGGGCATCCGCATCATTCCTTACCTGGACGACATCCTGATCGTGGCCGAGTCTTTTCCTCAGGCCGAGCGGGACACTCAAATGGTGACCTCCACTCTGGAGTCTTTTGGCTGGGTGATCAACTATCCCAGGTCTTCTCGCGTCATTGGTGAGGACCTTTGTGGGCATGACTCTGGATACCTCTCAGGTCAAGGTGTTGCTTCCTCAGCAGAAGGTGGAGGGTCTTCAGCTGCAGGCTCGGGCTCTGCTGTCGTGTCCTCATCCCTCCATCCATCAGGGTATGCAGTTGGTGGGCCTAATGGTGTCCTGCTTCGTCCTTTGCTCAGTTTCATATGAGACCTCTTCAGTTGCACCTCTTGTCAGTTTGGGATCGGGACCCTGTGTCCCTGGATCAGGAATTTTTCTGTCTCCCCTGGCTAGACAGTCTCTCTTGTGGTGGCTGGACTCAAGGAACCTTCTGGGGGGCAGGTCCATCCTGCCCCCATGCTGGGAAATGGTCACCACGGATGCCAGTCTGACCGGCTGGGGAGGCTTCTGGAAGTCCCTGAGGTTCCAGGGTTGGTGAGGCCCACAAGAGGCCCATGCTTCCATCAACGCCCTGGAACTGAGGGCGATCAGGTTGGTTCTTTCTCGCCTATCCACTCACCTCCTGGGTCGGGCTGTTCAGATTCGATTCAACCAGACGGCGGTTGCCTACATCATCCATTAGGGAGGGACTCGGAGCAAGCAAGCCTTCAAGGTTGTGTCCCTGATTCTGTCTTGGGTGGAACAGCATGTTCCCTGCATCTCAGCGGTCTACATCCCAGGGGTGGAGAACCAGGTGGCGGACTCCCTGAACAGGGGGACGTCTCGTCTGGGGGAGTGGTCTCTCAACAACCAGGTGTTTCTCTTCCTCTGTCACCGCTGGGGTCAGCTGGACATGGACCTGTTTGCGTCCCGTCACAATCACAAACTTTGATTTGTCTCTCTGTCTCAGGATCCTCTGGCCTTCGCCATGGATGCCTTGGCAATGCCTTGGACGGATTTTCAGCTTCTCTATGTGTTCCCTCTGTTTCCTCTCCTGGGCAGGGTCATGTGCAAGATAGCCCAGGAGCGGGTACCAGCCATACTGGTGGCCCCTTGTTGGCCTAGAAGAGTTTGGTTCGCAGACGTCGTGCGGTTGGCAGTAGACCGGCACGTCTTGCCCAATGATCCAGATCTTCTCACCCAGGGGCAGCTACGCCATCCCAATTTACAAACTCTGGCTTTAACGGCTTGGCTGCTGAAACCTCCATATTGATGGAAAAGGGGTTGCCTGCTTCTGTTGTTGATACCATGATTCGTGCCAGGAAGAAGTCCTCGTCCTTTATCTATTACAGGGTCTGGCATGCTTACATTGCCTGGTGTGAGTCCAAGTCTCTGCCCTGTCGGGTGTTTTCTATTCCCAGGATTCTGGAATTCTTGCAACATGGTTTGGATCAGGGCCTTCATCTTAGTACCCTAAAAGGCCATGTTTCAGCTCTGGCAATTTTTTTCCAAAGATCTTTTGCCAATCACCGGTTGGTTAAAACCTTTTTTCAGGGTGTTTCTCATGTACGTCCACCCCATGAACCTTTGCTACCAGTCTGGTATTTGAATCTGCTGTTGTCTGCTCTGCAAGGGCCTCCCTTTGAGCCTATCTGTGAAGCTACCTTGTCTATTCTGACTCTTAAGGTAGCCTTTCTGGTGGCTATCACTTCTGTAAGGCGAGTTTCTGAGCTAGCGGCACTTTCTATCAAACCTCCTTATTTTGAGAGACATCAGGATAAGGTGGTGTGCCAGCTCAAGCCAGACTTCCTGCTAAAGGTTGTGTCTTGCCTTCATTGTGTCCTAATCCTGCTAATTCCAAGGAGCGGACTCTGCATTCCTTGGATGTGGTCAGGGCTCTGAAGTTTTATTTGGTCGCCACTGAGCCTTTCAGGAAGTCTGATGCTCTTTTTGTTCTCACTTCTGGACCTAGAAAGGGTTTGCCTTCGGCTAAATCCACTATCAGCAAGTGGATCCGTCAGGCGGTGGTTCAAGCCTATTCTGCTAAGGGAAAGGAACCTCCCTTTAGGATTACTGCTCATTCCACTCGTGCTATTGGTGCCTCTTGGGCTTTTCAGCACTTGGTCTTCTGTTTATACTTTTTCAAAGTTTTACAAGGATGATGTTAAGGCCTCAGCGGATGCTACTTTTGGCCGCAAGGTGCTTCAGGTGGTAGTCACTTGAAATACTGGCCGTTACTCTTTGGGGATCCCACCCTACTCTGGACACTGCTTTTGGATGTCCCAACTGTTATGAATACCGAAGCGGGCCGTGTCATGCAATAAAGAAAAAAGCAATTCTGTGAGTACTCACCTGTAGAATTGTTTTTGTTCTTGCATGGCACGGCCCGCTTCGCCCCACCCTTGTTATCGTTATTCTTGGTTGCCTCTTTATGGTGATTGTTCCAAGTCAATTGGGTTTTTTTTTACCTTTTTCAAATTTTTTACTTATTCTCTCCCTGCTTCTTGTCTCACTGCTTGTGTACGCTGGGGAACTCTATGGTTAAGCCTGTTTTTATAGGGAGCTGGAACAAGCCACAGCTTTTCTGCAGTACCACTGCGCCACCTTGTGGCGGAATAGCCCAACTGTTATGAATACCAAAGCGGGCCGTGCCGTGCAAGAACAAAAACAATTCTACACGTGAGTACTCACAGAATTGCTTTTTCTGATTTTCTCTCTCTGTCTTCCTCTTCCCAGTTTGGCATATTCACCACTTCGGCGATGGCCAACAGTTTCTTATACATGGAGCGTACAATCTGTCCACCATTTTGTTGGCATTTTTTTTAACATGCCTTGTTACGTAAAGTTCCAGTGTCCAGCGAAGTCCTACTAGTTTCCTTTGGAAAAGAGCATTTTTTCCCCTTAATTTAGCATGTTCATTCAGTTTTTTGTACTCATATCCGTAATGTGAATGCATACGCTGGCTTGTATGCATATGCGATTGTTTTCCATTCTTCCCCTGGCCCTGGAATTCCATTACTTACTTATTGTTGTGCCAAGTCTCTTCTGCTTTCAATTGCTTACCTCTACTCATCCTTCTTTACAGCGTTGCTCCTTCTAATTCCTTAGCCTTAGTTTAGGATGTCTCATGCAGTGTCTTTCAAAAGCTTACTTTTACCACTGACAGTATAGGCATCCATTGTTCTTTTATTTTTCCTAATGCCTACCTTTACCACTGCCAGTATAGGCATCCATTGTTCTTGTATTCTTGCTAAAGCTAATGGTTGTGTTTTTAGCCTCTGCTTAATGCAAACCTGTTGAAGAAGGCATGTTAATAAAAAGCCACGTCTATAAATTTACTAGACTGGTGGGGGAGTCAGGGTTGGGAGCCACCTGCACTGGGACCTGCCACACCTCTTGGCCGGAGTTTGTAAAAGAAAAAGTGGCATCCCAGCAACTTCCTCCCTGCCCAACATCGGGGCCTCCTCCGAGGGTTTGTCCAGGTGAGCTTGGGGCTCACCTGCAGAGGAGGGTGAGGATGTTGGCACTTGTACCTCACCACCTACACATCCACCAGATCTTGCCAGCATTGGCCGGACTGGTCACCTTCGGGTGGGCCGCACTCTTTGATGGAACTCGGACACTAGAAGAGAAAAACATTCTTGTTTTAGAGATCTTAGCGGCCGGTGTTAGTACCACCTGGGCTGCCCCCTGGAATCTGGCTGCCACACCCAGCTGGGTTCCAGTAGATCCACCTTGCCCCAAACAGTCCCTGTGTGGTGCCCATGTCCACATTAGCTTTCGCTTTTGTCTGTAAATGGCAGCGTTCTTTCCACCCTGCCTTCCTATACACTTGGGCCCTCGAGTTGCTATCACAAATCAGCCTGACTGACTATACACTTGCGACCCTGATTATTTAAACCTATTCCTAATCATGTGCAAATGCAGGCATTGTGTACTTGATGGTCTCCTGCTGGTTGTGGGTCAACAGCGAGCTGCATCCCCCACTCCCTCTGCAACAGCAGCAGCAGCAGCAGCTGCCTCCCCTACTCCCTCTGCAGCAGCTGCCTCCCACACTTCCTCTGCAGCAGCTGCTGCTGCCTCATGCACTCCCTGTGCAGCAGCTGCCTCCCCCACTTCCTGTGCAGCAGCTGCCTCCCCCACTTCCTGTGCAACAGCTGCCTCCCCCACTTCCTGTGCAACAGCTGCCTCCCCCACTCACTGTGCAGCAGCTGCCACCCACCACTTCCTGTGCAGCAGTTGCCTCCACCACTCCCTGTGCAACAGCTACCTCCCCCACTCCCTGTGCAGCAGCTACCTCCACCACTCCCTCTGCTGCCACAGCTGGATCCACAGCTCCAACATGACCAGCAGGTGGAGCGTGAGAAGCAGCTGCATCCATCGCCTCCATGGACCAGCTCTGCTGCAAAGCCTTTGCCATCACCCACATCAAGTACAACACATGTGGAAAGGACAAGTACAGCTCCAGTTGCTAGTGTCCCTACCTGGGGAAGAGGATGATAGCACATTGCATCTTCCCCTGGTGTGGCAGGTGCAGTTGATGGAGGCAGATTGGTGAGCAGAAAGCCGAGCCTTCAGGTGAAACAGTGCCCAGTTCCACCAAACCATGGGGAGAAATATAAGGCAGATACACCATGTGCTCCATTCAATGGTGGCGGAACTATATAACAGCTACCATCAGAGGAAGGCAATGCTAGGACAATGGCAGGTGCTAAATGAGGATCTGGCACAGCTGGTGTTACTCCAAGAAGTAAGAGAACCACCATGATTTGTAAGTCCACCCTACCAATGATGAAACACACTGTGTTGGATGTTAAAAAAATTTGATTTGATTGTAAATCAAATCATTGGCCAACAGCCTAAGATCATTGGCGCACAGTGTTCACAATATCGGGTCTTGAGAAAACCGAATGCACGCTTGACCACTGCCCAGATCTTGGCATGAGCCTGGGTATAGGAAGCATGTGCCTGAGTTTGAGGACACCAAATAGAGGTCATCAGCCACAGTAGCAGCGGCCAGTGGCCAGAATCACCTACAAGGATTGGGGGAGTGAGGGGATGCTTCCACAGATACAAAAGTTCTACATGAATATATAACATCAGCAATTAAGGAGGATTAATGACAATACTTACTAAGTAGCCACCCACCAGACAGCTCACTAGGCTCAAACTGACCAAAACAGGGAAGAATTCCTAAGAATAAAGGCATCATCGGTCGAGCCTGGATATCCTGCCATTACACTTAGGAATCTAAGATCGGGACCACATTAATGCTATATCCCATCTTACAGTTCCTGCACAAAAAACACAAAGCTCAATAGCCAAACAGCATCCAAGCTCACCTACACTGACAGAACAGATGCTAAGCAGAAAAGGGCAAGCACTGGTATGACTGTCTTCTTTTGAATAAGTAAGGAAATGGGAGTTTGAAGAAAAGGAAAATTAAAATTTGCTTACTCTAGGTGGAAGCCGCTACAGGGAACAAGGGGCAACTAGTTGAAAGGGGAGATTGAGGCCCACTTTACAGCAGACAATACAATGCTAGGGACAACACACTAAATATGGGAAAGCTAGACTCAAACAAAAAGGGACTATATTGCATGAAGGAGGCAAAGGGAAAACAAAGTCATATCTAAAGAGATAATTATCAGCAAATAGAGGCACCATCGACACGTGTGTGCAATCGATCGTACCCATGATGTTCGGCTGATTGGCCAGATCATGAAAGCCCAACTCAACGGCATTCTAGGCTACCATGGTGTCAGGGAAACAGATGTACTTGTCCACCAAGGTATCCATGCCATCCAGAAATTTATTGAGAGCAAGGCTAATTGTAGGCTGGGACATGCCCACGCATGTTGCATGCCCCTTGCTTGTGGTGGGGGCCAACCATAGTCACAACTCATGATACAGTTTTTTCGAGGCAAACACAGTCAGCTCAAATAGCTCAACGCCATGTATGCGATCGACATCCACATGCTGTGTCTTGGTCCCCACCCATGTTAGCACTGGTTTTGGACATCCTGTTTGTATCTGTGTTACCAAGTGAATGAAATAGAAAATAAGATTGTTGTATTCATCATACATTTTGTTATTTGGTGACCCAGCAGCCACCCTAAATTTAGGGTCACATGTGCCACTTACATGGAACCCTAATATTTTGCTGGTTTTCTGATCTTAATGACGTCCATGGATTTCCAATTAAATTAACTTCCTGTATCCAAGTACCAAACCGGAATCGATTCTAAATCTTGCATACTCATTTAAAAACTGGAAAGAGCTTTACACAACTTCTATTTCATTTTACAAAATGGCTTGTCCTGACTTTTGAAAGGTTACAAATATATTTTTAGTTTTGAAAGCAATGAGTAGCTGGGCAAGAACTATAATTGATTTGGTTATGTATATATGAGTTTTATTTCATTTTTGGAGGGATGGGAAATGAGTGAAAATTATATCTGCAATCTGTAAAGGTTTAAAAATACATACCTTCATATTGATTTCAAACAAAAAGCTTGAACATAAAATATGGGCCCCAGAATGTTTCACACCAAATCACATCCCTACTGTGTACAAATACTGATGTCTGTGAAATGCCTGGGTCAAGAGTAAGTAGTCCTTCTTTTAGATTCCCTGCCTGCTTCATCTAATGCCAGAAGTCTCAACTGTGTAACTTGAAAAGCTATTAGTGTTGATCAGTAGCAATGGCTCTTAAGTACATGATGCATCAGTGGGGGCTATTCATAGACTAAGAAATGATCACACCAGCAATCAAATGTATTGCAAACAGAGAAAACAAACTTGAGTGCCAGTAACTAATTGGCCTTCGCTCAACCTTTAAACCTGAGGATTTTATATTTCTGCTACATACTTGACTGAAAATCTATTGCTAAACCATGCTTCCTTTCTTTCTCAGTGACTAAGTCAAATTAAGATATTGATACTCCACAAAATACTTTAGAATCCACATGGAATAGCTGAAAACTAGCTCAATTACTTAGGGTCATTTATTGTGATACAGTATACATAGGCTTCCTTTTACAAGTCTATATACTCATATAATATAATTTGAAACTTAATCTCTTTTTATTAAGTTTTCACAATACAAGAGCATATATAATGCAAAAATACAGGAACAGAAAGGAGACCATGTAGACAATTCACCCCCCATAAGCCCTGGTGCAACCATCTCCATATGCCACATCAGAGTCGATCCTCCCCGCCCATTCCCCACTATGGGACAGTTGGACGCTGGATGAGGGATATGTCCACATAAAGGAAAAAAAAGAGAGGAAAACCCAGCAGACTATCAGTGTTTGCATCCCATAACTGCCGGCGAACACACGAATAGGCAGGATGCGGGTGCAGATGACAACATCCCCATGTCGGAGCAAGCAAGTCGGAGCCGCCCTCCAAGAATGTGCCCAGGATTAAAGACATTAGGTGAGCACCACCCCCCTGCCCCTCACCAGAGTACCCCTGGGCATGGGGCGATAGCTTATGGCTGCTAGGGCAATCAACGTGGGCGCGGATCCTGGATAAAGACTATCATTTCCTGATGGTTCCAGGGCCCTGGCGTGGGAAGGCCAACCTTCCAAAAGACAAGTACAAGGGGAAGGGGAGGACTGAATCATGAACTGGGGTTAGGGTGGGGCAAGGTAGGGGGCTTAGAATCAGGAGGGAAGGATGCAAGGGGATTAAACATAGAGGTATTAAGAAAGAGCAAGGGTGGGGGAGATATGGAGGGGCATGAGAGGATGCAAGAAGCAGAGGAATGTAGGAAGGGAAAAAAATAGGGGGTGGGGGAAGAAAAAGGTGAGGGCAACGGCCGGACCCCGGCGCTTATGATGCTAGAGGGGATGGTCGCGAGAGGAGGGTGGCAAGTCCCCTCTCGATGCCACATCGAAGGCATTGTACCACAATACAGATGCCTTAGGACCTACTCCCCTGCCCCATTGCCAGGTAGGCCTTCGCCTCCGTCGACTTCGCCCAGGTCGCCAAGACCGCCTCGATCTGTCTTTTGCCTGCGGAGATCAGTTTTTCCTAATCTGAAACATTTTAATGGAAATATTGTACATTATGGTTCATGTAGCAGAAAAACAATTGAATATACCCTAAGTCAGTGTTCCTCAATCCTATCCTCCAGAGCCACCAACAGGTCATGTATTGTGGATCTCCACCTAGCCAGCTCTATAGCTCTGTCTTACCACTAGTTACTTCATCTGTGCATATTGGTGGAGATCTACAAAATATGACCTGTTGGTGGTTTTCGAGGAGAGGGTTGGGGAACACTGCCCAAATTCAATCCAAAACTGAGAACTAAAATTGATTCCATATTCTAGGTTATAATTATAAGAGGTATGTTTCTGAGTTTTCAAGATGGCGCCGAGCATGGCAGCCTTGGATGGAGCCGCTCCAGAGAGCTGTTAGTTTTTACTTGCTTATACCTGTTTCCCGTTCCTATCTGGCTGTTTCCCGTTCCTATCTGGCTGTTTCTGTTATGCCCTCACGCTACCTAGTTCTCACCTACTGGATTAGGGTGCTAAGGGTGAGTCTGTGAGGTGGCGTTACCTGGATCGGCGAACTGCAATGGCGGGCGAGTGCACGTGGCGACGGGCGCATGCTGGATCCAATCCGATCCCGGCGCTGAGCAACTTCCCGGCGCTGAGCAACTGAGAGGACCGGGGACCGAACATCCTTCTCTTCGTTTTCACCGTGGTGGCGGCTGGCTGGCTCGGAGGGCTGTGCGGTGGAGCGGCGGAGGTATGTAGTGGCGGCTCTCTTTCCCCTGTCGGGTTGCCGTCGCGTACGGAGGGGCCGGCGGGTCTCTCGCTCTGCATTGATCGCATGCAGCCTTCAGCTTCCCACACCTCTGAATAACAGCCTGTACGGCTCGGTAGCTGGGAGTGCTGATCGCGGTGGCTCTGGTCGGCGGCGTGGCAGCAGACGGAGGAGCGGGCCGAGCCTGAACGTGCTGATCGGCGGATGAGGGCTGCTGCTTCAGCGAAGGAAGATCAGGCTGGTGAGTCACTCTGAGCTCGACGGGACACGTCTGGTGAGCTGGGCTGGATGTTGCAATTTCACCCATGACTCACTCTTTCATATTTGTTACTGGATGTAACAACTTCACCCATGACTCACTCTTTCATATTTGTTACTGGATGTAACAATTTCATCCATGACTCACTCTTTCATATTTGTTACTGGATGTAACAATTTCACCCAATGACTCACTCATTCACAGTTTCACTCATTCAGAGGGCTGACTGCTAGTATATTGTTAATCATCCTAGAGCACACAACGGTTAGAGGTGGCTCATTTCATTCATCCTTTTTTTTTTTTTTTTTTTTTCTCTCATTCATCCATTTAAAGGTGACTCACTCATCCATTTTTCATTCATCCTTTTAAAGGTGACTCACTCATCCATTTAAATGGTGACTCACTCATTCATTGTTGTGTGTTCAGGAGGGAATTGCTGTACCAGGATTCCCAAGTCTACAACTCTGAAATTGTTCCTTCTTCCAACTCATTCTTGTTCACTGCCCTCACTCCTCCTAGAGTCTTCTTGACATCTGGTCACCATGTGCCCAAAATACGCAAGAGAAACCCTCCTGGAAATTAAAGATCCCAAACTGCCTTCTTTTTCTATGCTGTGGGACTTGGTTATGGACCACATTGCAGCTATAAGTCACAGGCGCTGCAGGAAATGGCGTAGAAGGGGAAGAAGAGCGGGTGTGTTGGTGCGGCTAAAAAGGAGAGGTCAACGTCTGGCTCTTCCCTCTGTGCATCTAGCCAACCTGCGCTCACTCCCGAACAAAATGGAGGAATTACATCTGCTGTGTAATTATCGCTCTGAGTTCTCCAACTCAGCGGTTCTTTGCTTCACTGAAACCTGGCTCAGCGCCAACATTCCTGACGAGGCACTTGAGCTCCCCAACTTTAGTATCATCAGGGCAGACAGGGACTGTCACGCAGCGCAAAAATTACGGGGAGGCGGCATCTGCTTCTATGTGAACTCCAACTGGTGCAGAGACTCAAAAATCCTTGTCACAAGCTGCTCTCCCTGTTTAGAATTATTGGCAGTCAACTGTAGACCGTTTTACGCTCCGAGAGAATTTACCTCTTTTGTTCTTATTGGGGTCTATATCCCTCCTCAGTCTGTCGTAAACTCCGCTTTGGATGGTTTGGTTGACTGCATTACGGATTGTGAAAGGAAATTTCCACAGGCCCTCATCATCGTTATGGGTGACTTCAATCAAGCTAAGCTCAATCTGGAAATGCCGAAGTTCTTTCAGCATATTACCTGTCCTACCAGGGGCGGTAACTCCCTTGACCACTGCTACACGACTATAAAAGGCGCTTACAAACCTATTGTTAAAGCGGCACTTGGTTATTCTGACCACGCCCTTATCCACCTGGTACCTGCATACAAGCAGCGTCTGAAAAACTGCAGGCCTTCCTACATTACTACTAAGAAGTGGACGGAGCAGGCAAAATCCGATCTACAGGCGTGCCTCGAATCCACTAACTGGGATATCTTCAAAGATCCAAACGACATCAATGACTGGACAGACAAGGCAACGTCCTACATCAAGTTCTGCGAGGACATGTTGATTCAGACCAGAACCTACAGAAAGCAAGAGAACAACAAACCTTGGTTTAAAAGGTCGATCAAGGCCCTTAGAGCTAAAAAGGAGGAAGCCCACAAAAATGGAAATCTTCCAGAATACAGAAGACTCCGGAACAAGCTCTCGAAAGAGATAAAAGCTGCCAAAAGGTTATACTCATCTAGGTTGGAGGAGAAATTCTCTTCTGCTAATCCCAAGGCACTTTGGAATGGCTTAAGACACATCACCAACTTCAAGGGCTCCTCTGCTTCCATTACTCCAAACAAAGAGCTCGCTGAGGAACTGAACAACTTCTACTGTCGATTCGAACCAGCCACTAGTGGCACTCTCCCTACCAATCCCCTTCCATGTGTTGGTAGCACACCTCGCCCTAAGTGTCCGTCCAAGCTTGACTTTGGAGTATCAGACATCAGGAAACTTCTGATGTCCCTCAACCCCAGGAAGGCATCAGGTCCTGATGGCATCTCCACAACATGCCTTAAGGTTTGCGCAGAGCAGATTGCCCCAGTCCTTACTGACATATTCAGAAGGTCGCTAGAGGCTGGTATTGTCCCTAGCTGCCTGAAGAGCTCTCTTATCATTCCGGTACCAAAATCCTCATCCGCCTCGGACCTGAATGACTACAGACCAATTGCTCTTACCCCTGTGGTCATGAAGGTATTCGAACAGCTTATCATGTCTTTCCTTAAGGAGGCCACAGGTTCTTCTTGGGATCCACTACAGTTCGCTTACAGAGCAAACAGATCAGCTGAGGATGCGGTCAATCTGGCGATCAAGTACACGTTGGATCACGTTGATCGTCCCAAGTCCTATGCTAGGCTGCTATTCGTGGACTTCTCTTCGGCATTCAACACCATTGACCCACTAATTCTCCAAGAGAAGCTGCTATCCTTGGGCATCCCTCTAAACATATCAAACTGGGTTTTCAGTTTTCTGACAGGCAGGTCCCAAAAAGTCAAACTAGGACCCTTCATTTCGTCATCCAGGTTTACAAACATGGGTGCACCACAAGGGTGCGTCTTGTCTCCGCTACTCTTCTCACTCTACACTAACGACTTCATCTCCTCGGATCCATCGGTAAAGATCATCAAATATGCTGACGACACCACCTTAGTCGGCCTCATCAGTGACAATGATGAGTATAGCTATAGGGCCCAAGTTGATGCTCTTGACTGTTGGAGCAAAGCTAACAATCTCATTCTGAACACACAAAAAACAGTTGAACTTATAATTGACTTTAGGCGATCCCACCAATCACACCACCCCATTATGATTGGTGAGGAGGCCGTCAAGATTGTCACTAGTGCCAAATTTCTTGGTACCCACATCACGCAGGACCTGAAGTGGAGCTTGCAAGCGTCTGCCATCCTAAAGAAGGCCCAACAGAGGTTATTCTTCCTCAGGCAGCTGATAAAATTCGGATTGTCCAAAAAGATCTTGAAGGCATTCTACAACGGTGCCATTGGCTCAATCCTAACCAGCTCCTGCACAGTGTGGTACAGTGGGGTGTCAACAAAAGACAAGCAAAGGCTGAAAAGAATTACCAAGATCGCGGAGAGGTTGATTGGATCCCCCCTACCTTCCTTGGATGATCAACACATGTGTAGAATCTCCTCAAGGGCAAAGAAGATCTATGGCGATGTGACGCATCCGGGTCATCACTTCTTCAGACTACTACCATCAGGCCGTAGATTCATGGCTCATGCTACCAAAACCTCTAGACACAGGAACAGTTTCTTTCCACTCGCAGTCATGGCGATGAATAATCTCAAAGCATGAAAGCCACTTTATTAAATCCTGTCCTGCATCACTGACACTAGTCAATTCAGATACCTGAACTGTATCATTATTCCTTTTTACTTTGTTTTTATGTAATTGTTATAGCTCTCATGGAGTTTCTCCTTACCAAAAAGCATTCCTTGTCTGTACACTGTACTTACTTGGCGGTTCAATAAAGTATTGAAGTATTGAAGTATTGGAGTTTGTCAAGACTAGTGATGAGCCAGACAGGGGACTATCCAATTCAGAAGCTCTCTAGTTGAGTTATTATTATTATTGTTTATATAGCTCCATCTTCTGCCATAGTGCTGTACAAGGTATAAATACAGACAACGTAAAACATATAAGGCTTGATTCAGAGACAGATCTGGACGTCTGGACTTTTGCATGTGTCTGTGTATGTTTTTGTGTGTGTTTGGCATGTTTTTTGGTTTTTACATTACTTTTTCAATGCGTATGTTCGTTCTCGCTAATGCGTATATGCGCTTTCGAGGTACGGATCTAAATCGGATCATTTGTGTTAAAATCTGATATTTTGCGTTAGTTTAGATAAGTTACGTTATTGGGATGGGCTTGCGTTTGATTCAGAGACCTGATTGCCGAAGAACCACCGCCCTATAAAACGGTTTCATGTGCGATCCACTTACGGGACCATTTTTGCCTCGCATTGCTTGACCATGTATTGCGGCTTTGTTGAGGAATATGAGCGCCTTCAGCTCCAAGGCATTGCATGTATCAGCATGGCCAAGGCCAGATTGCACCGGAGGCGCATGAACATCGATCGCATGCATGACGTTGAGCTGTTCGAGCTGACCCGACTTAATCGCGCATTCTAATCGATAGAAATTAGGCTTTCTCATGCAATATGGTTTTCTTTAATAAAATAAAATTTTTATTTAAAATAAAGGAGACAATTTTCTAAAAATTTATTTATTTATTTATTTATTTATTTTTTACTTAATAATAATATTGTAAAAAACAGAATTAAATTTACAAACAAGACATTTCATGTTAAAGCCTAAACTCTGCTGCAAAAAAAAATTATATAATTTTCCTGAAAAGTCCAGCAAAAATGGCGCAAAATGGGGAAAAATGTAAACAGAGGGTGACAAAATCTCAAGTAGGCTGGCAATTAAAAGGGTTAAAAGTAGCTATGCATGTTGGGTGTTGTTCTGTTCGGGGGACCTTGCGCTTTCAGACTTTGCTTGTTTTTTCTTGTTTGCATGTTTATATTTTAGGAAAAGGTGTTTTTTATTCAGCTTTTTTATACATTTTTTTAGGGAAACCCTGCGCAACCAAAGAATTCTTTGAGGGAATAATTCCAGAAAGCAGAGCCCACTACAACAAGCTGGGTACGCTAAGAAAGCTAAACGTGTACTTTCAGGGAATATATGGTTTATGGGGGATATTCCAAATGTAAAGGGTTGTTTTGGTTGGAAACTCGCAAGGTGCGCACTTTGTCTGCAGAGCTGAAATTTTCAGGTAAAATTGCCCTTACGCACATGCTTTACTTTGGGGTGCTTGGCAACTCTTCCCTTGACTGTAGCTATGCATGTTGGGTATCGTTCTGTTCGGGGGACCTTTCTTTTTCAGATTAAACTTGTTTTTTTCTTGTTTGTATATAGTTTTTTTAGGAAAATGTGGCTTTGATTCTGCTTTTTTATCCTTTTTTGGGGAAACTCTTTGCAACCAAAGATTACATTGAGGGATTACTGAAAACTGTGGCCACATCAACAAGCCCGGTACACCTAGAAAGCTTGAGGTGTGTACTTCCAGAGAATATATGTCAGGGACCGCTGGACACCCTTCTCTCGTGAGCCAACAATCCCCAATCTCCACCGCCTCTTGTGCCTATAGACAAGCCCCCGCTTGCTGGAGACACGGGTTATGCCTCTCCAGACTCGGTTGCCCCCAGGTCTTACTGGCGCAAAGATTGCTGGCTTACGATAAAGACGGATGAACTGCGGGGTATCCCAAATCAGGAGTTCATGCACCAAAGTCTGTAAACGTCAAAACCAAGGGGCAAGGCAAAGAGTAGTCGGGACTGGCAAGGGTCAAGGCCGGGTGATCACAGAAGCGCGGTATCCAAGGGGTTAAGCAGAAACGAAGTCAGACAGGCAGAAGGTCGATTCAGGCAGCGAGCAGGAGTAGTCAAGGACGAAGCCGGATCAAACACACTAAGACGAGATTCAGAAGCACACCCAAGCTAGTAAATGGCTATAACAGGCACTGGTGGTTCGGGCGGGAAAATATTTAAATGGTGACTGACCAATGGGAAGGGGAATGTGCTGATTGGTGCAACACACGATCTCACCCCTGATAGGAGAAACTCCAGGGACTGGACCGCCCTGGCCAGTCAGGCTGTCCATTCCCTGACCTTCCGAGAGCAGAGGATTCCTGGGTCAGGATTGGTCCTTTTAAATCTGCCCCCGGTGAATGCGCTGGGAGCAGCGCCGCCGGGGGACATAAAGGGAACGTGCTAGCACGCGGGCACGTGCACGGCCGTCGGCTGCCGGTGCGCCCGACGCTGGAGGGGCGGCTGCCTGGCGCGGCCGCCGGAGGGGCCGCGCCACCAGTGAGCGTGCGGAGGCACCGCGGGACAGACTCCCAGGTAAATTCCGTACATTACCCCCCCCTTGAGGAGGGGCCTCTGGACCCTCCAAGCTGGGTTTCTGAGGGTTCTCTCTGTGAAACTTCCTAACCAGCCTCCCCGCGTGGACATCTCTGGCCGGGACCCAAGACCTCTCTTCTGGACCGTATCCCTTCCAATCTACTAGGTACTGGAGAGAGTTTCGGAAGAAACGTGAGTCCAATATCCGGGCTACCTCGAATTCTTGCTGCCCGTCTACCAGGATGGCAGCAGAGGAAGTATCTGGCTCAATACCCTTGGCAGATTTTAAAAGGGAAACATGAAAAGAATTGCAAATTTTCATGGAGGGAGGGAGATCAAGGCGATAAGTAACTCGATTAATCTTCCGTAGTATAGGAAAAGGGCCAATAAACCTTGGACCTAGCTTGGCAGAGGGTTGACGTAAAGCCAAACTAACTCCCCCACCTCATAATCAGGGTCACTAGACCGACCGTGGTCGGCAAAAGTTTTCTGCTGGCCGACAGCTCTGGTCAAGTTTTGCTGGATCTTTGCCCATAAGTCCGGCCATTGGGACAACCATTCCTCAAGCGAGGGCACACTAGAGGGTTCTTCGGACAAAGCAGAAAACTTGAGGTCCCTACCGAAGACACAGCGAAACGGGGAAACCCCTGTGGAAGTATGGGTGGCATTATTTAGAGCAAACTCTGCAAACGGAAGGTACAGTAACCAATCTGTCTGGACATCGGAAACAAAACATCGAAGGTACTGCTCTAGTGATTGGTTGGTTCTCTCTGTCTGTCCATTTGATTGGGGATGAAATGCAGAGGACAGAGAGACAGAGAACCCCAACCTGGCACAAAATGCCCTCCAAAACTGAGAGACAAACTGTACCCCCCTGTCAGAGACCACATCCTCCGGGATTCCATGGAGTCTGAATATATGTGTTAAAAAATGTTGTGCAAGGTCTTGAGCGGTTGGTAACTTTTTTAACGGGATAAAGTGTGCCATCTTACTGAACCGATCTACCACCACCCAGATGACGGTAAACCCCTGCGATGATGGAAGATCGGTGATGAAATCCATGGCAAGGTGTGTCCATGGTCGGGAAGGAATGGATAAGGGCAACAGTGAACCTTCAGGAGAATGTCTAGGTGTTTTACTCCGGGCACAAATCTTACAGGCTCGAACATAATCCTGAGCATCTTTTTTAATAGAGGGCCGCCAAACATGACGTGACAACATGGAAATGGTTTTCTTAACTCCAGGATGGCCTACAGTTTTAGAGGCATGAAATTGCTGTAGGATGGCCGAACGATGTGACGCAGGTACAAACTGGACATGAGCCGGTTTACCAGGCGGAGATTCAGACTGAAACTGATTCAGGTCAGAGAGGTTCGGCTGAATCACAGCTACCACCATGTGTTGTGGCAGTATGGGCAAATTCTTCCCCTCAGGTAAGTTAGTCGTGGAAAAGCTTCGAGACAAGGCATCAGCTTTTACGTTCTTTGACCCCGGTTTGTAAGTAATTGTAAAGTTAAATCGGGAAAAGAACAGAGACCACCGAGCTTGCCTAGGGGTTAACCTCTTTGCAGACTGAATATATTCTAAATTTTTATGGTCCGTGAAGACCGTAACAGGGAACTGGGCCCCTTCTAACCAGTGTCTCCATTCTTGAAAGGCTAGTTTAACCGCCAAGAGCTCCCGATTCCAAATGTCATAATTCCGCTCAGCGGGATTGAATTTTTTCGAGAAAAAAGCACAAGGGTGAAGTCGTTCCGGGGAACCGCTGTACTGCGAGAGAACTGCCCCAACGCCAAGCTCGGAAGCGTCAACTTCGACTATAAAAGCTCGTTGACATTCTGGGTGAACTAATACTGGGGCAGAGCTAAAGACTTCTTTTAACTTTCTAAAGGCTTGAAAGGATCGTTCCGGCCAGGGTGATGGGAAGCTCCCCTTCTTGGTGAGATCTGTGAGAGGTGCTACTAGGGTGGAGAAGTTCTTAATAAATCTCCTATAAAAGTTGGCGAATCCCAGGAATCTTTGTAGCCCCTTTAAATCTCTAGGTTGCTCCCACTCAAGTACAGCTTTGACCTTAGCCTGATCCATAGATAACCCAGTGTTAGAAATTATATACCCTAAAAAGGGACCTCAGGAACCTCGAATACACATTTCTTGAGTTTAGCGTATAAGCAATTCTCTCTTAATTTTTGTAAGACAAGGCGAACATGTTCACGATGTTCTATTAAAGAGGAAGAAAAAATCAAAATATCATCGAGGTACACTACTACAAAGCGACCCAAATACTCTCTAAAAATTTCGTTTACAAAGTCCTGGAAGACGGCCGGGGCATTACACAAACCAAAGGGCATCACAAGGTACTCGTAATGCCCATCTTGGATGTTGAAGGCGGTCTTCCATTCATCACCCTGACGGATCCTTATCAAGTTATAGGCCCCCCGTAGATCCAACTTGGTAAAGACTTGGGCCCCGATGATCTGTGTAAATAACCCATCAATCAGAGGAAGGGGGTATTTATTTTTAATGGTTATTTTATTCAAACCCCGGTAATCTATACAGGGGCGGAGCCCCCCATCTTTTTTTTCAACAAAGAAAAAACCCGCCCCAGCCGGAGAAGTGGATGCCCGGATGAACCCCTTCTGTAAATTCTCAGCTATGTAATCTTTCATAGCTTTGTTTTCCGCCCGGGTCAAATTATAGATTTTTCCCCTGGGTGGCATAGTCCCCGGAAGAAGTTCTATGGGGCAGTCAAAGGACCTATGAGGCGGAAGAACATCCGCCGCTTTTTCCGAAAATACATTGAGAAAATCATGATAAGGACCTGGAACCCCATCGGGGAGTAGCTGTGTGGCACGCACCGGGACTTCCAAACAGGACTGGAAACATGACGGGCCCCATTTAGTAATCTGCCTCGCAGCCCAGTCAATCTGAGGGTTATGCTTTTGTAACCAAGGCAACCCGAGTACTAATGGAGTTAAGGGCATTTTTAAGACAAAAAAGCAAATCCATTCAGAATGCCCTGCTCCCACTCTAAGAAACACTGGTGGGGTCTTAAAGTGTATGAGGCCCCCTGCAATAGGTGTGTCATCAATGGCTAAAACCCGGATAACCTTAGACAGAGGTTGGAGCGGAATCTTCAAACTTTGAGCTAGCTCTAAGTCAAGAAAATTCCCTGCAGCCCCACAATCAAGAAGGGCCTCCAAATTTTTAAATTCAAGGTCCACTTTAATCTGGACTGGGACCATAAACTGGGAATAAATCTGAGGAAATACCTTGCAGCCTAGGTGGGTTCCCTCGACCCCACCTAGGCTCTGAAGTTTCCCGGCTGCTTCTTGGGGCAGACTCTGACCAGGTGACCGGTCCCCCCACAGTAGAGACACAGTCCTTCTGTCAATCGCCGACGCCTCTCAGCCTCAGAAAGCTTGGTAGCTCCCAGCTGCATAGGTTCCTCGACTGGTAAAGGGGCTGGAGCTCCAGCTTTCCAGCAGGTATCGGGATGCGCCCCTCTTTCAAGGCGTCTCTCCCGTAAACGCCGGTCGATTCGGATAGCGAGTTGCATGGTTTCGTCCAAAGACTGAGGTACAGGGTGATTCACAAAAATGTCCTTAATGGCGTCAGATAGGCCCAACCGGAATTGACCACACAGGGCAGGATCATTCCACCGAGAGTCCACAGCCCACCGACGGAATTCGGAACAATACTCCTCGGCCTGCCGGCGACCCTGTCGCAAGGAACGCAGTTTGGCATCAGCAGTGGCAGCCCTATCTGGGTCATCATAAAGAATTTCCATAGCTGAAAAAAACACATCGACCGATTGCCGTGCTGGGTCCTGAGGTGACAGGCCGAATGCCCAGGACTGTGGGTCCCCTTGCAGGAGGGAGATGACCAGGCCCACACGTTGTTCTTGGGAGCCAGAGGAGTGTGGGCGGAGTTGAAAATAAAGTTTGCAGGCATCCCGAAAGTTTGAAAACTTGCTTCTGTCCCCAGTGAACTTATCGGGGAGTGGGATCTTGGGTTCCACAGGATGGACGGCCAGTGCCCCCAAAGGGACTGGGTTGATAGGAGTTGGACGGTTCTCCTGGGCCGCCACTCGATGAGCCAGGTGCTCAACAGCCGCAGTCAAGGCCTGCACCTGCTCCAAAATTTGGTCCATAGTTCTGGTTATACTGTCAGGGACCGCTGGACACCCTTCTCTCGTGAGCCAACAATCCCCAATCTCCACCGCCTCTTGTGCCTATAGACAAGCCCCCGCTTGCTGGAGACACGGGTTATGCCTCTCCAGACTCGGTTGCCCCCAGGTCTTACTGGCGCAAAGATTGCTGGCTTACGATAAAGACGGATGAACTGCGGGGTATCCCAAATCAGGAGTTCATGCACCAAAGTCTGTAAACGTCAAAACCAAGGGGCAAGGCAAAGAGTAGTCGGGACTGGCAAGGGTCAAGGCCGGGTGATCACAGAAGCGCGGTATCCAAGGGGTTAAGCAGAAACGAAGTCAGACAGGCAGAAGGTCGGTTCAGGCAGCGAGCAGGAGTAGTCAAGGATGAAGCCGGATCAAACACACTAAGACGAGATTCAGAAGCACACCCAAGCTAGTAAATGGCTATAACAGGCACTGGTGGTTCGGGCGGGAAAATATTTAAATGGTGACTGACCAATGGGAAGGGGAATGTGCTGATTGGTGCAACACACGATCTCACCCCTGATAGGAGAAACTCCAGGGACTGGACCGCCCTGGCCAGTCAGGCTGTCCATTCCCTGACCTTCCCAGAGCAGAGGATTCCTGGGTCAGGATTGGTCCTTTTAAATCTGCCCCCGGCGAATGACATAAAGGGAACGTGCTAGCACACGGGCACGTGCACGGCCGTCGGCTGCCGGTGCGCCCGACGCTGGAGGGGCGGCTGCCTGGCGCGGCCGCCGGGGGGGCCGCGCCACCAGTGAGCGTGCGGAGGCACCGCGGGACAGACTCCCAGGTAAGTTCCTTACAATATATAGTTTGTTGGGGGTATTTCAAATGTAAAGGGTTGTTTTTCTGGAAAAACTGCAAGGTGCGCATAGCGCATATTGCAGTTGTATTTTATCTGAAAATCCCCAAAAGCTTTGTTTTAGTTTGGGGGAGTCTCCTGGGCAGGAAAGGGTGTCTACCTATACATATGTGGCACTGCTGTAATTGGGAGAAATTGGGATTTCACACGCAATAAGATTTTTTTGACAAACTTACATTTTTTATTACAAAAAAACAAATTGTAAAAAAAATTTTTTTTCACAAATTTCACCCCAAAATATTGAGAATACACCTAAAAAATTACAAACAAGACATTTCATGTTAAAGCTCAGACTATGCTGGAAATAACTATATATAATTTTCCTGGGAAATCCCTGGAAATTCCTTTCAAAAATCACATTTGAATATGGGGAGCGCAAAATAGTGCAAAATGGTCTGGCAACAAAGGGTGACAAAAACTCCAGGTAGGCTGGCACTTAAAGGGTTAAGGGCACTCGCAGACTCAAAATGTACATATATTGTAAAACATAACTAGAAATTGGGCCAGACTCCTGGCCCCTAGCAATTGGCCACATCCAGGAGTTCTAAAGTAAGTGACTCCAGGCCGAAGATTCCCCACCCACCAACATCAAGATCCATAGGGAGCAACAATTTCCAGGGGAATATTCGGGCAGGAATACATAGGCCCACATACACACCCTCTCCTGCTCAGCCACATTTGCCACCGGCACAGGTGGAAAGCAGCCATACCTATGCCACATCCACACCAGTAAGTTCGGTGGCCACCCAGCCCATGACCCCCAGTCCTAATGCCAGTCCAGTCCAATCTTTGCCATGGGCAAATGTAGTTGTTTCCCAGCCAAGAATGTCCCCCAATATTGCCAACAAACAGGATGAGCCAGCTAGCACTTGATTAGGCCTAAGCCTGCAGCGTGGGAGCTTGAGCGGCCGCTTCAGTGAGGCTTAAGCTCAGCCATTGGCTAGCGGGGTATGTGAGCACTCTAATGAGCTATATGGGTGAATTCAAAAACAAACCAGCAAAGCCATAAACAAGCCAATCTTGGTAGCGCTCACCAGACAGGTAAATAGAGTGGGGATGTAGAGGAATGAAGTGGAGCATATACAGGTCAAATAGGTCTTAATATTGATGTTGCCCATAATAAGCTTGTGGTGGGCCTTGGAGTGTCCCAACACCTGGGCATGTGTGGCATTCATAATCTGCCACTGCTCCAGCATCTGTCTATTGCTTGTTCTAAATTCCTCGAACATGGCAGTGGAGTTAGTATTTAAGGTGGCCATTTGTCCTGCTATCTGAGTGGTTAAGTTGGCCATTTGTTCAGACATCTGGCTGTTGCTCGTCCTAAATTCAGTCAGCATGTTGGTGAATGTATTATTGAAATTCTTGAATTGTGCAGTAATCTGCTCTGTTGTTTGTTGAGTCACCTGCCGAAAGTAACGGCTGTCATGGTGCCATGCTGACTCCAGGATTGGCACCCCCCTCCCCTGGGAAACTGGTTGACATTGTTGACTGCGTCTTCCAATTCCCCCGTGGTTGAGCGCCTGCAGATGCTGGAGCTCTAGGGCGAGCAAGAGTCCCAGATGCGCTCGGCAAAACCTCTGCAGCAGAGCTACCACTGGGGGCTGTAGGCTCAGTCTCAGGCTGCTGCCCATGATGGGCTGGCAGCATGCGTCCAGCTTCACTCTGCTGCAGAGGATTTGGTGCAGTAGGATGCTGGGGCAGTGGCAGATTAGGTTCCAGGGGGGTCATTTGAGAAGGTTCGATCCGGCTGGCATCCTCCTCCTCCTCCAGCTCCTGGATTACATCCATCAGTGTGGGAGTCTGTTGGGACATGTGAAAAAGTGTTTCAGATTTGGCCCAAAAAATCTTTGGGATCAATATTAGTCTTGTGCATTCACATGCATCAGCAGTTTCATCAAAGTCCACTTACCCTACCTATCTGTTCCTGTGTCCTAGGCAGCAGGGAAGTAGATGGCGTGCTCAAACCAGAGGAGGCTTCCACACTTCCAGAGGCTGGATGCTGGGCTGGGTTTAAAAGTAAAAGATACGTAAACACACAAACATCCATTGATGAGCTGGATTAGTGCATATGCTTTAGAAAACAAGTGGCCAAGCAGGAATGACAACTCCCCCAATGGTCCAAGTTGACCTTCACCATGAATGTGAGTATCTCTTATATGTATGCCTCACCCTGTACATACAAATTGGTCACCTTAAAGGAGCAGTATCGCGAAATTTGCATATTTGTATAAATAATGTGGCGATAGAAAAAGAAAACAAATCTGCCTTTCTTTTAAATTGTATAATGACAATGGCTCAGTCCATTTGCTGAATAGCGGGATCTGCTGGGTTGTATTTAGTGAGCTGCTTCATTTAGCCCACTGGTCTCCTAGCAACACTTTACCTCAGAGGCTGACACTGTAATCACTGGTAACGGCTGTGTGTGTGTGTGAGGTGCTGCTTTTGTTATGAGACCAGGTGACTCAAATGTGTAAAATCTATACAAAATAAACTAAACTGACTGAAAATGACTGAAATTCTTCTTTGAATAACTGTGCAGGAAAATCTAAAGGTATTAAAGTGGAACAAAACCCTGAGTGGCCGACCCTGAAGTCTATAAGACCCGGCCATTGACCTTCCCCCTTGGGCATTCTAAATCGGGATGCCCCACTGTGTGAAACGACCCCTGGATAACCACAGATCCCCCCATTTTTCTGGCGCGCTCATGCAGATAGTCATTTAGACAGGCCAGGAAGGTTACCGGTCAGGCTCCCCATCTGCGTGCAAACAGAGCCAGCCAAGCAAACAGCACTGATTGGATGAGAGCCAGTGCATGTGCTGTGGGACAGGGAAAGGTACGTTTTCACAGGCGAACTTGGGGATTTCACATAGCAGGGCATCCCAAGTCGGGATGCCCCTAGGGGCACAAAACTCCAGATAGTGAAAATCCTGGGTTGGGCTTTGCTCAAAACACACAAAGCTGAAAGAAAGATCATATGGAAAAATGTGTTGAGAAAAGAGAGAGAAAATGGTAAACTGAAAGATTCTGCAGCAGAGCCAACATGAAGGGATAACTGTCAAAATAAAAACAGTTTAGAGCAAAAAATACAGGATGTAAACCCAAAAATCCAATTCTGAAATAAAATAACCCCCCCCCCCCCCCCAAAAAAAGAAAAACTGGCAAGTCTGAGATTTGAACCTATGACTCTAAATGAGCTAAATGACTTCTAGAGCTTTTCTTTCTGTTTTAGATATATGAGTTCTGGCCAGGCAGAAATGTTGCAATATTATCTCACACTCAGCAGACATAAACATGAGCTATTAGTCTCCAGCTGCACAACACAGAATCATTTTTGTCTACATTTGTCATTTTTACTCCAACACTTACCTACATTCAAAGTACCATTTAAATATAAGTCACCGAGAAGAATTTGCGATACTGCTCCTTTAAATAATACAAACATGCATGTACTGCATGTTAGGAGGCTTTACAGGTCCCAAATGGCACATTAGGGGCCCACAGTCAGCTTGCAAATAACATTTGGCTTCAGAGTATGCTGCTGTGCATTTTTCCTAGGTAGACCTTTCCCTGACCCCAGCTCAAGTTTGTCTGACCAAAGCACAGCTCCAACCCCAGTGGCAGAAAGACAAATAAGTAAGTGTTGTCTATTATTGACTAAGTTCACATCCCATGCAGTGTTTTGGTAAGATAAATAGTTTAATAGTGAGCAGAAATACTGTCAAAGGTAGTGTATGGGCTGCAAACCTTTTTAAGGACCATTAACTACTGCACCCTGGGAGAGTGTCCATCATGAAGGCCATTCCTCAGACATTAAACACCCGCCTAAAACAGTAACCTACCCTCAAAGCCATTCCCTAGGGCCATGTGTTCATATCTGCCTGTGAGCCTCATTTCACACGTTTACAATAGTTCACATTCAAACAAACATTACTAACCTGCAGAAATGGTATGGATGTCCGTGTCCTGTCTGCCAGAGAGGCCCTCTAATGCGACGGGGTGTATTAACGCCAGGACCAGTTCTTCAGCTCTGGTATATTGTAAATTGGTGGGGAAGCCTCCGCCAGTTTGTAAGCTGAAAAATAGAGGTTAACAAATTTAGGGCATTGTGGTCACTACAACAAGCAGCAGAATGCACCACTCAAATATGAGATATTTTTCTCTGTATCTGCTCCACATCTTTCTTCTCGTCCCCGCTGCATTGACCTGTCTGATGAGCTTGTCCAAGATTTGGGTCTTTCTCATTTTGCTGGTTGATTTTGAATGTCGCCCATATAGCTCATCATAATGAAGTGTGAGGCCACTTGCCAATGCTAGGGTTTGCGCCTCCCAAAACCGGCCACTCAACTGGCCTCACCGCAATGTTCGGCCTAATGCTTGGTCTTCTCTGTTTGGTGGCAAACCCCGTGTAATTTTTTGGGGGATTTTTAAGGGTTTTTAACCTGGGAGGGGGGACCCTATGTTTTTTTAATCAACCCCTTATGCTCTGCCGCCCAGCAGCTATAAAAGGCTTCCAGCAGGTGAGCAGAAGCCAGTGATTGGGAAGGGACACAGTGCAAGATGGATGGGAGGTAAGTATTAAAAAAAGATATATATTTTTTTTTTCTCTGTGTATGGTGTGTTTTTTTTTTACACTTAACCCCTTATGAACTGGTAAGGGGTCCAAGAGATACCTATACCTGTTCACAAGGCTGGGGGCTGGCAAGTCACCTGTGGCTAGCGGGTGACTTGCCATTAACCCCCGGCACCCCCATTACCCACCTCCCCAAAGCCCAGCGGAGGGCAGAAGAGCCCGTGGCCATGGGCTATGCGGGCTTGTAGCCTGCAGGGCCAGGGGCCACAAAATCTGGCCCCTGCACCCTGTTCCTACAAGCCCTGCGTAGCTGGTCCCAGGCTGGTTACTTCGGGTAAGGGGGACCCCATGTCATTTTTGGGGGGATTTTTAAGGGTCTTTAACCCTTGAAAATCCACAAAAAAAATGCCCCCCCCCCCCCCCCCCCGTGAGGGGTGACTATGTAATTTTTTTTTTCTCGATTTAACACTTTGTAGTGTGGATGGTAGCTGTATTTTATTTGTAAATGTTATAAAGTACTTGTTTCAGTTTGGGGGGGGTCTCCTGGGCAGGAACGGGGGGCAACCGTTAAATATGTGGTACCGTTCTAATCAGTCGAAATGGGGCTCTCTCATGCAATATGGATTTCTTTAATAAAATACATTTTCTATATAAAATAAAAGAGACAAATTTCTAAAGAAAATTGTATTTATTTATTTATTTTTAATGAATAATAATATTGTAAGAAACAGAATTAAATTTACAAACAAGACATTTCATGTTAAAGCCTAAACTCTGCTGCAAAATTAATATATATATAATTTTCCTGAAAAGTCCAGCCAAAATGGCGCAAAAATGGCGCAAAATGGGGAAAAATTACCTGTCAACAGAGGGTGACAAAATCTCAAGTAGGCTGGCAATTAAAAGGGTTAAAAGTAGCTATGCATGTTGGGTATTGTTCTGTTCGGGGGACCTTGCGCTTTCAGACTTAGCTTGTTTTTTCTTGTTTGCATATTTATATTTTAGGAAAAGGTGTTTTTTATTCAGCTTTTTTATACATTTTTTTAGGGAAACCCTGCGCAACCAAAGAATTCTTTGAGGGATTATTTCCAGAAAGATGAGCCCACTACAACAAGCTGGGTACGCTTAGAAATCTAAACATATGTACTTTCAGGGAATATATGGTTTATGGGGGATATAAAAATAATAGTGCAAAAATAGTGCAAAATGGTCTGGCAACAAAGGGTGACAAAAACTCCAGGTGGGCTGGCGCTTAAAGGGTTAAGGTAAGCATTAGGTGCGGGAAATGGAAGAATATACAGACCGAGAAGTGATTTAGGTAAGCATTAGGTGCGCAAATGGAAGAATATACAGACCGCAAAGTGATTTAGGTAAGCATTAGTTGCGCAAATGGAAGAATATACAGATCGCAAAGTGATTAAGGTAAGCATTAGGTGCGGGAAATGGTAGAATATACAGACCGCGAAGTGATTAAGGTAAGCATTGTAGCAGAAGTGAGTGAACAAAATACGTAGACGAGCTCATTAATGAGTTAATTTTGTAGTGCGCAGGTGTAAGGTCGTAACGATTTTCGTCTAGACGTTTATTTATAGAAAAAGGAATTCAGAATCTAATGGGAAACGTAAATGATTTGTTCGAGGCGACGTTGGAAAAAGGCCAAAAATGAAAGCCTATGTTGTTTCATGAGTAACATAAACGGAAAACGAAAGCTGAAAAATGACATTCTCATTGACATACAAACGAACAAAGACTTTACTGAAGGCTTGCGATGCATGGTTAGAATCGCGCGTACACTCATACGTAAGCGGGAAAAATTAAAAAAAAACTGAAAACGAAAGTCTTTTTATGTCTCTCTGAATCAACCCTATAGTACAGAAACCATTACAAACTACATGCAACAAAGTTCAAACAAAATGTTGTGGGAGCTGGAGACAATAGCCAAGATAGCCTTCTGATGCCAGCTTTAGTAGCAGGGGGTGAAGGGTGAAGGTCCCCTGTCCTTTTACCCCGACAACCCACCAGGGGTAATGATGGTCCCCGGGGGAGGGATGCTTATATATTACAGAGACAGGGCCCCTCCATCTGTGTAATTGGAGGGGTAGGAAATGGAGGGGACCTCTTTATCAACCCGATGCACCAGATGTTGAGGCTGGTAACCCAGGGTTAAAGGCCTAACCTGCCAGCCCCTGGCCCTAGTACTCAACAGCCCATATGCTCTTTGGCACAGGTGCTCTTTTAGGGATGCCATATACCGGACTGTTTTGCACCCCCTGGCTGGTGGGGGTATTGGTTTGGCGTACTGACCCCCTAATTGTTGAACTAGTATAGGGTCCCATGGACAACTTACCAGTTGACCACACCAAAATTATTTATTAATTTAAATTTCTTTTGCCTGTCTCTACCTGGGGGGGTGTCCTCCTGGCCCACCTGGTCTGGGGTACTCTCCTGGCCTTCTGATGAAGCTGCTCAGTTGGCATCAGTTGGATATGATGGTATTGAAGGGTTGGGCTAGATCATTTAAATAACCTATTTTAGGTAAATAATTAGCGATTTAGGTTGATTCACTTGATCACAATGTTCTACAGTGATTCTTCAAAATTTTCAGCTTGGGGCCCTTGGGCTAATCTAGGGTGGTTGTTGTGGTATGGACACATGAGCACAAAGACACTGCTGTGCAAACAACTAAGAAGGTATACAACATTGTGTAATATAAATTCACTATATACTAATTGAGTAAATGGTTGTGAGGGAACCAACATCTTTTTGGGTAAATGATAGCCCCGGGGTTTCAACAGCAAAGTGGAGGTTGTGCTACTTATTCCCTGACGTAAGTTTACATTGGGGGTGTGAATTGCAATCTGCATCTCATGAGCTTTTTACATTTCACACAAAAAATGTGTGTTCCAATTTTTCACAAAAAATCACCTGTACCTGTGATGGGGCATTTTTACAGGTGAGGTACATCATTTGTTCAATCAGGTAAGAATATTGGGTCACTAATCAGTAAGATGCTTTCAGCATGTGATGAAAATCATATGTGTAAGAGTGTAATTTCTGATAAACTGGAGAGGCACGTATGATGTGAAGAAATATTCTATGCATTTGGGTATTGTTCTGCTCGGAGGACTTTGCGCTTTCAGATTTAGCTTGTTTTTTCTTGTTTGTATATTGATATTTTAGGAAAACATGTTTTTTATTCTGCTTTTTTTATCTTTTTTTTTTAGGGAAACCCTGTGCAGCCTAAGAATTCTTCAAGGGATTACTTCCAAAAGGATGAGCCCACTACAACAAGCTCAGTATGCTTAGAAAGCTTAACATGTGTACTTTCAGGGAATATATGGTTTATGGGGGATATTCCAAATGTAAAGGGTTGTTTTGGTTGAAAAATTGCAAGGTGCGCACTTTGTCAGCAGAGCTGAAAATTTCAAGTACAATTACCGTTATGCGCACGCTTTACTTTGTGGTGTTTGTCAACTCTTCCCTTGACAGTACCTATGCATGTTGGGTATCATTTTTTCTTGTTTACATTTAGTTTTTTTTAAGAAAATGTGGCTTTGAATCTTTTTTTTAATTCTTTTTTAGGGAAACTCTGTGCAACCAAAGAATTGATTGAGGGATTACTTCCAGAAAACTACACTCACATAAACAAGCCTGGTACGCCTAGAAAGCCTGAGGTGTGTACTTCCAGAAAATATATCATTTTTGGGGTGTATTTCAAATGTAAAGGGTTGTTTTTCTGGAAAAACTGCAAGGTGCGCTTAGCGCGTAGCATAGTTTTATTTTATCTGAAAATCTCCTAAGCGGTGTTTCATTTTGGGGGAGTCTCCTGGGCAGGAAAGGGTGTCTACCAATACACATGTGGTACTGCTGTGACCGGGAGAAATTGGGGTTTCACACGCAATAAGATTTTATTGACAAACTCACATTTTTTATTTCAAAAAACACTACAAATTGCAAAAAATATATATATTTTTTTTTATTTGCACATATTTTACCCAAAAATATTGAGAATACGCTAAAAAAGGCCAAACAAGACATGTTGAAGCTCAGACTCTGACTCTTCAAAAACAGACTTTAATCACACAGGGTCTGACACTGTATGCTACAGCGACCAGATTTAGAGCGCCGACGCTGTGTGTCCTTTTTTTGAAGTATGGTGTGGATCGCCGAGTGCCGGACGCACTGAGCTGACGCTACCTTTCGCTCACTACAGTTCTGTACTGGTGTTAAAGCGCCCAACATACATCACATTTATCGATTGCGTGATGCACTGAGTGGCCCCACCTTTCGCTCGCTGCAACGCTGTACTGGTGTTCACCCAACATACATCACATTCATCAATGGCGGCCAGGTTACTACAGCGACTGAGGCACTCTATACCCGCTTACAGCGTCTACTAGCAGTCGCTCTAAGCACTTGCTAGCACAGAGGCACTTTGTGATTGTGATTATTATTATTATTATTATTATTGTTTATTTATATAGCGCCATCAACTTCCGTAGCGCTTTACAAGTAAGAATACAGACAAGGTAAAACAGATAGCACAGACAACAATACAAAATTAGATGCCACAGGTTAAAACCAAGTGTTGTGAGCACAGGAGACAATAGGGAGGAGTGCCCTGCCCTTGCGAGCTTACAGACTAAAGGATGGGGGTGGAGACAAAGGGGGTGGGGTCACAAGTGGTAGAAGCTTGAGTATGGCTGCACGTGCCATTGAAGGTTATAGTGGTTGCTTAAGCCAGGTCATATGCTTGTCTGAAGAAGTGAGTTTTGAGGGCGCTTTTAAAGGCTTGGAGTGACGGAGAGTGGCGGATCGAGCGGGGGAGTGCATTCCAGAGAAGTGGGGAGGCACGGGAGAAGTCTTGAAGGCGGGAGTGCGAGGAAGTAACCAAGGAAGAGGACAGGAGAATGTCAGAGGCGGAGCGGAGGTTGCGTTTTGGTTGGTAATGCTGGATCAGAGATGAAATGTAGGAAGGGGCCTGGTTAGAGAGAGCTTTGTAGGTTAGCACTAGAAGTTTGAACTGAACTCTATGGGAGACAGGTAACCAGTGGAGGGATTGACAGAGGGGGGCAGCACTGGAGAAGCGAGAGGAGAGATGGATGAGGCGAGCAGCAGAGTTTAGGATAGATTGTAGGGGAGCCAGTCTTTTTGTTGGCAAACCACAGAGGAGGGTGTTGCAGTAGTCCAGTCGGGATATGACCAGGGCATGCACTAGCATTTTAGTGGTGACAGGTGAGAGGAAGGAACGGATGCGAGATATATTTTTGAGTTGGAGGCGACAGGAGGTGGCTAGGGAGTGAATCTGAGGTCTGAAGGAAAGAGAGGAGTCTAGAATGACACCCAGGCATCGAGCTTGAGGAGTTGCAGTTATTGTAAGATTATTTACAGAGATTGTGGTGTTAGAGATGGGAGGGGAGTGAGATGGTGGGAAAATGACCAGTTCAGTTTTGTCCATGTTCAGTTTAAGAGAGCGAGATGTCATGAAGGAAGAGACGGCTGTTAGACAGTCAGGAAGGCGAGAGAGGATAGAAGAGAGATTTGGGCCAGAGAGGTAGATCTGAGTGTCGTCTGCATAAAAGTGATATTGGAAGCCTAGCGAGGTTATTAGTTGTCCTAGACCAGAAGTGTATATTGAAAAAAGTAGGGGTCCTAGGACTGATCCTTGTGGTACCCCTACAGACAGAGGCCGGGGAGAGGAAATGGTGTTTGAGTAAGATACACTAAATGTGCGGTTAGAGAGATAGGAGGAGAGCCAAGAGAGTGTGAGACCTTGGATTCCAAGAGAAGAAAGAATATTGAGGAGCAGAGCATGGTCGACAGTGTCAAAAGCAGATGATAAGTCGAGAAGAATGAGAGCAGAGTAGTGGCCTTTGGATTTGGCTGTTAGTAGATCATTGGTGACTTTGGTGAGGGCCGTTTCGGTGGAGTGACATGAGCGGAAACCAGATTGGAGGGGATCTAGGAGGGAGTTTGTAGACAGATAGTTTGTAAGTTCTGTATGGACATGCTGTTCAAGAAGCTTTGATGAGAAAGGAAGCAGAGAGATTGGGCGGTAACTGGGGAGGGCAGAGGGGTCCAGAGATGTTTTTTTGATGAGTGGAGTTATAACAGCATGCTTATAGGCGGAGGGAAAGGCACCAGTGGAGAGGGAGAGGTTGAATAAAGATGTTAGGGCTGGAATGACAGATGGAGACAGTTGAGGGATAAGGTGGGATGGAATGGGATCAAGGGGGCAGGTGGTCAGGTGAGCCTTTGAGACCAGGGAGGAGACGCCTTGAGCAGTTAACACTGTGAAATGAGTTAATGAGTGGGACAAGGGGGATGTTGGTAGGAGAGAGGTGTTCTGGGGGGTGAAGCCACTTCGAATCTGGTCGATTTTGTCTTTGAAGTATGTGGCAAATTGCTCAGCCGTTAGCTGTGAGGATGGAGGAGGTGGCGGTGGGCGGAGAAGGGAGTTGAAAGTGTTAAATAGCTGTTTAGGATTCCGGGCCTGTGCCGATATGAGTGATGTGAAATATTCCTGTTTGGCAGATGAAAGGGCAGTCCTGAGTTCCTGAAGGGCTTTCTTGTATAACAGGAAGTCCTCCTTGGTTTTGGATTTCCTCCAATGCCGTTCAGCAACTCGAGAATGCCGTTTCAATGTTGCAGTGTTAGTGTTAAGCCATGGTTGTCTTTTTTTGGTCTGAGGGCGACTGTAGTTAAGGGGAGCAACAAAGTCAAGGGCAGCAGTTAGTGTGTTGTGGTAGTATGAAGCGGCAGCGTCTACATTGGTAAATGAGGGCAGGGTGTGAAGGGGATGTAAAGCATCAGAGAGAGATTGAAGGTCTAGGTTTCTGAGGTTCCTGCGAAGGATTGCAGGTTTGTATGCAGGCGGGGCAGTATTAAGGGAAGTGAGTGTTAGTGTTAGTAAGTTGTGATCAGAGAGGGGAAGTGGGGATGAAGAGACACTGGATACAGAGCAGAGGTGAGTAAAGAGCAGGTCAAGCGTGTGTCCATCTTTATGGGTGGAGCTGGTAGACCATTGTTTGAGGCCAAAGGAGGTGGTTAGGGTTAATAGTTTGGTGGTTGCAGGGTTGTTGGTGTCAACGGGTATGTTGAAGTCCCCCATGATTATAGTTGGGATGTCAGAGGACAGGAAGTGGAGAAGCCAAGTTGAGAAGTGGTCCAGAAAGAGAGTGGCAGGTCCAGGAGGGCGATAGATAATGGCAATATTTAGGCGACAGGGAGAGTAGAGACGGACACAGTGAACTTCCAAAGAAGGGAAGGTAAGGGAGGGTAGAGCAGGGATTGGGTTAAATGAGCAGTATTCAGACAGAAGGATGCCAACACCTCCACCCTGTTTGTTGGTTGATCTTGGGGTGTGGCTGAACTGTAAGCCCCCATATGAGAGGGCAGCGGGTGAGGCTGTATCAGAGGGAGTGAGCCAGGTTTCAGTAAAGGCCATGAAAGTGAAGAGGTTGGTAGTGAAGAGGTCGTGAATGTATGCCAGTTTGTTGCACACTGAGCGTGCATTCCACAGTGCACAGGTGACAATGGGGGGAGTGCGTGGGGAGGGGGTGATTGTTAAGAGGTTGGCTAGGTTCCGTGTGTTTGCTGGCTTGCTACCATGGTGAAGGCTAGTCTGTGATGAGTTGTGGGGTGAGGAGGAGCGAGGAGGCGAAGGAAATGGACCTGGGTTTTGTGCAATATCACCAGCAGCAAGTAGGAGCAGAGAAAGGGAGAGGAGGTGACTGTGGGATTTGAAAGTGGCAGAGCGTGTTTTGCGGGTGCATGGAGAAAGGGAGAGAGATTTAGCCAGTGAGATAAATTCATGTGAGCAAAGGTAGGGGGAGGAGAGCAGTGATGGAGAGATATAGAGACACTTACCAGGTGCAGGGGGATGCTGGGAGGTTAGGAATTTTAGAGTCAGAGGAAGCAGGACTGTGAAATACCAGAGGAGCATTGTTCAGTCAAGCAGAGTCTGGTGCCTGTTCCCGTCTGGTCACTTCGGGCTCAATTCGGGCCTAATTCTTTGATGGACTTAAAAATCCTGGACTTGATAAATCCAGGACAGCAGCCCAGGCTGACATGCAGCCATTCCTCACAAAGATATACCACTTGTGGAGAGAGACCTTGATTAGCTCAGTCAAACAGCTGGGGGGTGGGTGGTACTAGGGCAATAAAGTTGCTTAGCTGGGGTTATCAGGAGGGGAAGCTAAGGGGTCACAAAACAAACAGTATTTATGTGAACAGTCTCATTGCATGGACAAAAGCAGTGATGGGTGACAACCTTATTGCAATACATATGGGAAATACAGAGATGAGCATACACAGATACAATGTCATGATACATGAAAAAGGTAAAGTAACAAGTCATTAGGGAGCAGATAAGTCCGTGATGTCAGAGGACATACCCTAATGTGGACCCAGATTGGCTGGCAGTGAAGGGGTTAACGGGTGGTAGATTTGTCCGTGATGTCAGAGGACATACCCTAATGTGGACCCAGATTGGCTGGCAGTGAAGGGGTTAACGGGTGGTAGATTTGTCCGTGATGTCAGAGGACATACCCTAATGTGGACCCAGATTGGCTGGCAGTGAAGGGGTTAACGGGTGGTAGATTTGTCCGTGATGTCAGAGGACATACCTGTTGATGAAATAAAGGGATCATCAGTAGCAGCATGGAGAAGATGATGAGCAGAGAAGTTCAGGATGCAATGATGTAAATTCGGGCCTAATTCTTTGATGGACTTAAAAATCCTGGACTTGATAAATCCAGGACAGCAGCCCAGGCTGACATGCAGCCATTCCTCACAAAGATATACCACTTGTGGAGAGAGACCTTGATTAGCTCAGTCAAACAGCTGGGGGGTGGGTGGTACTAGGGCAATAAAGTTGCTTAGCTGGGGTTATCAGGAGGGGAAGCTAAGGGGTCACAAAACAAACAGTATTTATGTGAACAGTCTCATTGCATGGACAAAAGCAGTGATGGGTGACAACCTTATTGCAATACATATGGGAAATACAGAGATGAGCATACACAGATACAATGTCATGATACATGAAAAAGGTAAAGTAACAAGTCATTAGGGAGCAGATAAGTCCGTGATGTCAGAGGACATACCCTAATGTGGACCCAGATTGGCTGGCAGTGAAGGGGTTAACGGGTGGTAGATTTGTCCGTGATGTCAGAGGACATACCCTAATGTGGACCCAGATTGGCTGGCAGTGAAGGGGTTAACGGGTGGTAGATTTGTCCGTGATGTCAGAGGACATACCCTAATGTGGACCCAGATTGGCTGGCAGTGAAGGGGTTAACGGGTGGTAGATTTGTCCGTGATGTCAGAGGACATACCTGTTGATGAAATAAAGGGATCATCAGTAGCAGCATGGAGAAGATGATGAGCAGAGAAGTTCAGGATGCAATGATGTAAATTCGGGCCTAATTCTTTGATGGACTTAAAAATCCTGGACTTGATAAATCCAGGACAGCAGCCCAGGCTGACATGCAGCCATTCCTCACAAAGATATACCACTTGTGGAGAGAGACCTTGATTAGCTCAGTCAAACAGCTGGGGGGTGGGTGGTACTAGGGCAATAAAGTTGCTTAGCTGGGGTTATCAGGAGGGGAAGCTAAGGGGTCACAAAACAAACAGTATTTATGTGAACAGTCTCATTGCATGGACAAAAGCAGTGATGGGTGACAACCTTATTGCAATACATATGGGAAATACAGAGATGAGCATACACAGATACAATGTCATGATACATGAAAAAGGTAAAGTAACAAGTCATTAGGGAGCAGATAAGTCCGTGATGTCAGAGGACATACCCTAATGTGGACCCAGATTGGCTGGCAGTGAAGGGGTTAACGGGTGGTAGATTTGTCCGTGATGTCAGAGGACATACCCTAATGTGGACCCAGATTGGCTGGCAGTGAAGGGGTTAACGGGTGGTAGATTTGTCCGTGATGTCAGAGGACATACCCTAATGTGGACCCAGATTGGCTGGCAGTGAAGGGGTTAACGGGTGGTAGATTTGTCCGTGATGTCAGAGGACATACCTGTTGATGAAATAAAGGGATCATCAGTAGCAGCATGGAGAAGATGATGAGCAGAGAAGTTCAGGATGCAATGATGTAAATTCGGGCCTAATTCTTTGATGGACTTAAAAATCCTGGACTTGATAAATCCAGGACAGCAGCCCAGGCTGACATGCAGCCATTCCTCACAAAGATATACCACTTGTGGAGAGAGACCTTGATTAGCTCAGTCAAACAGCTGGGGGGTGGGTGGTACTAGGGCAATAAAGTTGCTTAGCTGGGGTTATCAGGAGGGGAAGCTAAGGGGTCACAAAACAAACAGTATTTATGTGAACAGTCTCATTGCATGGACAAAAGCAGTGATGGGTGACAACCTTATTGCAATACATATGGGAAATACAGAGATGAGCATACACAGATACAATGTCATGATACATGAAAAAGGTAAAGTAACAAGTCATTAGGGAGCAGATAAGTCCGTGATGTCAGAGGACATACCCTAATGTGGACCCAGATTGGCTGGCAGTGAAGGGGTTAACGGGTGGTAGATTTGTCCGTGATGTCAGAGGACATACCCTAATGTGGACCCAGATTGGCTGGCAGTGAAGGGGTTAACGGGTGGTAGATTTGTCCGTGATGTCAGAGGACATACCCTAATGTGGACCCAGATTGGCTGGCAGTGAAGGGGTTAACGGGTGGTAGATTTGTCCGTGATGTCAGAGGACATACCTGTTGATGAAATAAAGGGATCATCAGTAGCAGCATGGAGAAGATGATGAGCAGAGAAGTTCAGGATGCAATGATGTAAATTCGGGCCTAATTCTTTGATGGACTTAAAAATCCTGGACTTGATAAATCCAGGACAGCAGCCCAGGCTGACATGCAGCCATTCCTCACAAAGATATACCACTTGTGGAGAGAGACCTTGATTAGCTCAGTCAAACAGCTGGGGGGTGGGTGGTACTAGGGCAATAAAGTTGCTTAGCTGGGGTTATCAGGAGGGGAAGCTAAGGGGTCACAAAACAAACAGTATTTATGTGAACAGTCTCATTGCATGGACAAAAGCAGTGATGGGTGACAACCTTATTGCAATACATATGGGAAATACAGAGATGAGCATACACAGATACAATGTCATGATACATGAAAAAGGTAAAGTAACAAGTCATTAGGGAGCAGATAAGTCCGTGATGTCAGAGGACATACCCTAATGTGGACCCAGATTGGCTGGCAGTGAAGGGGTTAACGGGTGGTAGATTTGTCCGTGATGTCAGAGGACATACCCTAATGTGGACCCAGATTGGCTGGCAGTGAAGGGGTTAACGGGTGGTAGATTTGTCCGTGATGTCAGAGGACATACCCTAATGTGGACCCAGATTGGCTGGCAGTGAAGGGGTTAACGGGTGGTAGATTTGTCCGTGATGTCAGAGGACATACCCTAATGTGGACCCAGATTGGCTGGCAGTGAAGGGGTTATAACGGGTGGTAGATTTGTCCGTGATGTCAGAGGACATACCCTAATGTGGACCCAGATTGGCTGGCAGTGAAGGGGTTAACGGGTGGTAGATTTGTCCGTGATGTCAGAGGACATACCCTAATGTGGACCCAGATTGGCTGGCAGTGAAGGGGTTAACGGGTGGTAGATTTGTCCGTGATGTCAGAGGACATACCCTAATGTGGACCCAGATTGGCTGGCAGTGAAGGGGTTAACGGGTGGTAGATTTGTCCGTGATGTCAGAGGACATACCTGTTGATGAAATAAAGGGATCGTCAGTAGCAGCATGGAGAAGATGATGAGCAGAGAAGTTCAGGATGCAATGATGTAAATTCGGGCCTAATTCTTTGATGGACTTAAAAATCCTGGACTTGATAAATCCAGGACAGCAGCCCAGGCTGACATGCAGCCATTCCTCACAAAGATATACCACTTGTGGAGAGAGACCTTGATTAGCTCAGTCAAACAGCTGGGGGGTGGGTGGTACTAGGGCAATAAAGTTGCTTAGCTGGGGTTATCAGGAGGGGAAGCTAAGGGGTCGCAAAACAAACAGTATTTATGTGAACAGTCTCATTGCATGGACAAAAGCAGTGATGGGTGACAACCTTATTGCAATACATATGGGAAATACAGAGATGAGCATACACAGATACAATGTCATGATACATGAAAAAGGTAAAGTAACAAGTCATTAGGGAGCAGATAAGTCCGTGATGTCAGAGGACATACCCTAATGTGGACCCAGATTGGCTGGCAGTGAAGGGGTTAACGGGTGGTAGATTTGTCCGTGATGTCAGAGGACATACCCTAATGTGGACCCAGATTGGCTGGCAGTGAAGGGGTTAACGGGTGGTAGATTTGTCCGTGATGTCAGAGGACATACCCTAATGTGGACCCAGATTGGCTGGCAGTGAAGGGGTTAACGGGTGGTAGATTTGTCCGTGATGTCAGAGGACATACCTGTTGATGAAATAAAGGGATCGTCAGTAGCAGCATGGAGAAGATGATGAGCAGAGAAGTTCAGGATGCAATGATGTAAATTCGGGCCTAATTCTTTGATGGACTTAAAAATCCTGGACTTGATAAATCCAGGACAGCAGCCCAGGCTGACATGCAGCCATTCCTCACAAAGATATACCACTTGTGGAGAGAGACCTTGATTAGCTCAGTCAAACAGCTGGGGGGTGGGTGGTACTAGGGCAATAAAGTTGCTTAGCTGGGGTTATCAGGAGGGGAAGCTAAGGGGTCGCAAAACAAACAGTATTTATGTGAACAGTCTCATTGCATGGACAAAAGCAGTGATGGGTGACAACCTTATTGCAATACATATGGGAAATACAGAGATGAGCATACACAGATACAATGTCATGATACATGAAAAAGGTAAAGTAACAAGTCATTAGGGAGCAGATAAGTCCGTGATGTCAGAGGACATACCCTAATGTGGACCCAGATTGGCTGGCAGTGAAGGGGTTAACGGGTGGTAGATTTGTCCGTGATGTCAGAGGACATACCCTAATGTGGACCCAGATTGGCTGGCAGTGAAGGGGTTATAACGGGTGGTAGATTTGTCCGTGATGTCAGAGGACATACCCTAATGTGGACCCAGATTGGCTGGCAGTGAAGGGGTTAACGGGTGGTAGATTTGTCCGTGATGTCAGAGGACATACCCTAATGTGGACCCAGATTGGCTGGCAGTGAAGGGGTTAACGGGTGGTAGATTTGTCCGTGATGTCAGAGGACATACCCTAATGTGGACCCAGATTGGCTGGCAGTGAAGGGGTTAACGGGTGGTAGATTTGTCCGTGATGTCAGAGGACATACCCTAATGTGGACCCAGATTGGCTGGCAGTGAAGGGGTTAACGGGTGGTAGATTTGTCCGTGATGTCAGAGGACATACCCTAATGTGGACCCAGATTGGCTGGCAGTGAAGGGGTTATAACGGGTGGTAGATTTGTCCGTGATGTCAGAGGACATACCCTAATGTGGACCCAGATTGGCTGGCAGTGAAGGGGTTAACGGGTGGTAGATTTGTCCGTGATGTCAGAGGACATACCCTAATGTGGACCCAGATTGGCTGGCAGTGAAGGGGTTAACGGGTGGTAGATTTGTCCGTGATGTCAGAGGACATACCCTAATGTGGACCCAGATTGGCTGGCAGTGAAGGGGTTAACGGGTGGTAGATTTGTCCGTGATATCAGAGGACATACCTGTTGATGAAATAAAGGGATCGTCAGTAGCAGCATGGAGAAGATGATGAGCAGAGAAGTTCAGGATGCAATGATGTAAATTCGGGCCTAATTCTTTGATGGACTTAAAAATCCTGGACTTGATAAATCCAGGACAGCAGCCCAGGCTGACATGCAGCCATTCCTCACAAAGATATACCACTTGTGGAGAGAGACCTTGATTAGCTCAGTCAAACAGCTGGGGGGTGGGTGGTACTAGGGCAATAAAGTTGCTTAGCTGGGGTTATCAGGAGGGGAAGCTAAGGGGTCGCAAAACAAACAGTATTTATGTGAACAGTCTCATTGCATGGACAAAAGCAGTGATGGGTGACAACCTTATTGCAATTCATATGGGAAATACAGAGATGAGCATACACAGATACAATGTCATGATACATGAAAAAGGTAAAGTAACAAGTCATTAGGGAGCAGATAAGTCCGTGATGTCAGAGGACATACCCTAATGTGGACCCAGATTGGCTGGCAGTGAAGGGGTTAACGGGTGGTAGATTTGTCCGTGATGTCAGAGGACATACCCTAATGTGGACCCAGATTGGCTGGCAGTGAAGGGGTTAACGGGTGGTAGATTTGTCCGTGATGTCAGAGGACATACCCTAATGTGGACCCAGATTGGCTGGCAGTGAAGGGGTTAACGGGTGGTAGATTTGTCCGTGATGTCAGAGGACATACCTGTTGATGAAATAAAGGGATCATCAGTAGCAGCATGGAGAAGATGATGAGCAGAGAAGTTCAGGATGCAATGATGTAAATTCGGGCCTAATTCTTTGATGGACTTAAAAATCCTGGACTTGATAAATCCAGGACAGCAGCCCAGGCTGACATGCAGCCATTCCTCACAAAGATATACCACTTGTGGAGAGAGACCTTGATTAGCTCAGTCAAACAGCTGGGGGGTGGGTGGTACTAGGGCAATAAAGTTGCTTAGCTGGGGTTATCAGGAGGGGAAGCTAAGGGGTCGCAAAACAAACAGTATTTATGTGAACAGTCTCATTGCATGGACAAAAGCAGTGATGGGTGACAACCTTATTGCAATACATATGGGAAATACAGAGATGAGCATACACAGATACAATGTCATGATACATGAAAAAGGTAAAGTAACAAGTCATTAGGGAGCAGATAAGTCCGTGATGTCAGAGGACATACCCTAATGTGGACCCAGATTGGCTGGCAGTGAAGGGGTTAACGGGTGGTAGATTTGTCCGTGATGTCAGAGGACATACCCTAATGTGGACCCAGATTGGCTGGCAGTGAAGGGGTTATAACGGGTGGTAGATTTGTCCGTGATGTCAGAGGACATACCCTAATGTGGACCCAGATTGGCTGGCAGTGAAGGGGTTAACGGGTGGTAGATTTGTCCGTGATGTCAGAGGACATACCCTAATGTGGACCCAGATTGGCTGGCAGTGAAGGGGTTAACGGGTGGTAGATTTGTCCGTGATGTCAGAGGACATACCCTAATGTGGACCCAGATTGGCTGGCAGTGAAGGGGTTAACGGGTGGTAGATTTGTCCGTGATGTCAGAGGACATACCTGTTGATGAAATAAAGGGATCGTCAGTAGCAGCATGGAGAAGATGATGAGCAGAGAAGTTCAGGATGCAATGATGTAAATTCGGGCCTAATTCTTTGATGGACTTAAAAATCCTGGACTTGATAAATCCAGGACAGCAGCCCAGGCTGACATGCAGCCATTCCTCACAAAGATATACCACTTGTGGAGAGAGACCTTGATTAACTCAGTCAAACAGCGGGGGGTGGGTGGTACTAGGGCAATAAAGTTGCTTAGCTGGGGTTATCAGGAGGGGAAGCTAAGGGGTCGCAAAACAAACAGTATTTATGTGAACAGTCTCATTGCATGGACAAAAGCAGTGATGGGTGACAACCTTATTGCAATACATATGGGAAATACAGAGATGAGCATACACAGATACAATGTCATGATACATGAAAAAGGTAAAGTAACAAGTCATTAGGGAGCAGATAAGTCCGTGTTGTCAGAGGACATACCCTAATGTGGACCCAGATTGGCTGGCAGTGAAGGGGTTAACGGGTGGTAGATTTGTCCGTGATGTCAGAGGACATACCCTAATGTGGACCCAGATTGGCTGGCAGTGAAGGGGTTAACGGGTGGTAGATTTGTCCGTGATGTCAGAGGACATACCCTAATGTGGACCCAGATTGGCTGGCAGTGAAGGGGTTAACGGGTGGTAGATTTGTCCGTGATGTCAGAGGACATACCCTAATGTGGACCCAGATTGGCTGGCAGTGAAGGGGTTAACGGGTGGTAGATTTGTCTGTGATGTCAGAGGACATACCTGTTGATGAAATAAAGGGATCGTCAGTAGCAGCATGGAGAAGATGATGAGCAGAGAAGTTCAGGATGCAATGATGTAAATTCGGGCCTAATTCTTTGATGGACTTAAAAATCCTGGACTTGATAAATCCAGGACAGCAGCCCAGGCTGACATGCAGCCATTCCTCACAAAGATATACCACTTGTGGAGAGAGACCTTGATTAGCTCAGTCAAACAGCTGGGGGGTGGGTGGTACTAGGGCAATAAAGTTGCTTAGCTGGGGTTATCAGGAGGGGAAGCTAAGGGGTCGCAAAACAAACAGTATTTATGTGAACAGTCTCATTGCATGGACAAAAGCAGTGATGGGTGACAACCTTATTGCAATACATATGGGAAATACAGAGATGAGCATACACAGATACAATGTCATGATACATGAAAAAGGTAAAGTAACAAGTCATTAGGGAGCAGATAAGTCCGTGTTGTCAGAGGACATACCCTAATGTGGACCCAGATTGGCTGGCAGTGAAGGGGTTAACGGGTGGTAGATTTGTCCGTGATGTCAGAGGACATACCCTAATGTGGACCCAGATTGGCTGGCAGTGAAGGGGTTAACGGGTGGTAGATTTGTCCGTGATGTCAGAGGACATACCCTAATGTGGACCCAGATTGGCTGGCAGTGAAGGGGTTAACGGGTGGTAGATTTGTCCGTGATGTCAGAGGACATACCCTAATGTGGACCCAGATTGGCTGGCAGTGAAGGGGTTAACGGGTGGTAGATTTGTCCGTGATGTCAGAGGACATACCTGTTGATGAAATAAAGGGATCATCAGTAGCAGCATGGAGAAGATGATGAGCAGAGAAGTTCAGGATGCAATGATGTAAATTCGGGCCTAATTCTTTGATGGACTTAAAAATCCTGGACTTGATAAATCCAGGACAGCAGCCCAGGCTGACATGCAGCCATTCCTCACAAAGATATACCACTTGTGGAGAGAGACCTTGATTAGCTCAGTCAAACAGCTGGGGGGTGGGTGGTACTAGGGCAATAAAGTTGCTTAGCTGGGGTTATCAGGAGGGGAAGCTAAGGGGTCGTAAAACAAACAGTATTTATGTGAACAGTCTCATTGCATGGACAAAAGCAGTGATGGGTGACAACCTTATTGCAATACATATGGGAAATACAGAGATGAGCATACACAGATACAATGTCATGATACATGAAAAAGGTAAAGTAACAAGTCATTAGGGAGCAGATAAGTCCGTGTTGTCAGAGGACATACCCTAATGTGGACCCAGATTGGCTGGCAGTGAAGGGGTTAACGGGTGGTAGATTTGTCCGTGATGTCAGAGGACATACCCTAATGTGGACCCAGATTGGCTGGCAGTGAAGGGGTTAACGGGTGGTAGATTTGTCCGTGATGTCAGAGGACATACCCTAATGTGGACCCAGATTGGCTGGCAGTGAAGGGGTTAACGGGTGGTAGATTTGTCCGTGATGTCAGAGGACATACCTGTTGATGAAATAAAGGGATCGTCAGTAGCAGCATGGAGAAGATGATGAGCAGAGAAGTTCAGGATGCAATGATGTAAATTCGGGCCTAATTCTTTGATGGACTTAAAAATCCTGGACTTGATAAATCCAGGACAGCAGCCCAGGCTGACATGCAGCCATTCCTCACAAAGATATACCACTTGTGGAGAGAGACCTTGATTAGCTCAGTCAAACAGCTGGGGGGTGGGTGGTACTAGGGCAATAAAGTTGCTTAGCTGGGGTTATCAGGAGGGGAAGCTAAGGGGTCGCAAAACAAACAGTATTTATGTGAACAGTCTCATTGCATGGACAAAAGCAGTGATGGGTGACAACCTTATTGCAATACATATGGGAAATACAAAGATGAGCATACACAGATACAATGTCATGATACATGAAAAAGGTAAAGTAACAAGTCATTAGGGAGCAGATAAGTCCGTGTTGTCAGAGGACATACCCTAATGTGGACCCAGATTGGCTGGCAGTGAAGGGGTTAACGGGTGGTAGATTTGTCCGTGATGTCAGAGGACATACCCTAATGTGGACCCAGATTGGCTGGCAGTGAAGGGGTTAACGGGTGGTAGATTTGTCCGTGATGTCAGAGGACATACCCTAATGTGGACCCAGATTGGCTGGCAGTGAAGGGGTTAACGGGTGGTAGATTTGTCCGTGATGTCAGAGGACATACCCTAATGTGGACCCAGATTGGCTGGCAGTGAAGGGGTTAACGGGTGGTAGATTTGTCCGTGATGTCAGAGGACATACCCTAATGTGGACCCAGATTGGCTGGCAGTGAAGGGGTTAACGGGTGGTAGATTTGTCCGTGATGTCAGAGGACATACCCTAATGTGGACCCAGATTGGCTGGCAGTGAAGGGGTTATAACGGGTGGTAGATTTGTCCGTGATGTCAGAGGACATACCCTAATGTGGACCCAGATTGGCTGGCAGTGAAGGGGTTAACGGGTGGTAGATTTGTCCGTGATGTCAGAGGACATACCCTAATGTGGACCCAGATTGGCTGGCAGTGAAGGGGTTAACGGGTGGTAGATTTGTCCGTGATGTCAGAGGACATACCCTAATGTGGACCCAGATTGGCTGGCAGTGAAGTGGTTGACGGGTGGTAGATTTGTCCGTGATGTCAGAGGACATACCTGTTGATGAAATAAAGGGATCGTCAGTAGCAGCATGGAGAAGATGATGAGCAGAGAAGTTCAGGATGCAATGATGTAAATTCGGGCCTAATTCTTTGATGGACTTAAAAATCCTGGACTTGATAAATCCAGGACAGCAGCCCAGGCTGACATGCAGCCATTCCTCACAAAGATATACCACTTGTGGAGAGAGACCTTGATTAGCTCAGTCAAACAGCTGGGGGGTGGGTGGTACTAGGGCAATAAAGTTGCTTAGCTGGGGTTATCAGGAGGGGAAGCTAAGGGGTCGCAAAACAAACAGTATTTATGTGAACAGTCTCATTGCATGGACAAAAGCAGTGATGGGTGACAACCTTATTGCAATACATATGGGAAATACAAAGATGAGCATACACAGATACAATGTCATGATACATGAAAAAGGTAAAGTAACAAGTCATTAGGGAGCAGATAAGTCCGTGTTGTCAGAGGACATACCCTAATGTGGACCCAGATTGGCTGGCAGTGAAGGGGTTAACGGGTGGTAGATTTGTCCGTGATGTCAGAGGACATACCCTAATGTGGACCCAGATTGGCTGGCAGTGAAGGGGTTAACGGGTGGTAGATTTGTCCGTGATGTCAGAGGACATACCCTAATGTGGACCCAGATTGGCTGGCAGTGAAGGGGTTAACGGGTGGTAGATTTGTCCGTGATGTCAGAGGACATACCCTAATGTGGACCCAGATTGGCTGGCAGTGAAGGGGTTAACGGGTGGTAGATTTGTCCGTGATGTCAGAGGACATACCCTAATGTGGACCCAGATTGGCTGGCAGTGAAGGGGTTAACGGGTGGTAGATTTGTCCGTGATGTCAGAGGACATACCCTAATGTGGACCCAGATTGGCTGGCAGTGAAGGGGTTAACGGGTGGTAGATTTGTCCGTGATGTCAGAGGACATACCCTAATGTGGACCCAGATTGGCTGGCAGTGAAGGGGTTAACGGGTGGTAGATTTGTCCGTGATGTCAGAGGACATACCCTAATGTGGACCCAGATTGGCTGGCAGTGAAGGGGTTAACGGGTGGTAGATTTGTCCGTGATGTCAGAGGACATACCCTAATGTGGACCCAGATTGGCTGGCAGTGAAGGGGTTAACGGGTGGTAGATTTGTCCGTGATGTCAGAGGACATACCCTAATGTGGACCCAGATTGGCTGGCAGTGAAGGGGTTATAACGGGTGGTAGATTTGTCCGTGATGTCAGAGGACATACCCTAATGTGGACCCAGATTGGCTGGCAGTGAAGGGGTTAACGGGTGGTAGATTTGTCCGTGATGTCAGAGGACATACCCTAATGTGGACCCAGATTGGCTGGCAGTGAAGGGGTTAACGGGTGGTAGATTTGTCCGTGATGTCAGAGGACATACCCTAATGTGGACCCAGATTGGCTGGCAGTGAAGTGGTTGACGGGTGGTAGATTTGTCCGTGATGTCAGAGGACATACCTGTTGATGAAATAAAGGGATCGTCAGTAGCAGCATGGAGAAGATGATGAGCAGAGAAGTTCAGGATGCAATGATGTAAATTCGGGCCTAATTCTTTGATGGACTTAAAAATCCTGGACTTGATAAATCCAGGACAGCAGCCCAGGCTGACATGCAGCCATTCCTCACAAAGATATACCACTTGTATATATATAAAAGGCAGTAGGTTTAGACCAATCTGACCATTTAGCAGCTTGGATTATATATAGTCTTTGTTGATTGCTATTATGGATGAGCGAATCGATCCGGACGAACCCGGATTCGATCCGAATTTCAGGAAAAATTCGATTCGGGTCGAATCCGAAATTCCCCGTGCTTCGATCGCTCGAAGTTTTTCTTTACCATCCATTCATTTACATTACAGGCATTCTAAGATGGCGGACGGGACATGTCCAGACATCTACCCCGCTCCAGTGCATGCTGGGGCAGTCACATGCAGCCTATCAGCAGCCAGCAAGCCCGGTGACGTCACAGCGATATATAAGGCGGCGGCCATCTTGCTTTTGTTCATTTCTCTATTGCATTCGTGAGAGACAGGACACTGCTGTATTCAGGGAGAGACAGTTAGAGAGCCAGGGACAGCCAGGGACAGCCAGTAGACAGGCAGGAGACAGGCAGGAGACAGGCAGGAAGTCAGCGAGAAGCAGGGAAAGTTAGGAAAAATCGGAGGCAGTGACAGGAAGATTTTTTTTTCCATCCAGCCTGAGTGTTACTGGCTGGCTGACTGGCTTTGTTAGCTGTTTCAGGCTGCTTATACACTTTTGATGTGCATATATACTGAACTGATCTCAAGTCTGCTGTGGGAACATTACCATTTTGTAAGATCTCATTAGCCTCTGTATTTCCTCTAAGCTGCACACTAATTTAACCCTTTAACTGCCAGCCTACCTTGAGATTTTGTCACCCTTTGTTGCCAGATTATTTTGCCCTATTTTGCGCTCCCCATGTTCAACTGTGATTTTTGAAGGGATTTCCAGGGATTTCCCAGGAAAGTGATATATTGTTTTTTTCAGCGGAGCCTGGGCTTTAACATGAAATGTCTTGTTTGTCATTTTCTAAGTGTATTCTCAATATTTTTGGGTGAAAATTGTGCAAAAAAATAAAAAAAAAACTATTTTTTACAATTTGTAGTGTTTTTTTGTAATAAAAAATGTAAGTTTGTCAATAAAATCTTATTGCGTGTGAAACCCCAATTTCTCCCGGTTACAGCGGTACCACATATGTATAGGTAGACACCCTTTCCTGCCCAGGAGACTCCCCCAAATTGAAACAACGCTTTAGGGGATTTTCAGATAAAATACAACTATGCTATGCAATATGCGCACCTTGCAGCTTTTCAAGAAAAACAACCCTTTACATTTGAAATACCCCCAACAAACTATATATTCTCTGGAAGTACACACCTCAGGCTTTCTAGGTGTACCAGGCTTGTTGATGTGGCCATAGTTTTCTGAAAGTAATCCCTCAGTGGATTCTTTGGTTGCAAAGAGTTTCCCTAAAAAAAGGATAAAAAAGCAGAATCAAAGCCACATTTTCCTAAAAAACCTATATGCAAACCAGAAAAAAACAGAAAATCTGAAAAAGCAACATCCCCTGAACAGAACGATACCCAACATGCATAGGTTCTGTCAAGGAAAGAGTTGCCAAACACCCCAAAGTAAAGCATGCGCATAGCGGTAGTTTTACTTCAGATTTTCAGCTCTGCAGACAAATTGCGCACCTTGTGCTTTTTCTACCAAAACAACCCTTTACATTTGGAATATCCCCCATAAACCATATATTCCCTGAAAGTACACATGTTAAGCTTTCTAAGCGTACCCAGCTTGTTGTAGTGGGCTCATCTTTCTGAAAGTAATATCTCGAAGAATTCTTAGGTTGCACAGGGTTTCCCTAAAAATGAATAAAAAAGCAGAATCAAAACCACATTTTCCTAAAAAAACCTATATGCAAACCAGAAAAAAACAGAAAATCTGAAAAAGCAACATCCCCTGAACAGAACGATACCCAACATGCATAGGTTCTGTCAAGGAAAGAGTTGCCAAACACCCCAAAGTAAAGCATGCGCATAGCGGTAGTTTTACTTCAGATTTTCAGCTCTGCAGACAAATTGCGCACCTTGTGCTTTTTCTACCAAAACAACCCTTTACATTTGGAATATCCCCCATAAACCATATATTCCCTGAAAGTACACATGTTAAGCTTTCTAAGCGTACCCAGCTTGTTGTAGTGGGCTCATCTTTCTGGAAGTAATATCTCGAAGAATTCTTAGGTTGCACAGGGTTTTACAAAAAAAGTATAAAAAAGCAGAATAAAAAACACCTTTCTTTTTGTGGCAGAGTTTAGGCTTTAACATGAAATGTCTTGTTTGTATTTTTTCTACTTTTTTAAATATTTTTTAAAAAATTAAAAAATAAAAAAATATATATTTTTTAAATTGTCTCCTTTATTTTAAACAAAAACATTTATTTTATTAAAGAAAACCATATTGCATGTCAAAGCCCCATTTCTCCCGATTACAATGATACCACATATGCATCGGTAGCCCCCCGTTCCTGTCCAGGTGATCCCATAAACTGAAAAGAGCACTTTATAACATTTACAAATAAAATACAACTACTATCCACATAATAAAGGGTTAAATAAAAAAAAATTGGTGTGGGGTCCCCCTTCACGGGGGGGGGGGGGGGTCCACCATTTCTTGGGGGAATTTTAAGGTTTTTTTGGGAGGCAGGTAATGGGGGGTCTCTGGGTTAATGGCAAGCCACCCGCTAGCGCAGGTGACTTGCCAGACCCCCGAGCCCTGTGAACTGGTATAAGGGGTCACATGGACCCCTTACCAGTTCACAAAGGGTTAAAAGTAAAAAAAACACACAGACACACTTATTTAAAAATATTTTTATTAAAAAAAAATAAATGTTTTTTAATATTTTTTTTTAATACTTACCTCCGATCCATCCATGTGTCCCACGCTGATCACTTAGGCTTCTGCTCTCCTGCTGCTGCTGGAAGCCTTTTATACCTACTGGGTTACAGGTAAGAAAGGGTTAATTAAAAAAAAAATGACATAGGGTCCCCCCTCGAAGGGAGGGGGACCCCATTTTTTTTTTGGATTTTTAAGGGTTAAAACCCTTAAAAATCCCCAAAAAAAGTGGCGCGATGTCCCCCCTACCCAGCGTAACCAGCCTGTGGCCCTAGGCTATGGCGGCTTGTAGCCGCAGGGCCAGGGGCCAGCTTTAGTGGCCCCTGGCCCTGCGGCTACAAGCCGTCATAGCCTAGGGCCACGGCTCTTCTGCCCCCCCCTGGGCTTTGGGGAGGCAGGTAATTTGGGGGGCCAGGGGTTAATGGCAAGCCACCCGCTAGCGCAGGTGACTTGCCAGACCCCCGAGCCCTGTGAACTGGTATAAGGGGTCACATGGACCCCTTACCAGTTCACAAAGGGTTAAAAGTAAAAAAAAACACACAGAGACACTTATTTAAAAATATTTTTATTAAAAAAAAATAAATGTTTTTTAATATTTTTTTTTAATACTTACCTCCGATCCATCCATGTGTCCCACGCTGATCACTTAGGCTTCTGCTCTCCTGCTGCTGCTGGAAGCCTTTTATACCTACTGGGTTACAGGTAAGAAAGGGTTAATTTAAAAAAAAAAAATGACATAGGGTCCCCCCTCGAAGGGAGGGGGACCCCATTTTTTTTTTGGATTTTTAAGGGTTAAAACCCTTAAAAATCCAAAAAAAAATGGCGTGAGGTCCCCCCTACCCAGCGTAACCAGCCTGTGACCAGCTATGGGGGCTTGTAGAACAGGGCGCAGGGGCCAGCTTTAGTGGCCCCTGGCCCTGCGGCTACAAGCAGCCATAGCCTAGGGCCACGGCTCTTCTGCCCCCCCCTGGGCTTTGGGGAGGCAGGTAATTTGGGGGGCCAGGGGTTAATGGCAAGCCACCCGCTAGCGCAGGTGACTTGCCAGACCCCCGAGCCCTGTGAACTGGTATAAGGGGTCACATGGACCCCTTACCAGTTCACAAAGGGTTAAAAGTAAAAAAAAACACACAGAGACACTTATTTAAAAATATTTTTATTAAAAAAAAATAAATGTTTTTTAATATTTTTTTTTAATACTTACCTCCGATCCATCCATGTGTCCCACGCTGATCACTTAGGCTTCTGCTCTCCTGCTGCTGCTGGAAGCCTTTTATACCTACTGGGTTACAGGTAAGAAAGGGTTAATTTAAAAAAAAAAAAATGACATAGGGTCCCCCCTCGAAGGGAGGGGGACCCCATTTTTTTTTTGGATTTTTAAGGGTTAAAACCCTTAAAAATCCAAAAAAAAAATGGCGTGAGGTCCCCCCTACCCAGCGTAACCAGCCTGTGACCAGCTATGGGGGCTTGTAGAACAGGGCGCAGGGGCCAGCTTTAGTGGCCCCTGGCCCTGCGGCTACAAGCAGCCATAGCCTAGGGCCACGGCTCTTCTGCCCCCCCCTGGGCTTTGGGGAGGCAGGTAATTTGGGGGGCCAGGGGTTAATGGCAAGCCACCCGCTAGCGCAGGTGACTTGCCAGACCCCCGAGCCCTGTGAACTGGTATAAGGGGTCACATGGACCCCTTACCAGTTCACAAAGGGTTAAAGTAAAAAAAAAAGACAAGACACTTTTTTTTTAAAACACTTTATTAAAAAAAAAAAAACTTTTTTTACTTTACTCACCTCCGATCTTCATTTCCTGTGTCCCGCGGCGATCTGCTGTCAGTGACGGCTGGGCAGAGGAGGGGGGAGGCAGGCGATCGCAGGATCGCCTACCTCCCTCCTCCTCCGTCCAGCCGTCACCGGCATCTGAAGGCTGAACTGCCGGGTGCCCCGATGACACCCGGCGGTGACGTCATCGGCCCCGCCCCCGGAGGGGCGGGGCCAGAATCCAAGATGGCGGCCGCCATCGAAGGAGGTAAAGGGAGGAGGGCTGTTATGCCCTCCTCCAGAAGACGGAAGACCCGGGGGGGGTGATCGGAGCCCCCCCCCATGAAGAGGAGAGGCGGCGGGAGCGGAGGTGAGTAAATGTCATTTTTTTTTTTTTTTTTTTTTCCAGGCAAATGCCGGCGGCTGCTGAAACGGGGGGGGGGCACCCTATTCCGGGCCCTCCCCTGCAGCCGGAGGACCCCCAATCGCCGATCGGAGCCCCTCTGGCTGAAGAGGAGACCCGGATGAATCAAACAAGGGGTCAGGTAAGTGATATTTTTTTATACTTTTAATTTTATTTATGGGGAAAGTCAGGCACGTAAATTTTACGTGGCTGGCGTTTAACGGTTGGAGAGGCAGCCACGTAAAATTTACGTGGCTGGCAATAGAAGGGTTAAAGTAATTTGGCCTGTTGCAGCCTGCTTAGACACTTTTTCTGTGCATATATACTGATCTCAAGTCTGCTGTGGGGGCATCCCATTCTGTAACATCCCATTAGCCTCTGTATTTCCTCTAAGCTGCACACTAATTTAAAGTAATTTGGCCTGTTGCAGCCTGCTTAGACACTTTTTCTGTGCATATATACTGATCTCAAGTCTGCTGTGGGGGCATCCCATTCTGTAACATCCCATTAGCCTCTGTATTTCCTCTAAGCTGCACACTAATTTAAAGTAATTTGGCCTGTTGCAGCCTGCTTAGACACTTTTTCTGTGCATATATACTGATCTCAAGTCTGCTGTGGGGGCATCCCATTCTGTAACATCCCATTAGCATCTGTATTTCCTCTAAGCTGCACACTTATTTAAAGACATTTGGCCTGTTGCAGCCTGCTTAGACACTTTTACTGTGCATATATACTGATCTCAAGTCTGCTGTGGGGGCATCCCATTTTGTAACATCCCATTGGCCTCTGTATTTCCTCTAAGCTGCACACTTATTTAAAGAAATTTGGCCTGTTGCAGGCTGCTTATCCACTGTTGCTGTGCATATATACTGTTCTAAAGCCTGCTTGGGGGTATCCCACTCTATAACATACCATACCCCTCTTGATCTGCACTAAGCTGCACACTTATTTAAAGTAATTTGGCCTGTTGGAGCCTGCTTATCCACTGTTGCTGTGCATATATACTGTTCTAAAGCCTGCTTGGGGGTATCCCATTCTGTAACATAACATAACCTACCTCTCTTATTTACACTAAGCAGCTCTCTTATTTAAACTAAGCAGGCCTCTTATTTACACTAAGCAGCTCTCTTATTTAAGCTAAGCAGCTCTCTTATTTAAACTAAGCAGGCCTCGTGGAGGCTGATTGTCCACTTTTGGGTGTGCATTATATTCGGTTTCATATACAGTGGGGTATCCCAATTTGTAAGATAACCTACCCCGACCATGTAAACTAAAGAGGCCTGTTGCAGCCTGAGTTTCTCTGCTTGCCTATGGTCTGCATTACAATCTGTCTCTTTCAATGACACTGCTGCCTGGGGTATCCCAATTTGTAATATAACCTACCACAACCATGTAAACTAAAGGTTACGTCCTTCCAGAAGGAAAACTTATGCCGAACACTATTTTTGTTGGGGGCATTGACCTTTGGATTGATCGGCATGAAATTAAGGATTTTTTTTCAAAGTATGGCGCTGTAAAGAAGGTCAAAATTATTTCTCATACTTGGATTAGTGTTAAAAGTTTCTGCTCAGCTTAAAATACATTATGCCACACTGGCATCCCAAGGCACATGCTATTTAACCCTATCTGTTAAACAAAAGCATTTCTCATACTTGGATTATTGTTAATACTTTTTGTTCAGCTTAAAATACATTACGCCACACTGGCATCCCAAGGCACATGCTATTTAACCCTATTTGTTAAGCACAAGCATTTCTCATACTTGGATTATTGTTACTTTTTGTTCAGCTTGAAATATACCAGGCCACACGGGCACCCCAAGGCACATGCTATTTTAACCCTATCTGTTAAGCTAAAGCATTTCTCATACTTGGATTATTGTTACTTTTTGTTCAGCTTAAAATATACCAGGCCACACGGGCATCCCAAGGCACATGCTATTTTAACCCTATCTGTTATACAACATAAGCGTTGATCAGCATCAGCTGCTTTATTAAGCTACTTCAGTTTGCACTTGTTTTTGACTGCTTTTAATAAACCAGGCCGCAGGGCACCCCAAAGCTGCACCTTGAACGCAATCTGTTATACAACATAAGCGTTGATCAGCATCAGCTGCTTTATTAAGCTACTTCAGTTTGCACTTGTTTTTGACTGCTTTTAATAAACCAGGCCGCAGGGCACCCCAAAGCTGCACCTTGCACCCTATCTGTTATACAACATAAGCGTTGATCAGCATCAGCTTCATTAAGCTTCTTCAGTTTGCACTTCCTTTTTGACTGCTTTCAATAAACCAGGCTGCAGGGCACCCCAAAGCTGCACCTTGCACCCTATCTGTTATACAACATAAGCGTTGATCAGCATCAGCTGCTTTATTAAGCTACTTCAGTTTGCACTTCCTTTTTGACTGCTTTCAATAAACCAGGCCGCAGGGCACCCCAAAGCTGCACCTTGCACCCTATCTGTTATACAACATAAGCGTTGATCAGCATCAGCTTCATTAAGCTACTTCAGTTTGCACTTCCTTTTTGACTGCTTTCAATAAACCAGGCCGCAGGGCACCCCAAAGCTGCACCTTGCACCCTAGCTGTTATACAACATAAGCGTTGATCAGCATCAGCTTCATTAAGCTACTTCAGTTTGCACTTCCTTTTTGACTGCTTTCAATAAACCAGGCCGCAGGGCACCCCAAAGCTGCACCTTGCACCCTATCTGTTATACAACATAAGCGTTGATCAGCATCAGCTTCATTAAGCTACTTCAGTTTGCACTTCCTTTTTGACTGCTTTCAATAAACCAGGCCGCAGGGCACCCCAAAGCTGCACCTTGCACCCTAGCTGTTATACAACATAAGCGTTGATCAACATCAGCTTCATTAAGCTACTTCAGTTTGCACTTCCTTTTTGACTGCTTTCAATAAACCAGGCCGCAGGGCACCCCAAAGCTGCACCTTGCACCCTATCTGTTATACAACATAAGCGTTGATCAGCATCAGCTGCTTTATTAAGCTACTTCAGTTTGCACTTGTTTTTGACTGCTTTTAATAAACCAGGCCGCAGGGCACCCCAAAGCTGCACCTTGCACCCTATCTGTTATACAACATAAGCGTTGATCAGCATCAGCTTCATTAAGCTACTTCAGTTTTCACTTCCTTTTTGACTGCTTTCAATAAACCAGGCCGCAGGGCACCCCAAAGCTGCACCTTGCACCCTATCTGTTATACAACATAAGCATTGATCAGCATCAGCTTCATTAAGCTACTTCAGTTTGCACTTCCTTTTTGACTGCTTTCAATAAACCAGGCCGCAGGGCACCCCAAAGCTGCACCTTGCACCCTATCTGTTATACAACATAAGCGTTGATCAGCATCAGCTTCATTAAGCTACTTCAGTTTGCACTTCCTTTTTGACTGCTTTCAATAAACCAGGCCGCAGGGCACCCCAAAGCTGCACCTTGCACCCTATCTGTTATACAACATAAGCGTTGATTAGCATCAGCTTCATTAAGCTACTTCAGTTTGCACTTCCGTTTTGACTGCTTTCAATAAACCAGGCCGCAGGGCACCCCAAAGCTGCACCTTGCACCCTCTCTGTTATACAACATAAGCGTTGATCAGCATCAGCTTCATTAAGCTACTTCAGTTTGCACTTCCTTTTTGACTGCTTTCAATAAACCAGGCCGCAGGGCACCCCAAAGCTGCACCTTGCACCCTATCTGTTATACAAGATAAGCGTTGATCAGGATCAGCTTCATTAAGCTACTTCAGTTTGCACTTCCTTTTTGACTGCTTTCAATAAACCAGGCCGCAGGGCACCCCAAAGCTGCACCTTGCACCCTAGCTGTTATACAACATAAGCATTGATCAGCATCAGCTTCATTAAGCTACTTCAGTTTGCACTTCCTTTTTGACTGCTTTCAATAAACCAGGCCGCAGGGCACCCCAAAGCTGCACCTGGCACCCTATCTGTTATACAATATAAGCGTTGATCAGCATCAGCTTCATTAAGCTACTTCAGTTTGAACTTCCTTTTTGACTGCTTTCAATAAACCAGGCCGCAGGGCACCCCAAAGCTGCAAGTTGCACCCTATCTCTTTATACTAAATAAGCATCTACAGCCTCAGATTTATTAAGTTATTGCATTTTTAATTGGTTTTGGTCTGCTTTAAATACACCAGGCCGCAGGGTATCCCAAACCTGCATGTTGCACCCCATCTGTTATACTAAATAAGCGTTGTTCAGCATCAGCTTTATTAAGCTATTGCATTTTGCATTGGTTTTTGTCCTGCTGCCAAAACACTAGGCCCCAGGGTATCCCAAACCTGCACTTAGCAGCCTATCTGTTATACTAAATACGCTTGTTGATCCTTCCTCAGCTTAATCAAAGTATTGCATTTTGAATTGGTTTTTGGTCTGCCTTTAACAAAAAAAACACCAGGCCCCAGGGCATCCCAAACCTGCATTAGGCAGCCTATCTGTTATACTAAATACGCTTGTTGATCCTTCCTCAGCTGAATCTGAGCATTGCATTTTGAATTGGTTTTTGTCCGGCAGTCAAAACACTAGCCCATATGGGCATCCCAAACCAGCACATGTCACCCTATCTGTTATACAAAATAAGCTTCTACAGGCCCTTTTTTTTATTTATTTATATTTATATAGAGCTGTAATAGATTATATAGTGAGGTAAATTCGCCATTTTGCACCATTATATAGAGAAGCTCACTGTGTAAATCTGAGGAGCAATAGTTTATACAGTATTGTGAGGTAAATTCGTGGTTTTGCACTGTTATATACAGCAGCCCCTATAGAAACCTGAGGAGTAATAGTTTATATTGTGAGATAAATTCTGTTTTGCACCATTATATGGAGCACCAATAGTTTATATTGTAGGTGAATTCATGGTTTTGCACCAATACATAGAGCATATATAAACCTGGGAAATAAGTTATATTGTGTGAGTTAAATCTGCTCTTGGTCTTGTAGCATTCTATAGAGCAGCTCCTGTGTAAATCTGAGGGGCAATAGCTTATACTGTGAGGTAAATTTGCCATTTTGCATCATAATATCGAGCAGCCCCTGTGTAAATCTGAGGGGCAACAGCTTATACTGTGAGGTAAATTTGACATTTTGCAGCATTATATGGAGCAGCCCCTGTGTAAATCTGAGGGGCAACAGCTTATACTGTGAGGTAAATTTGCCATTTTGCAGCATTATATAGAGCAGCCCAGTTGCCATCTAAATCAACTACTGGCCGGGCAGCTTTTCCAGAGCAAACTCTGCTAGTTGCGGCCACAAGTCAAGTTTGGCTTCCCAGAAGTCCAGCGGATCCTAACGGTGTGTTGGCATGGTCATGTCAGGGTATGACATGACCTGCTGGTTCAGGTCCTGCTCCAGGTCTTCGTGCTGCTCATGAGTAGACTCACTATGCGGGTGTAGAAAGTTACTTATTAGCGACTGAAGACTGAGGCTGCTGCTGATGGAGCTACTGCTGCTGCTCCTTCCACCCCCCCCCAGCAGCCATGGCAGTGGAAGGTGATCGGAGAGGTCCCCCTGAGTCAGACCTGGGGGAGTATGGACCATGGTGCAGATAGACATCGCCCAACTGACTACGTAGGATGTCTCTGTAGTAGGTCAGTTTGTCCTCCCTCTCAGTGGGTGTAAAAAATGCCCCCATTTTGTGCCGGAAGCGAGGGTCCAATAAGGTGGAGAGCCAGACAAATGGAGACAATTCTGCGGTCACTACGCAAGCACGTGAGCATGCATCGTGCCATTTGTGCAAGTGACTGGGAGGGACTACCTGTCTCCATCTCCACTGTAAACTGCCACGTTGTGTCTGGGTCCTCTGTCTCGCCTTCCTCACAACCCTCTAGCTCCTGTGGCTGCTCCTGCTCCTCCTCTCCTGTCAGATGACTAGATAAAATGGTCAGTTTGTCAAACCTGGTGAGGTGGTGGAGCCTTGGCTGCCTGGAACAGAGAGCGACATGCCACTGGGTAATGCAGCAGGCTGGACCACCACTTTGGAGCCAACTCTCCCAGGCCGCTTTATGGTGACGCTGTCCGAGAGGAGAAGTCCCTCAGACAGCAAGATTAAAAATTCCAACAATTTTTGAGGCCTAATTAGTCAGAGGCAATGATACCTAGTTGTTTCTGATTTAATTAAAAGGTGGAAACACCCCCTCAAACAAAACTTCACTTTGGTAATACTATTGCATTTGTTTATTCATAGTTTTATGTATATATACTAACCTATTTTCCCCACAGGATTCCCTTTATTTACTATTTTAACCTGCCTTTTTATCCACAGCTCACCGACACTAATCTTTTCTCCACCTAGGTCCACACCTAAGTTAGAACAGATTTAACCCATCTACACTTCACCTTCTGCCTACACATCTTTCATATAGTCATGTTAACCTCCTGCGGATGCTTGATGAAAAACTGCCACATCGCCGAGTAGCTGATTTTTCCTACCAACAGTCCGCAATAATTCACTGCTGCTGCCGCCGCCACCGACGCCGACTCCAGGGACTCTCTTCCACTACCTCCTGGGAAGATAGCCTGCCACGCAAGTGGTCTACCCCGAGCACATTTGCCTCACTCTCACTCTCACTGTCACTCTCCATCACTCCAAGCCTTTAAAAGTGCCCTCAAAACTCAATGATGTCCTCCTCAGGTTCTTCATCAGTGTCTGCTTAAGGAGCCAAAACGCTTGAAACAAGTCCTCCGACGACTCTCTCCTCATCACTACTTGCCCGCCTAGTGGAAGAAGCGGCGAGTGTCTCCTATACTTCTTGGCTGGGCAGTAGCTGCTGATTTTTTCGATTATCCGATCGTCCTCACTGAATAGTGGAGCTGAACCCAAAGCATAACATACAATAGACAGTTGACTGGGGGTGTCAGATGTCACTTGTGATGCAGTGGATGATCGTGTTAACCAATGGATGACTGCAGATGGGTTGCTGCTCAAGACACGATCGCTAGCTGATCCCGGGAGTTCAGGCCTCTCGCTGACACTCCTGAGGCCACTCACCCCTATTCTGCAGAGACCTCTGCTTGATAAAATGAGGCCTTATATGTTACTATGTTACTAATATGTTACTATGTTACTAATATGTTACTAATCTGTCACTCTCCATTTTTTATTTTCAGAGACTGGCCTGCGTGGAAATGAATGGTGCATGGATCAGCCAAGATTTCCACCCAACAATGCCTGATGCATTACAGTAGATTGATGACGGGGCCAGACCAACACTAAAGAAATATGGATCGTGCAAAACAGATTTAAGGTGCTGCTCTCCAGTTACAGACATTCCTCCACATCAGACCACAAGTAATTATTGAGAAAATGCTTTACGTTACTCTTACTTTTTATTAATATTCTGCGGATAAGATATATGTGCCGAAAATCTGTTCTCTTCATGCTGCTGCTTGCAACTCCAGGGTGTGATTCATCCAATTTTTGGGCTCCTGCAGCCAACTCCAGTGTCTCTTTCACACAATGTTTGGGCTCCTGCAGCTGCTGCTGCTGCTTGCAACTCCAGGGTGTGATTCATCCAATTTTTGGGCTCCTGCTGCCAACTGCAGTATCTCTTTCAAGCTATGTTTGGGCTCCTGCTGCTGCTACCAATTCCAGGGTGTCATTCAGCCAATTTTTGGGCTCCTGCTGCCAACTCCAGTGTCTCTTTAAAGCAATGTTTGGGCTGCTGCTGCTGCTGCTTGCAACTCCAGGGTGTGATTCATCCAATTTTTGGGCTCCTGCTGCCAACTCCAGTGTCTCTTTCAAGCTATGTTTGGGCTCCTGCTGCTTGCAACTCCAGAGTGTGATTCATCCAATTTTTGGGCTCCTGCAGCCAACTCCAGTGTCTCTTTCACACAATGTTTGGGCTCCTGCAGCTGCTGCTGCTGCTTGCAACTCCAGGGTGTGATCCATCCTATTTTTGGGCTCCTGCTGCCAACTGCAGTGTCTCTTTCAAGCTATGTTTGGGCTCCTGCTGCTGCTACCAACTCCAGGGTCCAGTGTCTCTTTAAAGCAATGTTTGGGCTGCTGCTGCTGCTGCTTGGATCTCCAGGGTGTGATTCATCCAATTTTTGGGCTCCTGCTGCCAACTCCAGTGTCTCTTTCAAGCTATGTTTGGGCTCCTGCTGCTTGCAACTCCAGGGTGTGATTCATCCAATTTTTGGCCTCCTGCTGCCAACTGCACTGTCTCTTTCAAGCTATGTTTGGGCTCCTGCTGCTGCTGCCAACTCCAGGGTGTCTTTAGGGCAATTTTTGGCCTCCTGCTGCCAAATCCAGTGTCTCTTAAAAGCAATGTTTGGGCTGCTGCTGCTGCTTGCAACTCCAGGGTGTGATTCATCCAATTTTTGGGCTCCTGCTGCCAACTCCAGTGTCTCTTTCAAGCTATGTTTGGGCTCCTGCTGCTGCTGCTGCTTGCAACTCCAGGGTGTGATTCATCCAATTTTTGGGCTCATGCAGCCAACTCCAGTGTCTCTTTCAAGCAATGTTTGGGCTCCTGCTGCTGCTTGCAACTCCAGTGTGTCTTTAGGTCAATTGTTGGGCACCTGCTGCCAACTGCAGTGTCTCTTTCAAGCAATGGGCTCCTACTGCCGCTTGCAACTCCAGGGTGTGATTCATCCAATTTTTGGGCTCCTGCTGCCAACTGCAGTGTCTCTTTCAAGCTATGTTTGGGCTCCTGCTGCTGATTTCAACTCCAGTGTGTCTTTAGGTCAATTGTTGGGCACCTGCTGCCAACTGCAGTATCTCTTTCAAGCAATGTTTGGGCTCCTGTTGCTGCTTGCAACTCCAGTGTGTCTTTAGGTCAATTGTTGGGCACCTGCTGCCAACTGCAGTGTCTCTTTCAAGCAATGTTTGGGCGCCTGCTGCTGCTTGTTACTCCAGGGTGTGATTCAACCAATTTTTGGGCTCATGCAGCCAACTCCAGTGTCTCTTTCAAGCTATGTTTGGGCTCCTGCTGCTTGCAACTCCAGGGTGTGATTCATCCAATTTTTGGCCTCCTGCTGCCAACTGCACTGTCTCTTTCAAGCTATGTTTGGGCTCCTGCTGCTGCTGCCAACTCCAGGGTGTCTTTAGGGCAATTTTTGGCCTCCTGCTGCCAACTCCAGTGTCTCTTAAAAGCAATGTTTGGGCTGCTGCTGCTGCTTGCAACTCCAGGGTGTGATTCATCCAATTTTTGGGCTCCTGCTGCCAACTCCAGTGTCTCTTTCAAGCTATGTTTGGGCTCCTGCTGCTGCTGCTGCTTGCAACTCCAGGGTGTGATTCATCCAATTTTTGGGCTCATGCAGCCAACTCCAGTGTCTCTTTCAAGCAAAGTTTGGGCTCCTGCTGCTGCTTGCAACTCCAGTGTGTCTTTAGGTCAATTGTTGGGCACCTGCTGCCAACTGCAGTGTCTCTTTCAAGCAATGGGCTCCTACTGCCGCTTGCAACTCCAGGGTGTGATTCATCCAATTTTTGGGCTCCTGCTGCCAACTGCAGTGTCTCTTTCAAGCTATGTTTGGGCTCCTGCTGCTGATTTCAACTCCAGTGTGTCTTTAGGTCAATTGTTGGGCACCTGCTGCCAACTGCAGTATCTCTTTCAAGCAATGTTTGGGCTCCTGTTGCTGCTTGCAACTCCAGTGTGTCTTTAGGTCAATTGTTGGGCACCTGCTGCCAACTGCAGTGTCTCTTTCAAGCAATGTTTGGGCGCCTGCTGCTGCTTGTTACTCCAGGGTGTGATTCAACCAATTTTTGGGCTCATGCAGCCAACTCCAGTGTCTCTTTCAAGCTATGTTTGGGCTCCTGCTGCTTGCAACTCCAGGGTGTGATTCATCCAATTTTTGGCCTCCTGCTGCCAACTGCACTGTCTCTTTCAAGCTATGTTTGGGCTCCTGCTGCTGCTGCCAACTCCAGGGTGTCTTTAGGGCAATTTTTGGCCTCCTGCTGCCAACTCCAGTGTCTCTTAAAAGCAATGTTTGGGCTGCTGCTGCTGCTTGCAACTCCAGGGTGTGATTCATCCAATTTTTGGGCTCCTGCTGCCAACTCCAGTGTCTCTTTCAAGCTATGTTTGGGCTCCTGCTGCTGCTGCTGCTTGCAACTCCAGGGTGTGATTCATCCAATTTTTGGGCTCATGCAGTCAACTCCAGTGTCTCTTTCAAGCAATGTTTGGGCTCCTGCTGCTGCTTGCAACTCCAGTGTGTCTTTAGGTCAATTGTTGGGCACCTGCTGCCAACTGCAGTGTCTCTTTCAAGCAATGTTTGGGCGCCTGCTGCTGCTTGTAACTCCAGGGTGTGATTCATCCAATTTTTGGGCTCATGCAGCCAACTCCAGTGTCTCTTTCAAGCAATGTTTGGGCTCCTGCTGCTGCATGCAACTCCAGTGTGTCTTTAGGTCAATTGTTGGGCACCTGCTGCCAACTGCAGTATCTCTTTCAAGCAATGTTTGGGCTCCTGTTGCTGCTTGCAACTCCAGTGTGTCTTTAGGTCAATTGTTGGGCACCTGCTGCCAACTGCAGTGTCTCTTTCAAGCAATGTTTGGGCGCCTGCTGCTGCTTGTTACTCCAGGGTGTGATTCAACCAATTTTTGGGCTCATGCAGCCAACTCCAGTGTCTCTTTCAAGCTATGTTTGGGCTCCTGCTGCTTGCAACTCCAGGGTGTGATTCATCCAATTTTTGGCCTCCTGCTGCCAACTGCACTGTCTCTTTCAAGCTATGTTTGGGCTCCTGCTGCTGCTGCCAACTCCAGGGTGTCTTTAGGGCAATTTTTGGCCTCCTGCTGCCAACTCCAGTGTCTCTTAAAAGCAATGTTTGGGCTGCTGCTGCTGCTTGCAACTCCAGGGTGTGATTCATCCAATTTTTGGGCTCCTGCTGCCAACTCCAGTGTCTCTTTCAAGCTATGTTTGGGCTCCTGCTGCTGCTGCTGCTTGCAACTCCAGGGTGTGATTCATCCAATTTTTGGGCTCATGCAGTCAACTCCAGTGTCTCTTTCAAGCAATGTTTGGGCTCCTGCTGCTGCTTGCAACTCCAGTGTGTCTTTAGGTCAATTGTTGGGCACCTGCTGCCAACTGCAGTGTCTCTTTCAAGCAATGTTTGGGCGCCTGCTGCTGCTTGTAACTCCAGGGTGTGATTCATCCAATTTTTGGGCTCATGCAGCCAACTCCAGTGTCTCTTTCAAGCAATGTTTGGGCTCCTGCTGCTGCATGCAACTCCAGTGTGTCTTTAGGTCAATTGTTGGGCACCTGCTGCCAACTGCAGTGTCTCTTTCAAGCAATGGGCTCCTGCTGCCGCTTGCAACTCCAGGGTGTGATTCATCCAATTTTTGGGCTCCTGCTGCCAACTGCAGTGTCTCTTTCAAGCAATGTTTGGGCTCCTGCTGCTGATTTCAACTCCAGTGTGTCTTTAGGTCAATTGTTGGGCACCTGCTGCCAACTGCAGTATCTCTTTCAAGCAATGTTTGGGCTCCTGCTGCTGCTTGCAACTCCAGAGTGTGATTCAGCTAATTTTTGGGCTCCTGCTGCTGCCAGCTCTAGGGTGTGTTTTTCAGGCACTATAGGGGCCCCTCATAGTGATGCCCCTTCAACTCTCTGCAATTGTGCAGCTCTGCGATTCTATTAGCGATGCCTATGATCTGCATGTCCTAATTATTTAAAGTATTATTTGACTAACCCAGTACGCATCCTATGCGTGTTACAGCAAGGCAGAATGGTTTACAACTCTATTGAGGCTCTAGGACGCTCAGAAATAGACGTTTTTAATAGCGATTCATCGCGAATAAAATCGAGTCGAAACGAATTTTGTCGGAAAATTCGTCAAATCGGTCGAATCAAACTTTTCAAAAGTTCGCTCATCTCTAATTGTTATGTATCAGGGATCAGGCATTGATGGATTTGGATTAGGATATCTATTTTCACCTTGCCACATTTTTCCCATTCCATCCCATTCTAACATTTTGGACCTTTATTACTAATCATTTTTGTAATTTACATTTGTTTAAATATATATATATATATTTCTTTATTGTGTATGTTGTGTTGTATAGGGGTTTGACCCTAGTGTTTTGCTAAAAGGGAATAACAGGCCCATCCTGTGCCTTGTCAGGCCATCATTTCCACTTAGTATTGTAGTAGAGAGGACTGGTGTTGGTCCCTCCTGTTCTATTTTCTTCCTTAATGTTGAAGTTTGCATTCTGTGTTGTGCAGCTGTGATTGTGTTATCTAATAATTGGATTAAAAAGCAAAAACCAGGCTTTGTCATTCCTTAATGCAAGTATTTCTGCAATGTTATACTCTTGTAAAAGAAAAGCCTGGTGTCTAACATAGTGCTCCTCTTCCCCTCTGTGAAGTGTGTATTGTGTTGTGCTCCCTAATGCATGAAAACCCTTTATGAAAAATATTAAAGCTAAGAGGGAAGAAACACAACCTTGCTGCACACACTCAGGCAAATAATGGCAAATAAAAAAAGTGACACACAGCCCCGTTTTTGTTTTATTCCCAATGCCCTGACACTACTCTGTTCTCCATCTCCAATAAACATTGGATATATCATTGCACAGGACCTCATTTAGTATCATGGGGGCATTGCTTTCAGCATTGTGTTCAGTACATGTGTACTGTTGGAAGGGGCTCATGGATGACGGCTACAATGTTTTTTTTGTATCTTTTTGTGATCATTGAACCACATTTAGAGTGTGCTTGTTTTAAACTATTGACATATAACACATTTCTTTTTCTGCATATAGTGGAAAACTCTATTTTGTCAAGTTTTTGGTATTCTGCCTTATTGTTTTCCTCTTCTGGAATGTAAAATAAACATTTGTGTTAGAATTGTGCTTATCAGCATGCTGCTTCCAGGTTTCTTATATTCCTGTGGCTCTGTCTTGGTATCATAGGAGCAGGTTTTTTGCCCTTTAAAACAGCTTTAAGTAAACTACACATCCCAGGACTTTTCAACTGTAACAGGTGAGTTCATCAACAGCTTGGGTTAAACAAAGCAGCAGCAATTTCCTCCCCAGGTAAGAACATCTGCCAGTAACCTTTTAGCGACTGCAACAAAAGACTGTGTTCCCCCTATCCAAAGAAGCTGAATAAATGCAGATGGGTTAAACCTGTCATATCTGCCTCAGCCAATGATAAACATACGCTAAAGCTAGAGCTGCAAAAAAAAATAGAAAAGAAAAGAGAAAAAATAAAAAACAGATAAACAGTTAACAGATAAACTCAGCGCCTTGAACACAAGGTGGTACACAAGAATGGTTAAAAAAGAGATTACTGATGTTGGCCACCACAGTTGTCTGTGTTTTAAATATGCAATTATGTCATCTATTAAAATAATGAAAGCAGGACTGAACCAGGCCCTAATGCAAGCAGCAATTCATACAACCTTCAACTAGTGCAATTGGCCCTTAGAATAAACCTTAAGTGCCTGTGCACTTTTCTTATTGCACATTTACCCACAGCCCTGAAGAATCTCTTTTGACAGCATAATGAGAGCTGGACAAGGAAGCCTTCACAAAATAGCCACCCCATGGCACAATTTTGAACAACTCACAGATTAAGTTGTGGTTTAAGCACATAGCTTTCCAGAGTAGTTAGAGGCAAATATAGATAGAAAACAGATTTCTTCTATAAAGAGGATGCAATAGATACTTATTGGCTTCATCACAGGCCACCTCCCCACCAAGACATAATATCGATTTGGTTTGGTTTTAGTCCGGCCCTGGTCATAATCAAAGATCAAAAGGACACCATTCTGTGTCAAGTGCGTCACAGGAATATCCAGAATGTTTTTTCACTTGCACTTTTTTTTACCTGTTGATATTTTGTCTCACTTGTTATTTCCATTCAGTATTTTGTTGTGCATGAGGCAAACTGAATGTAGAAAAATGCTGTATTCTAAGTATGTCACACACCCCGCTTCAGAATGAATCATTACATCTGGGTAGTAACCTGTAGAGGGCGATATTGCAGAGATAACATACAAAAAGCAGCCCCTCCCGGCCCATAAATACCTGGGACCTCCCACTCATTCCCCAGTCTTTCATCTCTGCAGTCGGCGAGCAAGTCAGAAGATGGCTGTCTCCTCCTTGCAGGTAGCCGGGTTACCCCTGCATTTTTTTTCCTATTTCTGTCCGGACCTCCTTACTTTAACTCTTTTATGCCTCCACAGCCTTGGCTGTTTTTGGTCCGGGTGAAGGTGGGATACACCTCCTTGGGGTGTACAGGGAGCCATGCTCCCCCGTGAGACCTCATTTGGGGTAGGCGGCTTCGGGTTGGTGATCCCGGTTTGGGATGCCCTGTCCCTGACCATTATCCCTCCACCTGGTGGTGTGGATTCCCCCTCTGGTCCCCTGTGTCCTTTTTTGGGGGGGGGGGGCGCTGTTCCTACCCTTTGTGTTTCTGTTTGTCAGTGTGATTTTACATATGTCTGTGTGTATGGGTGTGGGGTGCTTGGTGCGCACTGTTTGAGGGTGTTCTGGCTGCAATCCCTCGTCAATTTGGTTGCATTGGCGTTCTTTCTGCGGGGGAGCTCCTTCCCCTCAAGCTTGTCTTCTCTTCAGAAGGGGGGGCGGGGCCGGACGCTCGGCGCTCTCGCACGGCCCGCCCCCTCTCCTGCTCTGGCGCTGGAAAGGAGGCCAGCCACGGGCTGGGAGCGCGTCCCTATGGTAACGGGGGGCGGGGCCGGGCGAGTCCCACGTTTCTGCGCCGGCCCGCCCCTCTTCTTCCCGACAACGCTTGTTCCAGCATGTGTGGACGCCATTTCTGTGTAGTGAGTGCCCCTGCGGGCCCCTCATTAGTCTTATTGTGTGTGTGGCGCGTTGTCAGCCATTGGCTGGGTGTTTTTTATTATCGGTCTAGTTTCAATCTAAGCCTATGCACAACTTTGTTTGAATGTATGTTATTATGTACTTTATGGTCCTTTTATCCCCTTCATTTGTTAAAAGGGGGATTCTCCCGGTCCTAGGGTCCCTTGGGTCCAAATCGGGTATCATTAAAATCCTCCCAAGCGGGACTTAAAGGGGCATCCTGGGTTGGTTATCAGCGTAATTCCCTTGGGTCATTGCGACTACCATTAAAATCACCATCCCCTCGATTCAAAGAGCAAAAGTTAATTGATTTCGTATCGAGAATCGTAAGTTTGGGTGGGTGTTTGTCATTTTTTCTTGTTTTTTTGCCCATTTCGTATTCGCACGATCGTTCGCGCATAGACGTATATGAACATACGCATTTCGTACGAGAATCGTATATTTTGCGTTAGTTCGTGTGTTTTTCCCGTCCAAATTGTATTATTTGCGTCCGATCCTATTTTTTACGTCCTTCACATGGGCTTGCGACCAATTCAGAGAGGTGATTGCTAATTGTTTTGAAGCCCATTAAAGAGCTGCTTTACGAAATGTTTGCCGGCAGCTATTTGGCCTCGGGAGTAGGATGGAGAGGAGCGAGTTTGTGGCACATCAAGGGCTTATGCTTTTTGGCATTGAGTTGATCGAGATGTCTGAGAGCAGATTGCCCCTGCGTCGTCGCATGAACATCGATAGCATGAATGATGTTGAGCTGTTCGAGCTGACCAGGCTTAATCGCGCTTCCCTCCATAAATTATATAGTGAGCTGCGGCCATGGTTAGCCCGCACCACAAGGAAGGGGCATGCAATTTCAGGTATGACCAAGATGCTTGGCTGCCTGCAATTTTTGGCGAACGGCTCGTTCCAGAGGCTGGGTGCCCTCTCCGTGGGGATGTCACAGCCTACGCTGAGCCGCGCACTATCTAAATTTTTGGAAGGCATGGCTGCCATAACTCCAAAATATATTTATTTTCCGGATGATATGGCAGCCAGAAACGCCATTAAGCTTGGGTTTTATAATGTGGCCGACATGCCCAACGTTATTGGTGCTATTGACTGCACACATGTGGCACTCGTACCTAGGGCTGCCGACGAGTATATATATAGGTATTGAGATTGGTTATTATGTTGGCCAACGTGTAATGTAACCTGTTTTCCTTTGCGGCAGCATATTTGTTTATCCCTCATTTGTGTAGCTGCTTTATCTAGGCTTTTCATTAGTCTTTCCCAATAGAGTGCAGACATGTATTTTTTTGTTTTAATTTTTTTTTTTCAAATATCAATTACCCTTTTTGTATGTTTTTGCCTTAAGGAATCGAAAAATGGGACACTCCCTTAATGTCCAGGCCGTGGTTGGTCCGGACATGCGTTTTATGAGTGTCCTTGCCGGCTACCCAGGATCGTCGCACGACTCGTATATCCTCAGGCGATCTGGGTTGTTTAGGAGATTTGAGGCAGGTGAATTTTCGGGTGCATGGCTGCTTGGTAAGTGTGTCCTATTTGTGTGCTATTAAATGTGGGATTAATCTTGTATTTGTTGATATTTTTGTATTTGAATTCTTTACATAAGCCAGAAACTGCCTTTTTGTTGGGTCATATATTATGAACTCCCAAACAAAATGCTTGCCTCGCTTTGTCCTTCAGAATGTTTTCCCTTTAGTTAGGATGTCTGTAAGTTCCATGTCCCTAAATATATTGGTTGGGAGTTTATACCCAAGGATCTGTGAGCTTTTGCTCCTTTTGTAGTATTGGTCTTTAAATGTCAAAGTGGACTTAAACTGCATACATTGTAGTTTTCATATAAATGTGGATAGCCCCTCAGCAGCATCCTAATTGTAACATGTCAGAAACCTCAAAATATATTTAAATTCCAACTACCCTTGGCCGTGCAGATGTTTGTTAATTAATTGGTATATTGAAGTGCCATTTTTAATTATGTACTACATTAGTGGCAATAGTTATTTAGCTAATGTGCCCTGGGTGTTTTTTTTGGCCCTTTACCTTACATCATTATGATATATGTAAAATTATTTGTGTTTGTTGTGTTGCCTTTTTAATTTTGATTACATTTAATTGTCTGTTTAAGGTGATTCCGGGTACCCACTTCTACCCTGGCTCATGACGCCTGTGCTGCGGCCCCAGGATGCCTCTCAGGAAGCGTACAACCGTGCGCACCGCAAGACCAGGGCTGTTGTGGAGAGGGCCTTTGGGCTGTTGAAGACCCGTTTTCGTTGCTTGGACCATACTGGGGGCGCCCTGCAATATGATCCCAAAAAAGTGATCGACATAATCATGGCATGTGCTGTTTTGCACAATTTTGCGATACTGGAACGTGTCCCACGTTATGTGGATAGCCTGCCCTCTACAGCCCTAGAGGATGATGGAGAGAATTTTGTTGGGCCACCCAGTGAGTCTGCCCAATCAGTTAGAGCAAACTTGATCTTGCAGCATTTTAGTTAATTTGATTTCGTGTCTCAACATTCTGTGTGTCTGTGTTATCCTTTTTGTTAAATATGTTGTTTTGCCGTAATGTGGCATTACCTCAAAGTAAAACATTTTTACCTTAATTGTTGCCTAATGTATTTCATGTAGTTTCCTTAGGTTGATATTTGCATTGTTACACCTCTTAAAACCAAAATTATCTGGTTTAGCCCAAGCTGTTTAAAATGTGTTCCCACTAAAAACGCCACAAGTATTGTAAGTGAGAATATTTTTTTACTTAGAAAAGTTAAAATTATTGTGCTTAACAGAAAACATTCCACATACATCTGTGGTTACAAATGGATGACATAAAAAAAAAAACATCGAGCACATCTACACCTGGAAGTGAGTGGCACAACCAAACAAGGACACCCAGTCCAAAGGCCAGCCTAGTCCAGTCATTAATATTGCCTGTGCCCAGGGATATTTGGGCATGGCCATAATGTCACACAAACATGTCTGCAAACAGGAGGAGCACCAACCAAATACATATTTAAAGCCATAAGTGGCCAGATACACTCCACATAGACCTATGGCATTGGCTAGTGGCCTTAAGCATTACTCTAAGGAGCTATATGGGAGCAAATACAAAACACAACCTGCATGAGCAACACAAAATGGATTGTTTGAAACCTCAAAGGACAAGTAAATACAGTGGGGGTTAAGAGAAAAGATGTCCCACACAACCATGGCTTAATAGGGTGGCTGCCCATAATACCCAGGTGGAGGTCCAGGTGGAGGTCCATGTGAATGGGACCTAGCCTGGGCCATGGCAGCATTGTGAATTTGAAACTGCTCCACAATGTTTCTCTGCATATTGGTCATCTCAGCCATGGCTGACTGGATGCCATTACTTGCAGTTACCACGTTGCTGTTGAGGGTACGCAACTCCGCGAGGATGCCCGGTAAACTGGTATTGATGGTGACCATGTCGGCATGCCTTTCCTCACGCTCTGTAACGAGCTGTGCCTCATAAGAGTCCCTTTCTTGGGTCCATAATTGAAGCAGGGCACTCTGCCTCCCCTGGGAAATTGTGGGGCGGCGTAATGGAGTCCGCCGCACAATTACCCTGGCTCTTGGGCGTGCCCTGCCGCGTGGTGTCGTCCACCCAACAGCAACAGGCCTGCTTTGCAAATCCTCAGCAGCAGAGTGAACACTGGGGACTGTTGTGTCAGTCTCCCCATGTGCATGCACAATGGATGGAGATTCACTCTGCTGCTGAGGATTGGCCAGAGAAACATTATGGAGCAGTTCCAAATTGGGACCCAGGGGGAGGTCATCCGACGTGCCCTGCATGGAGACATCATCTTCCTCCATTTCCTGGATCTCTTCCATGAGTGTGCGGGTCTGTAGGGACATATAAAAAAAAAAGTGTAAGTTGGCGTCCAAATTTGGGATTCCCACAGTTTAACACATTCTTAAGCACTTGGTAGTATTTATGGTACTAAATTAACTTACCGGAAATCTCGGATCTGGGCTCCTATGCTGTACGGACCTGGTAGGCATAACCAAACTGGGGGGTGAGTTTACCCTTGCTGAGGGATCATGCTGGGCTGAAGAAGAGAAAAACAAACAAGGTAAACACACACATAACCATTTTTTGGATAGGTAATCAAATAAACCACTATTTGTAATATTAAGCAACTCTAGAGCAATGGGGACATTTGTTAAAAGACACGCAAGTTTAGATAGGTGCAATGCCTCGCGAAAACTGCTAACTGACCTCAGTTCGAAGTCAGGAAGTGTACCCAGTCAGCATACAACTTGCAACGCACATTTTTGGATTTAGACTACCATTCGCTAGGTCCGGGGTACTCAAACAATTCTTGTAAAGGTCCATTTAAAGGTATGTGGTGAGAGGTGAATGTCTGGCCATGGGGCTGACGCAGGGGGTGTCTAGTTAGAAATAAACACACTGGTGGAGGGGCTTGAGATTTCAAAGTGCAAACTAATAAAGGCTGCTTGCCCTTGCTGGGCTGGATGGGGCAGAGCTGAGGGGACAGGGATTGGATGGCTAAAGGGGGGAGTTCACGAATTGATGGTGATGGGATGGATGGAGCAAATCTGTTACAAATGTATGGGGCTTATGTGGGGGGGGGGCATGGGGGGACTGTGGCAGATGGGGCAGAGCAGGGGCAGCGGGACACGATTGTGCCAAGAGAAAGATGTACCAAGTTACTGTGTACCTTGCAATGCCACTTCCTGTGCAGTACTTCATATTGCAATGCTATGTTTCAGGGAGCCATGACATTGGGCAGGAGAACAACCACTACATCGCCGATCAAGGGGGCAGCTCTGAGCACGTCAACACAGAAGTAACTGAGTGCAGGGCTGTCTGGGCAGGGGTCCTGGAATCTGGTGCCAAGGTCCGCATTGGGACCCCGGCCCGCCAGTTGAGTCTCGCTGCTCTAGGTCAGATATGTTTGGGGGTGGGTAATTAAATTGTTAACTCAAACACAACTCACACAACAAATAGGCAACCCATCCATAATGATGTGTGTTTTGTGATTGATTCAAAATATATCACTTTTCAGGAGAAACTTCATGACTTGACCAATACAATTGGAAATTTGATCTTTGCCATAATGGATGTGGTCCTAAATGTGTGATTCACAGGGACCAAAAGAGGACACAAACAGGCACAGTAGTGCGAGGCCAAGCAAGGCAAACCATAGGGCCATCCCGTCATCTTGTTACTAGTGAACTTTAGATTATTTACCAAACAGGCAAACATGCAGATTTAAGAGTACTCACCGTGGGTACGGGTCGGTGAGTCTGTGTCCCTTAGACCAGCATGTCCACCGACCGCGACCGGATGGAGAAGTCCCAGCACAATCTCCTCAGCAGGGGTAAACTCCAATTTTGAAGGAAAGCCACCTCCAGTTTTCAGGCTGAAAAGAGAAAATCGTTTGGTACTCAGAAAAGGTGCATACAGTACATCCTAAACCTTATATTTGGAGACATCATTTATTTACCTGTAATTATGCCTTTTAATTTCTTTTTGCCGTACAGCATACTTCAGATCAGAGATTTTCTTCTGAATTTGGGACACATCTTTCCTCTCTTCCCCCGCTGCATTTACTTGTCGTAGGATGGTTTCAAACAATTCCATCTTGCGCTGCTTTGTGGTGTGTTTTGATTTGCTCCCATAGAGCTCGTCATAGTATAATGTAAGGCCACTAGCCAATGCCATATTTTGGTCATGGGAGAATCTCCCACTCAACTGGCCGCGGCGCAATGTGCGGCCAGATGGTTGGCTTGGCTGCTCCTCCATGTGTGCAGACACATGTGGTGACATTATGGCCTGGGGCTGGGTAGGGGAATGGCCGGATTGTTGGCTTCCCAATGACTGGACTGGACTGGCCAAGGGACTGGGTGTTCTTGCGTGGCTGGCCACCGAACTTCCAGGTGTAGATGTGGTCATGGTGGACATTCTGGGCCCTCTTGGGGGGCTATGTTCCCGGCTGGTGCCAGGTCGGGGGCTCTGTTCCCGGCTGGTGGCAGGTCGTGGGCTTCTGGCCCTGCTGCGGGCCCTGTAGGGGCTTCTGGCCCTGCTGCGGGCCCTTGCTGGGGTTCTGGCCCTGGATGGGGTTCTTCGGGCCCTGGCTGGGCTTCTGGCCCTGGATGGGGTTCTGCGGGCCCTGGCTGGGCTTCTGGCCCTGGATGGGGTTCTGCGGGCCCTGGCTGGGCTTCTGGCCCTGGATGGGGTTCTGCGGGCCCTGGCTGGGCTTCTGGCCCTGGATGGGGTTCTGCGGGCCCTGGCTGGGCTTCTGGCCCTGGATGGGGTTCTGCGGGCCCTGGCTTGGCTTCTGGCCCTGGATGGGGTTCTTCGGGCCCTGGCTGGGCTTCTGGCCCTGGATGGGGTTCGGCGGGCCCTGGCTGGGCTTCTGGCCCTGGATGGGGTTCGGCGGGCCCTGGCTGGGCTTCTGGCCCTGGATGGGGTTCTTCGGGCCCTGGCTGGGCTTCTGGCCCTGGATGGGGTTCGGCGGGCCCTGGCTGGGCTTCTGGCCCTGGATGGGGTTCGGCGGGCCCTGGCTGGGCTTCTGGCCCTGGATGGGGTTCGGCGGGCCCTGGCTGGGCTTCTGGCCCTGGATGGGGTTCGGGCCCTGGCTGGGCTTCTGGCCCTGGATGGGGTTCGGGCCCTGGCTGGGCTTCTGGCCCTGGATGGGGTTCGGGCCCTGCTGCGGGGCCTGGGTTGCCGAACTGCCCTACTTGAACCCATGGGCGGTGTGGGCTCCCTTGGGCGGCCTCTTCTGGGGGCAGAGGTGGTGGGTGCTGCTGTTGCCTGCTTTTTGGCTGCAGGGGCACGTGGCTTGGGGCCCCTTTTTTGGGTTCCAGAGGGTCCAGTGTCCCTTGGTGGGGCAGAGGTAGTAGTCTTGGCTCGCAGCTTTATCCTACCTTGCTGGGACCTGGTTGTTGGGCCCTCCGCGGTCTGGCTTTGCTGGGGTCGCTTGGAGATTGCCTTTTTAGGTGCCATCTTCCACAAATGCTCAAAGAGAATGAGCTTTGGGTGCAGGGACCTTTAAATAATGAGCCCAGCGTGTGATGCCTATGCGCACGACTACGCGCTCGTACGAACGTACGTTCGAGCGGAACCAGGAAACCGCTGGGGTTTCACTTATCTGCTGCCTTGAAGAAGCATAAAGATGGCGCCCACTATCTTCACCCGTCAACAGGAAGAGATCCTCATGCTGGTAAGTGGCTGCCTGTGCATTTTAATCTAATAGTCAATGATGGCCTAAATGTAAATGATGCGTTTGGAACTAGTTTGGGGTCTCTTAATGTTTAATAACTGGCTCCTCACACTTCATCCTCAAGGGCCGAGCCTGGCCACGTTTTCACCTGTCTATGCTGATGTCCTAATTAGGGCAATTGCTCAGGCTTAGCAACAGTTAATTAACCTGTGGAGTAGCGGGGCTAGCTGGCAAACCTGGCCTGTCTCGGACCTTGATGCGGATGTTTGAGGAACACTGTTTTCCTAAGCCATAAAAACACAACGGGAAGCCACACACGTGGTCCAAAAGCCTAAGCATAAGCCTACATCTTGGATGTTTAAACCATCCTAACATGCCATAGATGCAGGTGGCCTGATTCTTGATGTTGGCTATTATCTGTATGTACATGGTGTGTGATACATATAACATAAGACCAGACTCTCATTCACAGTCAACGTCCTCTTTAAGGCACTCCCCAAAAATGGCTGCCACTCTAAATGTGTGTGTTAATGACATGAAATTCTCAACTTGTGATGCAACACATATGGGTCTGTGTGGAAAAGTAAAAGCTCTGTGTCCATTATGTTTTTCAGATCATGCTTCAGCGCCGGTATGACTTCGCGCCCAATGTGTGCGAGAAAAGGGACATCGCCCGGGAGATCATCGCGGAGATACACCGTGTCACCAGCACCACCTTCACTCACACCCAGATAATGCAGCATTGGTCGGACCTGAAACGTCTGCACATGCCCCGGGTGCGGAGGTTTTTTGGAATCCATTTCCCAAGTAAGTACAAAGCAATTGCATGGTATATGTTCCAAATGTATAAGTTATGCCTTTATTTCTAATGACTTTTCTTTGGTAGTGTTGGAAATGGATTTCAGAATTCGCCGCACCCGGAGGCGTACAGGCCGACCAGTGCTGCATGAGTCTGCATCTGTGAGTGAAGGTGGTGGATCTCCCGGGCGACGGACCTACCCCTCCTCTGTGGCCTCCTCAGACCAGCCCCTGGACCTTACCACAGAGGAGGGGCCCAACCGCGTGGGCGTGGAGTCATACCTGGCCAGGCATGGGGAAGGCTCTGGTATGTCACTCTTCATGTATAGGCACAAAGATATACATGGCAGGCCAAAAACTAAGTTATCCTTTATTATGTATTTGTAGAAGCTTCTGGTGCGGGTGAGATAGTGGAGGAGGAGGCAGCAGAGATGCTGGAAGTCGATCCTGGCGAAGGTGAGTGATGTCAGCCAGACTGGGAGCCAGATATGTTGGGAATAGTGACTCTATACAAGTACTAACCAAATGTCACATGTTTCTCCAGGGACTTCTTCACAGCATAGCCAGGACCAAGGGCAGCCTGTTGGCCCCAACCAGCCATCTGTCGGCCACCAACTCCGTAAGTCTCCATGCCATTATTATTATTAATGTTTGGTTAGCTAATAACACACACATAACTAAAGGCGTAGCCAATGTGTAGTTCACACTTTCATGTGGGCACTTCGTTAGCTTAAAGAGGACCCTAACTTGTATTAAGAACCTAAGAATTACCCAACACACTGTACCTACAGATTAGAAACATGGAAAAACACCCTTCAGCCATCTAATGCATGTTATTAGACTGAACAAAACCAATATTGCGGAATATGGAATGCGCAATATTTACAGGCAGCATGGGATACAGATTGAAAAAAGTAAGGTGCTGCCATGCATTGTGGGAGTGATGACCTTTCCCTCAACCCAGCTATGCTCTGGATTCCCAAAGCACCACTGTAACCTACTCCCCTGTACTTTATCCAGCTCTCCACTCCTCATTAAGTGTTATGCTTCAGAGTCCAGATGGCGGCGCTGTAATCAAAAAACATCCCAAATTTACTTTGATCTGGTGCAGAATCATTTGGGAATAGTTATTGGTTTTCATTAAATAATGTTGAAGGTCCGGTTTAAGGAGTTTAAAGACTTACCTGTGGGAAATGCATTAACTTTATCCCTTGGAAGAATGACATATGTCATGCATTTACATGTATTTGATTAACCCCAAATCTATTTCCAGCATACAAACCGGTCTGGGACTCCTATTTATGTTTATTTCTCTATTGGTTACAGGGATGATCCCAAAAACATTGGCTGCCAAAAAAAAAAGAATGAAGGAGTTGGTGGCCGAGCTGCTGGCCATACAGGCGACGTTGGGGCCAACAGATGAAGAAGAGGAGGAGGATTAGTGCCCTTGGTCCTGGCTACTTTAGTTAAATGTTTTTAGGATATTTGAATTTTTAAAAATTTAGTAGTTTTGTGGTTAAAAAAAAAAAAAAAAAATTTTATCTCTGTTTTTATAAAAAAAAAAAAAAATATTTTAATATGTTTGTAAAACAAAAAAAAAAAATGTTCAATCTGTTTGTAAAAACAAACCAAAATAATTTTTAATGTCTTTGTCCCCCCCCCCCCAAAAAAAAGAGGTTTTAAACTAAACCCAAAAAAAAATAAATTATGTTTAAACGAAAAAAAAAAAACCAATTCAACATAATTTTAATAAATTATATTTTAAGACTTCCTAAATGTGTCTTTTCTAATATGCGCACCAAAAAACAATTACACAAACAGGAAAAAACACGCTTTGAAACATATAGACATATGTACATTATGTGGTTTGTGTAAGTTTTAGGGTCGTCAACATGAAGTTGGATGCAAGCGCTAAGGGGTTTAGGTAAGTTTTAGGGACCGAGAAATGAAGAAGGATGCAAGCGCTAAGGGGTTTAGGTAAGTTTGAGGGACCGAGAAATGAAGTTGGATGCAAGCGCTAAGGGGTTTAGGTAAGTTTTAGGGACCGAGAAATGAAGAAGGATGCAAGCGCTAAGGGGTTTAGGTAAGTTTGAGGGACCGAGAAATGAAGTTGGATGCAGGCGCTAAGGGGTTTAGGTAAGTTTTAGGGACCGAGAAATGAAGTTGGATGCAAGCGCTAAGGGGTTTAGGTAAGTTTTAGGGACCGAGAAATGAAGTTGGATGCAAGCGCTAAGGGGTTTAGGTAAGTTTTAGGGACCGAGAAATGAAGTTGGATGCAAGCGCTAAGGGGTTTAGGTAAGTTTTAGGGACCGAGAAATGAAGTTGGATGCAAGCGCTAAGGGGTTTAGGTAAGTTTTAGGGACCGAGAAATGAAGAAGGATGCAAGCGCTAAGGGGTTTAGGTAAGTTTGAGGGACCGAGAAATGAAGTTGGATGCAGGCGCTAAGGGGTTTAGGTAAGTTTTAGGGACCGAGAAATGAAGTTGGATGCAAGCGCTAAGGGGTTTAGGTAAGTTTTAGGGACCGAGAAATGAAGAAGGATGCAAGCGCTAAGGGGTTTAGGTAAGTTTGAGGGACCAAGAAATGAAGTTGGATGCAGGCGCTAAGGGGTTTAGGTAAGTTTTAGGGACCGAGAAATGAAGTTGGATGCAAGCGCTAAGGGGTTTAGGTAAGTTTTAGGGACCGAGAAATGAAGTTGGATGCAAGCGCTAAGGGGTTTAGGTAAGTTTCTGGTTGAAGGTGCGCATGCGCAAGATCTTATAAACATACGAACGCACGAATCTAAGAGGCCAAAAACCAATGAAAACCAGAGGCAAACGCAAGTAATTGGAAGAGGTGGACGATGGAAGCAGCAGAAAAACAGGCTGCCGCCGCAACAGGTGAGCACATGAACGTGATTTTTACGATTGCCAACTGACTGAGGCAAGTTCGGGAGATATCATACGAACGGACGTATATTTTAGGATAGAAACGTATTTGCTTATTGAATCACTCGCAAGTTCATACGAACGCACGAGCGGACGGGAAAAATAGGATGATCGTGACCCAAATCCAAGCTGTTACATGTTTCTTTGAATCAACCCACATGTGGAGGCTTCCCAGGATACCGGGCTCGGGCTCCCCTCGGGGCAATCCCGACAGTGTGTGGGCTGTGGGGCATCCCTTACGGGGGATAACGTATTGATATGTATACATGCGCTCTGCAGGCTATGATGCAGCAGTCGGGGTCCCAGACGTCTGGGTCAGTGTCGCCGGCCTCATCCACTACCCCACCCCGCCTGATCCATACCCCAAGTGACGTTGTCATTAGTGGGGAGTCGCAATCCTATGTTTGGGCTAGACTGGCCAACATTGGGAAATTGATCTCTAGCTCTGTGGCTAGAATGGCTCCGGCTAAGAGACGGCACCTGTCTCCGACTGCGCCGGTTATGGTTTTTTATGGTTTTTTATTACTGTGATTCCCTGGACTGGTCTGATTATTCCCCGCTTGATGAGGGGGAATTGTTGAGGAGTCTGAGGGGTCTGACGATCAGCAGTTGTTGGTGCTGATGCTGATTTGGGGCAGGGGGATACTGTGGATACCCCCAGAGGTCCTGAGTGGCACAGGACAAGTTTATAAAGTTTCCACCTTTCCACGCATTTAATCCTGGCCCATTTATTTGAAGTTCTGTTTTTTTCTCCTCCGGAGCAATCCCCTCCACGAGAAGGGGAATTCTTTGGGACCTCTAAGCCACGCTTGGAATTCCCAAATCAGATGGATTTTTATAGCCTTATTCTTAAGGAATGGGAGAACCCTAGTCGGCTTCCTGGTGTTCCACAGGGATGGGATAGAGAGTATCCTTTTCCGGTGGATGCGGTAAAACGCTGGTCGTCTCCTCCTGAGGTTGATGCTCCCGTGTCGGGGTTGTCCAATAACTCGGTTGCACATTCTCCTGATGCCACCACTCTCATGGACGGTGAGGATAAACGCATTGATCAGATGGCTTGCCATGCCTTTGCCATTGTGGTTTCGGCCTTGCGGCCGGTCTGTGCCTCTGCGCTTTGACTGTGGCTTCCAGGTACTCGGTTAGGGACCTGTTGAGTGTTTCCCAGCTTGACCTGTCCAGTGATGGATTCGCAGCCCTTAAGAGTTGTAAATTAATCATGTCTTTTGTTTTGGCCGCCTTGGTTGACGCTATTTGCATCTGTAGTAGGACTTTGGCCTTGCTTGTGGCTATTCGGCGAGCAGTTTGGTTGCGCCAGTGGGCGGCTGACATTGCGGCCTAGAAGTCTCTTACGGGGCTACCCGTCCTGGGGTGTTGTCTGTTTGGAGAAACATTGGATTCTGTGGCGAAAGGAGGCAAGTTACCTCGGCGCAAGACGTAGCTTCTCCCCCTTTGGGGGGGCGGGTTCTTTTAACTCTTCCTTTCGTGGTGCTAGAGTGGGCTGAGGTTTGGCCTTCTCTAATGTCAGAGGTGATTTCTGGAACAGGGGCAGAGGACGTGCCCGTCCAGGTCGCACCTGGGGTTTCCAAACCCAAGCCTGCTGCCAAGCCAGCTCAGCAATGAGGGGGCGCCCTCACCTTTGCAGGTGGGAGGATGGCTGCGGCATTTCTCACAGGTTTGGGATCTGGTGGTCTCAGGCGGATGGATTCTGGATGTGGTGTCCTCCGGTTACAGCTGGAGTTTGAGTTCCGACCTCCTCCAAGATTCTTCAGGTTTTGGGTGCCCTCGGATCCCCAAGCTGCGCAGGGGCTCCTGTTGGCAGTAAAGATCCTTTTGGACATGGAGGTCATTTGCCCGGTGCCTCTGTCGGAGTGAGGCAGGGCTTACTATTCCAACCTCTTTACGGTTCCCTAGTAGGATGGCTCCATAAGACCCATTCTGGATCTGAAGCTTCTCATTGGGTTAGTCAGAACCAAGAAGTTCTGCATGGAGACTCTGCGGCTGCCATCGGTTCTCTTCGTCAGGGGGACTTTATAACGTCCATTGACTTCAGGGACGCTTACTTACATGTTCCTTTGTTCCCGGCTCACCAGAGATTTTCTGGTTTGTGGGGGAGATCAACATTTTCAGTTTGTGGCTCTCCCTTTCGGGCTGCCCTCGGCACCGAGAGTGTTCACCAAGGTACTGACGGGGTTGATGGTCCTTTTCAGAGCCCAGGGCATTCGCATTGTGCTGTTTTTGGATGAGCTTCTCATAATGGCATCCTCTCTCAGTCAGGTGGAGCTAGACACCAGAACGGTGGTGTCAATTATGGAGAGGTTCGGCTGGGTGATCTTCTATTCCTTATCTTCTCTCTCCCCGTACAGGGAGGTCTCCTTTCTGGGCATGGATACCCTTCAGAACAGGGTGTTTCTACCTCTGTCCAGGGTCCAAATGGTTCAGGATCTGATTCGGCTTCTGCTATCCAATCCTCGTCCGTCTATCCGGTTAGGGATGTGATTGGTGGGATTGATGGTAGCTTCCTTCGAGGCGGCTCACTTTGTTCAGCTTCTCACGAGGACTCTTCAGCTCCATATTTTTTAGCGGCCTGGGACAAGTGTCCGCTGTCTCTGGATCAATTATTTCTGACCCTCTGGGTTCGGCACTTTTTTCAGTAGTGGCTGGAACTAAGCAATCTGACGAGGGCAGATTTTTTTCTGACTCCTTGTTGGGAGACGGTCACCACGGATGCCAGCCTGATGCTTTGGGGGGGGGTTTCTGGCAGGAACTTTAGTTCCAGGGACTGTGGGGGCCTCAGGAGGCTCACACACCCATCAATGTCTTGGAGCTGAGGGTCATTTGGTTGGTCCCGTCCCGCTTGACTCCTCATTTGTGGGGCTTGCCGGTTCAGGTTCGATCGGACAATCGGACCGCTGTTGCTTACTTTATTCTCCAAGGAGGGACTCGCGGCAGGAGTGCCCTCAGGGAAGTGTTTCTGATTCTTGCATGGGCGGAGAGCAATGTTCCATGCATCTCAGTTGTTTACATTCCGGGAGTGGAGAACGCGGAGGTGGACTCCCTGAGCGGCAGTTCATCTCGCAGAGGGGAATGGTCTCTCAGTCCCATGGTATTCCGGTCCCTTTGCACAAGTGGGGGACTCCTGAGGTGGATCTCTTTGCCTCCTGTAACAATCACAAGCTTCCTGCATTGTGTCTCTGTCTCAGGATATTCTGGCCCTGGCAGTGGACGCCATGTCTCTGGTCTGGAGGAATCTGGGGTTTTCTGTTTCTCCCCTTCTCCATGATAGGCAGGCGCCAGCGATCCTGGTGGCTCCAAGGTGGGCACGTCAGTTTTGGTTCGCAGATTTTGTTCGGCTGGCAGTAGACCAGTACTGCCTGCCTCTGTTTCCGGATCTGATCCCTCAAGGTCAACCATGTTACCCAATTTACAAATGCTGGTTTTGACGGCGTAGCTGCTGAATCCTTCATCTTTAAAGAAGGTCTGTCTGCTGCTGTGAGTTGGACACTGGTTTGGACTAGGAAGAGGTCTTCCTCTAACGTTTACTACAGGACTTGGAGGTCTTATGTTGATTGGTGTGAGGATAGGGCCTTTCCTTGCTGGGTGTTTTCTATTCCTAGGATTATGGAGTTTCTGCAACATGGTCTGGACTTGGGTTTCCAGCTTAGTACTTTGAAGGGGAAGGTCTCGGTCCTGGCGGTCTTCTTTCAAAGGTCTTTTACTCTTCATCCTTTTGAGCCGTGCAGGATGTTGCGTTTTCCATGCTCGCTCAGAAGGTGGCCTTTTTTGGTGGCTATCACTTCTGTTCGGCGTGTCTCTGTGTTGGCGGCTCTGTCCTTTCAGGCTCATTACTTTGAAAGACGCTAGGACAAGGTGGTTTTTCTTTTCAAGACAGATTTCTTTCCTAAGGTTGTTTTCTGCCTTCCATTTGAATCAGGATGTTGTTCTTCCTTCCTTGTGTCTTAAGCCTAGCACAAGGAGAGGGTCTTACACTCCTTGGCCGTGGTTCGCTGTGTGAAGTATTAATTAACATAGAAACATGGAAGGTTGACGGCAGAAGGAGACCATACGGTCCATCTAGTCTGCCTTTATGTGTATACTGTATGTCTTCCGTTCCGGTCTTTCCAAGTTTTATAAGGTTGATGTGGGGGCCTCAGCGGATGCTGTTTTTTGGCCGCGAAGTTCTGCAAGCTGCAGTGGTGCAGGTTGTGCTTTATTGCCTTGTTTGGATCCCCGCCCATTACGGACACTGCTTTTGGATGTCCCAGATGTAATGATTCATTCTGAAGCGGGGTGTGTGACATACTTAGAATAATACCATTTTGTGATTACTCACCTGTAAAATGGGTATTATAAGTATGTCACACACCCCGCTTCACCCCGCCCTTTTTGATTTTCTGGATCCTTTGTACTGTGAACCTTTTTTACTGTTTATATTTGGCTCTTCCTGGTCCCTTTACTGCTGTCTTATACTGGGGAATGAGTGGGAGGTCCCAGGTATTTATGGGCCGGGAGGGGCTCCATTTTTCCATGTCATCTCTGCAATATCGCCCTCTACAGGTTACTACCCAGATGTAATGATTCATTCTGAAGCGGGGTGTGTGACATACTTAGAATACCCATTTTACAGGTGAGTAATCACAAAATGGTATTTTATATTGCTGCTGATACAATAAGGAGACAGGTTAATGAGTTATATTGACTATTTCTCCTGTATAGTTTAAGATTCTCTGAATTCTGTTACGTCTCTGCTAGCCTTTAGCATAAAAGGATTATACCTATTACAAAATCACCTATCTTATCCCAAAACGATCTCTCCTAACCATCTTTGTTACTACTTAATATATACTTTATAATGTTCTTGAGAAGCATCTGGGTCATTAATGGAACTCTATAAATAATGCCTAAATTTGACTTTCTTTTAAAGATTTGAGATGCAAGCCCTCATAGAAATCATTCAATTGCCATAAATAATGCAGATGAATGAGGGCAGTGTGCAATGTGCTAAACTGTGCGGTGGGAAAGAGTTGAATAAATGATCACACTTTTAGCAAGCAGACATCCAGTTCTAGAATGGTGTGCTGCAGGAGATCATCTTTGACAAGCTCTTAAATAATGCACCTGTACTTTGTGTTTCCTGACCCAAGAGCTGGAGAACACAGCCTCAGAGATTTCCTGTTTCTTCTGGTGTTTGGCATACAACACTTCCCCCGCATGGCCACTATTAACTCAGAAAGATCTGTCAGAACCATTAGCCATTCTTACTGATCAACAATGATTTTCTGTCCAGGGTACAAGAAAATAGCCTTACCATACCCGATTAAGTAAATAAATAATGTCTTACAATGTATGCGCTAATATTAAACTCAGGATGTGTTTTGGCTGATTTCCTGTTTAATTCACCAAGTTCCTCTTTTGTTTAAAAAAATGAACAGATTTGGAATTCAAGCTTTGGGCCTTATTTATCACGGGCTAGCGCCAGGTAGTGTCTGATGAGCGCCAGGTACCGCCAGCTATCGGCGGCTACCGACTCAAGTACGCCCGGCGGCGGTCACAATGACGCATTTATCAAGCTAAATGAGGCTAGCGCCGGCGAGAGCGTCAGCTAGCGCGGGATTCATCATGAAGCCGCCTGGGACGAACAGCGCCGCTGCAAATTCCTTCACAGCGCCAGGTATGACCTGTCGCTCCCTGGCATTGTCCAATGCATTTCAATGGAGCAATGTTTAATTAATCATAATTAATTGGTAATATTTTTTTTTTTTTAATGTCAAAAATTCTGAGACCACTTCTGCAATGTTCGGTTTTTTTTTTAAGTAAAAAAAAAAAAAAAATTTGTGCAGAATTGATCTTACAGGTCTGATATTAATGTATTCATATTACAAAATGATTCAAAAACATGTATAATGTTACAATCAAAAAATATGGTTGTTTAGGGGTTAAAAACTAGTTTACACCCATCGCCGCCAGCGCACTGGGGTTTAAACAAGGAATGGACAGCGCCAGCAAATTCGGAGCGTGATTTTTTAATGAATATGAAGCAAGCCGTTCGCTCTGGCCATTCGTTGTCAGGCGCTCACATACAACGCTGAACCTGTGAAACAGCGACCCCCCAGCCCGTATTCAACATTACCGCACACCGACTGAGTCGCTGTCATCAAGCAAACGCTGGCCAAGCACAGCGAATACTGGCTGGCGCTGTAAAAATCACACTACAGTCGCTCATCTGTCGCTACCTGGCGCTATTAATGAATCGGCCTCCCCGTCTCACTGAATCTAATAAATATACAAGTCTTTTTGCCACTCTGCCTCTTCCATATTGTGTTTCTTGGGTTCTCCATATTTATGACTGTGCCTTCTCTGCTCCCCTCCATAATTTTCTTGTATTGCCTATTGTGTCACCTCTTTTACCTAGAGCCCCCGTTCTTCCCATAGTAACCCCCATAGCCTGTCTCATGCTTTCTGTACAAAGTGCTTGACCACAGTAAATATAGAAAACCAATGCAGGGGGTGGTTTTTGCACCTACACAATTAGGTGCCACCAACTGATTGCAAGGGTTTGTGAGCCTGAATGGAGAGTTCCGTCTTTAGAGAGTGCAGGTGTAAGGCTTACCAGTATGCAGATACCAGTACAGAGGATATTGCCCAATGTTCAAAACTGATTCACCTATACTATAGTATATAGTTTGCCTGGACTTGGTGGAGCAAGCAATATCCTATGGGTCTACGGGTGGGGGACCTTTCACAGGTGATGGATGGATAGTCGAGACAGAGCCAATGATAATAGACAGTAGGAAAACTTTAATAAAGTCAGATATAAACCATAATACACAGGAAGATTAGTCTGAACTGGTGTTGAGACATAAGGGTGAAGAGTACTCAGGGTCAAAGGATGGGCCAACACCAAGATGAAGAGACGTCAGAGATGGAGTTGAGGATATCCAGGATCACACATGATAGTTTAGAAGGTGCAGTACAAAGTGTCAGGCAAAGTTGAGGTCAAACGAGGTTCAGGGTCATGCACAAAAACTGAGACATCTTCCAGTTGCTTTGACGTGTACTGGGCCCTAGCCTTCAAATGGCCTGCTGACACTCTGAAATCACATAGTATTTACTTTGTAGTTCTGACCAATGATTGGCCCAGGAATTCAAACTATGAAGACTACACTGCTCTTATCAGCACTTTCCTAAAGATGCATAATGTGCTTTTTTGGTAAACAGAGTAGAGGTACTTTACTGTTTTGGCTAATTATTATAAGTAGTTGCAGTTGACCAGCCTCCAGTTGCTGACTAGCAGGCATATCCTCCTTACTCTTTGCCTAGTCTTACCCTGAATGAAGTATGTAACAGGAACCTGCTGTTCTACCGAAGGCCTCAAGCTGATATCACAGCTAAGTGAAGGCACAGGTTCAGACTTTGGTATCTTGAACAGCCCTCTAAAGCTTGTTTCTATGGGTGCTTCATGAATGCTAGAGATGACCTGGTGCTAGAAAAGGTAAGTCATGGACTAGCTAATGAACCGACGATTCCTGGCTGGGACATTTTTCATGGTGCTATACTTTCTCTCTGTGTCACTCATGGGGGGAAACAGTTGCTTTGACATGTTGTATAATAAATTGTTGGTCTCAAAGACTGTGAGGCTACTCTGCTGTCCCTTTACCTTAAGGACCTGTGCCCATGCTCTGCAATTCAGGGCACCCAACCTAGAAAATCTCTGACTTATTTTGTTAAACCTATTTTGAACAACAGCCACAACCGAGACACATGGGGGGAAACAGTTGCTTTGACATGTTGTATAATAAATTGTTGGTCTCTAAGACTAGGAGGCTACTCTGCTGTCCCTTTACCTTAAGGGCCTGTGCCCATGCTCTGCAATTCAGGGCACCCAACCTAGAAAATGTCTGACTTATTTTGTTAAACCTATTTTGAATAACAGCCACAGCTGAGACACAGTCACAATGTCCTTATAGACTTAAATGCTTTCTCAATGGGGTTGGAAACAGCTGGGAAAATGTCACAGAGGTTCAAATGATTTACCATTCACCAACCATATTTTTCTTCTACATTTCTATTATGTCGCCTGTTTTTGTGCTTAACACCCATAAGAATGTTAAAAAAATATATATTGGACAGAGGAAAAATAAATTCCATATTTTAGCTCAATAAGATTTCTGCTTCAAAAATATATGGGTTTGGAACATTTTAATGCATTTTAAAGTCTATACTTATATGTGTTTTATTGGTTAATTCATATGAATAAATATGAAAACTGGCTCAGTCATCTAGGCTAGAAAATGGATGCATGACCCTGTCAAATAAGGTTTAAAGCTATTTAAATTCCAGCTGGATAAATGATTGTAGCACAACTCAGATCTAGTTGATAGAAAAAGCACAGCAGTACTAATAGCTCATATGAATATTAGTTAAACACCTGCCAGGAAAAGTCCTCTTTCAACAGCATTGCCAGTCAGGTGAATGGCGGCAAACTCACTGGAGCTTCAAAAGTCAGTCAGTGGTGAGACAGACATCCCTTTCCACTAGAAGGGGCACATATATGGTCCCTTACTATTTTTATTTTAAGGTACATCTAAAATAAGTCTAAAGCTTCAAGTAATCATGATTCATATTGAGGCTTTAATTTCCTCCGAACAGTATTTAAATATAGTAAGCTAATATGTTGTAGTAGTTCTATGTTTTAGTATTATAGTTCAATGTAGCCTTTTAAACTACAATCATTATATGTGCATGCCTAAGCCAATATATATATATAATTTTATAAGGCAGCCGTTTTTTTCTAATCAAAACAATATTTCTATAACTCCCTACAAAAGTAAATATGTATGTAGAGTTACTTAACGCTTAGATGCAATAACTATTTTTAAGAACTGACCCCTTGTCTGAAATATTATGGCACCACAACCATAGGCATAGTATTGCCCGACCTCTGAAAACTGATATGTGAATTTTACTTATACCTACCACGCTCAAGGCAGAATAAGGTTATGCGTTATGAGGTCTGTACTGCTAATAAAGTCATCCCTAAAAACTTTTCTTAATTACAAACTCGTTGTAGTAAGGATGTGGGCATTTTATGAAATTCACTTGAAATCTGTCCCAATGAAATCATCAGCTGTACCATATTGACATAAATTGCGTTGAGTTTCTGTTGACTTTCCTATGTTATGTGATTGGTTTAAAGGACTCAAAAGCCCCAGTAGCTGGCCCTGAGGTCTAAAATACTCCAGGGCTCATAGCAAGACTGCCCCCCAGGTATCCGAAATTAGGATGCTCCGCTGTATGAAACCCCTGGGTCATAATATTACCTTTCCCAGCAATTCCCACAATGCTGTAGTTGCATCCCTGGCTTCCCTGTAACTGTGGCACACTCCCGCACCCAGCCATATAGATAGGTTACAGGGAAACTGGGAAAGCAACCAGTGGGCTGGTCTTATCAGCAGGCATTTCTGAGATCAGCCAAATGGCAATCTCAAAAATATGATATGGGGTTGCATTGATGGTGGAAATCCCAATTTTACTTTTTAAAACTAGGCCATCACTGAACCAGTTGCATCACCTGAGGTACTCGAGAGGAGGAAAGAGGAGCAAAGAGGGCGAGAGGAGGAAAAAAATGGTTTTGTGCCTCTTTAAATACATGAGTAACGGATGAAACCTGTATCTTAGGCATTATATCTGCTTTAAGAAAATTGTCAGCAATGATAGTAGATATGCTAAATTTGTAATTCTGTGCCCAGAACTTCATGATGGTGACAGCTTGGAGACCAAATTTCTTGTGGATAAGGAAGGGCACATGTTTAATATCTATATATAAGTGTCATTGTGGTAAAGTCAGCAGCCCCTATATCCCCTAATAGCTTTTCCTTCACCATATTTCATTTATTATAAAAATAACAAAACCAGGGACACTTTAAATTCAAGGGCTGTCTCTTATATTTGAGATGTCCAGTCACAGTCTTAGAAATGATGGCTGTTCTGACAATTATAAATTAAATGAAAGCAAACAGACATGCTTTGTTTTTCCTAGAGACATTTTGACTTTCCCAGTTCCAATAAAACCCAAACAAAGTCCAACTGCTTTGGCTGTAAAAATTAGAACCTTCCCTAACGAAAATATCAGGACGTTTATACAAACATTCTGTACAAGCGAAAAACAGAAACAGAATGTTACAGTTCAGGATGTCTGTAGCTGGTTGTGGATTCACTTGCCTCTGACCGCATAATCTGGGGTTCCTGGGGCAGATTTTGTGACTGACTGCCTCCAGGTCATGATCCCCAGCTTGGTCACATGGACACAACTGTCACCTGCATGTGGGAAGGAACCCTAAGCTACAATAAAGTGCTTAGGAGCAGACAGCTTACAATGTGAGATTTAGATGCTTATTGTTATTTACAGTACTTGTGTTTGGTGTGCTTTCGTGTAAGTCCAATATCCCCAGAACTGCGCAGAACTGCTTAAAGTGTCAAGAAATTCCCAGCTGAGCTACCACTAGCAATTAGCAAGGTAAGTCTATCTTAATCTAGGTATTAGAAGTATAGATGAGCTCCCTAGAACCTGAGTTTGCTCCGTATCTCAGGGAAAGTTCGATCCATAAGGAACACATTTTTGGGGGTTTGTGCCAGTCGAACTTTCCCCGAAATCCTAACTGACCTGCTCTCTCACTGTCCCTCATCTGGCTCGCACCACTCTGTCGCTGTCCTGCACTGGTATTCGCAGCATCCAGCAGCCCGGCTGGGCTCCCGGCATCTTTTCTCCACGCCGCAAGGAGGGGCATTTATACTGGGAGTGAATTGTGACACCACACCTCAGTATAAATGCCCCCCCATGTGGCAGGGAGCAGAGGTGACGGGAGCCCACCCAGGCCACTGGATGCTGCAGAGACTGGGGCGGAAAAGTGCTGGAGGGTGAGGACATCGCCTGACGCTGGAATGGGAACAGAGGTAAGCTTATCTTCCTTAATTTTTGAGCAACTTTTTAAAAGTTTAGTGTGGACAACCCGAATTTCTCAGGGAAATTCGGTGAATAGGTCGGAACGAACTTTTAAAAAGTTGCTCATCTCCAATTAAATGGATCATCTGCTGTGCTTTGCTGTAGCTTCAAAGTGACACATTTAGTGATGTGTACTTATATATTAGAATTACATGCAGACTTTACTCTGAACTTAGAAGTACAAGTTTACTCCCCCTTTAAACCGGACCTTCACCATGATTTAATGAAAAGCCCAAACTCTTAAAAAACGATTCCCCAGCATCTAAAATTAATATATTTTACATTTTTAGTCACTAACTTATTATTCTTTCCCCCACTGGGCTGCAACTCTTTTCAGGAATTTAGGATATGGGCGCCGCCATCTTGACTCAGAAGCATCACACTTACTGAGGAGAGGAGAGTGGGATAAGGTACAGGGGGGCAGGTTATAGCTGTGCTTTGCTCAGACAGAGCAGAGCTGGGGTCAGGGAAAGGTCAGCAGTCCCAGAATGCAGAGCAGCACAGTCACTTCCTGTTTGCAGGCACTTCCTGTTTGCAGGCTGCCTGATAAAATGGCGGCTTCCATAAGCCGCCATCTTGGATGTTTAAAGGCTCATAACATGCAGTAGATGCAGGTAGGATGATTTTTAATGTGAGCAATCTGTATGTACAGGGTGGGGGAAACATATAAGATAGACTCTTATTCAGAGTGAAGGTCCACTTTAAGCAATCCAAAATCAATTTTGTCCAACAGTCCAACATCTTCTCCAACTCATTCTTTTCCCTACGTGGAGAGTGTTTCAATTCGTGAAGATATATTGCAAAGTTTACTTGCAAGAGGATTTGATTCTGAGGTTATGGCAAACATAAATATTATGTCAAAGTCAAGGCTCCGGAGATGAAAAAATAAAATGAACAACAAAAACCAACTACTTACAATAAAGCAGGTCTGTTATTGGGATTTAAAGAGTGATAATATCCAGACACACAACACTCTCAGAGCTCCTCTCCTGCTTGTATAGATGATTAAACAGTCTTTCTGTTACCATAGGAAAACTCACAACTGTTTATAGATCTGTGTTTTAGGCAGTCTAAAAGATAGCTATGACACATCTGAGTTGCTGTAATAGCTGTTTATTATGCTGGAACGCTTGTTTTTATATCAGCAGAAGAACAGCACACACAGTTGCTGTGAAATAAAGAACATGTTTGCAGATTGCTTTCTGCTTTTAAGTAGTTACAGTCTTTGGTGAATACTGCCCACAGAGAAGCTGTTCATTTCAAATCTAAATGACAAAATGTTTGCAGAGTATTGACATGATGGATCAGTTTCTAGGAATCATTAGATCACACTGAAACATAAAGGGAAGCTTTGAATAAAGCTCTGGCAGTCTCTGCTTAACAGGTCTGCAAATAATGCATCAACGGCATAGAATATATCCCCATTTGGATAGATCTATTGTAAATACATGACTAGTAAAATTATTAGCATCAAACATATCTGCCCTTTTTTTTGCAAAGAGGTGAGTACACAGCTGGATAGGAGGGTGTGACTGTCTCTGAGATGATATAATTGTTTTACCCATTGGTTCTGAGAAATGATGCTGTGATTATCAGGAACCACAACTGAGACCACAAACGATGGGGAACATATGTTAACTACCTAAACTGCACATTAGCACTTGGTAAAAATGATAACACATGGGCTGGCTGATTCATTACTAGTGCCAGGTAACGGCAGATGAGCGTCTGTACAGCGGCGCTAAGAGCGACCACTAGTGTTCGCTCTGATCGGCTGTGAGTCGCTATTACAGAGTGCCTCAGTCGCTATAGTAACATGGCCGGCATTGATGAATGCTCACCCAAATTCAATGCAGCGTCTGACCATTCCTATGCTGCTCTAACAACACAAAAGTTTAGAATCTTATATTGCCAATGATAACATTGGCAAGATAAGAATATAAACAATGAATTATTTGAAAAACACAATTCTTTTTTGTTGTTCTTTGTTAATGCATGTTGAATGCATGGTTTTGCAAAAATGCATTTTTTATTGTTTCAGATGTGTTTTTTGTTTTTGTGAAGAGTCAGACATTAGTAATGTAAAGAAGAACAAAACACAACCCTAATTCCCCCCCCCCCGTTGTTGATTCTTCATCTCCAGCAGCATTTTCCTCGATCTTTGAACGTACTGCCACAGTCTGCGATGCTCCTGTGTGCAAGCTGTTTGAAAGAAAAGACAAAATTAAGTACTGCCGCACAAAGTATTCAGTATATACCTATGAAAGTTAGAAAAATAGTTCGTTTAAAGATTATTCATTCAAAATCTTATAAATCTTACACAACAGGGAACTCTTTAAAAATAATAGATGGCTAAATAAACAAACCTGTGTATCCATTCTAGATTATCCACCCTAGTCTAACATCATAAACTACCTAACCTAACCAAATTAGGCCTATTTGACCACCGGAAGAATGTACTTCATGTATTGGTCAATAACTCCTGAGGCAATATGATCTAAATACATTCACCTTTAAAATGTAAATAATGATTGGATCTACTAATTAGTGAATGGGGAGTTACAATAGTAGCAGGAATTAAAACCCACCACATAAACAACTGCTGCCTTTATCATGTAGGGTTAAGTAACATTAGCCGGGCCACCAAACTAGCATGCTTACATACAATTATGAATGATGATTGCAAAAAGAGGGTTTCCATGTATGATAGTGAACTGTAGACTGCCAATGTGTACATGGTCATGGACACATATATATGCATGTTTACAAGGTTATATTAACAAATCACAGTACTCACCACCGCAGCTGTGGCTTGGGCCCATGCTGCTGGAGGGTCCTTGAGCTAGGGTGGGGAGAATTCTCCAAGCAATCATAAGAACATTGTATTTGATAGAGAAAATAGACCTCACAATGTATTTGATAGAATGGTTCAATCTGAGTAATTTTGGTTACACACTTGGCCATGTGTTAGCTAAAACAATACTACTTTGGCAAACACATGATCAAGCCACATAATCTTTTGAAGTAGGGGTACACCAGAAGAGAAGCTAATGTGATAGAGGCCACATGGCCACTTCACAACCATATCAGGTTTCATATATTCCTAAAATGATATAGGCATAAAACACTATATGCATATACTTTATTAACCAAACTAAAGCAAATCTTACCTTGACTATGCCTGAGTGCCAAATCCGCAGCATATGTGGAGGAGGTGCCAGCTCTATGATGCCCTGAAAAACATTTAGTAATAGAAAGAAAAATTGTAAAAACAACAAGGTACCAATGGAAACAAGCCAAACTAAGAGCCAAACTAAGAAGTCCACTCACCAGGGGATGACCTGCTGCTTGGATCCCAGGGAGGGCTATTAGGTGGAGGCGAGGTGCTGCCACTCCTCACAATAGACCCAGCTGATCCCAAACCCGATAGGCCACCCTCCTCCCTCTCACTCACTGATCCTTCAGGGAGTGCGGTGGAGTCCCTTGCCTCCTCCCCACTTGAGAGTGGCCACAAGGGGTTTGGGACTCCGCTGAGTCCAATTGTGAGGAGCTGAGGCTCCACACTGCCCTCACCCCAGCAGCACACTCCACTGGGGCATCATCCCCTTTCTCCCCTGGGTCCTCGATGTGGGATCGGCGAGAGGGACCCTCCCCTGCAGACTCATCCGACCCAACCAAATGTCTGCGGGGGGAGGATACCCTTTCTGTGTTTACCCAGGGGAGCACACTTATCTGTAGAGAGGGAAATATAAAAATGGAAAAAAGTAAGACATCAGCAGATTAATGTGGACATATGTAAAAATAATGTATGTGTGTTGAACTTACTAGATGCGTAGGCATCATAGAGCCGGTAGACGCTCTCATTGTCCTGGTGCTTGAAATCTAACCACTTCTGTATAATATCTCGGAGGGTCAGTTTCGTCTTGAAGTGCTGGGAAACGGTGTCCCTCACCTCCTCCGCTATGCTGCTCTTAGCACTCAGGGCATAATCGTATTCTTTAACGCAGAATCCTGGAAGTATAAAAAAATCCAAAAAATAATTTAATAAATAATCTTTTACATTACATTAACATATTCAAGGTTTGAATTTATACATTAGTCGACAATTTACAAATTATTTTTTATTCCCTTAACCTTTTAATATATAATGGTCAAGCACTCTAATAACAAAAACAATCAAAGATATATATTATATACCAATAGTACAGTTGGGGGTGCAGCTACTTTCAGTCAGGGTATCCATAAATTTAACCCTGATAACTAAAGCATTGTATCTTAATTAAAGAGCGCACACCTTTTAAAAATTAATCATAGACATATTTTATTACATCAACAGAATTCAGATATCTACACATAATCATTGTTCTCCAAAATCCCAACATATAAATGACAAACACATTCATTGCACCTGGTGGTCTCATCTTTCTTATATCACATCTAAAGAGATACTCAGCTATTTATCTTCATCTCAATGTATCCACATCCAGGGATGTAACAACAACAGGCTAAAGTGCTTTGTGCTCAACGCTAATTGTATACACATTGTTACATGTTACATGTTACATACGGCTGTTTCGGGCCCACGTGGCCCTTCCTCAGAGACCTCTGAGGAAGGGCCACGTGGGCCCGAAACGGCCGTCAGGTTGAGCGCGGTATATTGGAAGGACTTGCATTTAGGTTTGATGTTTTTGTATGTGTTTATGTGCGTTCATTGTTCCCATGGGTATGTGCAATAGGGGCAAGTGCAATAGTATTGAGCATGATGACTGTAGTCTGTCTCACATGTAACAATGTGTATACAATTAGCGTTGAGCACAAAGCACTTTAGCCTGTTGTTGTTACATCCCTGGATGTGGATACATTGAGATGAAGATAAATAGCTGAGTATCTCTTTAGATGTGATATAAGAAAGATGAGACCACCAGGTGCAATGAATGTTTTTGTCATTTATATGTTGGGATTTTAGAGAACAATGATTATGTGTAGATATCTGAATTCTGTTGATGTAATAAAATATGTCTATGATTAATTTTTAAAAGGTGTGCGCTCTTTAATTAAGATACAATTATTCCATTAACCTGCCATAAAGAGCTTGGGGAATTCACAACGTAGAAAATCTAAAAAGTGCTTATATGTTACAAAATATAACTATTGGAATGTCCATGGATAATTTTCAAATTTAATGAAAATGGATTAAAACAAAATTAACCATTAAACATTTAAAGCAGCATGAAAATAAAACACATTGAAAGTATGCCACTACAGAGTACATAATGCATTAAAACACATTTCATGTTAACACTTAATTTAACAACTTGCCGATTAACCCTGGGGTCCACGCGCTGCCTCTTCTTGGGTGGGGACATCAGATTCAGATGATGAGGAGCTGGGGAGATGCCGGGCAGACCTTCGGGGTGCCATGGCTCTGCACAGATCGAAAATCAGAAGTGCATAAAACGAAAGCGAAAGCAAAACCTTTGACCCCCCTCGCAAGCTACGAACGCTATGAAATGCAAAATATCTTATGTTTACGCTATAGAACGCAACAACAACATACATACAGCCTCAAAATATTAAAGTTACTGTAAGAATAGGCTAAATAGGCTAATATCCAAAACATTAATAGTGTTTTCCTATTTGGCACAGCATACGCAAGGCAGTGTTCTGTAGCGACATACGCCTATACCACATACCACAACAGTAGAGTGCTGCATGTAGTGAACAGCAGCGATTGCTCAGCGACTCACACCATATTCATAAAAAATTCACACTCACAGAACGCCGGCGCTCTAAATTGGGTCGCTGGAGCACATAGTGCCAGACGCTGTGTGACTAAAGTCTGTTTTCTAACGTTTACACACTAGTAACCAAGCGAAAACATATGGAATGACATTGTTGTAACATTAATACTTTAATGCCAGACATGTAATGACAATTCTCCATAAAAATATTAAAAATCAAAAAACTTTAAAATCAGTTTTTAAAGGCCAGGTAGCGACAGGTAATACCAGGCGCTCTGAAAGCCACACGCCACCGGGATCCGCTGAGACATCTGTGATGATGAATCGGTCGCCTTCATAAATGTGGTATTGCGTGCAGCGCCCGGCGTTGACCAGATGCTACCTGCCACTTACAAGGCACTACCTGTCGCTATCCCTTGATGAATAAACCCCTTAATATGCCAAAGCTTTAGCATTGTTAATTAATAATTGGACTAAAATCAGGGTACAGCATGTCAGTGCCACCAATAATTTCAGTGAGAGGTTGGCAATCTACTTTGGCTCATCAGAATCAACCAGCCAATGCCATTTTGTGTAACCAGCAGATGCACTTTAGTCTAGAAGGAAAAATTGCAGTTGAAGCTTATATGTGTGAAGACAGTAGATTTTTGTCTTCTGCTTTATTATGTAAAATGTCTAAAAGCTGACTACGGCACAGCAGTAAAATGCTAAGGGAATGACAAGTACACATATGAGTCTACAAACAATCCACTTGAGCCCTACAAGGATAGATTAGTTGCACACCAAACAGTGCTCATCTTGTTAATAAGTGATGATAAAGACCCATTTATTTGACTGCTTAATCTCACAGTAAATAATAATTAAACATTCTTCTCTCTTTTTGTAATGGAAGATAATCTGTCAGTCGCCACTGGAATATAAAACTGCACCACAGCAGAAAATAGCATAGCGCTCTTTCAGGCTTACTTGTGATGTAGAATTCTTTATATTATTCTGTCTCTATTATGGTAAAGAATAATTTTGCATCATGCCCTTGCAGAGGTTGTTGGGCAACGTTCTGAGCCGTGCAATAGGTCTATTTTTAACCAATCACACTGGTTTATGCTTGAGGGAAAGTGGCCTTGTGGTGGAGAGGCTGATGCTGTCTTTCCATCTGATGCTGTCTGTGCCTGCTCTGATGCGGGGGGGACTGGCTGGGGCACTTCTGTTTTAAAGTCCTAGTTTATTTCATTTAAAGTACATTTTCAGGTAAGCAGTGCGGCCCTGTACTAGGAATGACGGTCTGCATAGGAGAAAAGGTGAGGATAGCTTGTTTTTATGCGTGAAAATGTAGCTTGTTTTTATGCGTGAAAAGAAAATGTGTTTTGGATAAAAAGGAAAACTATCCCTTTGGCTATATGAATAATATCCAACAGAGGAACAACCATTGGATATATAGAGAAGCGCTTTGTCTTTCATTATCTGATACGTGTGTGGTGTGACAGGTGATGGATACACTTGCAATTAATTAATTTGGAAATCCACGTGGTGATTAGAAGAAAAAATTTATTTGAACTGTCCCGCGGAGAATTGCACATTCAGTGCATTTATATTCTAAATATTTATGGGGTTGATTATACTTATACTGTTGTTCCATCTGTTTAGATACTCTACGTAAAACAGGAAATTAAAGTAAATATTAATGAGGGGCTACTAGCTGAAGATTGTGAGGATTTCGAATTCTTGTGGGTAGATGTGTGGAGTGATGTAAACAATGTTAAAATACATTTTGGTGATCTATAGATCCCCAAATATAACTGTGAAAATAGAGGGTCAGTTACATGAACAGAGTGGGCACTGTCATGTTCTGCCCACTCTACTCATGTAACTGAGTGTTGAAAATGGGGAATTTCAACTATCTAGGTGTTGACTAGAACCATGGCTCTGCTTCAGCTGTAGGTGCAAGAACATTCCGCAGCTTGCTGCAAGATAAATATATGAGCCAGTTTGTATAGGAGCCTAATAGGGGTGATGCTCTACTGGGTCTGGTAATATCAAATGATGATGGACGTGTAGGGGCTGAAACAGCTTAACATCCATTGTGGGAAAATGGCTTGAGGGGCTCTTAAGGGACTACATACAGAATTACGAGACTATGCATAATATTATAAGTGACAACCAGCACAGTTTTACTTAAGACAGAAGCTGCCAGACTCACCTGATTGGCTTCTATGAGGAGGTGAGTAGAAGCCTGGACAGAGGGACGGCTGTAGATATAGTTTTTCAAGATTTTTCAAAAGCTTTTGACACTGCCCCCCATAGACGCTTATTGGGGGTAATTGAGGTCTTCAGGGTTAGAAAGTACAGTTTGTGATTGGATTGAAAACTGGCTAAAGGGTCATGTGCAGAGACTTGTGGTTAATACTCTGAATGTTTACCAGTTGTAAGCAATGTCATAGAGGATGACATTAATGCCATAAAAAAATTAAATAAAATAAAAAATAACTTCCCCTACCCCAACACCCTTGGTTGAACTTGATGGACATATGTCTTTTTTCAACCGTATTAACTATGTAACTATGTAACCATTGATAGGGGGGGGGGCCCTCTTTTTTCTGGTGGGGGTCGTGTCCAAACCTGGTCCACACCGGCCGACAACGAGTTGCGTTGATCACCCAGATGTGGGCCAAGAGGGACCCTCCCTCAGAGAGAAAGAGAGGGGGTGCTCCTCTAAGTCACTCACTGGGAATATTTCCTATAGCTGAGGGGTCCCTATTGGCCCACATCTGGGCGATCAGCGCAACTCGTTGTCGGCCAGTGTGGACCAGGTTTGGACACGACCCCCACCAGAAAAAAGAGGGGGCCCCCCCCTATCAATAGTTCACAGTGCCCTCGAGGCCATACCTCTACACCACTGGGATCAAATATTGTGAAATTACCCATAGCAACAAAGCCCCTTTTCCTCCCCCCCCCCATCAACTATGTAACCAGTTCATAAATAAGATGCCTTGTTTTTGGAAAGGGTGCAGAGGAGAGCCGGCATTTCATTAAAATCCTCTCTAAAGACAATGGGGCACACCCTCCATCTAGTAAAAAAAAAGATTCAATCTCAAGAGTAGACAAACCTACTTTACCATAACTTTAAATCTGTAGAATAGCCCCCCACAGCAGCTAGCTACAGACAGCATCAACATCGGACCACTTCAAAAAAGGATTAGATGCTTTTTTAGAAGAAAATATCATCAACAGTTACTATTAGCTGTTATCTGTAAATGGGAATATGTCTTTTTTCTTGTCACATAGAGCCTTAAGAGCGACTATTTCATGACACACTTGTTTTTCTTCAGGCAGGTTATATTATTTTTGTTTATGTTTGAAGTGGACCAAGGTCTCTGCACAGGTAGAGTTCCCTACCTACAGCTCTTTTCACATCCCCTTGATATTTAAAATTAATATTATCATCCTCATTCTCATCAATGTGGTTCACACGTTTGTGTAGGTCAACCTGTTCTGCTCTATAATAGTGGATCCCCTGGGCCCTCCCTATTGGCAGGCTTTTTGCCTGTTCTGTTACTTTGTTAGTTTGTTGCAGCAGATCAGTTCTCTGTTTCTAGCTGTGTATCTCTCTAGTCTAACCCCTCGATTCAAAGAGCCAAAGTTAATTGATTTCGTATCGAGAATCGTAAGTTTGGGTGGGTGTTTGTCATTTTTTCTTGTTTTTTTGCCCATTTCGTATTCGCACGATCGTTCGCGCATAGACGTATATGAACATACGCATTTCGTACGAGAATCGTATAATTTGCGTTAGTTCGTGTGTTTTTCCCGTCCAAATCGTATTATTTGCGTCCGATCCTATTTTTTACGTCCTTCACATGGGCTTGCGACCAATTCAGAGAGGTGATTGCTAATTGTTTGGAAGCCCATTAAAGAGCTGCTTTACGAAATGTTTGCCGGCAGCTATTTGGCCTCGGGAGTAGGATGGAGCGGAGCGAGTTTGTGGCACATCAAGGGCTTATGCTTTTTGGCATTGAGTTGATCGAGATGTCTGAGAGCAGATTGCCCCTGCGTCGTCGCATGAACATCGATAGCATGAATGATGTTGAGCTGTTCGAGCTGACCAGGCTTAATCGCGCTTCCCTCCATAAATTATATAGTGAGCTGCGGCCATGGTTAGCCCGCACCACAAGGAAGGGGCATGCAATTTCAGGTATGACCAAGATGCTTGGCTGCCTGCAATTTTTGGCGAACGGCTCGTTCCAGAGGCTGGGTGCCCTCTCCGTGGGGATGTCACAGCCTACGCTGAGCCGCGCACTCTCTAAATTTTTGGAAGGCATGGCTGCCATAACTCAAAAATATATTTATTTTCCTGATGATATGGCAGCCAGAAACGCCATTAAGCTTGGGTTTTATAATGTGGCCGACATGCCCAACGTTATTGGTGCTATTGACTGCACACATGTGGCACTCGTACCTAGGGCAGCCGACGAGTATATATATAGGTATTGAGATTGGTTATTATGTTGCCCAACGTGTCATGTAACCTGTTTTCCTTTGCGGCAGCATATTTGTTTATCCCTCATTTGTGTAGCTGCTTTATCTAGGCTTTTCATTAGTATTTCCCAATAGAGTGCAGACATGTTTTGTGTTTAATTTTTTATTTTGGGTCAAATATCAATTACCCTTTTTGTATGTTTTTGCCTTAAGGAATCGTAAAATGGGACACTCCCTTAATGTCCAGGCCGTGGTTGGTCCGGACATGCGGTTTATGAGTGTCCTTGCCGGCTACCCAGGATCGTCCCACGACTCCTATATCCTCAGGCGATCTGGGTTGTTTCGGAGATTTGAGGCAGGTGAATTTTCGGGGGCATGGCTGCTTGGTAAGTGTGTCCTATTTGTGTGTTATTAAATGTGGCATTAATCTTGTATTTGTTGATATGTTTGTTTTTGAATTCTTTACATAAGCGTCCAACTGCCTTTTTCTTGGGTCATATATTATGAACTTCCCAAAAAAATGCTTGCCTCGCTTTGTCCTTCAGAATGTTTTCCCTTTAGTTAGGATGTCTGTAAGTTCCTTGTCCCTAAATATATTGGTTTGGAGTTTATACCCAAGGATCTTTGACCTTTGGCTCCTTTTGTACTATTGGTCTTTAAATGTCAAAGTGGACTTAAACTGCATACATTGTAGTTTCCAGCTAAATGTGGATAGGCCCTCAGCAGCATCCTAATTGTAACATGTCTGAAAACTAAAAATATATGTAAAATCCAAATACCCTTGGGCGTGCAGATGTTTGTTAATTATTTGGTATATTGAAGTGCCATTTTTAATTAGGTAATACATTAGTGGATTTTTTTTTTGGCCTAATGTGCCCTGTTTTGTTTTTTGCCCACTTTACCTTACATCATTATGATATATGTAAAATTTTTGGTGTTTGTTGTGTTGCCTTTTTAATTTTGATTACATTTAATTCTCTGTTTAAGGTGATTCCGGGTACCCACTTCTACCCTGGCTCATGACGCCTGTGCTGCGGCCCCAGGATGCCTCTCAGGAAGCGTACAACCGTGCGCATCGCAAGACCCGGGCTGTTGTGGAGAGGGCCTTTGGGCTGCTGAAGACACGTTTTCGTTGCCTTGACCATACTGGGGGCGCCCTGCAATATGATCCCAAGAAAGTGATCGACATTATCATGGCATGTGCTGTTTTGCACAATTTTGCCATCCTGGAACGTGTCCCACGTTATGTGGACAGCCTGCCCTCTTCAGCCGTCGAGGATGAAGTCGAGAATTTTGTGGGGCCCCCCAGTGAGTCTGGCCAATCTGTTAGAGCCAACCTGATCAGGCAGCATTTTACTTAACTTTTTTCCCTGTCTCAACATTCTGTGTGTCTGTGTTATCCTTTTTGTTACATATGTTGTTTTGCCGTAATGTGGCATTACCTCAAAGTAAAACATTTAGACCTTAATTGTTGCCTAATGTATTTCATGTAGTTTCCTTAGCTTTAGCTTTGCATTGTTACACCTCTTCAAACCCAAATTATCTGGTTTAGCCCAAGCTGTTTAAAATGTGTTCCCACTAAAAACGCCACAAGTATTGTAAGTGAATTTTTTTTTTTACTTTGAAAAGGAAAAATTATAGTGCTTAACAGAAAACATTCCACATACATCTGTGGTTACAAATGGATAACATTACCAAAAAAACATCGAGCACATCTACACCTGGAAGTGAGTGGCACAACCAAACAAGGACACCCAGTCCAAAGGCCAGCCTAGTCCAGTCATTAATATTGCCTGTGCCCAGGGATATTTGGGCATGGCCATAATGTCACACAAACATGTCTGCAAACAGGAGGAGCACCAACCAAATACATATTTAAAGCCATAAGTGGCCAGATACACTCCACATAGACCTATGGCATTGGCTAGTGGCCTTAAGCATTACTCTAAGGAGCTATATGGGAGCAAATACAAAACACAACCTGCATGAGCAACACAAAATGGATTGTTTGAAACCTCAAAGGACAAGTAAATACAGTGGGGGTTAAGAGAAAAGATGTCCCACACACCCATGGCTTAATAGGGTGGCTGCCCATAATACCCAGGTGGAGGTCCAGGTGGAGGTCCATGTGAATGGGACCTAGCCTGGGCCATGGCAGCATTGTGAATTTATAAACTGCTCCACAATGTTTCTCTGCATATTGGTCATCTCAGCCATGGCTGACTGGATGCCATTACTTGCATTGGCCACGTTGCTGTTGAGGGTACGCAACTCCGCGAGGATGCCCTGTAGACTGGTATGGATGTTGACCATGTCGGCATGCCTTTGCTCACGCTCTGTAACGAGCTGGGCGTCATAAGAGTCCCTTTGTTGGGTCCATAATTGAAGCAGGGCACTCTGCCTCCCCTGGGAAATTGTGGGGCGGCGTAATGGAGTCCGCCGCACAATTACCCTGGCTCTTGGGCGTGCCCTGCCGCGTGGTGTCGTACCCTCAACAGCAACAGGCCTGCTTTGCAAATCCTCAGCAGCAGAGTGAACACTGGGGACTGTAGTGTCAGTCTCCCCATGTGCATGCACAATGGATGGAGATTCACTCTGCTGCTGAGGATTGGCCAGAGAAACATTATGGAGCAGTTCCAAATTGGGACCCAGGGGGAGGTCATCCGACGTGCCCTGCATGGAGACATCATCATCTTCCTCCATGTCCTGGATCTCTTCCATGAGTGTGCGGGTCTGTAGGGACATATAAAAAAAAAAGTGTAAGTTGGCGTCCAAATTTGGGATTCCAACAGTTTAACACATTCTTAAGCACTTGGTAGTATTTATGGTACTAAATTAACTTACCGGAAATCTCTGATCTGGGCTCCTATGCTGTACGGACCTGGTAGGCATAACCAAACTGGGGGGTAAGTTTACCCTTGCTGAGGGATCATGCTGGGCTGAAGAAGAGAAAAACAAACCACGTAAACACACACATAACCATTTTTGGGATAGGTAATCAAATATAGCTCTATTTGTAATATTATTCAACTCTAGAGCAATGGGGACCTTTGTTCAAACACACGCAAGTTTACATAGGTGCAATGGCTCGCAAAAACTGCTAACTGACCTCAGTTCGAAGTCAGGAAGTGTACCCAGTCAGCATACAACTTTCAACGCACATTTTGGGATTTAGCCTACCATTCGCTAGGTCCGGGGTACTCAAACAATTGTTGGAAAGGCCCATTTCAAGGTATGTGGTGAGAGGTGAATGTCTGGCCATGGTGCTGACGCAGGGGGTGTCTAGTTATAAATAAATACACTGGTGGAGGGGCTGGAGATTTCAAAGTGCCAACTAATAAAGGCTGCTTGCCCTTGCTGGGCTGGATGGGGCAGAGCTGAGGGGACAGGGATTGGATGGCTAAAGGGGGGAGTTAACGTATTGATGGTGATGGGATGGATGGAGCAAATCTGTTACAAATGTATGGGGCTTATGTGGGGGGGGGGGCATGGGGGGACTGTGGCAGATGGGCCAGAGCAGGGGCAGCGGGACACGATTGTGCCAAGAGAAAGTTTTACCAAGTTACTGTGTACCTTGCAATGCCACTTCCTGTGCAGTACTTCATATTGCAATGCTATGTTTCAGGGAGCCATCACATTGGGCAGGAGAACAACCACTACATCGCCGATCAAGGGGGCAGCTCTGAGCACGTCAACACAGAAGTAACTGAGTGCAGGGCTGTCTGGGCAGGGGTCCTGGAATCTGGTGCCAAGGTCCGCATTGGGACCCCGGGCCGCCAGTTGAGTCTCGCTGCTCTAGGTCAGATATGTTTGGGGGTGGCTAATTAAATTGTTAACTCAAACACAACTCACACAACCAAAAGGCAACCCATACATAATGATGTGTGTTTTGTGATTGATTCCAAATATATCACTTATCTTGAGAAACTTCATGACTTTAACAATCCAATTGGACATTTGATCTTTGCCATAATGGCTGTGGGCCTAAATGTGTGATTCCCAGGGACCAAAAGAGGACACAAACAGCCACAGTAGTGCGAGGCCAAGCAAGGCAAACCATAGGGGCATCCCGTTATCTTGTTACTAGTGAACTGTAGATTATTTAGCAAACAGGCAAACATGCAGATTTAAGAGTACTCACCGTGGGTACGGGTCGGTGAGTCTGTGTCCCTTAGACCAGCATGTCCACCGACCGCGACCGGATGGAGAAGTCCAAGCACAATCTCCTCAGCAGGGGTAAACTCCAATTTAGATGGAAAGCCACCTCCAGTTTTCATGCTGAAAAGAGAAAATCGTTTGGTACTCAGAAAAGGTGCATACAGTACATCCAAAACATTATATTTAGCGAAAACATTTATTTACCTGTAATTATGCCTTTTAATTTCTTTTTGCCGTACAGCATACTTCAGATCAGAGATTTTCTTCTGAATTTGGGACACATCTTTCCTCTCTTCCCCCGCTGCATTTACTTGTCGGAGGATGGTTTCAAACAATTCCATCTTGGATGGATGGGGTTCGGCGGCCTCTGGCTGGGCTTCGGGCCCTGGATGGGGTTCGGCGGCCTCTGGCTGGGCTTCTGGCCCTGGATGGGGTTCGGCGGCCTCTGGCTGGGCTTCTGGCCCTGGATGGGGTTCGGCGGCCTCTGGCTGGGCTTCGGGCCCTGGATGGGGTTCGGCGGCCTCTGGCTGGGCTTCTGGCCCTGGATGGGGTTCGGCGGCCTCTGGCTGGGCTTCGGGCCCTGGATGGGGTTCGGCGGCCTCTGGCTGGGCTTCGGGCCCTGGATGGGGTTCGGCGGCCTCTGGCTGGGCTTCGGGCCCTGGATGGGGTTCGGCGGCCTCTGGCTGGGCTTCGGGCCCTGGATGGGCTTCGGGCCCTGGATGGGGTTCGGGCCCTGCTGCGGGGCCTGGGTTGCCGAACTGCCCTACTTGAAGGCATGGCCGGTGTGGGCTCCCTTGTGCTGCCTCTTCTGGGGGCAGAGGTGGTGGGTGCTGCAGTTGGCTGCTTTTTGGCTGCAGGGGCACGGGGCTTGGGGCCCCTTTTTTTGGTTCCTGAGGGTCCAGGGTCCCTTGGTGGGGCCGAGGTGGGAGTCTTGCCTCTCAGCTTTCTCCTACCTTGCTGGGACCTTGTTGTTGGGCCCTCCGCGGTCTTGCTTTGCTGGGGTCGCTTGCTCATAGGCTTTTTAGGTGCCATCTTACACAAATGCTCAAAGAGAATGAGCTTTGGGTGCAGGGACCTTTAAATAATGAGCCCAGCGTGTGACGCCTATGCGCACGACTACGCGCTCGTACGAACGTACGTTCGAGCGGAACCAGGAAACCGCTGGGGTTTCACTTATCTGCTGCCTTGAAGAAGCATAAAGATGGCGCCCACTATCTTCACCCGTCAACAGGAAGAGATCCTCATGCTGGTAAGTGGCTGCCTGTGCATTTTAATCTAATAGTCAATGATGGCCTAAATGTAAATGATGCGTTTGGAACTAGTTTGGGGTCTCTTAATGTTTAATCACTGGCTCCTCACACTTCATCCTCAAGGGCCGAGCCTGGCCACGTTTTCACCTGTCTATGCTGATGTCCTAATTCGGCCAATTGCTCCGGCTTAGCAACAGTTAATTAACCTGTGGAGTAGCGGGGCGAGCTGGCAAACCTGGCCTGTCTCGGACCTTGATGCGGATGTTTGAGGAACACTGTTTTCCTAAGCCATAAAAACACAACGGGAAGCCACACACGTGGTCCAAAAGCCTAAGCATTAGCCTACATCTTGGATGTTTAAACCATCCTAACATGCCATAGATGCAGGTGGGCTGATTCTTGATGTTGGCTATTATCTGTATGTACATGGTGTGTGATACATATAACCTAAGACCAGACTCTCATTCACAGTCAACGTCCTCTTTAAGGCACTCCCCAAAAATGGCTGCCACTAGAAATGTGTGTGTTAATGACATGAAATTCTCAACTTGTGATGCAACACATATGTGTGTGTGTGTAAAAAAGTAAAATCTCTGTGTCCATTATGTTTTTCAGATCATGCTTCAACGCCGGTATGACTTCGCGCCCAATGTGTGCGAGAAAAGGGACATCGCCCGGGAGATCATCGCGGAGATCCACCGTGTGACTAGCACCACATTCACTCACACCCAGATAATGCAGCATTGGTCGGACCTGAAACGTCTGCACATGCCCCGGGTGCGGAGGTTTTTTGGAATCCATTTTCCAAGTAAGTACAAAGCAATTGCATGGTATATGTTCCAAATGTATAAGTTATGCCTTTATTTATAATGACTTTTCTTTGGTAGTGTTGGAAATGGATTTCAGAATTCGCCGCACCCGGAGGCGTACAGGCCGACCAGTGCTGCATGAGTCTGCATCTGTGAGTGAAGGTGGTGGATCTCCCGGGCGACGGACCTACCCCTCCTCTGTGGCCTCCTCAGACCAGCCCCTGGACCTTACCACAGAGGAGGGGCCAAACCGCGTGGGCGTGGAGTCATACCTGGCCAGGCATGGGGAAGGCTCTGGTATGTCACTCTTCATGTATAGGCACAAAGATATACATGGCAGGCCAAAAACTAAGTTATCCTTTATTATGTATTTGTAGAAGCTTCTGGTGCGGGTGAAATAGTGGAGGAGGAGGCAGCAGAGATGCTGGAAGTCGATCCTGGCGAAGGTGAGTGATGTCAGCCACACTGGGAGCCAGATATGTTGGGAATAGTGACTCTCTACAAGTACTAACCAAATGTCACATGTTTCTCCAGGGACTTCTTCACAGCAGAGCCAGGACCAAGGGCAGCCTGTTGGCCCCAACCAGCCATCTGTCGGCCACCAACTCCGTAAGTCTCCATGCCATTATTCATATTAATGTTTGGTTAGCTAATAACACACACATAACTAAAGGCGTAGCCAATGTGTAGTTCACACTTTCATGTGGGCACTTCGTTAGCTTAAAGAGGACCCTAACTTGTATTAAGAACCAAAGAATTAGCCATCACACTGTACCTACAGATTCGAAACATGGAAAAACACCCTTCACCCATCTAATGCATGTTATTAGACTGAACCAAACCAATATTGCGGAATATGGAATGCGCAATATTTACAGGCAGCATGGGATACAGATTGAAAAAAGGAAGGTGCTGCCATGCATTGTGTGAGTGATGACCTTTCCCTCAACCCAGCTATGCTCTGGATTCCCAACGCACCACTGTAACCTACTCCCCTGTACTTTATCCAACTCTCCACTCCTCATTAAGTGTTATGCTTCAGAGTCCAGATGGCGGCGCTGTAATCCAAAAAAACCCCAAATTTACTTTGATCTGGTGCAGAATCATTTGGGAATAGTTAGTGGTTTTCATTAAATAATGTTCAAGGTCCGGTTTAAGGAGTTTAAAGACTTACCTGTGGGAAATGCATTAACTGTATCCCTTGGAAGAATGACATATGTCATGCATTTACATGTATTTGATTAACCCCAAATCTATTTCCAGCATACAAACCGGTCTGGGACTCCTATTTATGTTTCTTTCTCTATTGGTTCCAGGGATGATCCCCAAAACTTTGGCGGAGAAAAAAAAAAGAATGAAGGAGTTGGTGGCCGAGCTGCTGGCCATACAGGCGACGTTGGGGCCAACAGATGAAGAAGACGAGGAGGATTAGTGCCCTTGGTCTTGGCTACTTTGGTTCAATGTTTTACCAACTTTGTTGGAGTTTTCACGTTTTTAAAGTTTTGCCTTTTTTAAAAAAAAAAAACAAATTTTAATCTGTTTTTAAGGCAAGCCACACCAAATTTTGTATTTAAAAAACAAAATATGTTTGTATTTTAAAAAAAAAAATGTTTGTATTTGAAAATAAAAAAAATAAAAAAAAAAGGGGTTTGCAAACAAACACCCCAATAAAAACTAAAAATTCCCCTAAAAATATATCCAAAATCACCCTAAAAATTTAAAATAAATTATCTTTTAATACTTCATAAATGTGTCTTTTCTAATATGCGCAAACACAAACAATTACACAAACCAGAAAAAAAACGGTTAGAAACATATAGACATATGTACATTATGTGGTTTTGGTAAGTTTTAGGGTCGTCAACATGAAGAAGGATGCAAGCGCCAAGGGGTTTAGGTAAGTTTTAGGGACCGAAAAATGAAGTTGGATGCAGCCGCTAAGGGGTTTGGGTAAGTTTTAGGGACCGAAAAATGAAGTTGGATGCAGCCGCTAAGGGGTTTGGGTAAGTTTTAGGGACCGAAAAATGAAGTTGGATGCAGCCGCTAAGGGGTTTAGGTAAGTTTTAGGGACCGAGAAATGAAGTTGGATGCAGCCGCTAAGGGGTTTGGGTAAGTTTTAGGGACCGAGAAATGAAGTTGGATGCAAGCGCTAAGGGGTTTAGGTAAGTTTTAGGGTCGTCAACATGAAGAAGGATGCAAGCGCCAAGGGGTTTAGGTAAGTTTGAGGGACCGAGAAATGAAGTTGGATGCAAGCGCTAAGGGGTTTAGGTAAGTTTTAGGGACCGAGAAATGAAGTTGGATGCAAGCGCCAAGGGGTTTAGGTAAGTTTGAGGGACCGAGAAATGAAGTTGGATGCAAGCGCTAAGAGGTTTAGGTAAGTTTCTGGTTGAGGGTGCGCATGCGCAAGATCTTATAAACATACGAACGCACGAATCTAAGAGGCCAAAAACCAATGAAAGCCAGAGGCAAACGCAAGTAATTGGAAGAGGTTGACGATGGAAGCAGCCGAAAAAACAGGCTGCCGCCGCAACAGGTGAGCACATGAACGTGATTTTTACGATTGCCAACTGACTGAGGCAAGTTCGGGAGATATCATACGAACGGACGTATATTTTAGGATAGAAACGTATTTGCTTATTGAATCACTCGCAAGTTCATACGAACGCACGAGCGGACGTGAAAAATAGGATGATCGTGAGCCAAATCCAAGCTGTTACATGTTTCTTTGAATCAACCCATAAGTCTACTGTCTAGCATGTCCTGTCTTGCCTGTTCTGCCCATCTCCCATTGTAGTCATCTCTCAGTGACCAGACAATTTAAGCCTGTGTTTGGCCATGTGAGGCCACTGGAACATTCTGATTTTGTGTGAATAGCAAATGTTAGTTTGTTTCCAGCCACCCATTTGCTAGTCCAAGTGTTTATCATTAACCATCTTGTTACCAGTCTGTCTGTCTTCATATCTAGAGAGATATTCCTGTCTTATGATGCTTATAGATTGGATTAGAGGGTTGAGTAGAGATGAATAATGCCATCTGCACTTGGTTTAGTGGTGGAGTGCGAAGAGAGTTTTTTTACCCTGCATGTTCCTGGATTGCATACCTCCTTCTGCTTCCAGATTGTGGCTAAATTTCCTGCTCCCAGAAACAGTAACCAATTTCAAGTTCAGGCTCAAATCTGAAATGGCATTTATAGGCCCAGTTTCCAGTCCTGCTTTACTTGTTTTCTCTCTCTTTGTGTTTGTCTAGTCCACTTATTGAATGTCTATTCCTCAAATGGCTTTGGTCAACATGGTTCCAGCCCTGGGAAACCTGCTCAGTGTTATCTGTAGCACCCTATAGATCCTTACAGTTCCTCTTCCCTGACCTCCTCTTTATTATAATCTTTTTACTTGCTTTTCTTAGACAGTGATATAGCATGAAATTTCCACCAACAAACCTTAATTAAATGTATATGAGTATAAGGTTCCTTTTTCAACCAATGGCTTAATGGCTAGGGATCGTCTGTTGGTAATCAGTTACCTGCAGTTTTACATTTGCAGAATCACAGTTCATAATCCTATTTGGCAGAAATTGCCCAGACTTACCATCAGGGGTGTACATACAATGGAGGCAGGGATGGCATCTACTACTGGACTCATGGTAGAAGGTTGCCCAGTGCAAGATGCCTCCCCTGTCCTGCAGCACCCATGGCATTGCCAGTTTTGCAGCTCTGCATGCGGTCCGCAGGATGCGCTAGAGGCCAGAGCCATAGCTTCTGCAGGGTGGAACTGAGAGGCCAACACATTGTCTGCCACCGCTGCCCCCCCCCACCCCCGGTACTTAGAGGGACAAGAGGCTCCCTTCAGACAGCACAATGACACTGCATAGTGCAGTGAAACAACAGTAAGAAATAGGACTTACCTGAGCCCACTACAGGGCACCCAATATGTGAGAACTATGTATTACATTGCTAATCTTTGCTCAGTTTCCAGACTCTTCCAGTTGGATATATGCAGGTGGAAACAGAAGACAGAGGAGATTTACAACTTTGTGGGCAAAGATAATCAGAATTTGGGTCCTGGAGATGGGGGGGGGGGGGGGGGCTGGTATTTTCCGCCCAGAGCACCACCTCCAGCTTCATCAGGGGAGGATTTCAAGTCCTTCTCAAAGCCCACCAACAAACCATGTTTTGTGGATCTCCACATAGTTGGCTCTATAGCTCTACTTAATTCAGCCGAGCCTCTGTGTGGAGATCCACAAAACATGGCCTGTTGGTGGGTCTTGAGGAGAAGGGTTGGGAAACCCTGCTCTATGGAACCAAGGGTGAAGATTTGTCTACAGGATAAAAAAGGTTCTTTCACTACCAACTATGCTTCTTATTTTGAAATACCCTCAGATGTTATTGGCCTTGGTAAAGCAGCTTACACAGATTTGTAGTTTACTCAGTATAGAAGCCATTTAGACGCATTGACAATCCCAAGATACAGTAATTTTCTGTGTCATTGTTTATGTAACACTTTTAATGTCAAGTTAACCTTTGCTAGATCTGCATATGAAAAGCATTCGCTGCTATCTGCAAAGTAGTATAAAAAAAAAAGGCCCTCTAAATGCTATTACTGCCTGTTGGTAATTGTCCCTATTGTGACAATTCCACAAACACAAACCCTCACTAGCAATATGTCTGCAAGATGGTAGTTTTGGCATTTTACTACAGATGTATATGTATAAGCAAAAAATAGATGACGTACACTGTTCCAATAATAGTTACATAGTTAATACGGTTGAAAAAAGACATATGTCCATCAAGTTCAACCAAGGGTGTTGGGGTAGGGGAAGTTATTTTTTTTTTAAATGATGATTTAATAATAAATCAACTTGTTGTTCTCAAGTGGGAGTAACTTACAAGGGTAATAAGTACTGGAGGGAGGTCCCCCCCGCAGCTAAAAAAAAAACTATCCACAAAGAAAGAGCACCTTTCCACAAATTTGATTTAAATTGTTTGTATTTTGTCCCTCCTACTCTGGTTTGTCTTTCAAGTCCTTTTGTTCAAAAAAAACGACTATATTTCCCCCCCTTACCTCCCCATTTTTCTTTTTTTGTGGCATCTGCACATGAGAGGAGCTTAAAGCTGCAGAACTGACAAACTATGAAAGTTTTGATTCTCAACTCAACGAAAGCAAGCTGATATATCCTTTTGTGGAAATTGGAGTCCTTTGATCTTTTATGAGGAGGTGAAAAACTAAGCACCCAAATAGATAAGCATTTCATCCTAGTTAAAGGAGAAATTGTGGAGCCCTTAAAGGGGAATCATATGTGCAAAAAATCAAGAATAAATCTGGTACGTTATATATAAGAAGGTGGTGGTGAAGTCACTGAATTGACTTGAAGAGCACCCGTGGTGATATAATTGCTTCGCTGAGCCTTATATACAGCTCTAGGGCTGTGTATACATATATATACAAATTGTTTTATTTTTGAATTTATCCAGAGAGAAATCACAAGACCAACATATACATTATAGACAAGTTAAAAACAACAAAAAGGGATGAGCAAGAGGGGTAATACATCAATATGGTACCTAATGGTGTTTTTTTAAATAATAATTAAATAATGTAGATTTTTAAATAATATATACATAAACCATCCTTCATGTATGAATTATTAAGTAAATATAAGTAGGGATAGGCGAACCCCCAAAGTTCGGAGCCGAAATTCAGCCGAACTTTGAATAACCCGAAACTGGGCCCTATTTCAATCAATGGCGACCTGAACTTTGGGGGGTGGCTGTGGCGGGGTGCAGAGTGTGCTGCAGAAGCATGAGGCTTTAACTCACCTCTGCCTGATCCTCTTCCTCTCAGCATGGCCATCTTTTTGTAGCCCTGGCTGGGGCCAGTTTCGAATGCTGCTGCCGCCGCCGCCGCCGCTGCATTGCCTCTCTGAAGGGAAGAGGTTTAGGCAGAGGTGAGTTACAATAGCTTCCTGCTGTTGGAACCTTAGATTGAGCTGGTTGCTCAGTCCATTAACCAGCTTTTTCATGTTCGGGCTGGAGGCTAAGCTCGAATATGGACTTTAGAATTTAGGAACCCAAACTCGCAAAGTTCTGTCCAAACTTGAACTTTGTGGCTCAGGTTCTCCCATCTCTAGATATAAGTAATAATAGTAAGGTCATGAGAAGCAACATATCTTTATATTCCTGTATTATTACCAATAAAAGAGAAGAAAAAAAACCAAGCATCAAAATCAGTTAAGTTTAAGGTGGTAAACAGTACCAATACTAAAGAGACCTGTGGCAAAAAATCTAAAATGCATATTTTTCCATACTTAATACACCATTACAATTCATACATAGAAAAAGAATGCAGTAAAAATAAACAATCTAAGAAGAATCTAATATTAAATACCTCAAAGTAAACAAATTGCACCATAATAGTATATGACCTGCTCCTCAGGAGACAATAGCACCTCAATATATCTGCACTTCTGACCCGCATGTTCCATGGCAATCTATGCTACTACCTCAGGGAAATTGGCGCTGTGGCCTGCAGTGGGACTTTTAACTATACCAGCAGCCAATCGCCTATTTGATTAAACATGTGCAAACCAAAAACTGGGATAATTACCATCTCCACAAGCCATCTTCATCAATGCTGACCCACCCGACATGCCACAGGTGCATCTAATGTATAGCTGATGCTACTTGATGTCCACGTCTCTCAATCCTGCCCCACTTTCTGTCAAGTCAAGTTAGTTATGTAGCAAAAATGTACATGTGGGGTAACATGGATAGTTAGGCTACTTATAATTTGTGGTCTCACAGGGTGACAAGTTTTGAAAAAATCCACACTAATCACTGTGCATGACTATAGTGCTGCTCAGTATCTGGAGCTTTTCTTCTTCTTTCCTTTTTAAGTGACAAAAGAAATTATTTTTAGTGTTTGCACAGCTAAAAAAGGTGCTGAATTTTCTTACAAAAAGCATGAGAAAAATATTCTCACTGAGCTAAATTAGCCCTTTTGAGAGACTATGGGGTCGAATCAGAGCCAGGTGAGAGTTCTACAGATTTTTTTCTAACGGGATTGATATTATATTTGAGAGATGTGTAAATAAAATCTCTTATTTAAACACACTAAAATGAGTCTTTCCACATTTTTTGTATGCCCTTTAGTAGTGGTGGACTGGGGACAAAAATAAGCTTGGGCTATTACCAGCCTGGTCGAATTTGGGACACAATATAAACTGGCATCTTTTTTTTGGCCCGATATATCACATTTTTTATTATTTTAATTATTTTAATGAATTCTCTGTAGTCACAAATATAAATACCTGGCACATAACAGCTTAAAAGTAAAAGTTTAAATTTATTTTAAGGCTATGGGATAGAAATTCCAGTTACTATGTTCATTAACATGGGATCTTGGAATCTAATTATTGGCTGATATACCGGCAGTACTTTCAACACCAGAGGACATATTGGTGATTTCCCACACACTCCTGTGAGGTGATACCCTTAACACCACAGATACCAGTAGTGAATGTGACTGGGCCCTGCTGCGAACATTGAATGGGGCCCCATCACGGATCATACAGCAACTTTTTCCAGTCATTTTATCTAAATTGCATACATCTTCTTAGCAAGGGCCCTGGTGTGGTCACAACCTCTACACTCTTTACAGTTACACTTCTGGCAGCCACCCTAAGCCCAAATAGAGATACTGAAATAAAATAAACTCTTATATGGAGGTATGCCAATACCTCCACCCAATTGCCTGCACACCCCACCAAGGAGCCGGTGCCCATCGGCATGGAAGCTAGTGTTCCTTCAGCTGACCCTATGCCCTTTACCAATGAGCACCTGCTCCTTGGTGGGGTGTGCAGGTAATTAGGTGGAGATATTGGCATGCCAGCAGATGCTTTTTGATCAGGCATTCTGCACCATAAGAGTTATTTTTATTTGGTAAGCTTTGAGAGAAGGAAGTTAGTCTCCGCGTCCTGGGCTATGAGCGTTCTATGCCTGGTATGCTTCTATCTAGTATTATTTTCCCTTAAAGCAGAGCAAAACCCACTCAGCTTGGCCCTGGGTTTAATCCTTAACAGCTATTGCTGAATAGACCATTATGTCAATATCTGGCATACTCATAATTTGTATTAGATTTCTCTGTGGGCCCCTTTGCAGTTTGCCGTGACATATGTCGCATATACAATATACAATGAAAACTCCATAAAGCACATGCTACAGAGTGGATTGATGTTTATCAACCATTGCGTCAGGTATCTGTTCATGGTTCCCATTGCCTCTAGTGCAGTCAATGCTTTGAACGTCGGGCATCTATTCATGGTTCCCAAATGCTCAAGTGCGATCGTACATGCATGTGCATCATCTAATGTAATATTTTTACATTGTATAAGGAATACGGGTTCGTATTGAACTTTGCAAGCTCGGATGGACTTTAGTGCATTTAGTCCATTCTCAGGTTCGGCGCTTGGCTGAACCCGGAAACTTGAGCATCCAATCAACCAGCTTATGTTTTCAATAAAAAGAACATTTAAAAGAAAAAGAAAAAGAAATAACAGCCATACACATGGTAGGCATGGCTGGGATTGGCCAGGCAGGAAACATATAAAAGGGTTGAACCCGGAAACCTGAGCAGCCAATCAACCAGCTTTTTTACGCTTAGAAACCACAGCCGCACGGCTATGTTTGTTAATGTAATTGCTCTTTTCTTTAGGTTTTCAATAAAAAGAATGTTTAAAAAAATAAATAACAGCCATGGCATGGCTGTGATTGGCCAGGCAAGAAACATATAAAAGGCAGGGTTGCACGTCACGCCAATGTCATTTCAATGCTGTGTAGATAGGGAGAGGTTCTGCTGCTGACTCAGGGACAGATAGGGCTGCAAACAGAAGCACTTATTGTCATTTTGAGCACACATAGGAGGGGAGAGGAGGCTGGTTGCATCTTAAACTGTCCTTATCAGGGCACGTAGCTAGAGAGAGTAGATGGCGTGAAGGACAGATAGGTAGAGGGACATCTGCCCGTTCCTATTGCACCCTGAGGATGGGGCACATTCTGGGCATGTAGTACAGCTTATCTTTGGGTACACCTTGCATTAGACCCTTTTTGTCTTTGATAAACTAGTTAATTGTGGGCACACCTTGCATTAGATCCCTTTGAGTTTGATAAATTAGTTAATTGTGGGCACACCTTGCATTGTACTCTTTTGAGCTTTGATAAACTATTTAATTGTGCGTACACCTAGCAATAGGCCCTTTTGAGCTTGTACTTGTATGCACACCTTACATTATACCCTTTTGAGTTCCAAAGTTTCATTGTTCTTATAGTAAAGAATCCCATCCTATGGCGGTGTAAATAGTGTCTTTCCTATTACCTTAGTGGATGCCCCCATCCAGTACTGGGTAAAAATAGATCATAGGGCAGATCTTTGTACTGACCCCAGATATATTTATATAAATTCTGCCAGCATTTTGCTGTGTTTGTGTCCCAATTCATAGGCGAATTGGTGTGACAGATTTAGTTTAGGGGGCGCAAGGGGCCTCCACCACTTGCACTGCAAACGGGGTCTCCACCAACCTTTCAGTTATGGTCTGGTCCGGGCTTTGCAGTCTGATGGGCAGCAGGCCAGCAATGAAGCTATTGGTGGTGGTGTCCGCATAGGCAAGCCTTGGCTTGCATTTGAAAATTTGCAACTGCAACCCAGGCCGCCATGGGGTGGGATAAAAAACTTCAGAGCTTGTTTTCTCCCCCGGAGCACAGTTGAAGATAGCACTCTGAAGCACTGCGGGCAGGTGAGGCAAATCTGAGAGAGAGATGTGTATATCATTGTATGATGTCTTACAGTCTGTTGGCCTGCTATTATTAAAGTCATTGTTCAAGCAGTAAAATAAAAAAACGCTATACTTACCTCTTCCCCCCTGCAGATGATCACTGCTATTCTGGTGCTCTAACACTCCGTCACAGGAACTATTCCATTCTCACTCCATTCATTGCGGTGGATGGGCATGTGAAGACCTTGATCTGACATTTACGTGATTGGGCAAGTGCCAGACTACCACTGATCAGTTACTTGGCTGCATTATTACTTTGAAGGAAAAAAACATATTCTACTGGGGGCCTCCGCCAAATTTTGTGCCCAGGGGCCGCCACCACTCCTAACCCGGCCCTGGGCTTGGTAAATACGGAAATTGGCAAAAACACAGCGGATGCCCTGCTAATTTTCCAAATGATGACATGCTCCAGTTCTGTTATGTTGTTCTAATACATTTGTGCTCAAAACTGTACACAATCAATTTTCCATATGGGGGTCTGACCAGGGACTTTTAGAAGAGAAAAATGATGCTCTGGTCATGGGAATCTATCCCTCTATTGATGCACCCCATGAACCTGCTTGCTTTGGCAGCTGCAACCTGGCATTGGTCACTGCAACATAGGCCCTTATTTAAGGAGGGATAGCGTCAGGTAGTGGCTGGTTAATGACGGGTAGCGACAGGTAGCGACTGGTGAACGCCGGACATGGCACGCAATTACACATTTATCAAGCAGAATCTGTTTAGCGACTGGGATAGCGCCATGTAGCGTCTGATTCATCATTTTCACAGCCTCAGCGAACAGCGCCAGCGTTCAGCCTTGCACAGCGCCAGGTATGACCTCTCGCTACCTGTCGCTCTGCCATACATTTCAATGGACGATCCCTTTCTTCTCTTTAAACTGTTTTTTTTATTTTTTTCAAAAAAATCACAAATAATTCTGTGACCTCTTCTGGCATTGAAATTTTTAGGTTTTTTCATAATTTTTTCATTTTTTAAATATTTCTTCAGAAATGACATTACAGGTCTGGCATTAAAGTGTTCATGTTACAATGTTGTTACAATGTAATTCCATATGTTTTCGCTTTGTTACTAGTTGATAGATGCTTGAAAACACACTTTAAACACACCGCCTCCTGCGCTCTGGGCTTCAAACAAATATTTTTCAGCACCAGAGATTTGTGAGGCTGTTTTTTTGCTGAATATGGTGTGAGTCGGTCGCTATGAGCAGTCGCTAACATGCGCTCCCATACAGCGCTGTACTGGTCAAATAGCGACTCCTCACAATGTATTCACCATTACTGAACAGCGACTGAGTCGCTATAAAGTAGCGACTCAGGGCCGAGCACTGCGACTACTAGCGGGGGCTCTGAAAATGCCTGCTACAGACGCTCATCTGTCGCTACCTGCCGCTAATGATGAATCAGCCTGATAGTTTATTGTTAACTTTTTTTGCTTCCATACTTCTAAGTTGTAGTTGCACTTCGTCCTCTTTTGTGTTCAATACTTTACAAAGCCCAGTATCCTTGGCAAAGATTGATATTGTGCTGTGTAATAAACTTATCTCAATGAATATATATATATATATATATATATATATATATATATATATTAACCAGGCCACTTCTAAATACTGCAGTATTCTACCACTAGTGATAGTGATCCAGTCTGAGTACCATTGAAAACCATCCTCTGTTTCCTATCATTAGGCCAGTTATTTATCAATGTATGTCTGTCTTTTATGCGGCACAATATTAGATACTTTGATATATGACATCCAATGACTCACTCACATCTAGTCTTGAACTTCTCTTGATAAAAGCTGATAAGGTTTGTCTGACAGGCGCTATTTCTTAAAAGGCGTAATTATGTAATTTTACTGAGATACACCAGGATAACTTGCCAATCAAAGATGCTAGACTTACCAGTCTGTAGTTTCCAAGTTCTCTTTTAGACCCCCTTTTTGAATACTGGCACCACATGCTCTGTGCCAGTCCTGTAAACAGTCCCCCTAATAATTAGATCTTTGAATATTAAAAATAACAGCTTGTCTTATACAGTACTTAATTTATTTAAAACTTGGGGATGTATGCCATCTGGACCCATGGATTTATCTATTTTAATCTGTTGGCAGTGCTTCCTCGGATTGCCAGGTGATATTAAATAGAGGATTTGTGTGCATTTTACTTGACATATCATGTTCCTCTGTAATTATGGAATTAAAGAAGAGGTTTAGTAAATTGGCTTTTCCCTCTATAGTTGTCCCCTCAAGGGATCCATGCTTTCTGGTTTGTACCTTTTACTGTTTACATAGCTAAAGAACAGATTTAATTTTACTCTCTTTGGCAATAAGTCTAAGTCTCCAGCTTTGCCCCCTTATCTGTTTACATATTTAGCATTTTTCTGCTATATTTTTGTAATGTGTCTGCAGTTCCTTCTTGCTTTAAAGTGGACCAAAACCCAGGATTTTGATTATCCTGGGTTTTGGTCCTTGCCCCCCCGGGGTGCCCTGCTGTGTGAAACCCCCCAGATCACCTGATCTCATTTCCCCTTGCCCCGGTCCTAGGGCGCATGCGCAGCCTTTCGCCCAGTCAGCACGCTCGGATCCGCTCGAGCTCTTTCATCCAGGAGTTCGTCTAATATGCACTGGCGGCTGCATCCCCGCTACCCTCTAACAGAGAGTGTGCCCACGCGGGTCATTCAGAAATGCCTGGCACGGGCATGCGCCCTGGTAAAGGGATATTGGGAATGTGCCACGGCTCGCGCATGCGCCATTGGACAGGGGACGACGGAGAGTCTTCCGGCGACCTGGGCAGTTCGATCGGGGTGCCCTAGGGGGAGCAAATATGACTGCACTGGAGTCTCATAGACTCCAGGGTGAGTTTTGGTCCTCTTTAAATGCCTACCTGTATGTGGAGGGGGCCACCTGTATGTCACTGGTCCCCAACCCGTGGCTCGGGAGCTACATGTGGCTCAAGGCTATATGGCTTGCAGACTGCCTGGGGTCAAGGAGTTGGGCACTTCTCAGACTCCCATTGAATGTTGTGCTGGAAGCTGCAGGTAAGCCAACTTCTTTTCCTCCCTCACTCTTTCGTTTAACCTCTTGGAAATCCGGAAACTTAGGTGGTTGGAGTATCGGCAAAGTCGCTGATTTTTTTTTTGTGCCAAATGTAGCTCAAGACCTTTCTCAGTGCTAAGTGTGGCTCTCAACGTAAGAAAGGTTGGGGACCCCTGCTGTACGTAGAGAATGGGGCATTTCTATGACGGTTAAAGAGGCTGGATGTTGCAGGAATCAAGAACCAGGATGGCTTAAAACATGAAGATGATTATGACAGGCTGCATGAGAGCAAACTCAGAAATGCTGGATACATTAAAGCTGAGCAGGATTTGTGTGGGCGGGGCCATGCTTCTTGATGTCAATGCATTTTGTTCCTGAAGTGAACTTTGTCAAGCCTTTTTTAAAGTCGATGGGATAAAGTTCACATCACAAACGAAATGCGTTAAAACCAGAAAGCGTGGAGGGATGTGACCTCACAACCCAGCAATGAAGCTTCTGTGGTACACACACATATGAGGAATTTCCTGTCATCAACAGCTGGGGCAGCAAGGGATCCAGAGGCGGAACACCACTTTAGATCTCAAATGTGTCATTTATGCAAATTTTTATCTGGAAGTCTGTGAGTACCCTAAATCTTGGCTTGTATAGCTAAACTGTATCACAATATGTGAGTCATTTTATGTATTGTATAGTGGCATGTGTATTACTGGAAGCTGGCATTAATATCTGCAACCTTCGGCCACAAGCGAGTTTCGGTGTCTCTTAACCCTTCTATTGCCAGCCACGTAAATTTTACGTGGCTGCCTCTCCAACCGTTAAACGCCAGCCACGTAAAATTTACGTGCCTGACTTTCCCCATAAATAAAATAAAAAGTATAAAAAAATATCACTTACCTGACCCCTTGTTTGATTCATCCGGGTCTCCTCTTCAGCCAGAGGGGCTCCGATCGGCGATTGGGGGTCCTCCGGCTGCAGGGGAGGGCCCGGAATAGGGTGCCCCCCCCCCGTTTCAGCAGCCGCCGGCATTTGCCTGCAAAAAAAAAAAAAAAAAAAAATGACATTTACTCACCTCCGCTCCCGCCGGCTCCCGCCGCCTCTCCTCTTCATGGGGGGGGGGGCTCCGATCACCCCCCCCGGGTCTTCCGTCTTCTGGAGGAGGGCATAACAGCCCTCCTCCCTTTACCTCCTTCGATGGCGGCCGCCATCTTGGATTCTGGCCCCGCCCCTCCGGGGGCGGGGCCGATGACGTCACCGCCGGGTGTCATCGGGGCACCCGGCAGTTCAGCCTTCAGATGCCGGTGACGGCTGGACAGAGGAGGAGGGAGGTAGGCGATCCTCCGATCGCCTGCCTCCCCCCTCCTCTGCCCAGCCGTCACTGACAGCAGATCGCCGCGGGACACAGGAAATGAAGATCGGAGGTGAGTAAAGTAAAAAAAGTTTTTTTTTTTTAATAAAGTCTTAAAAAAAAAAAGTGTCTTGTCTTTTTTTTTACTTTAACCCTTTGTGAACTGGTAAGGGGTCCATGTGACCCCTTATACCAGTTCACAGGGCTCGGGGGTCTGGCAAGTCACCTGCGCTAGCGGGTGGCTTGCCATTAACCCCTGGCCCCCCAAATTACCTGCCTCCCCAAAGCCCAGGGGGGGGCAGAAGAGCCGTGGCCCTAGGCTATGGCTGCTTGTAGCCGCAGGGCCAGGGGCCACTAAAGCTGGCCCCTGCGCCCTGTTCTACAAGCCCCCATAGCTGGTCACAGGCTGGTTACACTGGGTAGGGGGGACCTCACGCCATTTTTTTTTGGATTTTTAAGGGTTTTAACCCTTAAAAATCCAAAAAAAAAATGGGGTCCCCCTCCCTTCGAGGGGGGACCCTATGTCATTTTTTTTTTTAAATTAACCCTTTCTTACCTGTAACCCAGTAGGTATAAAAGGCTTCCAGCAGCAGCAGGAGAGCAGAAGCCTAAGTGATCAGCGTGGGACACATGGATGGATCGGAGGTAAGTATTAAAAAAAAATATTAAAAAACATTTATTTTTTTTTAATAAAAATATTTTTAAATAAGTGTCTCTGTGTGTTTTTTTTTACTTTTAACCCTTTGTGAACTGGTAAGGGGTCCATGTGACCCCTTATACCAGTTCACAGGGCTCGGGGGTCTGGCAAGTCACCTGCGCTAGCGGGTGGCTTGCCATTAACCCCTGGCCCCCCAAATTACCTGCCTCCCCAAAGCCCAGGGGGGGGCAGAAGAGCCGTGGCCCTAGGCTATGACGGCTTGTAGCCGCAGGGCCAGGGGCCACTAAAGCTGGCCCCTGGCCCTGCGGCTACAAGCCGCCATAGCCTAGGGCCACAGGCTGGTTACGCTGGGTAGGGGGGACCTCACGCCATTTTTTTTTGGGATTTTTAAGGGTTTTAACCCTTAAAAATCCAAAAAAAAAATGGGGTCCCCCTCCCTTCGAGGGGGGACCCTATGTCATTTTTTTTTTTAATTAACCCTTTCTTACCTGTAACCCAGTAGGTATAAAAGGCTTCCAGCAGCAGCAGGAGAGCAGAAGCCTAAGTGATCAGCGTGGGACACATGGATGGATCGGAGGTAAGTATTAAAAAAAAATATTAAAAAACATTTATTTTTTTTAATAAAAATATTTTTAAATAAGTGTCTCTGTGTGTTTTTTTTTACTTTTAACCCTTTGTGAACTGGTAAGGGGTCCATGTGACCCCTTATACCAGTTCACAGGGCTCGGGGGTCTGGCAAGTCACCTGCGCTAGCGGGTGGCTTGCCATTAACCCCTGGCCCCCCAAATTACCTGCCTCCCCAAAGCCCAGGGGGGGGCAGAAGAGCCGTGGCGCTAGGCTATGACGGCTTGTAGCCGCAGGGCCAGGGGCCACTAAAGCTGGCCCCTGGCCCTGCGGCTACAAGCCGCCATAGCCTAGGGCCACAGGCTGGTTACGCTGGGTAGGGGGGACCTCACGCCATTTTTTTTTGGGATTTTTAAGGGTTTTAACCCTTAAAAATCCAAAAAAAAAATGGGGTCCCCCTCCCTTCGAGGGGGGACCCTATGTCATTTTTTTTTTTAATTAACCCTTTCTTACCTGTAACCCAGTAGGTATAAAAGGCTTCCAGCAGCAGCAGGAGAGCAGAAGCCTAAGTGATCAGCGTGGGACACATGGATGGATCGGAGGTAAGTATTAAAAAAAAATATTAAAAAACATTTATTTTTTTTTAATAAAAATATTTTTAAATAAGTGTGTCTGTGTGTTTTTTTTACTTTTAACCCTTTGTGAACTGGTAAGGGGTCCATGTGACCCCTTATACCAGTTCACAGGGCTCGGGGGTCTGGCAAGTCACCTGCGCTAGCGGGTGGCTTGCCATTAACCCAGAGACCCCCCATTACCTGCCTCCCAAAAAAACCTTAAAATTCCCCCAAGAAATGGTGGACCCCCCCCCCCCCGTGAAGGGGGACCCCACACCAATTTTTTTTTTATTTAACCCTTTATTATGTGGATAGTAGTTGTATTTTATTTGTAAATGTTATAAAGTGCTCTTTTCAGTTTATGGGATCACCTGGACAGGAACGGGGGGCTACCGATGCATATGTGGTATCATTGTAATCGGGAGAAATGGGGCTTTCACATGCAATATGGTTTTCTTTAATAAAATAAATGTTTTTGTTTAAAATAAAGGAGACAATTTAAAAAAAATATATTTTTTTATTTTTTAATTTTTTAATTTTTTAAAAAATATTTAAAAAAGTAGAAAAAATACAAACAAGACATTTCATGTTAAAGCCTAAACTCTGCCACAAAAAGAAAATATGCAATTTTCTTGGAAATTCCTGCAAAAATCACAGTTAAACATCACGCAAAATGGTGAAAAATATCCTGTCAGGAGAGGGTGACAAAATCTCAAGTAGACTGGCAGTCAAAAGGTTACAGGTACCTATGCATGTTGGGTATTGTTCTGCTCGGGGGACCTTGCGCTTTCAGATTTAGCTTGTTTTTTCTTATTTGCATATTGATATTTTAAGAAAAGGTGTTTTTTATTCTGCTTTTTTATACATTTTTTTGTAAAACCCTGTGCAACCTAAGAATTCTTCGAGATATTACTTCCAGAAAGATGAGCCCACTACAACAAGCTGGGTACGCTTAGAAAGCTTAACATGTGTACTTTCAGGGAATATATGGTTTATGGGGGATATTCCAAATGTAAAGGGTTGTTTTGGTAGAAAAAGCACAAGGTGCGCACTTTGTCTGCAGAGCTAAAAATCTGAAGTAAAACTACCGCTATGCGCATGCTTTACTTTGGTGTGTTTGGCAACTCTTTCCTTGACAGAACCTATGCATGTTGGGTATCGTTCTGTTCGGGGGATGTTGCTTTTTCAGATTTTCTGTTTTTTTCTGGTTTGCATATAGGTTTTTTTTAGGAAAATGTGGTTTTGATTCTGCTTTTTTATTCATTTTTAGGGAAACCCTGTGCAACCTAAGAATTCTTCGAGATATTGCTTCCAGAAAGATGAGCCCACTACAACAAGCTGGGTACGCTTAGAAAGCTTAACATGTGTACTTTCAGGGAATATATAGTTTATGGGGGATATTCCAAATGTAAAGGGTTGTTTTGGTAGAAAAAGCACAAGGTGCGCACTTTGTCTGCAGAGCTGAAAATCTGAAGTAAAACTACCGCTATGCGCATGCTTTACTTTGGGGTGTTTGGCAACTCTTTCCTTGACAGAACCTATGCATGTTGGGTATCGTTCTGTTCAGGGGATGTTGCTTTTTCAGATTTTCTGTTTTTTTCTGGTTTGCATATAGGTTTTTTTAGGAAAATGTGGTTTTGATTCTGCTTTTTTATTCATTTTTAGGGAAACCCTGTGCAACCTAAGAATTCTTCGAGATATTACTTCCAGAAAGATGAGCCCACTACAACAAGCTGGGTATGCTTAGAAAGCTTAACATGTGTACTTTCAGGGAATATATGGTTTATGGGGGATATTCCAAATGTAAAGGGTTGTTTTGGTAGAAAAAGCACAAGGTGCGCAATTTGTCTGCAGAGCTGAAAATCTGAAGTAAAACTACCGCTATGCGCATGCTTTACTTTGGGGTGTTTGGCAACTCTTTCCTTGACAGAACCTATGCATGTTGGGTATCGTTCTGTTCAGGGGATGTTGCTTTTTCAGATTTTCTGTTTTTTTCTGGTTTGCATATAGGTTTTTTTAGGAAAATGTGGCTTTGATTCTGCTTTTTTATCCTTTTTTTAGGGAAACTCTTTGCAACCAAAGAATCCACTGAGGGATTACGTTCAAAAAACTATGGCCACATCAACAAGCCTGGTACGCCTAGAAAGCCTGAGGTGTGTACTTCCAGAGAATATATAGTTTGTTGGGGGTATTTCAAATGTAAAGGGTTGTTTTTCTTGAAAAACTGCAAGGTGCGCATATTGCATAGCATAGTTGTATTTTATCTGAAAATCCCCTAAAGCGTTGTTTCAATTTGGGGGAGTCTCCTGGGCAGGAAAGGGTGTCTACCTATACATATGTGGTACCGCTGTAACCGGGAGAAATTGGGGTTTCACACGCAATAAGATTTTATTGACAAACTTACATTTTTTATTACAAAAAAACACTACAAATTGTAAAAAATAGTTTTTTTTTTATTTTTTTGCACAATTTTCACCCAAAAATATTGAGAATACACTTAGAAAATGACAAACAAGACATTTCATGTTAAAGCCCAGGCTCCGCTGAAAAAAACAATATATCACTTTCCTGGGAAATCCCTGGAAATCCCTTCAAAAATCACAGTTGAACATGGGGAGCGCAAAATAGGGCAAAATAATCTGGCAACAAAGGGTGACAAAATCTCAAGGTAGGCTGGCAGTTAAAGGGTTAAAGGGAAAGCCCAAAGCATCTGTAAGCAGATTTATTTTGGTGGTGACTGGACACAGTTGTATCTTTATTGCTCTGTTATTTTTATTGTTTTATAGTTTGCAAAAGAACAAAGCTGGAAAATATGACCCTACTTAATAATTCAGGTGATCCTGATCTGCAGTACAAACCTTGACTTTGTGTGTGGCGCAGCAAGTCAAAAATGACTCATTATTCAATGTAGCATGTAGGTCAAGCAAAAGTTTCAATT